>CM066253.1:17342638-17989386 GCA_033675135.1 Frankliniella intonsa
CCACCCCGCCACGCCACGCCCCGCCCCGCCCCGCCCGGACGTCTCCGGAAGGTCCTCGTTAAAAGCGGTCTGGTTTCGAACGTGGCTCCTTCGGGCCCTTTGTTGCGGCGGGGAGCGGAGGCCGGGGCCGAGGCCGGGGCCGGGGGTCTCTGTTTGAAGAGGACGGGGGGCGGGGCGTGGGCGGAGGCGGGGCGGGGGCGGGGGGGCGGGGGCGGGGCGGGAGGGTCCCTCTGCGCGTGTGTTGGTGAGTGGGCCATAGAAAGCAGACAGAGGGGCGGAGGGGGGAGGGAGCACTCGAGCCTGCTGTCAATTGTCACACATAGATCGGCCCCGTCTTTTGTTCTCACAGGTACTTGACGGAAACGCGACGGGCAAAAGAAAAGAGAGTCTGAGGGAGTGGGACGAGAGAGGGGAGGAGGTTGGCACTCGACGGGAGGGGTGGTCCTGGTGGAGGCGCGGGGTGGGCAGGGCGCAGCGAGGAGTGGGGGGGCGGGGGAGAAAAACAACGAGTTAGATGCGAGCAGAAATGGGGCTATATAAAAAAGAGTGATGGTCGTGAACGTGGGGAGATCAGTGGCGACAGGTGCGCGCTGCGGCCCGGGCGGGGCGGGGCGGGGCGGGGCGGGGCGGGGCGGGGCGGGGCGGGGCGGGGCGGGGCCTCACGGCTGACACGTCTGCCCGCTGGCCCGGTACAAACGACTCAGTGGACTCGGTGGCGGGTCCCTCTCGGGAGCACAACTGTCTGGGGGACTAACCCGCCCCGCCCGCCGCCCGCCCGCCGCCTGCCCCGCCCCGCCCTGCCCCGCCCCGTATCACGTCCCCGCAATCTCTCCCCTCGTTTACGCGGCAGGGTAGAAAAATTACCACGACAGGCAAACGCGCGCCCGGCCCGGCGGGGAGGCAGCCCGCTCACAAAACAACGGGGCTAATTTCATTTTTTTCTCTATCGAAATGCCCAGATAAAAATGATTAGGAAGCCCCGGGCCGGGTGGGCCGGGCCGCATTCTATCAGCGTTATCAGGGACTGATTATCGTGTAGCCTGGCAGAGATTGATCTTAATGCGGTCACGCACAGCGCTAGCAGGGGGAGGTGAGGTGTGTCCGGAGAGTGATTTGGCTCCATCAGGGCGATGAAGTCCGCCGTGGATGGTGGCGTCGTGCGTGCTGCTGTCGCATTTCACTTTTTTCTATTTTTAATAAACTTCCTCTTTTTTTTCTCTCTTTTATCGGGCCCAAATAATACAATTTCTGAAATTCTCGTAAATATGAAGGCCGTAATGTTTTTGTGGGGCCGGCGCGGTGGCGCCTGTGCCCAGGTGCGTGTGTTCGGAGCGGCAGTGCTACCCCCGCCCCGCCCCGCCCCGCGGTCAGAAGTGTGTAACGTCATTCCTCAGTAATAGTACAGTGATAAAGAGTGAGGTAGGGGGCGGGGCGTGGGGAGGGGGGCGTCCGCATACGAAACAGGAGAGGAGAGGTTGGGAGGGGACAGGAGGGGAGGGGGGGCGCATTCCTTATTCCGTGTGAGAGTGAGCAGCCAACTACACTGGGGCTGGACAGGACAGGACAGGCGCTCACCCTCTCCTGTCTCCTTTCATCCCAACCAATCTCTCTCTCTCTCTCTCTCTCTCTCTCTCTCTCTCTCTCTCTCTCTCTCTCTCTCTCTCTCTCTCTCTCTGCCCTGCAGCGAGCAGGGCAGGCTAGAGAGAGGACTGAAGGTAAACTTTGAAGCCGGCCTTCTCTCTGCCATGCGTCAGGGCGTGGTCGAGGGGTATGGACTTGGTACTGAGCGGGCGGGGCGTGGCGTGGCGGGGCGGGGCGGGGCGGGGCGTATCGGGGCGGTTTATCGATGAGGTGGCAGGGCAGGGCGTGGTGGGGCGAGCTAGGCCCTCCGCAAGGCTTTTGGCATTGTACTCGAGGCGCTTTGTCATGTATGGAATATGTATCGACAGAGATTGGCGTGTTGTCACTCGGTGGGGCCGGGTCGCCCTCCTCACCGCCGCCATCCCCACATGTAGCATGGCACATGGCGAGGGGGAGGGGAGGGGGGGGGGAGCTTTGTCGGCTTTGTCCGCCGGTCTTAAGGTGGTTGTAGCTGAGGTGAAGGGGCTTGGATGGGGTCGGGGGGCGATATTACGAAGCAAAGTGCAGCCCTTGATCTTGGCGGTGAGCGGGATATAGGCGTGTAGGGGGCGTAGGGGGTAGGTGGGGGGGGGGGGGGGGGGGCTCTGCGGGTGAACTGTTGTTACTGCTGCTCGCCGCTGCCGCCGCGACGCCCGCCGACGCCGACGCTTCTGGGTCATGAAAATAAAACCCGACAGAGTGGAGGAGTCCCGCCCCGCCCCGCCCCGCCTCGCCCCGCCCCGCCCCCCCGCCCCGCCGCGCCATCTTGAGTGGCCATATCTCCTACTTACTGCGACGGCTCTGCTGTGGCCACGAGCAGACCGGGTGTGGCGTCGCGTCGTCGCGCAGCGGGGGAGAGAGGGTGGGGCGGGGCGGGGCGGGGCGGAGGGAACGCCCCAGCCGGGAGTGACACTCGGGATCAACAGGCAAGAGAGAGAGTATAATCGATTCCGTGTGGGAGAGGGGATAGCGCCCCCCCCTCCCCCCAGGAGGTTAGCTAGTTTGCAAGAGTTGGGCGTTGGAAGGTCCGGTCCAGCTTGCTGGGAGCGTCAGGGAGGAGAGGGTGCTCGGGAGCAGGGCGTACCTGGGGTGTTCCAGGAACACGGAGGATGGAGCACAGTGCTGCCTGCGGGCCTGCCTGCCCTAGAGGCCACGGCGCCTGACACCTGGACACTGTAAACATTTCTGAGTACACGGAGTACATCCGTACTATAATTTTGTCTGTACCTTTGAACAGAGATTTTCCGTACATGCATATGGACACTTAAATTTAAAAACTTTGGTCAGTGCATGTGCATGTAAATGTAAAGTGTATCAGAAGCGTACAATTTACGGAAAAATCTCTGCACCTTTTTATGCAAAGGTACAGAAAAAGCACGAAGGCTCCGGGATAATTAGTTGACTAGACTTTCTCCGTGTTTTTTCTCCGTACATTTTTTTGTAACAGCGGAGCGGGTAGGCACGACCGCGTTCTGCTACGTGTGAGACACCCGCTGCTGCTCGGCGCAGGCGGTATGCCCCCCGCCTCACACGGTTAGCAGGATACATACGTGCGGGTAGACGGCCGGGTGAGAGGGCTCGCGAATTGTTTTCCACGCGTTTGTTTCGCTTGTAAATGAGCTTACATTCGATAAAGTTCAAGTCCTGCGCTGTGCACGAACACTGCAGGTTGATTCCATTCCCGTCGCGACGTAGCGCCAGCGCTCCGTTGCAACGGTTTAGACGGGGCTTCGTTCCGGTCGTTTCCACTGTTGCCGGAGTTCCCACTTTTTGGTCTTTCGACAAAAATCTATTTATTTAGAGTATAGTAAAAGGGGACATAAATGTTCCAATATTGCTTATTGAGTGCGCCTGACAGCTAGCAGCCAGCAAGTATAGGAACATCAGAGAGGACTGATTTTCAAGAAAACGGCAGGCCGTCGGAAGTCCGTCAACGATGGGAACAGCGGAACGGAGCTCCGTCTAGACGGGTTTCGGTGCCTTGGCGCGACGGGAACGTAATCGACCTGCAGATTGTTTTTCGTGATGACAGCATTTATGCCGCGTGCGCCTGTACGACAGTTTCGTCTATGACGCGTCCTGTTGCCGAGCAGGCTGGCAGTCCTGCAGCTGTCTGTGCAACCTCCTCACAGGCCGCCCCCCCCCCCGCCCCTTTCGCCCACACATGAGCCGCCCCGCTATTATTTGCACTGCGCATGTGATGTATCGTCCCCGGCCGGCCCGGCCCGGCCCGGGCGCACTCACATATTGCATTGCGAAGCGCAGCAACAGAAATAAATCGCCACCGGAGCTCGCGGCTCGCCGCACTTATAAATCGGCTTTATTAATTGGAGGCCAAAGGGGCGGGGGGGGGGGGGGGGGCGGTGGACGTGGCCCTGGTATGCAGCGCCGCCGGCCCGGCGCAGGCCGTGCGGCCCTCCCTCTAACAAGCCGTAAATTGGTATTAGAAATATTTCGACACGTACGATTTTCAGGTTTGGCAGATTTATTCGCGGAATGGGAATGGATCGCTTGCCTAACTGCTGGCGGGCCGGGCCGGGCCGGGCGCGAGGCGCGAGGCGCGAGCGAGTGCGCCTGCCTACCGCGTTGTCGACAGTGATTTGTTGTCCGTCTGTATCCGCGTGTCTGCCGCGCTACGCCACGCCGCGCCACGCCACGCGCAGCCCCATTCCTGTCTGCGTAATAAATGACGAAAGGGATTTCATTTTCGTTTTGGAGCGCTGCAGTTTTTAATGCTCTGCGGCGTTATAGAGAGGGTCGGCAGCAACAGCAGCACTGTGTGTGCGTGTGTAGAGAGAGAGGGAGAGGGGGAGAGAGAGGGAGGGAGAGGGAGAGAGCGAGAGGGAGAGAGAGAGAGGGAGAGAGAGAGAGGGGGGGAGGGAGAGAGGGAGAGGGAGAGAGAGGGGCTGAAACGTTTGCGCCTTTTTGCATAGCTGCTACGTCATATTTTCGCACCGATGCCCACCCAAACCATCTCTCGCATAAAAACTGGTCACAAAAAAAAACAGGGAAAAGAAAACAGGATGCGATAATTCGTCACTGTTTTTTATTTACTATTTCATTGCGTGCGCACGGTGCGCTGCACATTTACGGGCTCCGAAGCACTGCAGTGACTGTACACACTAAATACTCCTGAACAATTCAGTCTCATTCGTGCTTAGTTTAATGGAAAGGAGAGAGAAAAAAAAGACCGCCATATGTTTAGCTCGGGGCGAGCCCGGGCGAGCCCCTGCGTATGCGGGGATAGGCAGACCCGCCGTACAGCCTAGTCCTGCGGGCTTGCCTACCCGGCCGTCCCAGGGGGCTCAGAGCGTAGAGAGGGAACGGGCCACGGTAAAATAAGTTTCTTGAATTACAAGCCACGGTCTTAGATCTTATGGAGAACGCCAATGGCATCTAAGATAACTGTGAAAAATACTTGTAAAGGTTACAGGAAAATTTTCCATGATAAATGTTGTAAAATTACAACTTCAAATTGTAAAAATTACGATTACTTTGTATCGACTTAGAATTCATTGACGAGCAAGAATGGGTGGTCGTAAATTTACAACATATTTTGTAAATTGTAAGTACAAAATATGTTGTAAATTGACGAAGATATTTTTCACAGTGACCGAATCTTGAAAATCAAGACCTTTTTAATTTTTTTTTTTTTACCGTGGCCCACTGGACCCCCTCGAGGTCTTCTACATTCTGCACCCTTTTGGTTCTGACATCATTTCAGACCGCGCAATGCTGGCATATTCTCGACGAAAAACAAATGAAGCGCAGAAAAATGAGGCAAATTGAATAAGCTCTCTTCTTGTTGCAGTCGTGCCGACGTGCCGCTGGGAGCGGGGCGTGGTGGGCGCGATGCGCGGCGTGCCCGTGGACGTGCACTGCGCCGTGGAGTCGGACCCGCCGGCGCGCTCCTACCGCTGGAAGTTCAACAACAGCGGCGAGACGGTGGACGTGCCGGCCGACCGCTTCCAGGCCACGTCCAACGGCACGTCCAGCACGCTGCGCTACACGGCGCACTCGGACCACGACTACGGCACGCTGACGTGCGCCGCGGAGAACAGCGTCGGCCTGCAGCAGGAGCCGTGCGTCTTCACCGTCATCAGCGCCAGTGAGTAGCCGACCACCCTCATCTTAGCGTCGCGTCAGGCGGAGGGTGGGGCCGGGCGTGCCCCCACCACACTGTTAAACCAAGTGTGCAACTGTTCAGCACTTGAATGTGTGCAACTTCCAGTCTGACACGTCCAAGTGTACAACTCGGTATTTGTGCAATTCCAAGTGTCAAACTTGCCATGCCAGTTGTACACTTGTAAGTGTTTAACTCGACATTTGTGCACTTGCATGTTTTCAACTGCCCCGTGCAACCTTTCCCTTGTTGAACACTTGCAAGTGTACAACTGTCGAGCTAAACACTTACAAGTGTACGACTTGCGAGTTTGACACTTCCAATTGCACAAATATCGAGTTGCGCGCTTGCACCTGTTATACTGGAAGTTGCACACTTACAAGTGTTGAACAGTTAACCACTTGGTTTTACAGTTCACCCTTACACCCGCACCCGCGCACTGGACCCACAGTCCTCCCGGCCTGGGCCTGGGCCTGCCTGGTTCGATAAGTTAATATTTCCCATTTGCTACAATAACCCTTTTGTCTTGGCAGACTCACCCCCTCTCCTCTCCCGACCGCCACCCTGCTCCCTTTTTCCACTTGAACCAAGCAGGCTCCAGCTCCGAGGCACGCCCCCGCCCCCGCCCCGCTCCCGGCCCGCCCCGCTCCCGCCCCCGCCCCCAGCCCGCCGCTCCCCAACTCCTCCTTTCTCCGGAAGGAAGTGTAATAATTTACTTTCAAAATTCAGCCTCGGTAGCCGCCCCACCCCTTCCCCACCCTCACCCACCCCGCCCCCACCCCGCCCCCGCCCCTCCTACGGTCCGTCCGTCAGCGCGCTACGGTCCGTTTGCTGATGAGGCGCACATTGACCGAATGCTAATCGCGTTGTGGCGCAGCCTGAGCGCAGCCAGCCCGAGCACAGACTGAGCGCAGCCAGCCCGAGCACAGACTGAGCGCAGCCAGCCCGAGCACAGACTGAGCGCAGCCAGCCCGAGCACAGACTGAGCGCAGCCAGCCCGAGCACAGACTGAGCGCAGCCAGCCCGAGCACAGACTGAGCGCAGCCAGCCCGAGCACAGACTGAGCGCAGCCAGCCCGAGCACAGACTAGGCGCTGACTGCGCAGCCGCACGGTAAAAAAAGTTTCTTTTATTTCAAGACCCGGTCTTGGATGCCATTGGCGCTCTCCATAAGATCCAAGACCGGGTCTTGAAATACATGAAACTTTTTTTTACCGTGTGGAGCTGTCATCCTCAGAACTGCCCGAACGCACAAGCTTCGTAGCGTTACTTCCTCGGTTACTTCTTCCTTCTAGACATTGTTTCCGTATTCCCTTGCTAACCAAAAGGGTGCTCGTTAGTCACAGTTTTCCATATTTTTCTCGGTGTATTGCCGCCCCCCCCCCCTCTCCCACCCACCGGGCTGGTCCCACCCGCGCCTGGAACAAATTGGTGAAGTGTCCAATTGGCCCGGCCGGGTGGTATAGGTGCAGCCGGGGCGGGGCGGGGCGGGGCGGGGATGGGCACAAGCGCCGGTAGGAGGGGCGGGGCGGCGCAGGGCAGGCCCGTGTGTTTCACTTCCTTCCCGCCTGAGCCCACGCGACCGCCTCGCTGTAACGTGTTTCATATGCTCCTCTGCGTCTTCCACGTCCTTTAGTCAACCTCTAGTGCACACGGTAAAAACTGTTCTTTGATGTCCAAGGACCATCGGAACGATTCAAGGACGGCCTGATGCTTTTTCCCACCCCCGTCCTTGAATCGTCCCGATGGTCCTTGAACATCAAGGAACAGTTTTTACCGTGCAGTCTACGCTTCGGCCGCAGGCTCCAAATGACGACAGCGCGGCCGGTGTCCATCCCTCATCGTTCTTCCCGTTTCTGTGGCATGGGCGACTATGGCACCAGTAGGGCCTAGCTCGAACCCGGCGAAGTGCGTGCGTGTGTGTGTGTGTGTGGGGGGGGGGGGGGTTGCTCGGCCGTGTATGGCGGCCAACATTTCCCACCAAAGAAACACAAGCGGCGCCCGGGGGCAGGCACCGGGCGGGGCGGGGCGGGGCGGGGCGGGGCGGGGCGGGGCGGCCTGGCTGGGTCTGACACGCTGCGGCCCGGCTAGGCCCCGCCGTAAAAGGAGAGCTGCGCTGCGCCGGCGAGCCCACCCGCACGTACCCGACCCGCTCGCACAGATCAAGGGTCAGCAGCGTTTCGAGTTGTTCCTAGATCATTCTGGACTACAAAGAGAAGCATCATGAAACTCGGCCCATTTTCTCTTATGTTTATGCTTTGTTGGTTGTTTTAATCGGTTTTGTAAGGAATAAGTTGGAGAAAAACGCGGGGATGTTCATTCAAAATTTCACCTCGATTCGCCTTTTTTTTGGGTAAAAAAATCCTTTGTCTGTTTGCCGCAAACATTAACGGTTCCTTAATTATTTAACGAGATGCAAACCTGTGGTTTTCTTGCCTTGCACTCTCATGTGTAGCGTTAAGGTGGGTGCTAACCTGGGAGTGGGATCAGATGATTTAGTTTCTCTGATCACATGAGCTGTTGGTCACGAGGTTGGTCAAGTAGTTTTTCCCGCAAACACTACTTTGGTGTCGTGTCCGGGGCTGCAGTGGGGTGGGGTGGGGTGACATGGGGCGGGGTGAGGTAGGGCGGGGTGGGGTGGGGCGGGGCCCGAGCCAGGCCGTGCGGCCGTGCGGCTGTGCGGGGCTATAATTGCCACGCCAATCTGTCGTGTGGGCGTGCACGGCCGCGCCCCACCCCACCCCACCCCGCCCCACCCCGCCCCACCCCACCCCACCCCACCCCACCCCGCCCCCCCCCGCCCTTTGCCTCGCAGCGCACGCCACGCCGTTCGGAATTAGATTAGTGAACGGTCATTTCATTAACGGGCTCCAAGGGCGGACCGCAGCATAGAGCGAATGTCGTCGCAGAGCGGCATAGGCACGGCAAATGTTAAAATAGACGCGTTCCTCTTGTCTCTCTCCCTCCCTCCCTCCCTCCCTTTCCTCTCCCTCCCTCCCTCCCTCCTCCCTCCCTCCTCTCCCTCTCCCTCCCTCTCTCCCTCCCTCTCTCCTCTCCTCTCTTTCCCTCTCTCTCCCTCTCTCTCTCTGTTGTGGTGGCGCGATACACAGACGTGTTTGTGTTTTGGCGGCGATCAGTCGGCCTATCGGAGCTGGCTGGAGTCTGTTTGGTGTTGTTTCGGCCCCGGGGCGTGGCGTGCGCGGCGTGGCGTGGCGGCGTGGGTGCTGGACAGGCGCTAATCAGGACAAACAGCTGACCTCGCCATTACGCCCCCTTAAAGTACCCCCGCCCCGCCCCGCCCCGCCCCGCCCCGCCCCGCCCCGCCCCGCCCCGCCCCACGCTTCACCCGGCCTGCCGCTTCACGGCGCGGCACGGCGGGCGTCGGTTCCTCGTAAAAATTATCTATTTATCTTGGTGCATGCTCGCTGGGGCGGGGCGGGCAGGTGCACCCCCGACGGCCTGCACGAGCCCAGCGCCCCAGCGCGCCCGGGGCGTTCTGGAACATGCGGGGGAAAGAGAGGAGAGAGAACAGAAAAAGGACTAGTGGCTGAAAAAAAAAAGGAGGGGCTGGTCAGTGTAAAGTCAAGCAGCAGGCGTTATTGGGGTCGGGCTCACAGGGCCGCGCACGTGGCAGGGCGGGGCGGGGCGGGGCGGGGCGCGGCGGGGCGGGGGGGGGCGGGGCGCGGCGGGGCGGGGCGTGGCAACGAGCCTCCGGGCGGCCGGTCCGGTCCGGTCGGGCCTCCGGGCATTAGTAGAGGCTGTTCGACGCCGCTGCAGGAGATAGATGGGCCGGAGCTCCGGGGCAAAAACGCTCTCCGGCTCGCTCCTCCTGGGCGGCCTGTCCGCCCCGCCCCGCCCCGCCCCCGCCTGGGCGCCCGGACGCCCTGCGGACCTCTGGGCGGGGCGGGGCGCTACAGCTGACTCGATGAGTGATTCTCCGTACTGTACCGGGTCTGACGTTATACCCTGCAGTCGCGCGCACCCAGCCCCGCCCCGCCCCGCCCGGGGGTACTGGTCTGTCCGGTACCCCACCCGACCCTGCTCCCCACCCCATCTGCCCCTCATTCCTGGACGTGCAGCCGGGCGGGGCGGGGCGGGGCGGGGCGGGGCGCACACATACGCTGCTGCACCCATCCCTCTCCACTCGAAGCGGCCCGGTCCGACCCGACCGATTGCAGCCCTCAATAATGAAGATAAACGGTGGGGCCCACTGGACCAAACGGTGGAGGGGGCAGACGATACGGTGACCCCGGAGGGGCACCAGGCCCGCGTCTTGTCCTGATGAATGTGCGCGCCATCACCTGATCGCAAAGATGGAAAGGCGTCACTATTGCTGCTAAAATTAATGGCGGTTATTCCTCGACAGGTGCTGCCATTTTTAAAAACTTTCTTTCTTATTATTTCACCGTCAGACAGTAGATTTTGCACATTCCCAAGCTAAGGGCGCGAATAAGTTTCGGGATGATCTACAGTTCCTGCCACTCACCCAGCTCCAAATGTTTGCGTCGTGCGGCTCGACCGCTGAGCTAGCGGCGGGGCGGGGCGGGGCGGGGCGGCTGCGGCCAGCCACGTGTGGGGGCGGGCGGGGCGGGGCGGGGCGTCGCGCGCCTCCCCTGGGCGTGCTTAGCGGGGCGGCGGGCGGCCCCTCGTGCTAAAGGGCAGACGTCAACCGGAAAGCCACTGCTGGGACCTCAACCCCGGACCGGCGGGGCGCGGCGCGGCGTGGCGGTCCGGAGACTTATTTGGAGCTTATTCTCTCCCGCCCGCTGCTTCTTCCCCGCTGCCTCTCTCTCTCTCTCTCTCTCTCTCTCTCTCTCTCTCTCTCTCTCTCTCTCTCTCTCTCTCTCTCTCTCTCTCTCGCTCCCCCTCTCTCCGCTTCCTCTCGCTTTCTCCATACCCTTCTCCTTCGGGGTACTGCCGATGCGGAGAAAAAGCCCCATAGGATTTTCTCATGTTGAATTATAAAGACACATCTTTGCTGCTCGCGTTATCAAAATATGTAAATGCCTAGAGTAGATCCGATTTGTATGAGCCAGTAGGGGGAGGGGGGGGGACTGATAGCGCCCCGCGTCGTCCTGTCGGCGATGCTTGTTGTCGGGGGAGGGGCCGACAAGCGACTGAGAGTGGCACGAAAAGTCGTTGTCCAGGTTTTTGCTTTGTCGTGAGTTTAATGCGCGCCGAGGCAAGAGCGGGGTGGAGTAGGGGTGGGGTGGGGTGGGGTATTGCGGGGTGGGGTAGCGGGGTGGTTGGGGTGGAGTAAGCTGGGGGCGACAGACGGTGGCGCAACTCTGAGAGGCGGGTAGGGGGGAGGGGAAGGGAAGGGGGCGGAAAGAGAAAGGGACCCTCGGCGTGACAGCGTCGAGATGCGTAGCGTAAATGATCACTTCCTCTTGTGTAATGCGCTTTTTTCCCCTCCCCACATTTCACCGTGCGCCACGCCTCGCCGCGCCTCGCCGGAGGAGGGGGCGGGGCGGGGCGGGCGCGGGGCGTTCTTCCTGCCGCGGAAGACACTTACGTAGTTATGTTGTTGAGTGGGCCAGCTGGCGGGGCGTAGCGGGGTGGGGCGGAGTGAGGGGCGTTCCGCGAACCGTTCTGGGGAGGGAAGGGAGCTTTGAATTAGGGATGTACAACAGCGACGCTATTAGCTTTTGCTCTAAACTTTGGAGGGTCGCACCGGTAGAGGCCAGTGCGCCCGGCGAGGTCCCGGCCCCGCCCCGCCCGCCACACCGCGCCCCAACGCCCCAGGCCTGCGGGACTACGTGGCAGCGCAGGGCAGCGGCTGTCGGCTGTCGCTCCGAGTTCGACTCGAAGCTCGCTGGAGGCTTTTCTCGACCTAATCGATATACCGCGCGGTGCGAGAACAGGTCAGCGGCAAAGCTACCGGAGGGGTTCCGCTGACCACAAGCGCGGTGCAGGCGCGGTAGACGAGACGTTTAATGCTTTGATGAAAATAAAATGCTGCTCGCTAGAACGAGAAACCCACCTCCAAAGTGTTGCCGTGCCGAGCCGCGCAAGGCAGGGGCCATAAAATAATTCACCTAAAATGGTCCTGCGACGTCCCGCCCCGTCCCCCCCTGTTTGGGCGGCCTGTGGGCGGCCTGCGGGCGGCCTGTGGGCGGCCTGAGGATACAAATGCTTGCGTCAGTCTTGTACCCCCGTGTAGCGGGAGATATATACAACGATCTTCAGCATGTACCCCCTGGTTCATAATTCCCAGGAGATTTGGGTCTTTGAACCCTGTGGGGCCCCCGGGGGACTTGTACCACCTTCACACAGGGGGTCACAACTGCCCTGGGGATCAGTGCCGACATGACATATGCTTAGATCAGAACTATTCTTAGGATCTATCAAGGCAAAAATGCTATTAAACTGGAAATGATGTGCAAATTGTAGACTTGAATAACCTTGCGGGCTCGTGCGGGCTGAGATACTTTGGAGCGAGAGCGGATGAGCCCGCCCGCAACAGCCAGACCTTTTGGAGGCACTGCTGGGGATATTGTACCGGGGGATGCCCTGGTGGAACCGCTGCGTCCGTCTGTCCGTCTGTCCGTCTGTCCGTCTGTCCGTCTGTCCGCCTCTCCGCCTGTCCGTCTGTCCGTCTGTCCGTCTGACCGTCTGACCATCTGTCCATCTGTCCGTCTGTCCGTCTGACCATCTGTCCGTCTGACCATCTGTCCATCTGTCCGTCTGTCTCCGTCTGCTCGTTCGAGCCGGGCAATTTCGGGCCGAAGGGATTGAACCCTGAGCAGCACAGCAGCCGGCCGGCCGGCGCAGCTGCGGGGCGGGGCGGGGCAGGGAGTGAGTGTCTGATGGATTTGGGGGGAGACGAGACGAAGCAGGGAGAGGAACGGGTTGCTTGGCGGACGGGGGAGTTTCTGGAGAAAACCCCCGCTTGTTCCGCCGGGCCGAGCCGGGCCGAGCTAGTTCTCGGTTACCCGCGCGGTGTTCGACTTCGGCAGATGAGAGAACTTGCGCATCATCGTAAACAACTCGGCCTCTTTCTTTCACGGCTGCACCCCACCCCCGCTGCAGCCCCCGCCGCTGCAGCCCCCGCCGCTGCAGCCCCCGCCGCAGCCCTCTCCCCCGCAGCCCCCGCTGCAGCCCCCGCCGCAGCCCCCGCTGCTCAAAGGCGGCCCGGGCCGGGGCGGGACTGCAATCGGGGCACTTGTAACCTGTTCCCCTCCGCACCGCGCGCAGCTCTGTGGGCGCGCCGCTGCATTTCGTCATCATCAAGCCTGAATTAGACTTGGCGGGGACGGGGGTGGGGGCGGGAGTGTGAGCCGGAGGAGGAGGAGGAGGCGGTGGTGGTGGTGGTGGTGGTGGTGGTGGTGGTGGTGGTGGTGGGGGAAGGTTGGACCGCTGCCTTGTGTCGTACAAATTATTGCGGGTGGAACCGGTAATTGGATGTTACGGTTCTAAAAGAGACTGATGAGTGGTGAACTTCCTTTACTGACCTCGCTCTTCCTGTTCCTCCTCCTCGCTCTTCCATCTTCCTCTCCCTCCGTATTCCCTTCCGCCTTCACCCCCTCCCCTTGCCTCCCCTAATCCTACCTCTCACCTCCCCTCCACCCCCTCTCGCTGTTTCCCTTTCCGCATATTCTATTCCACATCCGCTTCGGATGCACACCAGATGCCCCGCCCCTCCCCACCCCGACCCACGAGGCTTCCTTTCCTCAAAATAAAGTACAAAGTTGAGGCTCATCCGTCACCGGTAACAAAAGTGGGACTGGCACGGTAGCGGGGCGGGGCGGGGCAGAGTGGGGCGGGGCGGGCAGACCCCATTGTGGCACGCGTAATAAACATCTTGGCTGCAAAACTCACGGCGGGGTGGGGCGGGGGACGGAGCGGGACGGGGCACGAGGAAGGGCCGCGCCCCGCGCCCCGCGGCCGGTGGGAGCCGCGGGTCTGACCTCGCACCGCGCTGCCAGTAAATAAACTATATGCTTCATTTCGTGGGGGGCTGCGCGGGCGGGGCGGGCGGGTCTGTGCTGCAGGGGTGTTCCTCTCTCCGTCCGTGCCTCAACAGGGTCTCACCCCGCCCCGCCCCGCCCCGCCCCGCCCCGCCCCGCCCCGCCCCGCCCCGCCCCGCCCCGCCCCGCCCCGCCCCGCCCCGCCCCGTCGCTCCGCTGCCTTGTAGGGCGGGGGGCGGACATACCCTCGCAACAACAGCTCGCCGGCGCGGGCCGGGCCGGGCCGGCGGTGTCGCCAGAATCATTTCCTGAGCGTGCTCTCCTCTCCTCTCCTCGAGGTCACTTAGGAAATGAAAGCCGGTGGGCTGGGCGGGCTGCCGCGGCGCGGCGTAACCGTCCGGGCCGGAGGCGCCAGAGCCAGCGGCGCAGCGCGGTGCCCCCCCCCCCCCCGCCCCCCCAGCACCAGCCGCACTGACAGGTGGGGCCGGCGATGAGGCTACAATGATGAAGCCCAGATGTCGCTCGGCCCGGCCGGCCCGGCCGGCTGCATTACCAAGTGAAATGCCATGCCGCCTCTACCCGTTATTCAGATTTTGCTTTCCCCTCACTACCCCTGTTGCCCCCCCCCCCCCCCTCCTCCACCGCGCCGTCTGGGGCAAGGGCAGCCCCCGGCCGGCCCAAGGCCGAGCCCTGCTCGTCGCCGCGTAATGAATACACAGGCTGCCCCGCCCCGCCCCGCCCCGCCGCGCCGCTCCAAGCCGCGCCGCGCCACGCCGCGCCTGCTGCAAATAGGAAGCTGGGGCGTTATTTGCGTGAGAATACCCTGGCCCCTAATATTTCCTGGCACGCGCTTAGGGAAACGTTAACGTCCCTATCTCTACCCGACCCCGGGGCCCGGTGCGCCCTGGCGCCGAGGCCCGCCCCGCCCCGCCCCGCCCCGCCCCGCCGTGGTGCGACCGGCGCTGGGGCCCAGCCCAGCCCAGCCCGGACTGTTCTCCAGGTAGAGGGGGAAGGAGAGACTTCCAATTTAAACTGGCGGGTTCTGGCCTGGTTCGTCCCTTATTGCCTCGGCTCGACACTTATTCAGCCCTGCTGCAGGCAGGGCCCGCAGGAGCTCCGCCCCGGGCCCTGCTGGCAGACCTGCTGGCCCGCAGGCCTGCGGGGCCAGGCCCTACTCCCCCGCACACCGTGTTATTTCGCCCAACCCCCTGACCACACCCACTCGCGGGCTCATTCTCGCCATGCAGAGCGCGCCCGGCGGGCGCGGCGCGCGGCGCGATACTCAACATGATGATTGAAAAGAATGGCAGTCTTTTGCATCGCCAACCCCTTCATCATCGGCTCGACCCGTGCACTTTAGTCCGCCCCGCCGCGCCGCCCCGCCCCCCGGGCGCCCCCGCCCCCTTAGCTGCAGGTATACTGGCCAGAGGCACGCACCCCTCTCGCCGCCACGCCCCGCCACGCCCCGCCACGCCCCACCACGCCCCGCCACGCCCCGCCACGCCCCGCAGACGCTCGCAAGGCGGATAGCGGCGGATAGGAGTGCGGTGTGGGTTGTCTTAAGCTGGCCTCGGGCGGGCGCCTGGAGGCGGGAGGTGGGGCGGGGGCGGCGGGGGCGGCGGGGGCGGCCGGGGTGGTAGCTGTTAGCTGCTGCTGGCGGCGCTCTGTTTGGAGCGCGCTCCCTACCCACTCCCCCGGCCCAGCTCGGCCAAGGCATTGATCTGGTGCTCATCGTGCGCCCCACATTCCAGCCCCTCTATTACTGGAAAAATATGATCCCCCTGCGCCCGGGCCGGGCCGCCGCCTGCCTGGCCGCCGGCTGGGGGCGGCCCGGGCGCAGGCCCGGAGGGCAGCGGGGCGGGGCGCGGCGGGGGCGGGCGGGGTGGGGTGGGGGTTCCTTGGGCCTAATAAAAGAGATGCATGTTTCACCAGTGCCACTAGATTCTTTCCCCGCCATTAACCCCGGGGAGTGGGTTCCTGATATGGTCGTGTGGATCAGGCTGCTGAGGAGACCGTCCAGATAAATGATGTCGATGCTGGGGTGGGGCGGGGCGGGGCGGGGCGGGACCTAGCGATGCCTAGCGCCTGTGGAGTGGAGGTGTTTAGCCGAACACGTGTCGTGCGGGGCGGGGCGGGGCGGGGCGCCCCCGCTGTGTGGAGGAGCGATGGTTCGTTTGGCGGTGGGCCGCCTCGACCACCGCCCGCGCCGCAGCCGCGGCCGCAGCGCCATCAGGGGAGGGATCTGCTCTCCACCCTGCATCTAATTAAAATAAATCAGCAAGGTCTCGTTGCCGGCGCGCCATTACAACCTCCCGGCAGTTAGCTTGTATAACGTTGTGGTTTTATTATCATCGTGATAATAATTAAAACATAACTATTATTTTTATTATTATTATTATTATCCATCCATCCATTATTATCCATCATTAAAATATGAAATGTTTCGAGAGCAAAAACTAGACAACTTCGGACGGTTCGTTTTCTCATTTCAAAAAATGAAAGAGAAGGATGCGGAAATGATATTGCATTACACTTTTGCCGGGCGGAGCAGTGGATGGGATGGGCCGTGCCTCCACGCGCTCTCTTGGTCAAACAGAAACAGGGGCCCTGAGAGAGGCAGATGTACGGCGTACGCCTTCGTCCTGCGTCGAGCAGTCGAGCTGCCCTGTATTGAAAAATCTACGCACGAAAGAGTCGGGTAAGCAGGGGCGGCACGGTGTAACGCAGAGGACGCCCTGCGCTGCGCACCGAGCACGTAGGTCGGCCGCCCCGCCCCGCCCCGCCCCGCCCCGCGCCGGGCACAGGCAGGCCGCCGCCACAGCCGCTCGGCTTCGAACCCAAGTCATGCAGACAATATCGGACGGTAAGGCCCCAAGGATCGGGCCTAGGCTAGGCCCGTGCGACGTGATTCAAAATGAAAGCGCCCCATGCTTTCCACGCAGCCAGTCGTCTGTCTGCGCCGCGATGACTTTCGTTTTGAGGTAGCACAGAAAAAAGAAATTCGGGACATACAGCATATGCATTATGTTGTGCATAAGGGATGCAGCACTACGTGCAACCATAGTCATGCATGACCATGTTCATTTTGTGTACATTTGTTCATACACTATGTTAAAAATACTGTCGTACAACTACGCCTTAATTTTACCAGTGTTGTATAGTGTTACAACATGGTGGTAAGAACTAGTTCCTGTTGGGTCACTATATGTTTAATAGAACGACTTTTGTCAGAATGTCAATGAAAACAAGTACTGTTGCTAGCTAACAACATCCTCATCAAGGCGAGTGTCGTTAGCTGACAACTTTTTCTAACAGTGTACGAATGCACAATTTCGTCCGCATAGTTTGTTCTAGGAGCGAGGTGCATAACTGTGGCTACACGTAATCCTGCATAACCAAGCACAAAAACTGCATGAGGCTTTAGTGTGTGATATTGGATGCGCAGCCAAAGCTGCAGCCACGTTAAACAGTGAGTCTCCTAACGAGGTGGCCAGGCTGTCTGTACACTGTGCGCTGCGCCCCGCGCGCCCCGCCGGCCGGCCGGGCCCAGGCCGGGCCACGTCTCGCCTCGCCTCGCCTCGCCCTCTGCAGTGCCTGGCCTGGCCCGGCCCGGGCCGCAGTGTCCTCACTGATTTCCGCTTCCCTTTATTCGGCCCGCTGCAGCAGGCCGCTTCTTTTCTCTCTTCTTTTCCGCGCTCCCGTCCATCCCTCCCGCCCCACTCCCCCTCCCATCCTCCTCGAGCTATTCCGAATGGGAAAAGTTGGCAGAGTGGCTCGGCCGGGCCGGGCCGGGCCGGGCCGGGGTGAACTACTGCTGCCCCGATCCCACCCCCTGCGCCCGGCCCCCGCCCTGCCCCGGCCCGCTCACACTCCACGCACATCACACGCTTTATCTCGCCCGGGGCGCCCCGCCCCGCCCCGCCCCGCCCCGACCCGCCCCGCTCACATTCCAGTCGCACTCTTATGGCCGTTAATCGCAATCCCTTTCACTATCTTTTTGGCTACCGGCTAGTTAGTAACTATGAAGTCTCTTGACTCTCCCGTTCGTTCTTTATTTGCGGCTGGTTGTACCTCTCCGTCCTTCGGGAGAATGCCGGGTGGCGCTACTCACTTTATCAGTATTCCGTTCATCACTCCGGTTAGTCACTCGCTCTGCCCCGGAGGGGGGGTGGGGGGGTGGCAGCTGAACGGAGCACTGCCAGGTCGCTGATGGATGGTGAGGGAGGTGACCGGGGCCGGGGCCGGGGCCGGGGCCGGGGCCGGGGCCGGGGCCGGGGCCGGGGGATTGCCAGAGTAGCTTAGTCGTGTTCCAACTGATGGGCTGATGGACGTTTGGGGTCCGAACACGCCTGGCCTGGCCTACTCCGTGCTTCGCGCGCAACTTTCCACACCCCATTCTCTCCTCCAGTAGGTGAGCCGCCGCCCCACACAAATTTGTGCGGTGATTTGAACGATTTTGTGCATACATTTGTACAAAGTCATGCAGTTTTGCGCAAAAATTTGTGTGAAACAACTGGACTAGTAGTGCCGAGTGAAACTGGACATTATGCGAAATGATGTGCTTGAGTTTTTTTGTGAGTCCTTTAAACCCGCTCACTACGGCTCGTATACAGCTACCTTGAAATTGTGAATGGCCTCCACTGCACTGTAAAAAATATCTCTGTAAATTTACGACTTTTTTCGTAAATTGTGATTTACAAATGGTGTCGTAGTCGTAAATTTACGAAAGTCTATTTGTGCTTGTTTAAGAATCACAAGTCGATACTGAGTGTCCTTAAAATTTTGCAATTTTACAATTTGATATCGTAACTTTACGACATTTCTCATGGAAAATTTTCCCGTAACCCTTACAAACATTTCTCACAGTGTGACTAATTGCAGTATGCGGGAGGCTGAGAGCCCGTGGCAGGCAGGTATCAGTTCTCATTAAACGCTTGTCACAGTCAGTGCCCGACCCGGTCGCACTGCACACGAGCTAAACTGGTGTTCCATTCCATCAGTGCGGCTGAAGGGTTGTCTGCCGCGATACAGGACACTCAGGCTGGGGCTGGGCTCAGCTCAACCACCTACCCCCAATAAGAATGTGGTACACCGTCCTTGGACCTCACGCTCTCGCTCCACCAGTCTCCAGTAGAGTGGCGCACCCCGGGCGGGGTGGGGCGGGGTGGGGCACCCCTCCCTTCCCTCTGACTAAGCTCTTCACCTCCTCCCTACTCCCTTCTCCCCGGCGATGGCCGCCTTTGTCGCTGCCTGAGCTTGGCGACGAACCCCGGGGGAGGCTGGCCCGGCGGGCTGGGGGCGGGGCGGGGCGGGGCGGGGTGGGGCGAGGGGGTGTTATGAATGAGATGCACCCCTCCGCGGCCTGTCGCTTACCGGAAGGCGAGGCGAGGCGGCGCGGCTTGGGCCTCATTGACCGCTCCTTATTAGCCCCCGCCCCGCCCCGCCCCGCCCCGGTCTGCAGGCGAGGCTTGGAGTCCGGGGCGACAGCCGCAGCCTTTGAATCAACTCGGCCGGGGCGGGGCGGGGCGGGGCGGAGTAGAGATCCCACGCGCCGCGGGGACGGGACGGGCATGCAGGGCCGGGCCGGGCCGGCCGGCCCCGAGCGCCGCGCCGCGGGCCCAACTTGAAATGTATGCAAAGTGCGTCGAGTTAAGACCCACTTTCAATTCCTCTGCGGATCCTCTAGTTTTATTTTTCACTTTCCGTCTGGACAGTTTTGGGGGAAGCGGAAGGGCTGGAGCGACGCGTGAGGTGAGCGGAGGTCATAAATGCCTTGCAGGAAATCGGAGGCAGGGGGACACAGGGGCCAGGGCCAGGGCGCCGCCGGCGCTGTCAGGACAGTGGGCAAGCAGGACACTAAGGCCTGGAGTTTGAGTAGAGTTTGGTTCAGGCCTGCCCCGCCCTGGGCCCTGCGCCCGCCCCGTACAGCCCCGCCCCGCCCCGCCCCGGGCTGTGGCCAACTACAGAGTCGCTGTGCCTGTGCCGAGCAACGAGCATGTCCACCGGCCAGCAGCCCGGGCCGGGGAGCGCCCCGCCTAGCCAGGAAGCGGATCCGGCCGGCCGGTCGGAGCGCGCGCTAATTATTTTGTTTCCAAAGCAGTTTTCGTGAGAATTTAATTTTTCCCAGCCTATTGATAACATTTTTAGTTCGAAATGGAAAATAAGCAATTGTATTGTTAGTACATTCCTTCGTGTTTAATTTTCGTTGAGAATGCATCACGTACACGCATACTCTAACCTAAGAAATTGTGTCTAATTTCATTCGGGGGTTTTCAACACAGTTCCTCGTGGCTTTGCTCCCTTTATCTCTCTTCAAGTATCACCAGACTCGCCAAACGCAAACACCTTTTTTTCTAGTTTACGCGGTGTATGTTAAGAACCGATGACTCGCCAACTTTACTTAATACTTTTTAAACATACCTGCACTGTGTACTGCCGCCTCTTTCCCACCCCCGTCCTCCCCACCCCCTACCTCGTTTGCGTGTATGTGTCAGGGCAAGGAGGAGTGGTGGGGGGTCAAGCTCTCTAATATGCCTTGCAGCCGTATGCCCCCCTTCAATGTCACCCGTTACCAGAGGGGTTACAACATGGCTCCCCCCCCCCCCCCCAACTGCCGCTGTCTAGTTCTGGCCCTAGTACCATACTTAGCCCCTTCCGGCCTGACCCAGCCCTGCCATAGGCCCCATAGGCTGTTGTGCCCCGCCCCGCCCCGCCCCGCCACCCTGCCGGGGGCAGCTGTCGGTTTCATGCTGTGCGGCGCTTTGCTATGCAGTCAGGGGAGGCTCGGCGTCGCATGGCCGCATGGCCAGTCGTACCTGGCGGACATGGCCTGGCCTGGCGCGGCACGGCGTGAGGCGGGGAGATTGATTTCTGTTTTGATATCTACACTCTAAATGACTACGGACATTTTCGCTGAGCGAAGCGAAGCTTACTCCTGCAGGGGATCGGAAGTGTAGTTGGTCTGTCTGTCTGTCTGTTCGTGTTAGCCTCTTAAACTATAGAAGTAATCGTTAAAAGCTGTAGTGTTCCGTAATCTACTAATTTCGGCGCTATAATATTTCTCCAGACTTTTCCTCTAAATGGAGTTTGAAATATTGAAACGTTTAATGTAAACTTCACTCCGGAGAGGTTGGCAACGAAAGGAGTTGAGTCTCGAGTTGAGTGGTAGCGCCACCTAACGGCAGTGTGCGAACTACGTCACGACGGCCCAGCCAAGCCCGGTGTCCACCTGCTCGCTTGTTTACAACATCAAAATTAGAAATTTAAGTGTCACTTCGACGAAATATGCTGTCTCAAATAGTTTTTGGAGTGGTGGTAGTCGTCTCACGAAGTTTGAAGTGTAGTCATTTTGTAGAAGTGTGTGTACGAGTGATTTGTCGTGTGTTCACGTCCGAGGGGTGGGGTGGGGAGGGTAAGTGCCTCAAGTTCTTATCAAAAATATCTCTGATTGTACCGGATTTATGAAATGAACGTCACGGATTGCTGAAATGAGAGCCAGGATCGCTTCAACTTACTTCCGAACTTATTATTTGGGTGAGTGACATAACCTAACAACATAAACAATGTTGTTTACAGTAGAGTACACACAGTTCTGTCTGGGAGACAGCAGACTTTGGTCTGAGTATTAAAATCACATAACACCTTGATCTGACATGTGAGAGTTACTAACTGTGATATTATTTCCTTATATTTGCTTAAATTTTGTTTGTAACCTTTTCTCGGTCCCCAAGTGTTGTGATTTCTTATTGATAGCCGCCACAAATTAGCAGCCAAACGGTTTCCCCAATACCGTATTGATGCTGTAGTAGAACTGTGCTCCTCTTAGACATGAGATAAGAGACATTTGTTATAAAAAAAAGGTAATTAATTTATAAATATTAAATAGAAACATTTGGAGTCTCATTCTACTAAAGAAGACACATCAAAGTGTGGTGAAAGTATTAAAATCTTATAACCTTTAAACCCAACTAGAAAGAGTAAATAGTATGGGTATTATTCAGATAAATTTAGTAGGATTTTGTTCCGAACCCTTGCTGTTCTTCCCAGTGATACGATTTCTGATCAAGTTATCTTATGTATCAAACCAAACATACTGCTTGATCCGTTTTTTCTATGAATTTGAATGAGAGGAAAGCTGCTCTATAAAAGTGATGATACGGAGTAAATTTGTTTCTAAAAAATGATAAGTTTAAAGAAATTTTACTCGCACAAACACAAGAGGCGATACTGTAAATTGGATTTAGGTGAGGAACGGTTCTTGTACTTTAACAATTATGCTGAGAGTGTTTACACTAAATCAGTGTTTCTAAAACACTGAAATATTATCAAAACAAAGTCATATAATCATTAAAATGCTACAGAGGTTTTGGAGTGTTTCAATTCTATTTCAAATAGCTATAAATCAGTTCAAAATAGATTTGCCCCATTATTTAAAGGTTGTGAGTCATTGTGAATGTCTTAATTGCATTTAAAGTTAGTGGCCTCTGTAACAACATTCATTACTATGTCTTTTTAAATGAGTGACCCAATGCTTGGCTTACCATTGATACTAGTAACTTGGTGTGAAGACAAACTTGTTTCAGAAGGATAGGAAGGGGGAGGGGGGGGATGCGGACAGCATATCATGCAGTTGCATTCTTATACTTATCATGTAAATGATACTTATTGGCACTTATCTTACCTCCGGGTGGGGAGAGGAAAAGTGGAGGGGGGGGGGGAGGGAGGTTCTGGAAGTGTGCTTTAGGTCCCCGCGCAGGATAACCACATTTTGGAGGCCACTGCGCCTCTGGCGTCGACCCCATAGGGTGTCCGAGACTTTCGACCTGGGGACAGCTTAGAGGGGATGCTCAGCATGCTCCTGCCACAACGGCGTCACACACATAATGTCGTTCTGGATTCGGGAAGGGTGTCACCGTCCCGCGTCTATGGCGCCCTGCCCCCGTCGGGCACAGGCGGGGCACGAGGTCACCGCATAGGACAACCGCACTTTGGAGGCCACGGCGACCTGCACCTCTGGTGTCAATCACATTGGGTGTCCGGGACTTTCTACTTCAGGATATCTGAGAGGGAATGCTCCCTTCTCTCGGTTGAGTACGAACGGTAATTGTTGGCCTGTTGTCCCTCCACCACCTCTCCATTAAATTTACAATGCTGTAGCGGTCGCGAGATTCGACAAGATTGTCTGGGACGGCTACACGCTAACTGTGTTTGTATGTTTTTGTGCAAACGTTTGTGCAAAGTTAAACCTACGTTTCATTTTGGACAAATTTGTGCGCAAAAATGCATAATGTCGTATACATGTATGCACAATAGTGTTCAAATCAACGCACTCGAATCTGTGCAAAAAATTTGATTGCTTAACTTTGTACAAACTAAAGATACAAATTCAGTTAGTGTGTGTTACCACGCGTGTGCCGCTGCGAGTCTTTGCGCGCGCGCACTACCCCTGGCGGGCCCTGGCGGGGGTGTTCGTTGGCCCCGGCCCGGCCCGGCCCTGCCCGCTGCTGGTTGCGCCCGCCCGGCCCCCGGCGGGGCCCCCGGCTGGCTGCGCCGCGCCGCTGCGCGACAGGTTTACGGATTCATGATGCCCCGGTTCGTTTTACGGCGCAGACATTAACGGCCGCAATATACTCCGTATCCATCACGCACCGGCACAGTGTCTATGGCATAGTGTCCCCCCCCCCCCCCCCCCCCCCGGGGGGCCGCACCAGCGTTTATGCCCTGCCAAAGCTCTTTCCGAAAATGTGAAAAGGAATAATGCGCAGCGCGCTGGCGAATGACCTTGAAGCGGAACGCTCTTAACTAACTGTGCACCAGCAGGCCGGGCCGGGGCGGGGCGGGGCGGGGCGGGCCGCGGGGGCGCTGCAGTCCGCGCTGATGTACTGGGGCTAAATTAACAGTGAGGTCGAGTTTTAAAACGACGCGCTAATTCTCTGATCGAGAGGGAAGGCGGGGCGGGGCGGGGCGGGGCGGGGCGGGGCGGGGCGGGGGTGGGGGCGGAGGGAGAGAGTGATGGAGGGCCTTACTCACGCATCATTAGCCCCCTCTCCTATCCGTCCCTCTGGAAGGGATGAGCCGCTTAGCGCTTTGGAATACGATTTTCTCTTAAAATTACACGCTCAGAGCCCCATAGTCTTTAAGAGCTTCCGCAGCGCAGCCGCCAGCGCCGAGCCGAGCCGAGTTTCATCTGCTGCTCTGGATTTTAACTGGCCGTTTGCTGCTCAACGCAGCGTGGCGCGCCAGCGTGTTTGTTACTACATCGAAGGGCGGCGGGGCGGGGCGGGGCGGGGCGGGGCGGGGTGGGCTGGCGGCGCGCGGGGCGGAGCCTCGTAACTCGGCGGGGCGCGGCGCGCAGTTACGCCCCGTGGAATGTGTCACGCTGAACCCTGCAGTAAACCATGGCATAACTGGCAGGCATTAGGGGCCCGGGCGGGGCGGGGCGGGGCGGGGCGGGGCGAGGCGGGGCGGCCCGTGGGGACCGCCACACACGACTAATGACCAGGGGAGACACTGCACGCCACGCCCGGGCGGGGCGGGGCGGGGCGGGGCGGACCAGGACACGACGGCTGGAGCTCAGCCGGAGGAGGAAGGATATTTCTCGAGCTGAAATATTTGAGGAGAGCTCCTCGCCGGGTCTGGTCTGGTCTGGCCTCCAGTTTACTCTCGAGGTATGGATGACCCACTTTCCTGCTCCAGGGTGTGTGTGGAGTGCGCGCGCGCGCGCGCTCAGCGTCCCTGCCTGCCGGCGGGGCGGGGCGGGGCGGGTCCGACCTCCTCTCCTCTATCTCACCGCCCGCCTCGGGTCGGGCCGGGCCGGGCGGGTAGGGTCGCGGTCGAGGCCATCAGGGCGGGCGCCGGCCTCGGCCTCGGAGCTGCTGTCTTGCCCAGCCCGGCCCAGCCCGGCCCAGCCGGCCGGCGGGGCGTTAGGCGAGGAAAAGTTTTCTTTCCGAGGTGGAATAAGTGATGCCCATGGGTGCAGGACGTTACAGGCCTCCTGGACGTGGGAGGCTGGACGCGGAAGGGCTCCCTGGGGCCCGGCTCCCCCCCCCCCCGCCCCGCCCCGCCCCGCACGCCCCACCAGCGGCCCTCCCCGGGGGCCGACGCGTCGGCTGGAACGCGTGATTGGTGCATCCGTGCTCCGTATATTCACGAGGGCTCTTGCGAGGTGTCGCTGTTCAGAGCCTTACAAACTATACCCACTACTTTTCTGATTTGTGAGTACATGCTCCATCCATGGAGGAGCCCGGCGTGGCGTACGTCCACGTGACGTCCACGCATCCACGTGGAATCCACGTGCCGCTCCCTTTGGGTCCGTATCGAGGCCTCGCCTCGGCCTGTTTGGTGTCGTACTTACGCCCGGCCGGCTGGCGCGACGTGCCCATGCGGCAGCGGAGGCCACCCCCAGGCCGGACTCTCTAGGCAGAAGTGCGCCTGGAATCTTTCTAAGCCCAACTTTACTCCGAGCGGCCTGCCTCTCCCCCTCCTCGTGCTCGGCCCGGCCCGGCCCGGCCCCGCACCGCCCGGCGCGCTCCGCCCAAAGCCTCACTTAGTCTCTTAGTCGGGCCGAGTCGGGCTCGTTCTGACCTATCCGCAGGAACATTCTGCCTCAATGAGCAAATAAAAGTGCGGGCCAACAGCTCCCCCTCCAGTTACAGCAGCACTACACTGTTGTGGCTTCCTCAGAGAGCCGCGCGGGCGGGGCGGGGCGCGGCGGGGCGCGCGTTCGCGCGGCTCCCAGAGGCGGCACGGCGGCACGGCACGGCACGGCCCTTGCTCAGACCATTCGAGGGGTTTCCTCGCCGTTGCCATCGCGCCGCTATCGACGACTCGTTTCGCAGCTCACCTGATGTGGGGCGATCTCTCGCTCCCCCCTTGCCCCCTTGCCGCCCCCGCCCCCTGCTCCCTCTGTTTGTTTGTCGCCGCCCACCTCACTGACTTCTCTCTCTGTTCCTCTCGCAGGCCTGCCGGGGCAGCCCCGCAACTGCACGCTGCTCAACCAGACGTCGAGCTCGGTGGAGGTGTGGTGCCTGGCCGGGCCGGACGGCGGGCTGCCGCAGCACTTCGTCCTGGAGCTGTTCACGGCCTCGCCGGCCTCGGCCAGCACCGGCCCCGTGGTGCGCTACAACGCCACCGACCGGCCCGTCTTCCTGCTGTCCAACCTGGAGCCCGACGTCACCTTCAGGGTGGTGGTCGTGGCCGCCAACGACAAGGGCCGCTCCGCGCCCGTCGCCGTCAGCGAGCTCACCTTTGGCGACCCGGAGAAGCGGATAGGTGAGTCGGCCTCGGCCCAGCGGCATAGCCCGGCCTCGGCCCTGCGCTAGCGTGGCCAGGGGCGCCGTGGGTATCACGTTCAGAATTGCAAATTAATCAGGATCAAATAAACTCGCCTTGTAACGCGGAGGCCGCCTCCTCCTTCCTGGCCGCGCCGCCGGCCCCGGGTACCTGTGTGGCATGGTCTGCCCGCCCCGCCCCGCCCCGCCCCGCCCCGCCCCGCCCCCCGGACAGGCTTTGCCATGCCAATGGGATCCTCCCGGCCCCGGCACGGCCGCCTGAATAAGTGATCAGACCATCGCTCAACGACAATCAGGTGGGAGGAGGCGGAGGCCCTCTCCAGGGTGCTCCGCCCCGCCCCGCCCCGCCCCGCCCCGCCCCGCCCCGCCCCGCCCCGCCTCGCCGCCCGGCGGGCTGAGGGTGGGGCGCCAGGGCGGCGCACAGCGTAAACGCGGAGTGGTTTTCGCGGTACACGCCGACGTGTAATGCTGTCACTGTTAATTTAGCCCCTCTTTGTCGGCACCTACCCACACCGTCGCGCTGTTTAGTGTTTTGGCGACTTCACAGCAAAACTGACTCTCTGCTTTTCATTCCCTCCGAAAATGGCGAGGTGCGTGAAATGATTTCCCCGCACACATGTTTGAGTAATTCAAAAAAACATTTTTCCCCTCTCGGGGGGCGGGCCGGGCCGGGCGGCTGCACGCCACGCCGCGCACGCGAGCCCGCCGGGGCCCGGCACGGCACGGCACGGCACGGCCCGGCACGGCACGGCACGGCACGGCACGGCACGGCACGGCACGGCACGGCACGGCACGGCACGGCACGGCACGGCACGGCCCGGCACGGCACGGCACGGCACGGCCCGGCACGGCACGGCACGGCACGGCACGGCACGGCACGGCCCGGCACGGCACGGCACGGCACGGCACGGCACGGCACGGCACGGCACGGCCCGGCACGGCACGGCACGGCACGGCCCGGCACGGCACGATGTAGGTTTGGGTCGGTCGTGGCGGAAAGGCTTCTCGGCTGGGGAAATATTTGCATGCCATGCACGGAACTGTTTGCACACGAAGTAGGGAAACAATTAAAAACTGCCGCCGCGGCCGAGCCCCGTATCGGTGGTGGCTCCCGGGGTGGGGCGGCAGCCCAGCCGGGGCGCCTACGCCCCGCCCCGCCCCGCCCCGCCCCGCCCCGCCCCGCCCCAGCGCTGCCACCAACCTGTTCTCCTTCCGGTCAATGTACTCCGCAGCACGTTGCTTCTTATCAAGCGCCGCTCGCGGTTGTCCCCGCCCCGCCCCGCCCCGCCCCCCCCCGCCCCGCCCTGCCCCGCCCTGCCCCGCCCCCCCCCCCCCCGCCCCGCCCTGCACGCTGGGGTGTTAAGACGACCGTAAGTAATCCCCTCTGTCTCGCCGCCAGCCTCGCGACTCAATCTTCGCGAGCAGCTCGCCGAGCAGTCCTCTGCCGCGCCCGCCCCCGCCCCCCGCACTCACCCCCGCCCCCGCCCCCCGCACTCACCCCCGCCCCCGCCCCACGGCACGAGGCTGCACTCGCACGTTTTTCCTAACCCATCAGTGAATTTATTTTTTTTCCCAATAAGTTCAGAAGGAACCAACTCAAAATAAGTTTGTCAAGCTCTTGAGATGTTGTATTTCGAGTGACGAGCGTTTGTTTTTTTATCCGCCGGCGCGCCGCTCAATTCCTCCAGCTTTGTACTGTGACTTTCTCTCGCACGCTCATTGTTTCCGCACACCCCTTTCATGCTCTGTCTCTTTCTCCCGGCCTGTCCTTCTCTATCGCACTCCGCAGAGATTCGCTGATAACGAGCCTGCTAATGAGTGCTGTCCGGCCGGAGACCGGTCTATGGCCCTCGATACCTTTTGTCCTCCTCTGCACCCCGACCCTTACCCCCCCCCCCCCCCCCACTTCACGTTTCCGCTTTTGTGTTCTTTTCTGGCGTTGACAGACACAGCCCCGCGCGCCAGGCAGACCGGGACGAGTGTATATTTCGCTGGCATTCATTATCCGAGTATTTTGTTGGTGAATTTATTTTTTACCCTCTGCGACGAGCCGTGATGGTTCGTTTCGCTTGGAGCCGGGGGGGGGGGGGGGCGGTATCTGCTTGTTTCCGCCGTGTTACAGTCGTCCACCGATTTTCGCACCCCGGTTTCTGCACGCGTCTCATCCCCACCACTTCTGGGGGGCAGGCCCAGCAGGGTACCCGGCCGGGTGACCCAGGCCGACCCTCGGGGAGCCAGGCGGCAGGGGTTTACCTAGGGAATTACCCGGCTTAGAGGAGGGGTCTCGCCTGGTCCGTTCGAATAGTGTTCCGTTCGAAAAGTTCATGATATTATTTTAGAATCACATTGTACGTAAAAAACATAATGCGAGCGGGTCCAAACGGCATGAAAATGCTCCAACTTTGAGTCTTTTGGTGCCGGCGTGCAATATAATAGGGGGAACACGGCGGTCGCAGTGCTTGCGTGCACACAAGTCAGGACAAGTAATTTTAAATTTGTTGTCCACTTATTCCTTTAGTTAGTCAAGTCCAGTATTTCATAACGGTGAAAATAATGCATGCGTGTTTACGCCGGTCCACGCGGGGAGGACCCCGGGAGGGGCCCAGAGGGCCCCAGACGGCCCCAGACGAGCAGAGAAAAGAATTGAAAATCCAGCTGCCCACAGGTGCTTCTGCGACCAGACGTGGGGCGCAAGGAGGTTTTGACGGTAAATTCTTGGGAAACAGACAACTTGTTGGCGCTCGGGGTAGGCGTAACGAGAGAAAACGAGAAAAAATATTCTTTAAAATTTTAATAAAACATAACTTTTTTGTGTTTTTATAATCACAAGTTAACAATAAACCCTTCCGCTCTGCTTTTTATGGGGTTGCGACCATTACACAAGTACATTCAGGACTTGCGTCCAGCATTTAAAGGTTTTACAGTAACCATTGTCAAAGATAAAATTTTAAATTTTCAGTTCACAAACTTATTGGAAGAGGGAGCTCATAGAAGTTGTTTGTGAGTTTGTTATGTTCTTGATCACTCTCTCGAAGTCAGCAGCCCAGGAGACGTTTTCCTTCTTCATTTCCGCTCTGATCGCGTCCATGGCCAGGGCGACGCCGCTGCGTTGTTCCTCTGCCTCCTCGTCGGCGTCCTCGTCGGTGACGGTGACGCGGTCCTTCCTCAGCTTGGTGCCCTTGGCGGCCTTCTCGGAGTGCAGGGCGTAGGTGCGGGTGGGCAGCGTCTTGAAGGCGAGTCCAGCTTCGCCGAAGTTGTAGACATCACGCAGATCGTAATGGTTCTCCGCGAGGGGCTCCGACAGGGTCACCTTGAAGTTCTCGGCGGCAGCATGGTCAGCAGACAGCGTCTCACCGTTGACCTCGAGGCTGTGAAGCTGGTGTCGCTTGATGAACCTCTGGCACCACCCGCTGCTGGCGCGGAAGCTGGCCGGGCCGCCGAGCTCCTCGTTGATGACGAGCGCCTGCGCCTGGAGGTGGTAGCCCAGGATGGGCCGCTGCTGCACGGTCCGCTGCCGCACCACCCACTCGTACAGCTTGGCCTCCATCTCTGGGTGCTGGCAGCGTTTCAGGTTGCAGACGGCGTCGTGGTTCCCGACGTGCTCCGCCATGGACGTGGACTTGGTACGCCACCTCCGGATGGTGCCCGGGGTGGTGTCGCACTCTCGGGCCAGCAGGTTGATGTCGGCGCCCTGGAGCAGCCGGCGCAGGACCTCCTCCTTCTCGGACAGGGATCGCCTCCTCCGGGATGGGGTAGCAGTGGCGGGCGACATGGATCGCCTCCTCCGGGTCGGGGTAGGAGTGGCGGTTGACGAAACAGGAGCCATGGCGACCGGAACAGCGAGACGACAGCAGAGCAGCGATATGTTCACTCGGCAGGATGCTTGAGGAATGGTGTAAAGTGCACATCTGCATGTGCTTTTGTACCTACTGGTGGCCGTAATTCTAGGAATTAAACGCAGCTGGATTTTAACTCCTTTTTTCTGCTCGTGTGGGGCCCCCTGGGGCGCTCTGGGGCCGCCCCAGGGCCCGGGGCACGGGGCCCGCCCCTCCTTCAGCCCCACGTCTGGCCGCAGAAGCACCTGTGGGCAGCTGGATTTTCAATTCTTTTCTCTGCTCGTCTGGGGCCGTCTGGGGCCCTCTGGGCCCCTCCCGGGGTCCTCCCCGCGTGGACCGGCGTAAACACGCATGCATTATTTTCACCGTCATGAAATACTGGACTTGACTAACTAAAGGAATAAGTGGACAACAAATTTAAAATTACTTGTCCTGACTTGTGTGCACGCAAGCACTGCGACCGCCGTGTTCCCCCTATTATTGCACGCCGGCACCAAAAGACTTAAAGTTGGAGCATTTTCATGCCGTTTGGACCCGATCGCATTATTTTTTTACGTACAATGTGATTCTAAAATAATATCGTGAACTTTTCGAACGGAACACTATTCGAACGGAACAGGCGAAACCCCTCCGCTAAGCCGGCTAATCCCCTAGGTAAACCCCTGCCGCCGGGTCGGCCGGGTGGGCTGAGTGTCGCGCTCACGGCCCAGGGCGGCTACCTGCGTCTCCCCCGATTTCTGCAGGTCTCCTCAAAATTTGAGGGAAACTCCCATATTTTTTGAGGAGACCTCAAAATCGGAGGAGGTTCCCTCAAATTATGGGAGTCCCTCAAAGTTTTCCTCAAAAAATCAGGCATTGTTTTTACCGTGCACCGGCGCTCCGGTGATCCAGGCCGCAAAAAAGCACCAGGGTCCTCCACCTGAACAAAAAGTATACTCCTATATAAACAGTGAGCCCGGACGTTAAAAAACCTCCCGCTCTATCGATGCTATCGACGAAACAAAAACAACCATCGCAGTCTCGAGTAGCTCCGTACAACTAGCCTTATTATTCCGTTGCTCTTTGGGAAGCCCTTAACGATCATCAAACTCGCTGTAGAGGAAGCTGACTGCGTCTGCCCAGTTGTGCAGCCCGGACCGCTCCACCCCGCACCACCCCACCCCGCCCCACCCCACCCCGCCCCGCCCCACCACACCCCACCCCGCCCCGCGCAGGTGGCTTTACTCTGGATAGTCTCCCCGGGGTCCTCCTCAAGGCCGATGAGCGCTGGCCAGCCGGTAATAACTCGCGCGTAATCAGGTCAATGAAGCTCCTCGTCCAGCACCCGCCACGCCCAGCGCCGCGCACCTCCGGGCCGCCCGCCACGCCCCGCCCCGCCCCCGCCCCGCCCCGCCCCGCCCCGCCCCGCCCCGCCCCGCCCCGCCCCGCCCCGCCCCGCCCCGCCCCGCCCCGCCCCGCCCCGCCCCCGCCACGCAACGCGCCCGCCCCACGGCGAGCTGCCAGCCAGCCAATCCGCAGCGCGACGGCATTTTGTAATTGGCTGCAATTAAATATGTCAAAGGCAGGCCTCATAACTCAGCGGCTGCTGGCCTCATTCCCCCTAGGCCGCCCCGCCCCGCCCCGCCCCGCCCGGTCGCGACCTCTGACGGTGTGGCGCGGCGGGCCGGGGCAGGGCTCAGCTAGACCCAACAAGGGCCTACGCGGCCCAGGCCTAGGCCAGCGGTTTTGCACCTGCCGGACAGGCTTCAGTAGGCGGGGCGGGGCGGGGCTCGCCGAGCAGAGCAACCCCAACCCGCCAGCCCCGCCGCACCCCGCCCCGCCCCACCACCCCCCCCCCCCCGCCCCGCCCCGCCCCGCCCCGCCCCGCCCCGCCCCGCCCCGCCCCGCCCCGCCCGTGGCACAGCGTCAAGTCCGGCACTACCTGGTGCAGCTACAGTAAACGTATTTGACGCGGTGCAAATGCAAGAGTGAGATGTCTCATCTAAAAAGAGCGAGCTTTTTCCTCTTGCCCCATTTAAGTGAGAGTGTAGGAACCTAGCTCTTATTGAGATAGAATCTATCACATCACTCAAATACGGTGAAATAAAGGATATAAATCCTCACTGGAAAAGGGCGAGGTTTCCCGCAAGACCCTCCTGAGAGCGAGCATCTTCGCTCTGGTACTTACAGCGCGTGCGGTGCAGGTTGCCTACCCTGCAGGAGGCCGCCGCACCACCGAACAGGGGCCCAGCCCAGCCCAGCCCAGCGTGACGAGCAACTAGTGTGAAAGAGTAAATATGGAAGTGGGTCGTTTTCCTTGTTCGCGCGTGCTCTTCTCCTCTCTCTCTCTCTCCTCTCTCCTCTCTCCTCTCTCCTCTCTCTCTCGCTCTCTCTCCTCTCTCTCTCGCTCTCTCTCCTCTCTCCCTCTCTCTCCTCTCTCTCTCGCTCTCTCTCCTTTCTCGCTCTCTCTCTCCTCTCTCACTCCCGTTCGCTCGCTCTCGTGTGGCCACTCGCTCACAAAACACGGCCTGGGCCTGCCTCTTGCACACACGTGCACACTCCACTTGCTCGAGCCCCGCCCCACCCCCTCTCCCTTACCTCTCTGTCTCTCTGTCCCTCTGTCTCTCTGTCTCTCTGTCTCTGTGTCGCGGTGTCGCGCTTGCCCTCTCATCCGCTACCCCCTTCCCCCGCCCCTCACCGGGGCCGTGGCGGTCCTAGTGAAAAAGGGGAGGGGGTTGCGGGGGCGGAGTGGGGCGACAAACTATGATTGATGCGATTACTTGGCGAGACAAAGGCTGCAGCCTGGCGGGGCGGGGCGGGGCGGGGCGGGGCGGGGACGGACCACTCAGTGGCGTGCCGCTCGGGCCTCGTGCTCGTTGTTGCCGCGCACCTTACAGCAGAAACAATGAATGTGAAATAGTTTTGTTCTAAGTGCAGCTAAGTGTAACCGCCCCGCTCGTTAGAGATACGGTGCGATGTGCGTGGTCAAGTCTATGTGATGTGACTGACATAAAAATGAAGCTTTCTAAGGCTAGGTGTGTTTTTAATTCTATATTCCGTTCATTCTGAGGAAGGTGTCTCCTCTCACCCCCGCTCCACACGCCCCGCCGCGCCCCTCGTTTGCGTTCGGACGTCGCCCCGCCCCACCAGACGCGCGGCTTAAAAATGTGATCCAAGCGCCGCGCGGGTCCGGCCCGGCCCGGCCCGGCCCGGCGTTGTGCCGCGAGGCGGGGTGGCGTGGCGTCGCAAGGCGCGGCGAGGGGAGCAGGAACTTAATCCCAATCTCAAACAACGCCGTCGCCCCGCCCCGCCCCGCCCCGCCCCGCCCCGCCCCTCCGGCCACATTGATATTCAGGTCCGAGATTACAGGCGGGTAAGAAGCTTTCTCCCGGTTTTCTATTGGCGCTCCCTTCCCCCTCTCGCCCCGGCCTGGCGCTAGGCCCACTGGACGGGCGGGGCGGGGCGGGGCGGGGCGGGGCGGGGCGCGGCTTCCCTTACCTTGAGTAGGAATGCCGCCGGCGCGCACAATAGGTGAACGCCTAATTTTGGGGGACAATACTCAATTTAGTTCCCCTTCTTGGTGCGGCGTGGCGCGGCCCTGGGCAGGGCAGGTGGGAGGCGCGGCGGGGCGGGGCGGGTTGGGGTGTGGCGGGGCGGGGCGGCCGCGGCGCACAGGAAGACAATGAGTGCGGATCCAGGTGGGGAGTCGGGGGAAGTGCGGGGAGACCCTAATAGGAAAGAAGAAGCGGGCCGGAAGCGCGGCGTTGGGGCGGGAGCGTTGGAGTTCCTGCAGCCGGGCCCGGGCCGGTGTAGGGTCAGGGCGGTACAGGGTGAGGGCGGCTACTCGGTAAAAACGGCTCCTTGGTGTCCAAGGACCATCGGAACGATTCAAGGTGGGGGGCGAGAAAAAGCATCAGGCCGTCCTTGAATCGTCCCGATGATCCTTGGACATCAAGGGACCGTTTTTATTACCGTGTAGGCTCGGGTCACTGTGTACTGATCTCACTGCTCTGGGGTGCAGGGCGCCCTGGTCACGAGGGATAGGCCAACCCGCTGCGCACGGGTGCGCGCTGTACAGCCTACCTACCCCTGGATACGCGGTAGCAGTGTTTTCCAGACTCAACACTGAAAACTGAGTGGCGTCTTTTAGCGCCAAATTGTTGGCGCCCTCTCCTGAATGCCAAACTGTGGTGTCCAGCAAAGACGCCAAATCTTGGCGTTCTCTTACAGCGAGGGAGAATTCGCTTCCGTACTACACTGTACACCTGATCCATCTATTACATACATTCCATACACGTAATGGAATACCGAAAAACACGAGAATATGCTCTAAAGTGATTAAATCTTGTGAGTAATACAGGTGTAATGCAGGTGTAATACCGTGTAAATACCGTCCGTACACGATTTTCCGATGTGAATTCCCCCTCGTCTTACAGGATGCGTCTTTGGACGCTGAGAATTTTGCGCCCTTCTCGCATTTGGCGTCTTTGAACGCTGGATTTTGGCGTCTTTGGACGCCAATATTTGGGCGCGCGGTGCAGCCGGTGCAGCAGCCGCTGGTGGTGGAGGCTGATGGCGGCGCCCGGCGTCTCGTCAGAGTCTCATACGCGAGCCGTAGACCGATTCCGGTGCACGCCTTCGTCGCTCTGCCTCTCTCGCACTCGAGGAGTATGCCGTAGGGTGCGAGAGAGACGGAGCGACGAGTGCGTGCACCGGAATCGGTCTACCGGTGGGACGGCCGGCCGGCAGGGACACCTGAGAGTAGCCGGGGCGTGGCGGCGGAAAGCGGGGTGTGCCTGGTGCGCGGGGCGGGGTGGGGCGGGGTGGGGCGGGGCGGGGCGGGCCGCAGCGCGCGGCAGCGACGCGTCTAGCGGCGCAGGGGGTCCTAGCGCTTAACGAGCGAACCAATTGAACGACGGCAGGTCCCTCCTCCCCCGCACCATTACCTGCGGCCTCGCTGCGCAGGGCGCTGTAAGCCGCGCCCCGCCCCGTCCCGCCCCGCCACGCGTAGCATGAGCTTGCCGCACTTGTTCGCACTGTCACATACAAAAGAAGCCCGCCTTCACGTCTGCTCGCTGTGCCCCTTTTGTGTCTCTCTGCTCTCCCGCCCTCTATCTCACTCTCTACCCTCTCTCTCTCTCTCTCTCTCTCTCTCTCTCTCTCTCTCTCTCTCTCTCTCTCTCTCTCTCTCTCTCTCTCTCTCTCTCTCTCTCTCTCTCTCTCTCTCTCTCTCCTCTCTCTCTCTCTGTCTCTCTCTCTCTTTCCCTCCGTCTCTCTCTCTCTCTCTCCTCTCTCTCTCTCCCTCTCTCTCTCTCTCTCTCTCTCTCTCTCTCTCTCTCTCTCTCTCTCTCTCTCTCTCTCTCTCTCTCTCTCTCTCTCTCTCTCTCTCTCTCTCTTGCGCGCGCGGGCTGCGCACACGACCAGAAGGGAAAGGGAAGCACGCGCGCGCAATATTTTTCATGCATGGCGGCGGGGGCGGCGGGGGCGGCGGGGCGCTGACACCCCGTGCCGTGCCGTCATTAGCTTGTATCTAGAGCTAGGCTAGGGCGCCTGCCCCGCCCGCCCCGTCCTCTGACTTTCACTGTCGAGGTGTGTGTCCGGGCCCGTCTGCCTGTCCCTCATCCTCGTGAGGGGAGGGGAGGGGAGGGAGGGAGGGCTGCGGTCGATTTCATCCCCCTCCCATCAAGTTTATTCCGGCAGCGAACTTTCACTTCTTCCCTCCGCGGGATGAAATCAGTAATGAAGGCTGCCGCGCACGTTGCGCCCGCTGATCCCCCCTCCCCCCTCCCCCTTCACCTTCCATCCCCCCGGCCTCACCTTCCTCCTCCCACGCGTTTTATTTATACCTCCTCTTTTTCTCAACCCCTCCCGCTATTTCTCCTTCCTTCCACGCGCCGAGCCCTCGCGTCAATCTCTCTCACTCTCCCTCTCTTTTTCCCTAATCTTTCGCTATCCCTCTCTGTTTAGGACCCCCCCCCCTTTCCCTTCGCTTTGCTGAGGTGGACCCGCGAACAACGTGGAAATAAGACCCGTCGGTCGACACCGGTGTGTGTGTGCGCGCGCGCGTGGTCGTGTTTGGATTTGTGTATTTATGGGGATGAAAGAGAGAGTGGGAGGGGATCAGCGCTAGTATTGAGCCTGATATCCACTCCCCGCCGCTCGGGCCGGGCCGGGCCGTGGTGTGAAGCTTGCCAAACGAAAAAACGTGTCAGCTGTCAGAGAGATGGTTTGGTGCGGGGCTGTGCTCCCCTCCCCCCCTCTTATAATTAAAGTAGTATCCACCATATCCATCGCGGTTCGTAGCGGACATGACGCGGCGCCCGGCGCGGCCCGGCGCAAAGCCGCCAAGACCACCGGCCGCGGACCGGAACTAAATCAGCCAAACAAACGTGCTGCGGTAGGGGCGGCCCGGCTCGGCTCGGCGCGGCTCCGTGCCTCCGGCCTGAGGGGCGCCCGGCCCGTCCGAGCCGAGCCGAGCCGAGCCGAGCCGAGCCGAGCCGAGCCGAGCCGAGCCGAGCCGAGCCGAGCCGAGCCGAGCCGAGCCGAGCCGAGCCGGGCCGGGCCGCTGAGCCACCAGCAGGTGTTTACAGCCTGTTTCATAATTCATGACCCCGCGTTCCTCCATCGTTCCGTTCCGCGAGTTTCTGGCCGTACCGCACGCTGTGAGCCCCCCCCCCCCCTCAACCCTCGCCTCCCCGGCCCGGCCGTATAGGTGGCGCAGTTGCTGGCGTTCCTCTCGCATCACGGCGCGCCCCGCCCCGCCCCGCCCCGCCCCTACACGGCCCTCCCTCTTCGAGCCCCTATTTGGATTTGTTGCCGCTGCAAACAGTTGTGGAGCGAGCCAACACGCATCGCGCAACAACTTCCTGCCTCGGTTGTTTCTGTTTCCGCTGGGACGCCGTGGCGGGCGGGACGAGTGGAGAGGGGCGGGGCGGGGCGGGGCGGGGCGGGGCGGGGCGTCTCCTCCCTACGCGCCGCGCCGCGCCGCGCCCTGCCCTATGGGCTCGCGGTGCTCAGCCTCAGCCCGCCGCTGCGCTGCTCACGCAGGCTGCACTACGCTACATGAGCCCGGCCCCGCCCCGCTCCGCCACATGGGCCCCGCCTACGAGCCGCCCCGCCACGCCCCGCCCTCGACCTCCGACCTTTCTGCTGCCGCTGCCCCTCGATCACCGTGCTGCTCCCTTCTCCTCCAGTTGCTGCCCGACTACCTTCTCGTACCTCATCTTCCTGTTAGCGGAACCTCTAAGCCCCGCCCCGCCCCGCCCCGCCACGCCCCGCCACGCCCCGCCGGACACGGAGCCGTCGGTACTCACCCTGGGCGTCGCCTCTCCCTCTCCAGCCGCTCTTTGCAACACTAGCACAGCACGCTGACCCACAGCCTCTTCACCCCCTGCCTCCCCCTCTCCCTCCCCCTCCCCCTCCCCCCACCACCGCCAGCATCACCCTCTTCTTCGCGGCGCGGCGGGCACATCGAGTGGAGAGAGAAGGTTCTGTCAAGTGGAGATCGTATAGCGCACTTAAGGGCGTCTGTGAGCGCAGGCCGGGCCGGGCCGGGGCCTCTCCGTGTCGCTTTTCTTCCTCCTGCGCGCCTCGCACCCCGACCGGCTCTCTTCTCTCTCCTCTCCATCTCTCTTTCCTCCTCTCTCTCTCTCTCTTTCTCCTCATCCCCTCTTTCTCTTTCTCCCCTCTCTCTTCCTCCCTCCCTCCCTCCCTCCCTCCCTCCCTCTAACGTACCACACGCGCGCCCTTACTGTGTATAGTTCATCCAGTTTTCATATCCGTCGCATGGCGCTGGTGGGTGCGATGAAAAGTGAATCGGTGGTTAGATGAGGGTGCTATAGGTGGCGGTAGCGGTGGCGGCGGGGCGGCGGGGGCTCTGAGAGTGCAGCGGGCCGTGAGGGGCGGGGGGCGGGGGGCCACCACGGCCGCCGCCCCGCCGCAGCTGCTGAGCCCAGCCCGGCCGTGTGCGGCCTGTGCCGTGCGGCCCGGGCCGTCGTGATGTGGGGAGGCTGAGGCTAGTTGCCTCGGGGGTGTACTACCGATCTCCATACGGCGCGCCCCGCCCCGCCCCGCCCCGCCCCGCCACTGCAATACGCCTTACGTAATCAGCTCCCTCTACTGCGTGTGTGCAGAGGCGGGGCGGGGCGGGGTGGAAGTGCGACTTGCGATATTAAAGAGGTGCTGGTAGGGCGGGCGGGCGCACTGCGGGAGAGGGGGCGGGCCGGGCCGCGCCGGGGATGTGTGGGATTTGAGAAGAGCAGCTCTCGGGTGTAATATCGCCCCGGCCGCGCCGCGCCGCGCCGCACAGGGACTTGACGCCGGAGTTTTATTCCCAGTTTATACAGCGCTAAGATGCACGCAACTTTTACCGTAAATTTGAATCCTCTCCTGCACTGTTAAAATAAGTGTGCAACTGTTCAACACTTGAATGTGTGCAACTTCTAGTCTTACACGTCCAAGTGTACAACTCGGTATACGTATGCGATTCCAAGTGTCAAACTTGCCAGTTGTACACTTGTAAGTGTTTAACTCGACATTTGTGCACTTGCATGTGTTCAACTGCCCCGTACAACATTTCCCTTCTTGAACACTTGCAAGTGTACAACTGTCGGGTTAAACACTCACAAGTGTAAGACTGGTGAGTTTGACACTTCCAATTGCACAAATACCGAGTTGCGCACTTGCACCTGTTATACTGAACGCGAGGGGGTATTCACTCGTAAAGTCTGTGACCCGACCATTACGTCTATTACGCTTTATTACGCTCCGACATTGTACAAATTCAACCAAAAACAGGCAAAAGCAGCCCAGAACGACCTATAAATAGGTGTAAAATGGAGAATTTTGGCTATTACGCATACTATTACGCCTTCATTACAGATTGAGTGACCCGACTATTACGCCATAGTATACCCCCTCGACTGAAAGTTGCACACTTACAAGTGTTGAACAGTTGAACACTTGGTTTCACAGTGTGCTCCGTCTTGTTGCAGCTGCCGACGGCGACCTGGCCATGTCCCCGCTGGTGGCGGGCGCCGTCATCGCCGTGGCCCTGTGCCTGGTGTGGGCCACCCTCTGCGTGGCCGTGCACGTGCGCCGCGGCCTGCGGGGCGGCGCGCGGGGCCGGGGCGGGGCGGCCCGCGCGGACAAGTCGGCGCCGGGGGCGGGGCCGCCGCCGCCGGGCAAGACGGCCGCGCACGCCCGGGACCCGCTGGACGAGAAGGACCCGGACATCATCCCCGCCAAGTTCGGTGAGTGTCTGCGCACAGCTGGGGGGCTGGGGGGAAGGAGGGGGAGGGGGGAGGAGGGTCTGAAATGTTTTGAGCAGCGGCCGCTGGTGCCGGGGCAGGGCAGGCCCGGCCCGGCGCTGTGACACTGCATAATGAGACAGGCCCGGTTGTTGACGTCTCGCCAGGGCTGGGCTGGGGTGAGGTGGGGGGCCGCGATGACTGCCCCGCCCCGCCCCACCCCGCCCCACCCCGCCCCACCCCGCCCCGCCCCGGGCGGTGATTAAAGGTGCAAGGACGCCTGATTAACCCCAAGCAGACCTGACAGCGCGCTGCAATAAAGGCGCTCAGGCGGGGCGGGGCGGGGCGGGCAGTGGCGGGCACCTCGCCTCGGCCCCATGCACTCCTCCACCTGCAAGGCCTTCACCACCACCTGGACCCTGGACCGTGGTCCCGGAAACAGAAATTATACTCGTCACGTCACTGCGCTTGTATCGCGGTCCGGTCACGTGACTCGCAAAGACCGGCTGGCTCACTAGAGGAGTTGAGCTGTGGCTGGTCGTAATGTATGACGACCTTAAATTTGACAGTGTGCGCTGCGCGTCCGCTCGCGACACGCGCCGCTCCCAAACCCACCACGGCGATTTCCACTCTAAATTCATTATATTAACGTCAACGTCCGCCTCGATACCGAGCGCGGCGCGGCGCGGCGCATGTGAAATGGGCGGCCCTGCCCGGCGCGGCCCGGCGCTGTTGCTGAATCACGCGTTAAAGCAGCGATCGCATTTTAAACACGTTAGGAGAGGGGGGGGGGTCGTAGGTCAGGGAGCGGAGGGGGGAGGAGGGCCGCAAATACATTACGACATGCTCACAATGTAAAGCGGGGCTTGCATAGTGATTGGGGGCGGGGGCGGGGCGGGGGACGAGGGAAGGGGAGGGTGGGGAGGGGAGGGGAGGGGAGGCCCACGCGCGCACTGGTTTTCCATCATGCTTTGTGACACAGTTCTTATATTTTTGAGAGAGCCTGGTCCGGACGGGCTGGTGGCGGGGGCGGGGCGGGCGGGGTTCACAGCACGGGCGTAACCCCCTGGCCTCGAGTCCAGTCCAGTCCAGTCGAGTATCGTTCCACCCCGTCCTGACCCGTCCCGTCCCGTCCCATCCTATCCCGGATGTACTTGTGTCCGGCCGGCCCGCACGTGGCTCGCACGTGTGGAATTCAATTAGACCGCACGTAATCACACGGGTCGAGTACACGCCCCCCTCCCCGGCCCCGCCTCCCCTCCCCCGCCACCCCTCCCCCTGCGGACCGGACAGAGCCAGCCTCGGCCTGTGGCGAGGCCTGCGGCCCGACCCGGGGCGGGGACCGGCGGGGACCAGCGGGGACATCCCCTAGGCCGGCTGGGCTTGGCTCACAGTGCAGCTTCTTTCCGGTGCGGTGATTCTGATCTGACCCCTCTGACACGGCACGGCACGGCACGACACGGCACGGCACGGCACGGCACGGCACGGCACGGCTTTTCGCTGGCGTGCCTCAATTTTGCCTGGCTGGCTGGCTGCTGGCCTGTGCGGCGCGCTGATTCGAGTTTATCTGACCGCGGGGCGGGGCGGGGCGGGGCGGGGCGGGGCGGTGGTGTGACCATCGGCCGCCATCTTGGCGCCGCTCCGCCCGCCGCGTCCCGCCCGGCCGGCGGCCGGCCCGTTCGTGGTCTGGCACTCCTTGGTCTGGCGTACGCTCTGCCGGGCAGGGCGGGGCGGGGCGGGGCGGGGCGGGAGCCGGAATTGGAACCGTTTCCTCCGTGATTTGTAGTGCGAGAGAGCATTACAGCAGGGTCGTAACCCACGCCATGCCGTACGCCCCATGGGGCGGCCGGGGTCGGGTGCGCTTCGGCCCGGCACGCCCCAGTCCGCCCCGCCCCGCCCCGCCCCGCCCCGCCCCGCCCCGCCCCGCCCCGCCCCGCCCCGCCCCGCCCCGCCCCACCCCGCTACGTACCGCCCCTGCAGTGGGTGCGCTGCGCCGCTGTGTCTCAGCACTCCCTGGACGCTGGGGCTTGTTGTGGGATAACCGCGATTGGGCTCCTGCTCTCTCTCTCTCTCGCTCTCTTGCTCCTCTTGCTCTCTCTCTCTCTCTCTCTCTCTCTCTCTCTCTCTTGCTCTCTCTCTTGCTCTCTCCTGCTCTCTCTCTCTCTCTCTCGCTCTCTCTCTCTCTCTCTCTCGCTCTCTCTCTCGCTCTCGCTCTCGCTCTCGCTCTCGCTCTCGCTCGCTCTCTCTCTCTCGCTCTCGCTCTCTCTCTTTCTCTCTCTCTCTCCTGCACTGAAAATCCAACAGTGAGCAATGCACGCTGTATATAAAGTGTGCATGGAATGCACGCTGTACATAAAGTGTGCATGACATGCTCACTGTTTTTAACGTGTGCATGGACATGCTCACTGTTTTTAACGTGTGCATGGACATGCTCACTGTTTATTATATGTGCACAGCCATGCTCACTGTAAAAAATGTGAGCAATGCTCACTGTTGAAATTATAGTGAGCATGGCTATGCACACATTATAAACAGTGAGCATGTCCATGCACACGTTAAAAACAGTGAGCATGCCATGCACACTTTATGTACAGCGTGCATTCCATGCACACTTTATATACAGCGTGCATTGCTCACTGTTGGATTTTCAGTGTGCTCTCTCTCTCCTCTTGCTCTCTCGCTCCTCTCGCTCTCTCGCTCCTCTTGCTTTCTCTCTCCTCTTGCTCTCTCGCTCCTCTTGCTCTCTCGCCCCTCCCGCTCTCTCACTCGGCCGCGCGCGCGCCGCACCCCGCTCCGCTTGCTACATGCAGTACATGCTCTCCAGGCACTCAACATCACTCTCCTTTTCCCGTAACGCTTGTGGTCCTTCGATAAAAGTGTTCTCACCGAAAGTTTATATTTAGTTTCTACATTATTTGCATTGCTTGTCCATTATTGTTTAGTATTCGGATGTGCGATTTTGTTGTCTTGTTGGTAACCGTACTCTTCATATTTTACTTTTTTCAGACCCAGTGATCCAGAGGCCGGTCGGGAACGGGACGCTGTCCAACCACGGGCACTCAGAGCACCCCGTCAGTCCCCTGGGCCTGGGCCCGCCCCCCGGCCAGGGCCCGGGCGCGCTGCAGGGCAACGGAGGCCCGGGGCCGGTGGCCGGGGCCGGGGCCGGGGCACACCCTGCGGTTAGGGGCACGTCGCCCGAACACTGGGTGCGGAACAAAAGGAATTCGGCGGGATTCGAAACGGTGGTGAGTACAACAATGGGGACCCTCCCCGTTCCTCCGGCCCGTCCCGTCCTGTCCCGGGGCCCCGCGGCGTCCTCCCCCACCCCTCCCTCCCCCCCTCCCCCCTACGCCACCGCACACCCCACGCAGCCCGTGGCGCCGGGCCCGGCTCTGCGGCCGTGGGCCAGCAGGAAGTTGTTATTCACACGACTCGGTCACCCGGCTAGGGAAACTTCCCCCTTCCCTCCCTCTTGTCACCTCCTGCCCTCACCTCCTCTCCTCACCCCCTACTTGTTCCCGTGCCTACCTCCATCCTCCTCCTCCACCCCTCCTCCTCGTCCTCGTCCTCGTCCTCCTCCTCCTCCTCCTCCTCCTCCTCCTCCTCCTCCTCCTCCTCCTCCTCCTCCTCCTCCTCCTCCTCCTCCTCCTCCTCCTCCTCCTCCTCCTCCTCCTCCTCCTCCTCCTCCTCCTCCTCCTCCTCCTCCTCCTCCTCCTCCTCCTCCTCCTCCTCCTCCTCCTCCTCCTCCTCCTCCTCCTCCTCCTCCTCCTCCTCCTCCTCTCCTACTCGCCTGCAGGCTGGCGCGCACAGGGCAGTCCGGGCCCCGGCAGGCGCCCCTTGCTGACCGCACAGTAATAAGCCCCGGGGAGCGGACGTGCCCCCCTCCCCTCCGCCCCCTCCGCCCCCTCAGCTCAGCCCGACCCGACTCAACACTAAAGCGACCGGGCAGCAGCGCGCGAACCACCCCAGATTTCAACGGCAGAGAAATAGCTTGGCGTCCTTTTCCACTCGATCCCACTCCGAATGTTAAAGCGCCCCGCCGCCGCGCCCCGCCACGCCCCGCCGCACCCGCCGCGCCCCGCCGCGCCCCGCCGCGCCCCGCCACGCCCCGCCGCGCCCCGCCACGCCGGTCCAGCAGATTTCTCCCGTTTCTCTCTCCTCTTTACGCTCGGAAAACGTTTTACCGTGGCGTCGTCAGCAGGACATATACAGTACAGCGTATCGTATCGGTTCTGTTGCAGACGCACCACTCCCCCTACTCGTGGGACCTGCGGCCGAAGGACTTGCGCCTGTCGCCGGGGTCGCTGGCGCCGGGGCCCGGGGCGCTGTCGCCCGGGTCGCTGGGCCTGGGCGCGCAGGGGCAGCAGGGGCTGCAGGGGCTGCTCGAGAGAAGAGACTTGGAGCTCAACGGCACGGCCATCAAGGAGAGACTCATGTCTTCCCGCGTGCCGGAGAGCTGCGTGTAAAGCACTGCAAAAATACCGCATTTCTTAAATTTAATTTTTTTTACGGGAATCTTAATGTATCACAAAAGGATTTTGATTTTGGATGTGCGTATTCCAAATGTGACATTTTCCGGAGATTTGGTTTTGAGTTTTTGAATCTATTCTTGGTTTATTCCATTGAAAACAGTTGTTTAGTTTCGCTACTTTTATTTTTGTTACCTATGCGGGAACCTTCTGATAGTCCATCAGAATACGTTGGTGTTTCATCAAACCGAGTCGCACAATGTTGTTTGTACACTAGGGAAAGTGTTTTAATTCTCGTATCGCGTCGTCCTCATAGATGGACGATGTTACACTCGACTGATTTACTATATAGATACCTAGTTCTAAACCTTTCGCTCTTCTGAATACTCATGTGCAGTCAGCTGCATTGTGGACATATCTGCGGTTGTGTCTGAGAGGCCCTATTGCGCACTGAGATAATACAAAACTTAACTATATTTTATGGCCATAAATGCAATAATAATATTAATAATGCCTGTTCCACACTCGCATTGTCATCAGCCATTTCATTTCTGCATCTCAGATAAATGGTACGTCTCAAGACTAACTAGGTTGTGGTGTGTATTTTCCGAGATGTACTCACACTGTGAAGGGGCCTCTCAGTTTTGTCACTACAGAATGTTAACAGAGAACTGAAAGAAAACTGTTGATACAATGCTATGTTAATATATTGCGTACAGAGAGTATGTATGTGTGTATGGGAGTTGTGTAATGTTTATTGTATATACTTCAAACAATTAACGGATTTATGTCAGTGTTAATTTCGAACTAGGAAAATTTCATCACAAATTCTAGATAAAATTTGCTGTGTTACTGTCAGTTATGAGGAGACCCCTATTTGGCTAGAGCTTAATCTATCCTCATAATGTGTCTTTTGTCTCAACTTCACCCCACTAATGTGTTCAAACCATTACTTATCCGATTTAAAGTCATATACTTAGATATGACGTACTTCTGACGTATCAAAGCATATCCATTGAAAATTGTGTATACATTCATATCATGCTGAACCTATTCATTTCAGTAGAGACTGTGAAAAGTTTGACACCGACACTTCCTTGCCATATTTTACACTGAAGTGATCAACACAAAAAGAAAGCCGTCTGCAGTGTGACGTGTCAAATTAATTTTCGTAACTGTAAATCTTTTATTGAATCATATGAACGTATTTGCAATCCTGTCATGGGGATATGAGTCCTCATAGCTTTCAAGTAGAGCATATGGTTGATAGACCATCTATCACAAATTATACAGCAACTGCAAATAAGATATATTTTTTGTAACAAGTTTTGCCGTTAAATAAGAAAAGTAATGTCATTAAGGGAAAAACTCTTCTTTTGTAAAACAGCTCTTGAGAGTGAAAATAAACTGACAGGTCAGTAAATGCAGCGCCTTCTCGTCCATAAGTTCCCTGGCGACGCGACGCATCGCCCACCCGGGCAACAAGTAGCCGTAAGCCCTCCGCCCGGCCGGCCGGGCCGTGGAGTGGGACCGGAGGCAAACTGTTCACTAAACCAGCGGACAAACTTACCACTCTTTCGATCCCTGTCCACCCCACTTCCGCGCGCATGTGTGCGAGAGAAAGGGAGAGTGCATTGTACGACGCACAAAAGGGCCTACAGCGCCGCCTCCCCCCCCCCCCCGCAACGCCAAGGAGTGGGCCTTGTCGCTGTCGCATATTATTCCATTGTGAGATATGACCCCCCCCCCCCCCCGCGAGCCGGTGGCAGGATGTGCCCACAATGGGGCTCGAATGGCACGCCCGTACCGACCCGATCGCCGCGTAAGCACAGATGAAAGGCGTGCCCGCCGCGCCCTGCCCCGCCCCGCCCCGCCCCGCCCCACCCCGCCCCGCCGCTGGCTGAGGTGCCTGACTGCTGGTGGCTGGTGCAGCGCTGTGCCTGTCCTGTACCTGCGGCGGGGCGGGCGGGGCGGGGCGGGGCGGCTCACCGCCGTGGGGACCGCGCGCCGTGTGCGCCGTGTCCCTTCTCCAAAGGGTACGCTGGCCCTGCCCGAGCTGAGCCCTTCCCTTTGACCTCCCCTCCCCTCCCCTCCGCCGTCGCGACCTACAACAACAGCCGCGCGTCGCGTCGTGTCGGCCACAGACAGAGGCGAGGCGAGGCGAGCGACGTCTCACGCGATGTGGATGCACGCACAGGAGTAGGGGGGAGGGGGGCGGGCAGCGCCGGAGCCACGGGGGCGTCATGGCGCCGTCATCAAACACCACCGCCGACTAACACAAGTGACGTGGGAGACAGAAAACGCGGGGGCGGGGGCGGGGCGGGGCGGGGCGGGGGCGGGGGCGGCAAACCGGCACGGCAGCCCCCAGGCAGGCAGCGGGCGGGAGCAACAGTGGGAGCAACAGCAACGGGTCCTCTCCTCTCCTCTCCTCTCCTCTCCTCTCCTCTCCTCTTGCAAATAAGTTGGAGGTGGAGTGAGGGGTCCACCACTCTTGTAATTCTGTGTATACGTTAGCCTGTAACACCACTGTAATTCCTCGTCGAAGTGCGCAAAATATTTAGAATATAATTAAATTCAACGATTTAGCACCTAAAATCAGGTATGTAATCATGTGTACTCCATGTAATCTTGTAATCCGTCCGTCAACAGAGTGGTGCCCCCCTCGAGGCGGAGAGAAGGACTCGCTCAGTATAGATTTTAAATTGAAACTAGACTGTGTTTACATATTTTTTAAATGGCCAGCATATATTATATTTGAGAAGACTCAAGTACGCAACTTGACTAGCTAAGTTCGCGCGGACTTACTAACTGTAATGACACGAAAGTGAAGGCGGCGGAGGCAGGGCAAGCGGACCTGGTCAGGGGGAAGACTGAACTCACTGTTGCCAGATAAGTAGGCGAAAACCCCCATGTGTGAGGCGAAACTCTCCATACTTGAGACTACCTTTAGCCTAGTAGGCAGGTGGAGATATGCGTCCGCCTCACACAGCACATAGGTGTATTCGTGGCAATTTTCGCCTAGTTATCTTGAAAATGGTTCCAACTGTTATTGTGAAGCGCTGGTTGCTGGCGGGCAGGGAGGGTCGGCATCACCTGTCGACCTGCTTCTGGGAGACCCGCGCGCCCGCGCCCCGCCCGCGCCCCGCCCGCGCCCTCGCCCGCGCCCCGCCCGCGCCCCACCCGCGCCCCACCGCGCCCCGCCCGCGCCCCGCCCGCGCCCGCCCGCGCCCCGCCCGCGCCACCGCCGACGCGACTCGACTCGACTAGTCTCGTCTTGTCCGGGATGTGGGGAGCTGGGCGGGGCGAGACGGGTGAGGGTCGCAGTGCGGAGGCAGAGGCACGACCCAGTGCACATGAGATGAGCCTGGCGGGGCGGGGCGGGGCGGGGCAGGGCGGGGCGGAGGTACAGCCGCGGGTTTATGGAAACGCAGCCTGAGTCTGTTATCCCCGTGGGCCGCGACGCGTGTGGCGGGGTAGGGCGGGGCGGCGCGGCGCGGGGCGGGGCGGCCGGGATAAAAAAGGAGTTGAACCCGCAGGGTGTTGTTGGGCGCTGAGGGGCGACCCACCCCTTCCCTTCCCGCCCCAGTAATAATTGGCAGACAGTTTGCGGGCGGGTCGGGCACCACGGCTGTCGCTGGCGGTGCGCTGCTTGGCTGTGGTTGTGAATGCGGCTGAGTGGCTGTTGACGTGGAAGAGGCTTGTCGGTTTGAAGGAGGCATGTGAGGTAGTCGCCCCGCCCTACCCCGCCCCGCCCCGCCCCGCCCCGCCCCGCCCCGCCCCGCCCTACCCCGCCCCGCCCCGCCGCGCCGCACTGAGCGAGCCACCGACCTGGCCGCCGCGTGCCGCGTGCCGTGTGGTATGAGGCTTATGAAAACTGTAAGGGCGACTTGGCACGGCTCGGCCCGGCCCCGCCCGGCTCGCTGCCGGGGTAAAGGGCTAAGAGGGCAGCCCGCCCCGCCCCGCTAGCCCGATGCCTTTGTGCGGCGAGCCGACGCGCCCCACTCCAGCTCCCCGCGCCCCGCCGCGCCGCGCCGCGCGCAGGGTTGACTTTCCGACCGTTCCGTTGTTGTACGAAATTGCGGGCACGTGCGATGCGTGCGCGGCGTGCGTTTCTTTGTCGTCTGCTCTGGGCCGCGCAATCACGCGGCGCCCGCCAGAGCCCCGCCCCGCCCCGCCCCGCCCCGCCCCGCCCCGCCCCGCCCCGCCCCGCCCCGCGTGCCACTTACTCCAGCGCCAGCGGCACAAGCCGCGCGCCGCGCGCACTGACTGCGCACTGCCGGAAAGAATCAAGTTGGCGGAGTGGCTCCGCCCCGTCCGGCCCGGCCCAGCCTATAACCCGGCCACCTTGAACCCGGCCGAGCGCGGCCCGGCCCGGCTCTGGTCTGGGTCCGCGGCGCGTGCTGGCTGGCTGGCCGCCGCCATACCGGTAGATTCCATTCCATAGTAGAAGGCCATGCTCTGAGATAAAGATATTCGGAGCTGCACCATCATTCTCCCCCACCCTTTAAGGTTGCAATTAGTCAGAAGCCTCGTCTCAGAGTATATGTTCTTCTGTCATGTTCTCCCCCCGCCCCACTGCATGATGTGGACGGGCGGGTCGGGTCGGGCGCTGGAGTCACTGAGCGGCCGGCATTCCCTCCGGCTGGCCGGGCCTGGCCGCCACACTCAGTGGAATGCGTCCGGCCTGGCCTGCCTCGCCTCGGCCTCTGCGCTAGACTCGATGGCACAATCGGACACACTGTGGGGCCTGGGGGGGCCACCGGGCCAGCGCCGGGGGTCAGTGGCGCGTCCTGCGCCCGCCCCGCCTCACCCCGCCCCGCCCCGCGCCAACGAGTCCTCTGAGGATTCCTCCCACTCGCACTTGCCGACGTTGCCTGTGCTTGTATTTCGATGGGGTCGCGTCCGTCGCCCTGCCCTGCCTGCAGCCGCGGCTCGCCCCGGAGCGCTGCTCGTAAATACGTGGCAGGCAGGCCGCGGGGTCCCACAGCGCCGTGTCACACTGGGAGGGGGGGGCTCAGGCGATTTCAGGCGATGGCGCAATATGTACCGCGAATAGCCAAGTGGTACTTGTGCAGTCCAGATAGGAGAGATTGGTTGAAGGTGCCGAGGGCCCCGATAAGAAAATAAACAGAATAGCGGGAAGGATAAGTGGGTGATATGCTTCTAGAGCGGGATGAGTCATAGGGGTCTCCGAGACGCGGGCCGCGGGCCGCAGTCGGCCCGGTGACAGAGAGAGAGAGAGAGAGAGAGAGAGAGAGAGAGAGAGAGAGAGAGAGAGAGAGAGAGAGAGAGAGAGAGAGTGTCAGTGCGAGCAAGAGATCCCGGTCGTCTGCTCTCTGAGTCATACTGTGTGGAAGTGGAAGGCGCCGAGGTTCCCGGGAAGGTTGGCTCGCGCCCGCAGCCGCGCTGAGTGGCTGAGAGCGTATCGCAACACCGCACTAGTAAAACATTACGGTGCATTTCACTGTGAGCTGCAGTGAACCCTGCAGCACTGTAGCTTACGGTGAATTTTCACCGTGCATATCACTCTAAGCGACGTTAATGCACCCTGATTCATCGTACACTCTAAAAAGCTTACACGGTGATTTTTACAGTAAGCTACGGTGAAGCTACGGTGAACCCTGCAGCACTGTATCTTACGGAATTGGGAAAATTCACCGTAAGGTACAGTGCTGCAGGGTTCCCCGTAGGTTACAGTGAAAGCCGCCGTATGCTTTTATTAGTGTAGCCTACAGTGGCAATCACCGTAGCTTACGGTGAAAATTCACCGCAAGGTTTTAACAGTGCGTGACGGCGCGGCTGTTTGTCCACCAGGCAGCAGCCGGATTTCAACAGCGCGGCACAAAAGCGCGGTGTATATTTTTCCCCTCTTTGCCTTTTCCAGATACAAAGGGAGGGCGCGCTGCCGCTGTTCCGCCGGTGATTCCTGACCCTTTTTATAGATAGATTGATATTTACTTTTAATATGTGCCTCGGCTCGGTACGGCCCCGCGGGCCCCGCGCCGCGTCTCACCAAGCCGCCCTCCGCCGCCCCGCAGGGCTCCGGCTTCTTTTTGTCCCGCCCCGTTCCAGCGCGCCCGCCCCGCGCCGCCCCGCGCCGCCCCGCCTCGCCCCCGTTTCCACGGGCACGCACTTCCTCCCCACTTTCCCGCCGTAATCCAGCGCGCGCCACACTCACGACTTTCCCTTCGGAAAGTTAAATCTGCCAGCCGCCGCGCCCGGCTCCGCCCCGCTCCGCTCCGCCCCGCCCCGCCCCGCCCCGCCCCGCGCTGAGCCCCGACGGACCGGCAGAGGCGTCAAAAGGAGCGCGGATTCCCTTTTCCGATTGGGTCAGCGGCGCGCCGCTTCGCTTCTGTTCGGCCGGCCGGCCGCCCAACTTGTGCTGCCCCGCGCCGCCCCGCGCCGCCGCCGCCCCGCGCCGCCCCGCGCTCTGCTGGCTGTCCACTTGCTTCCCCAGAACCAAATAATGGAGGCGACCAGAGCCGGCTGGAGCGTGGCGCTCAATCGCGTCGAGCTCTGCCCGTACAAGCCCTTGCCGCTGGGCGCTCTGCCGCCGGGCGGGAGCTGGAAGGAGGGAGGGAGGGAGCGCGCCCCGAACTTGGATGTTGCGCCCCGTATCTTTCAGGCCTCCGCGGATCCGGACGGCTCTGGCAACCCGCCCCGCCCCGCCCCGCCCCGCCCCGCCCCGCCCCGCCCCGCCCCGTCCCGTGCCCCGTTAGCCGTCCCCGCTGCGCGCGGCAGCTCTAGGCTCACGGGTTTATTTATCCACCGAGGGTGTTGGGGTAGTTACTCTCTTAATGACGGTGAGCTCGGCCTGTCGAGTGGAGGCAGTACAGTACCAGGGCGCCCCAAACCCAACAGGCTGACTCTGCTCACAAAAAAAAAATACGCAAAATTAAAAATGATTGTGGAACTGTACAGCAGCGACTGTGCGAATAGTGCGCTTCGGGGGGTTCAAACGTGAACGTGTATGTTCACGGAGTTGAATGAACCAGATCGCCTCGTGAATGGGTTCATGTTTAGTGACTCGTATTTCTTACACTGTAAGTTTCTTACGAAGAACTGCTCTTCGCAACGTACAAAAATTCTCTAAGCTGCTGTAATAGAAACAAATTCTCTGTAGTACGAAGAGCCTGGTTTGTAGTACAAACGAGGATCCTTCGTAGTACGAACTAGGTGGTGTTCGTTACATGAAGAAAAGTGGCTTGTAATATGGCTGCTTCGAATCCTGTGTACGTTACGAACTAAATTCTTCGTAATACGAAAACCGCTGTTTGTAAGGAACCAACCGTGTAAGATTTCCTCTCAACTTGTGTTGGCTTCTCTGCGCGGGGCACGTGGCTGTCACGTGGCCCTGGTGCGGCCTGAGTGTATCGGGCTGAGTGCTGGACCTGCTCCGCAGAGTCACTCTGTGTACCCCGTGCAGCGCAGCGCAGCGTGCACTGCTGCAGCCAAGCGACCCTAGAGAGACTGTAAGTCTCTCTAAGTGACCCGCCTGCTATTCCCGCTTACACTTCACTCGCCTTGTCCGTTGCCTGCAGCTTGTGCTGGCCGAGCCGTGCCGTGCCGCGCCGCGGGCCGCGCTTGCGATCTAGCAAAGGCGTACGGGGCGGGGCGGGGCGGGGCGGGCAGGGCGGGGCGGGGCGGGGCGGGGCGGGGCGGGACGTCTCTGTCCTCCAGCGCCCTTGCTCACTGCACCAGCAGCACGTGTCGAGGTCGAGTTCTTGCACTGACAGACGATAGACCTCAAGGTATATAATGCATCGCCATTTTTTGTTTAGAAAAAATAATAATAAAAATTATACAGTTTGATGCACACAGCGTACACTACCGCGCCTGCCTCCCTACTTTTCCCTGGACACGCCTGCCCCGCCCCGCCCCGCCTGGACCCGCCTGGACCCACCCTGCATGGCGGTAACGCCTTTTGTTCTCCTAGCAGCACAATGGCGATCCAAACACGATACAATTTTTTTTCCAGGCGACAATGCGGAGCTGGGAAAGCTGCCCCCTCCACCTCCCCACCCCCCTTCCCGTTAGCTGTGGAGGCTGGAGCTAGCTGTACACGCTGCTCCCTGCAGCCGCGCCGCTGTCTCCAGCGCGGTGCGGCGCGGCAGCCTGGGCTTTACCGTCGGACAGAGGAAATGACCTGGAAACAAAACGCAACGAGTCGTCATCCTGCGCAGCCGCCGCCGCTGCCGCCCCGGGCCTCGGGCCACGGCCGGGCCTGACCTCGGTCGCAGCGCAGCGCGCCGCCCCGCGCCGTCCCGCGCCGCCGGCGGGAGCGTGATAGTGACTTTATAAACCGGGGGGGAGGTCCTCTGGTCCAAGCAATTTCTGCACGTTCCCGCCCCACCCCGCCCCGCCCCGCCCCGCCCCGCCACGCCCCGGGTTGAATGCGACAAGGAGCTGGTGCGGATATGGTGAAAGCACGCTCCACCGCTTGCCGCAACATGACAACTACAAGCACTGCGCTGCCCCGCCCCTCCCCGCGGGGCCGTGGCCAGGGCCAGGGCCGGGCCGGGCAGGCCTCTTCCATTTCCGCTCTCTGTGTCCAGCCGCGGCGGCCCGGCCCTCGGTCCTCCCCGCCCCGCCCGCCCCGCCCGCCCCGCCCAACCCCACACCAACGGACTCGACAAGCCAGAAAACTAGGAGGTAAACCGAGGGGTCTACCACTCTGGTAATCTTGTGTACACTTTGTTCGGTCACAGGTAATTACATCTCAAAAATTCCTCCTTTTTACGCTGTTTCCGGCTTTTTAAAAATATGCAAGAAATGCCATAAATTTCAACGTATCTTCAAAAATTTAACTGAGAACTGTTAGTAATCACTGGTGATCGGTAATCATGTGTACGCTCCTGAACTGAGTGATGGACCCATCGAGGGAAACACGCGTCTCCTCCGTCGGTATGAAGGCGACGGCGCCTGCCTGGCCCCGGCGGGGCCCCGGTGACCAGGCCCGCCCCCACGGTAAATCGGGGAGTCATGAATCTCGCTCTCTAGAGAGCAAGATTGTGACGCAAATTTTAATACTCTCAGGAGAGCGAGAAAGAGTAACATCGCTGAGTTAGAGCCATTATGAGGACATTTTAGGCTATACCTAAGACTCTTTTTGAGTCGTTTCTTCTAACATCACTCAATTTAAGTGATAGATACGACTCATACTGAGATATCTTGAGGAACATCGCTCTAAGGGAGCGATGTAGAGAAACGTCGCTCATTTTGAGCGATAAACACGACTACCACAAATACAGTGCCGCGACTGGTTTACCTGCTGAGTGGCGCCAAGGCGCAGCGGGCCTGGCGCGCCGTCCGATAGCCCAGCGCGTTCTGTCGGGGTGCAGTTGGGCTCGGCGGGGAGGAGTTGCGGGCTGGGGTCATGTGCATCGTTAAAGAATTGGAACGAATCATCACATATTATCGAGGGTTCCATCACACTGATAGTTGTGAGGATCTACTTCACAATAATTCAGCCTCTCTTATCTCTTTAAGTAGGTGTTGGTAGACAGCTGTTGTCGCCGCTTTGAAGCGCGTTGGACCACTTCAGTGAGATAGACTGCGGGCTCAGAATGATTCACCCAGAAAAACGTATTCTTAATTTTCAGATTGCTAGGTTTTTTTGGAGAACATTGTGATTGATATGAGAACATTGCGCTTGTGTTGAGAACCTTATACTTGTAAACAAGCAAACTGTTCTTATAAACAATCACAGCCAGTGCAAACACTGTTAAAACTAAGGCGTAGTTGTACGCCTTTTTCAAGCGTACAACTACGCTTAAAAACCTTACGCCCTTCTTGAAGCATACAACTACGCCTCAAGAAAATTCCCCCATGCATTTAGATAGGAGGAAAAGAGCGCATGAGCTCTTGTACGATTCAAGAAGGGCGTACGGACTGTACGCTTCATGAAAGGCGTACAACTACGCCTTAGTTTTACCAGTGAAGGTTGTCACTACTGCATACTGGGTCTTCCACCTATCTCTCTCGCACAGCAGAGCCTCTATTCTGCAGCAGCGGGGTGAAGTGGGAGGGGGGGGGAGGCAGTCGGTGAGCCGGTGATGGGAATAAGTATCTGCGATGCAAACAAACCGATCCAGTGTGCGCGAGGCGGGGAAAGAACGCGGTTCGCAGCGCGGACAGATCAACGACAGGTAAGTCGTCCCGTGCACATGCCCCTTGTGCTTACGAGAGTATTGCATTAACACGTGCAAACGTTTTAGGCCCTTGGGTAGGCATACCCGCTTACTGTTACATGCTCTAGACACATCGCGTCAAAAATTACAGCAGAAACTACCCACAATGACTTGCAAGTAGTGTCAGTAACATTCGGTTTCGTAGGACCTCACGACAGTCCGTTTCTATGACATGATTAAGATTACGTAAATCCTTTGGCCTCACTATCGTTTCGTGACACCAAGCTACCCGCTCCTATTCCTCCTATCTAAATGAATGGGAGAGTTTCTTCCCTACGCTTCATTTCAAGCGTAATCTCTTCAGGCGTAACTGTACGTTTTGGTCCAGCGTACATTTACGCCTTAGTTTTACCAGTGTTTTCAAGCGCTTGAAGGCCTTACGCTCTTCTTGAAGCGTACAACTACGCTTCAAGGCAATTCCAGCCATGCATTTAGATAGGAGGAAAGGAGCGCACGAGCTCTTGCACGCTTGATGAAAGGCGGTATGTTATGTCCAGGAATGGCCGTAGTGTTGGCGCTGCTGGGCTGCGCGCTGGCGCTGGTGCTGGTGCTGGCCGTGCTGTCCTGCCGCCGCTTCCTCACCTGGCAGCTCAAGGGCCTCCCGCACGCCTCCTGGCCGCTGCCGCTGTTCGGCAACCTCCCCTTCGTCCTGCTGCAGCGCGAGCCTCTGTACCACGGCCTCGACCGCATCTACAAGAAGTTCCCCGGCCAGCAGTTCGTGGGCCTGTACGCGGGGCCCAGCCCCGTGCTCTTGGTCAAGGGCGTGGAGGCCATCAGGAGCATCGCCATCAAGGTACAGTGCTGCACTGTTCAAACCTTGCGAAGCAATTTTCGCAATTGCAAAGAAAATGCTTTGCAATTGCGAAGCGTTTGGATGCTTTGTAATACATTTGCTTCGCAATTGCAAAGCATCTGCTTTGAATCTTTACGGAGAAAGGGTGGGCGGTCCCTATGCTCACAAACTGCTTTGTTTGCTATACAACCAATCCCTGGCAGTTGCGAAGCAGCCGATTCCTTGGCATCGATGCTTCGTAAGGTTAACAGAGTGCCTGGTCACAAGCCTGACCTCTGCTCCTCACCCGCAGGACTTCCACGTCTTCGACAGTCACAAGCTGAAGCCAGACCCGCGCTTCGACAAGTATTTCAGCAACTTCCTGTTCTGCCTGGGCGGCGAAGAATGGAAGTCGATGCGAGTCAAAATGACTCCCGCCTTTAGCAGTGGGCGGCTCAAGGCCATGTACCCGCAGGTCAAGACTGTCGGCCAGAAGTTCCTGAAGGCCATCGAGCTGAAGAAGGACAAAAGTAAGCGCCTGTAGGGTAGTGTTGGCAAATCGGGCGGGTGAGAGCCTATCGCCCGACATCTTCTGTCTCTCTCCTTCTTACCTGGCGCAAACGAGAGGGAGTGAGACAGAGGATGTCATGGCCGTCCTGTTTCAGACGGCGTCCTCGCGGCCAACACCTTGTCCTCGCTGTACGGCATCGACGTGATCGCGATGTGCGCGTTCGGCATCGACGCCAACTCCCTCTGCGACACGGGGCGCTCGCCCTTCCTGAACGCCGTCTTCGACACCTTCCGCTTCGGGCCGGTGGAGGGCCTGGTCACGGCCTTGCTCTTGTTCTCGGACTTCGCCTACCGCCTGCTGGGCGTGTCCCTGATCAAGGAGTGGCGCACCACCGTCATCAGGGGGCTGCTCCGCGAGTCCTGCGAGGCCCGTGAGCGCGAGCCGCTCGCCGGCCGGGACATCTTCGACACCATGCTGACGATGAAGAAGAACGGAGGTGAGACTGCAGGAGCGGGGGCCGCCGCGCGCGCGCCCGCCTGATGCCTGCTCCAGTGCCTTCCAGGACCTAACCCACCTCCGGCCGCAGTGTCGCAGGTGCTGTTCGACGCGCAGATCCTGTCCCTGCAGGTGGCCGGCTCCGAGACCTCGGGCGCCACGGTCATGTTCTTCCTGTGGATGCTGGCGCGTTACCCGGAGGTGCAGGACAGGCTGCGCCACCAGCTGCGCGAGGCTCGCGAGCGTGACGGCGGGGACCTGACCTACGAGACGCTCCTCGAGAACGTCTACTTCGACATGGTGTTCAAAGGTGAGGAGGTGCAGGTGCGGTAGGCCGCACAAGGCGCCGCCTGGCAGAGAGGCAGGCCTGTGGACTGGCCGGCCGTGCCGTCCGACCTGCAGGCACTGCTGTACCATGAGTCGCCGCCTGACAGACAGGCCTGTGGGCTGGCCGGCCGTGCCGTGCGCCCTGCAGGCCTGCAGGCCTGCAGGCTCTGCTGTACCATGAGTCGCCTCTCCTGCCGCACAAGGCGCCGCCTGACAGACAGGCCTGTGGGCTGGCCGGCTGGGCCGTGCCGTGCGACCTGCAGGCACTGCTGTACCATGAGTCGCCGCCTGGCAAACAGGCCTGTGGACTGGCCGGCTGGCCCGTGCCGTGCGACCTGCAGGCCTGCAGGCTGCTGTACCATGAGTCGCCTCTCCTGCCGCACAAGGCGCCGCCTGACAGACAGGCCTGTGGGCTGGCCGGCTGGCCCGTGCCGTGCGACCTGCAGGCCTGCAGGCCTGCAGCCTGCTGTACCGAGTCGCCTCTCCTGCCGCAGAGGTCCTCCGCCTGTGGCCCGTCATGCCGTGGCTGGACCGGGTGTCGAACCAGGACTACACGCTCCCCGACACCGACGTCACGATCGAGAAGGGCACCGTGGTGTTCCTGCCGGTCTACTCGATCCAGCGCGACCCGGAGTTGTGGGAGGACCCGGAAACCTTCAACCCGGAGCGCTTCGCGCCGGAGAACTCTGCGAACATCAACAAGCTGGCGTACGCGCCCTTCGGCATCGGTCCGCGGTCCTGTATCGGTGAGCCCATAAGTAGTCCGATAGGAGCAGGGCGGTGACGGAGATGGCCACAGAGAGCTGCTTGTAACGCCTTACGTTATTTACTTTCCAGGGAGCCGATTCGCTAACATGAGTGTAAAGTCTGTGATCAGCAACGTCCTCCTGAACTACGAGGTCTCCATGACTGAGGACACCCCCCGCTGCGAGGCGGAGCTGCCTCTCAACAACATGGCCTTAACCATTTCGCTGAAGAAGGAGCTACCCTTGCGCTTCCGGAAATTGGAGTAGTTCGGTGTGACGTGATAGTGTGTGCGTTTCTGTGTCCAGTCCCCTCGCCGCTAGTAATAAGTTTCTTTTTTACGAGTTTGTAGCAATAAGTATATCAACTAGCTCAACTAACAAGTCTACATTTGACGAGACAAGTCAAAAAAAGATTTATTTTTTCACTTATTTTAAGTATCGAAGTAGGCAAGAGAGAAAACTTTCTCTTTTAAAATACAAAGTATTTTGCCATGGTATGTACCGTTATCATTAGTACCGCACACATTTCAATGTAAATTGTCAAATCTAGTTTCTATTGCAGCCATATATATGTATCAAATCAAAATTTCTATTTCAAATTTAAAGTTTTATACTAAATCTCCTATTTGAAATGAATTTTATACATATATTTATGATGAATTTGTAGTTGGGATTCTGCCTACAAGGCTGGCCACGCTCTGGGGGTTCATGAATCCCCAATTTCTACTCAACGAGACTATGAGAAGTATCGTGTCAAGGCCTCTTGGCTAAATTAGCCATTAAATGTCAGTCCGCTGTTTTTGTATACCTCATAGTTTGCGTCTCGTCCAAAAAGGAACCCTTTAAAGCCTCACTTATTTCACGCCAGCCTGAGAGTTTGGCTGGAACCCATCGTATCTCCATGCTGATTCCGTGTTACGGTGAATTGCTCATAATCATGGGCTTCTCATCAATAACAAGCAGACCTTGTTCGACTGATTAAAAGTGAACGTTGTTCTTCAATGACTTTATCATTTTCTCACACTGCTGCTGAGGGTTCAGGGGCGGCGCCAACCTACAGGCGCTGTCCCCACTTGGGGGGCGAGGGGGCGGGTCGGACTCTAGTGAACCGCCTGTAAGATAGGCAACTTGAGCTGCAAAACCCCTGTATGTAGGCAACTCACAGGTTCCAGTCGGTGCGGCGCGACCACGTGCACCGGGTGCCGCCCGGCCCGGCCCCCCTGCCGGGCCCGGACACCGTCGTCCATTAGACTTTTCCGCTCCTCTCGGGGAGTTCACGCAGTAAGCCATAACGCCCACTGCCCTAACGCGTTAGTCTTCGCCCCCCTCGGCCGGTGGCCAGCGGGGCTCGACCCGGCGGGGCGGGGCGGGGCGGGGCCACACAAGTGGGCACCATCCCCACTCATCTGTGTTTATGATGACACTCACGGGGCTCAGCCCCCCCGGGCCGCCGACACCCCACCGCGAGGGCTTATGCCGGAGAGAGTTAGTGGCCGGTGCAAGAGGCGTGTCGGTGCAGCGGCGGTGCAGGCGGGGGGCGCGCCGACACCGGCCAGCACTCCGCCGAGCCGAGTGCATTGCCATTCAGATTGGCGGCATCGGAGGGGGAGTCGGCGCGGGGCGGGCGGAGCGGCTCGTTCACCCCCGACGGCTTATACCGCCCCGCCCCGCCCCGCCCCGCCCCGCCCCGCCCCGCCCCGCCCCGCCCCGCCCCGCCGCCACCCTCCTCCGTGTAGCTCCAAGCTCCATCCCGATCGCGGCCCTTATTACCGACACTGAGGCTAGGAAGGCGCGCCTCCGATCCCTTTTACTGTAAACTGGCCTCATCTCAGCCCTCCTCCCACTCCCCCCTCCCCCCTCCCTCTCCCTCCCCCCTCCCTCTCGCTTTCAACCTTACGCGCGTTATGCTGAAAAGCTATCGCGCTTCATGAGAAGTGCGCCTTTTGCCAAAGCCTCTGCTGCCGGCCGCGTCCGTCGGCATCGCCCCCTCCCACCGAGGTTTCCCTTAGGGAACTTGGCGTGAATCGCGCGTCTAGCACCCCCTAAATTGTCCGGAACAGCCCCCATTTGAATAGCGGGCTTCTGCCCCCGTGGGAGAGCAGGGGAGCGGAGGGGAGGAGAGGGGCAGGGGAGGTGGGCATGGGCAAGCTTCAGGTCAAGTCACTTTTTTTTGGCGGAAGGGGGGTGGGGGGGGTGGGGGGGGGGCGTTTTCTCTTGAAACAAGCGGGCAGGGCCTGTGCGCCGCACGCTGACCCGGCCCCCGCCCCCCGCCCCCCGCGCGCCGCGGACCTGCGGACGGACAAACGGCGGGACGGGACGGGACGGTCGATACGCGGCTAAACTTTGGTTATTGACCGGCCCGTTCGTGAAATAGATTCCACGCGCGGTTGACGAGGCGCGCGCCGTGTGGCGTGTAGCGGGGGTGGGGCGGGGCGGGGCGGGGCGGGGCGGGGCGGGGCGGGGCGGGGTGGGGGTGGGCTGGTGTCCGGAGAGGGAAGTCATGAATTACGCAGCGTGATCCGACTTGTTGATACTCTCTCGCTCCGTCGGAAGTTTGGAAAACAAACGATCGATTGTCCAGCCAATTGCCCACGTCAGCTGTATACACACGCAGGGGGCCGGGCCGCCCCGGCCTGCTGTCGGTGAAACAAATCAAAACTTATTGTTGATTATTGCAGTGTAATCTGATTTAACGTAATTTTTTACTTTGTTTCATTCCCTTTTTTTCCGCCTCTCGCGTCAATCGACTGGCGAGGGCGAGGGGGCCGTGAGGAGGGTAGGGGCGGGGAACAAGATAGTCGTTAGAGTTAGGGCCCTGAGCTGCCCTGCCCTGCTCTGCCCCGCCCTGCCCCTACCTCTCTAGGTCCCTCTCTCTTAAACTCTCCCCCACCCCCGCCTCTCCCTGCTCGCCCGGTCCTGGTCCTGGCCCGTCCCGGCCCGGCTCAGAGAAGCAGCGCTGTGTTTATAGACAATTCGGGAGGCCCTTCTCCCCGCTGTCACAGATAACGACGGAAGTAAAAGCAAATTATAGTCGTGGGTGACGCGGCGCGGCGCGGGGGAGAGAGGAGCAGAGCCCTGTCAGAAACAAGAAGGAGGGAGGTAGTGAGCAAACAGCAATAATCCGTCCCAGAAGGAGATTGGGTGACCGTTACACACGTGGCGGGGCGCGGGGCCGGCGCGCGTGGCGTCTTGGATATTTTCCAGTGCCGCCTCCGTCGCGTCGCTCTGGGGTATTCTGCAGCCGCGAGCCGAGTGTGGCTGGGTTGCCTACCTCCACTACACCTCCACCCGCCGCGCCAGGCCGGGGCCCCGACCATCCCCCGACCCGCGGTCCCACCCGCCGGCCGGCGGGGCGGGGCGGGGCGGGATGGGCGGGGCGGGGCGGGGCGGGGCGGACCGTGGCGGCGTTAGGGACCCGGCCATCAGGGGGGGCCACCTGCGCCTTTTAGAAGCGAATAGCCCAGCCCTACCTCCCCACCTTTCCTCCCTCCCTCCCACCTTCTCTCTCTCTCCCTCCCTCCCTCCCCTCTCCCAGCATCCCTGCTGCTGCTCAGCTGTTAGCCTCCTCCCCCTCCAGCAACACCAGCGCCGCCCGCACGACAATACTTTTAATTAACCACCTAACCATTTAGCGCCATCCCCGCCCCTCTGGCTGGAGAGTACCTGTTCTCCTCGCTCCCTTCCCCTCTCGTTTCACCCCCTGGCCCGGACGCCCCTCCCCCTCCCCCATGCCGCCTCGAGCCGCGAGCCACACCGGCCTACGTAACGAGCTGACCACGCCGTATGTTGATGCCCCGCCCCGCCCCGCCCCGCCCCGCGCCGGCCGCTGTGCCCTGCCCGGCCCGCGGCCCCGCCCGGCCCCGCCCGGCCCCGCCCGGCCCCGCCCCACTCCGCCCTGTGATCGGGGCGGGGAGGCTCGGCTCTGCCTAAATGAGCCGAAGGAGCGGTCCGGCCTTGCCCGGCCCAGGGCGCGGCGCGGCGCCGGCGCGCAAACAGTGCTAACCACAATGTATTGATACGAAAGGCCTGGGTCGTAACCTCGCGCCGCGCGCCGCGCCGGGCACACTCTCTCTGATGGCCAGTAATCAGAATGGACGACCCCAGGGGGCCGTGTGTACGCTGTATGCGCATGCGGTCGTGTGAGTGTGCGTGTGTGTGTGTGTGTGAGGCGTAGGGTAGGCCGCGTCTGTGTTTGCGGGCCGAGCAGGCCTCATACATCCTGGACAGGCGGGGCAGGCCTGCCTGCCTATCGCGTTATCAAGAATGGTTAATGAACCCTCGCAATGGTTGCGCCATGAAATAGCAGACAAGATCCCCGCCGCGCGGGCCGCAGCAGCAGCAGGGCCGCGGGGCTGGGGCGCAGCGCCCACGGCCTGGACGGCCACATGTGCAAGCCGTGGCTCGCGGCACCGCACCGGCACCCCCTCGGTCCAAGGTCACCGAGGCCTGGAGAGTCGTATATTCCCGTCGCCTCTTCAGTTTTACTACCCCCGCCCCGCCCGCCCCGCCCGCCCCGCCCCGCCCCGCCCCGCACGCCCCGCCCCGCCCCGCCCCGCCCCGCCCCGCCCCGCCCCGCCGCCCCGCGCCGCCCCGCACGCCCCGCCCCGCCCCGCCCCGCCCCGCCCGGCCTGCGATGCGGTTCTGGCGTGCGATCGCTATCTGAGATGCATGTTTGGCGAGGCGCCGGACCGGCTGGACCTCTTCATTGCCCCGGAGATGAGCTGGGCGGCAGAGTCAACCTCGAGGGTAAGCAGCGACGGGACGGGGCAGGACAGGACAGGGTAGCCCCCTCTCAGACTGAGAGTGAAACGCTTCAAAGCCAGCGGGAGGGAGGGAGACAACTTAAAAGGGGCATCCTTAATTCATTCAAGTATCGACTTCAATCATCTGCGCTGGAAGTGGAAGTGGACGCACTAGACCGGCAGTGCATCCTTTTACAATGACCGCAAATATTATTCATAGTCAGAATATGTGGGAAGAAAATATGAATATAATTGGCAGTAACTCTTGACACAGATATAGCGCTGTAAAAACTCAAGACAACATGATAATTTTGGTTTCCTGGTCTCTGAGCGAAGCGAAGCTTACTCCTGCAGGGAATCGGAAGCAAGTGTACTATTTAAACGTTTAATTAAAACTTCACTTGTGAAAGGTTGGCAACGAAAGGACTCTCTAGAATTTCATCGATAGCGCCCCCTAGCGGCAGCGCGCGAACTACTTCAGTTCACGATCGCCCAGCCAAGTCCGACGGGCCCGGCGCGGCGTGGCCCCCGCGCCCACCTCGACAATAAGTTCGAAATTCGAAATTTTAATCTTCAGTTCGACGAAGTATGCGGTGTGAAGTTGTGTTTAGAGTGGTGGTAGTCGAAACACGAAGTTTCAAGTGTCGTCCTTTTGTAGAAGTATGTGTACGAGTGATTTTTGTTTAGTGTTCACGTCTGAGGGGTCGGGTGGGGTGTGTAAGTGCCTCAAGTTCTTCTCAAATAACCTTTGATTGTGCTGGATTTGTGAAACAAATGTTACGGATTATTTAAATGACTGCCAAGATCGCTTCAACTCTCTTCTCAACTTATTATTTGGGTGAGTGACATAACCTATTAACATAAACAATGTATTGGTTCTGTTTGGGAGACAGCAGAGTTTGGTCTGAGTGCTATAATCGGATAACACCTTGATCTGAAAAGTGATAGTTATAAATTGTGACATTATTTCCTCTTATTTGGTTAAATTTCTTTTGTAACCTTTGCGTGGGTTCCCCGGTGTTGTGATTTCTTATTGAGCCGCCACAAATTACCAGCCAAACGGTTCACCTAATACCGTATTGATGCTGTACTAGAAGTGTGCTCCTTTTAGACATGAGATAAGAGACATTTGTTATTAAAACGGTTTTTAATTTGTAAATATTAAATACAAACATATGGAGTCTCATTCTACTAAAGAAGACACATCAAAGTGTGGTGAAAGTATTAAAATCTCATAACCTTTAAACCGAACAAGAAAAAGAAAATAGTGTGGGTATTATTCAGATAAATTTGGTGGGATTTTGTTCCGAACTTTTGCTGTTCTGCCCAGTGATACGATTTCTGATCGAGCTGTCTTATTTGCTGAGCCAAACCTACTCCTTAATCCATTTTGGGTATGACTTTGAATGAGAGAAAAGCTGCTCTGTACAGGTATTGATACAGATTAAATTTCCTTTGAAAAGATAATTTTTTTAAAGAGATTTGACTCTTACAAATATTAGGGGCGATACTGTTGATTGGATTTCAGTGAGAAACGGTACATGTTACATATAAGGTATGCTGAGAGTGTTTACACTAAATCAGTCTTGAACTATGATCAAAACAAAGTCATATAATCATCAAAATGCTAAAGAAGTTTTGAAGTGTTTCAATTCTATTTCAAAGAGCTAACAATAATTTTAAAATAGATTCGCCTTATTGTTCAAAGGTCCTGAGTCATTGTGAAAGTCTTGATTGCATTTTAGGCTACTGACCTCTGTAACAATATTCATTACCATGTCTTTTTAAACCAAATTTTCAGTGACTCTATGTTTGGCTTACCATTGATGCTAGTGAGTTGTTACAAGGACAAATTTTATTCAGAAGGATAAGAAGTAGGAGAGTGAAAGCAGGGTGTCATGCAGGTGCATTCTAACTCTTACTAAAAATGTCAGTGATACTTATTGGCACTTATCTGAACCCCGGTCAGCCGGCGTGGGGGAGAGGGGGGGGGGGGGGGCACGAGGTCTCCGTGCAGGACAAGCACATTTTGGCGTTGGCGTCGACCCCATCGGGTGTCCGGGACACCTCAGAGGAAATGCTGCTCAGCATGCCTCTGGCATAGTGGCGCCTCACTCAGTACATAGCTGCCGGCGAGGGGGGTTTAGGTGTAACTTCTGTACTACCGTGTAGTGGACCCAATGCAATGTCGTGATTCCGAAAAAATGGAGAAATTGCCCTGAAACAGTAAAAAGTTGGGTGGGATACTTGAATAATACCGGCGTGATACCGCGTAATACACAGATTACGTAATACAATGTACAGAAAAACTTAAAGTTAAAACCCCGTCGGCAGCACCCCCTCCCCTCCCCCAAAAAATAAAAAAAATCCTAATAACTTCGGATCGACTGGCGTGTCGGCATGCGGCCGGCGATAGCGTTAAAACCGTCACTTTTTGTTTTAACACTCTCTTCGCTCAGCTACTGGCTACTACTACGTGCCCGCCCCGCCCCCGTTAGGTTACGAGTGTGTTTCGAGTGGCGTGCTGGGCGGGGCGGGGCGGGGCGGGGCGGGGCGGGGCGGGGCGGGGCGGGGCGGGGCGGGGCGCACACCGCGCAGCGCACACGCGCTTGATTGAGCCGTGCCCGGCGCCCGGCCCTTAATAGCCTGCTCGCTCTCCCGGCCCGGACCGGCCGGGACCAGCCGCCCCAATTTGCACGTGCTTTTCCATCCCACTGTGGCCGCACCCGCCCCGCCGCGCCGCGTCCGCCCCCTCTTTCCTATCTCTCGACACCCGCCTACCTCCCCACCCCCACCCCCCACCCCCAACCCCTCCCATTTCCCCATATTGTGTGTGCGCGCACGAGGGGATGTAACATGTCTTTTGCCCTGTAAATCGTGCAGGCTGGCAGCGTTGGATCCTTTCTAGCGTTTTGAGGATTTTCTTCGTTATCACGAGAAAAGCAAATTGATCCCGGGGGAGGGCTAAGGTGTGCGTACAATATACTAGAATACCAAAGCAGTAACAGCAGGCTGCCAGTGCCGTCACCTCCTGCTCGCAGGAATGCACGAGTCCACTGCGTGAGATATCTCGGAAGTGGTTATGACTCTTTCCTCCCCGTCCACCTTCTCCCCCCCCCCCCCCCCCGAGCCCGCCTTTCGTTCTGACTCTGCAGATTCCTGTAAAACCGCTGGCAGGGCGGGTCCTTTCTCATCTGCATCCGCAAGATAAGGCAGTGTGGTCGGTCCGGCCGGCCGGGGCGGGGCGGGGCGGGGCGGGGCGGGCCGGCTCGGCCAGCTCAGCTTCCAACACTTTCTCACCCCCCCCCCCCCCCCCTCCCGCCGCCTCCCCCGTGGCTGTCTTCGCGGCCCTTCACGAAACCAGCTCACCTATGAATGCACGTGTATGACCCAATGGGCTGGACGGACACTGTTAGTGCCAAAAGAAAAATCCTTTTTTAGGCTCAAAGATTTTCAATACAGAAGGTAAAGGAGCAAACGTATTCAGTGAATTGAAAATCAAAGTCTTCCAAACTACCTTTACCACTGCTGAGTAGAGACGGTGTCGACACCCTAAAAGGTGCTAAACGCCGTGTCACAGGCAACCCGCCTGCAGCTCTGTTAACTGGGTGGCCTACCCCGCCGACCGCAGGCGCCGTGCGCTCCTCACGCCTGGCCTGGCGCGCACTGGCCCCTACGCGACGGGATACAAGTTGTGCTCCTGTACACTGTAAAAAATAGTTGTTGAATTACAAACTTTTTAGTGATGACAGAGTTTGTTTAAAAACAACGAAGTCATTTTTGTTTAAAACAAATATGTGATGTTATTTCACAACAAAATTTGTTACTGTACAAAAATTCTGTCCAGTTACGACGCTACAGTTGTTGCCAAACATAACTTGTTGTAATTTTACAATAATTTTGGTACATAAACAAAAGAGTTTGTTGTGCAACAACATGACCCATCACAAAACTTAGCAAGAAATTTGTTGTAAATTTACAACAATTTTTTTTACAGTGTAGTGCTTGAAAGCGTTTATTCACTCGCTTGCCGAAGCGTGAAAATACACTCTAAATGCGATGGGACGGTTTTGTTTAGTGATTCGCAACGTTTCTGTGCACATCCAGACCGGACGCAAGCTTGTCCCTAGCGAGTGGAAGTCGCATTGTCGTCATGTATGTTTGATTCTAACTGTGACGTCTGTAACACACTAGCGAGTGTAAGACGCATTGTCGTGCCGCGTGGCACGCGAGGTGTCGCCGTGCGCCCGCCATGTATGTTTGATTCTAATTGTGACGTCTGTAACACCTCACCTGTGTAATTGACGAACGCGGCGGACAGGCCAGGGGTCGCAGTGTCGTGTCCAATAACGGCTACGCCCGCCACGCCCCGCCACGCCCCGCCCCGCCACGCCCCGCCACGCCCCGCCACGCCCCGCCACGCCCCGCCACGCCCCGCCACGCCCCGCCACGCCCAAGCGGCGCGATAGTATCTAACGTGTTGAAGGAACGAAAAGGGTCTACTTCGTCCCGTCGGTCAGCTTTGGCTGATCCCCCTAAGGGCCCCTGGCCTGGCCCCTGGCCGCTGGCCGGGCCGGACGGGACTAGGGCTACGAAGTCGTGCTGGTTTTACTCCCGCTGAAGGACTTCCAAGTGACCTAGATCCTCTCTCGCCTCGCCCCACGCTCGCTGTTCTGCTGCAGCATTACCCGTCTGCGATTTGTTTTTATTTACTCCTCGGGAAAAATTTTTCTGCACTGCTAGAAAAATACTCGGAAATTCACAAAGTATTCGTTGGGGAAAAAATTGCCAGAGCTCTTGGTGATTTCTTGTAGCTTAGCTGCTCGTCACGATATCAGCGTACACGAGAGCTAGTGTAGCTTACATTCAGCCGTCGTAGCTCATCTATTTTTCTGTGCACCTTCTGTGGCTGATATAATGATACTTTTAGGCCACGTAACTCAGCACGGGTAAAACAAATGTGCAGTTTCTGCACACTTACGTGTCGAACTGATGACTGCACATTATATGGTGTAGAGACATAACTAGATATCACGTAATGTCTAGTTACTAAACGTTTCGTAATGTGCACACAAGTGCATACTTGCTGTGGCGAAAAGTTTGTTAGGGTAGCCACACATCCGCTCTGAGAGCTTAAGCGAGGCTGCAGGGGGACAATGTGGCATAGCCTATCCCAACAAACGCCTTTCACAAATCCAGCTGGCGATAAGATTTTCAGTGGTGCATGACTCTGGCGACGTGCCTACATCCACCTCGCTCTCCTAAAAGTGATAACATTTGGTTCCGAGAGCGAAGTTCCTCATTCGTTGTTTCCCATTCGGTGCTCGGGCCGTCAGGGCAGGGCGGGGCAGGGCGGGCTAGTGCGGGCGGGCGGGGGCTTGTGCAGCGCAGTGCCGTGCTGATCGCCACGGGGGGCATCGCGTGGGGGGCGGGGGTGGGGGCGGGGCGGCGGCGGGGCGGGGGCGGGGCGGGGGCGGGGGCGGGGGCGGGGGCTGGGGGGACGCACCGCACCGAGTGAAATGTGGCATGAAATTGTTTGGGCGGCACCGCCTGCCCCCCGCTGAGTTCCACGCTACGCCTCGCCGGGCCGCGCCGGGCCGCGCCGGGCCGCGCCGGGCTCTCGGCCCGTGTCGCGGGGGCCCAACGGGGGCCCAACGGGGGCCCGACGGGGGCCAATGGGGCCACTGCCACTGGAGCCCACTGACAGCCGCGCCGCACCGGCCGCAGGGGCGGGGGAGGAATAAGCGGGCTCAAAGGTTATGCATCGTCCAGACCAAAGGAGCGGGGGGGGGGGGGGGGCCTCCGAGTGTAGGATGGGAAGGCGTAACTTGTGTCTCGTCCCTCTTTTCCTCCCCCCCCCCCCCTCTCGCTTGCTCCCTCGCTGATCCTTGTCACCGTACAAACTTTTTGCCACGTAGATTTGGGGCCAGCGCGGGCGCGGGCCGGGCCGAGCGGAGCGCTTGTGTCTGGAAGAGTTTTAAATCACGCGCGGCGGAATGATTTACCGGAGGAGGAACGTTCGTGCGCACACAGTAGGCGTGATCGAGCCGCCCCGCCCCGCCCCGCCCCGCCCCGCCCCGCCCCGCCCGGCCCTCGCGGGGAAAGCTATGCGCCCTGAGAGACACTCTCTTACAAATCAAAGCAGGAAAAACGCACCAAAGTGCAGAGAAAGGGTAAAAATTAACATATCCCTCGTGTACCATAAAGGCGCTCCTAAATGCAAAAATATTGGTATGTCGGTTACGTTTTGGACAAGTAATGGACTGTAACGACACTGTTAATCAATTACTGTGACGTCACATTATTTTTAGTAAAAGCTGTCACTTAGGTCAAAATATGATGTCACATTCGATTTTACGCGAATTGGCCAGACTATGCGGTCTGAATTTTACAGTCACATTAAAAAGAATGTCACGACAATATCAAGAAAATGTGACAGTTTTCACATGAAATAGAAAGTGACGTCACAGTAATTGAATATAAGCAGTGGAGTTGCGAACTACGTATCGTTTTTTCTGTCTATGATTCGTGCTTTCCTGAAGCACCTGCCGCCGCGCGCCGCTGCTGTTCCTGTTTTAAAAAGTTCTCCCAGTGACAAGCCCGACCTCCTTATGCACTGTGCACTGCGGTGGTAGATGCGTGGCTGTGATGCAAGAAACTTGCTCCTCTTGCACTGCATCCAAGTCAAGCATTTGCATATTCAGATTTTAGCCTTCCCCGACAATGTTGAAACAAGCCGACAGAGCGCAGTTTATCTCCTCTGTGAAAACAGGAGCCGTAGAATAATTTCTGGTGGATCTGATAAGTAATTTGTTCCCAGGCGGGGCGGGGCGGGGCGGGGCGGGGCGGTTCGGCCTGCCCGCCCGGCTGCCTGAGCCTGCAGCGGCGGAGCGAGCGGTGCCAGCGAGCTTTCTTGTCTCTTCCCTCGCCAGCCCCCACCCCTCCCCCTCGCCCTCGCCCTCCCCCTCCCTTCCCCTCGCCTTTTCGAGCTTGCAAGGATGAGGAAGGCTCGAAAATTTTTCACATCGGCAATTTAACAAAATTGGCAGCTTGTTGTTTGGCAGGGCAGGCTCCTTCACGGTGGCGGGCCGGGTGGGGCGGAGTCGGTGATGCCCCCCTGGGGGTCGGGTGCAAGCCGGGGCGGGGCGGGGCGGGGCGGGGCGGGGCGGGGCGGGGCCAAGCTCACACATCTACCTATGTCACGTCAAGTGGGAAAGGCAGCCGTCTCCTCACAACACACAACACGCTTTTCCTTTACTGCCTTACGTGCCGCTGGGGAAACTGCCCCCCCCCTCCCCCCACTCCGTGAGTCCGCTGGGCAAGGACGTGCCGATGTGCGTGTGTGTGCGTTAGGGTGCTGGGCTGGCTGCTGGGGCGCAGGGCGCAGGGCGCGAGGCGGTGGATTTGGGTTAGGTGTGAGCTTTGGTGTTTGCAGTCGAGTTGGGGGGGGGGGGGGCAATAGGCTGCCAGGAGGGAGAGGTTTCAGACTGGTTTAGGTGGGCGTCCCTCGCGAATTTAATCAGGTTGTACTTGGCCAGGTCTGGGGGAAGGAGAGACGGGGTGAGGGGGGAGGGGTGTGTAGATAAGTTGGAGTGCCCCCCCCCCCCCCCTCCTCCTCTGTCATTAATGGGCCCATTATTATCGATCGCGCGACGGTTTGTAATTTGAAAGTAGGCGTTTGGCCTCGGATGACATAAACAGTAAGGCGATCCCTTTTAATTAGCGGACGCATTATACACGGTACAGCGATCAAATGGTGTCGTCGAGTCGCTCCCTCCCCTCCCCTCCCCCCCTCCCCTCCCTCCCCTCTCTCCTCTGCTGATCCTGGCTCCCGGCGGCGAGGCGACTGAGTCAGCGAGTCAGCCCCGCCCGGGCCGGGCAGCGCAGGGCAGGGCCGGCGGGGGAGGGAGACGAGTCGCTGTAACTTATTTACGTTATTTTAGCGGACAGAGTGCTGAGTGAGGTGAGGTGTGAGGCATTATATTTTCGCTCTTTGTATAATTTTGTGTGAGGGTTAAGCGTTACTGTTTTGCTTCACTTTTTTTTTTTTCACTGGGGGAGGGGGAGGGGGCATTCCTCCCCCCGCAGTGTGCACGCCCTGAGTGCATAAAGAGTTTTACGAATACATAAACAAACAATTTTACACGGGGATAAAGAGTTTGAATCATCTCGCTGGTTATCACGACATTCTTGTCACTTTTTTTTTTTTTTTTATCGCGCGCTGCTCGTAAAGCTTCTCGTCACGTCTTTTGTGAATGGTCGGACTGGCGGGTGGGTCCCGCGGGGCGAGGCGGGGGGGGGGGGGGAGGGGCTGAGTCAACCAACTCGATGCAGGGGAGGGAGCGAGGCAGGGCAGGGCAGGGGCTGACTAGCCGTCTCTCTGTTTTCCCCATTTTGCCTCCAGCTGCGTGTCTGGTGTGTGCACATCAGGGCCTCATATCAAGTGCCATTGAGAAGGGGAGGGGTGGGGCGTAATTGTGTGGCTTGTGTTCCGGTGGCGCCCGAACGCCCCGCCACGCCCCGCCCTGCCCCGCCCCGGGCTGCTGGTGCTGCACCAGGGCGGGTCAGAGCTGCTCAGAGGGTATTCCGCTAGAGTGAAACCGGAAGCTAAAGAAGGAGAGCACGACCGCTGGTTCTGTGTCCTCCCTGAACTCTGATTGGTCAACGCTGACGTCACTGTCGCCGTCAGCCAATGAGCGCGCACGAGGAAGCAGAAGTGGTGGTGGTGATTTTCTTCTTAAGGTTCCGGTTTCACTCTAGCGGAACGCCCTATTGCCCCCTGGCCCTTGTCGCAGCACAAAGAGGTTGTCCGAAACCGTATACTTGCCTTGCCTAGCCATCGCACTGTAAAATTTTAAGTCGTCACATTACGACAAAGTCAATGCTAAATTTTACTTTTGAAAGGATCATCACAAGGGGCGAGATAAATGTTAAATGACAAATGGTTCATCACAGTGTGACGAATGTTGCATGTCATGTGACGAATGTTGCATGTCATCACTGTAAACGCTGTGGCTACTTTAAATGCCAAATTTTGGCATTCGTTTATGAACGCCAAATTTCGGCGTCCTTCTAAAGGAATGCCGATTTTTGGCCTTTTTTAACGCCAAAAATTGGCGTTTCTTTAAGGAACGCCAAATTTTGGCATTTTTTTACGCCAAAAATCGGCGTCCTTTTAGAAGGACGCCAAAATTTGGCTTTCAAAAAAGGATGCCAATATTTTGGCATCAAAAGTTGCCACAGCGTTACATTGACGAATGTTGCATGTGATGTGACGAATGTTGCATGTGATGTGACGAATGTTGCATGTGATGTGACGAATGTTGCATGTGATGTGACGAATGTTGCATGTGATGTGACGAATGTTGCATGTGATGTGACGAATGTTGCATGTGATGTGACGAATGTTGCATGTGATGTGACGAATGTTGCATGTGATGTGACGAATGTTGCATGTGATGTGACGAATGTTGCATGTGATGTGACGAATGTTGCATGTGATGTGACGAATGTTGCATGTGATGTGACGAATGTTGCATGTGATGTGACGAATGTTGCATGTCATGTGACGACTGTTTCATCACAGCTCTTGTGACGAAATCTTTGTAGCAATATTTATCGTCACATGACAATTGGGTGTAACAGTGCGCGAGCCACCCACATACGTCGCGGAGCTCTCCATGCTCTCCTCAGGGTCGTCTCTCGCCCGTGGGCTATCGCAAGTCAATTCCTTTGCGACCGATGATACAACCACCCACTCTTGCCTGTCATTCGATTCCAAGTCGATAACGCAGTGCTCGTTCATTTACAATATTGAATTGTAATACATCTTCCATGGAAAATTTTCTCACTCTCTCTTTCACTCTCTCTTTCACTCTCTCTCTCTCTCTCTCACTCTCTCTCTCTCTCTCTCTCTCTCTCTCTCTCTCTCTCTCTCTCTCTCGATCTCTCTCGATCTCTCACTCTCTCGCACTCTCTCTCACTCTCTCTCACTCTCTCTCACTCTCTCTCTCTCTCTCTCTCTCTCACTCTCTCACTCTCTCTCTCGCACTCTCTCTCACTCTCTCTACTCGCTCTCGCTCTCACTCTCTCTACTCGCTCTCGCTCTCTCTCTCTCTCTCTCTCGTCTTCCCTTCTCTACGTGCTCCCAAACGCGGCTCCCAGCTTCTGCGGCACAAGAAAGCTCTTACTGGGATTACTCACATTTGATAAATTAGACACCGTTGCTCGGCGCGCTGCTGCAAGTTTGGGCGGCCGTGGTTTCATACGGTGCGGCCGCCGCGCCGGTGTGGTGGGCCCTGCCGTGCCCCGCCCTGCCCTACCCTGCCCTACCCTGCCCCGCCCTGCCCCGCCCCGCCCTGCCCCAGGACGTCCTTGGGCGCCCCCGGTAAGACACCCGTTTGCCTTGGATGGACCCATTTTTATCTTGAAATAAAGATAAGCCGTCTGCGCAAGGGTCAGGCGGGGCGAGGCGAGACGGGGGCGAGGCGGGGGCGAGGCGGGGGCGAGGGCGCTGAATAAGTCAACTATTTTTGGAAAAGCGGCGCGCTCAGGGGCGGCCGTCTCCCTCCCGGACAGGGGTCTGAAAACATGCCAAAATAAAGGGAGCTCCTCTCCTCTCCTCTCCTCTCCTCTCCTCTCCTCTCCTCTCCTCTCCTCTCCTCTCCTCTCCTCTCCTCTCCTCGGCGCCGAGCCCAGCGGAGCGGCCAGCCAGCCAGCTCTGGGCCGCTCTCCTCGTTAGCGCAACTTAGCGCACCCAAGTCATTTTAAGTTTGGCTATGTCAGCGGCATGACGCTAGGTTAACGTGCCCTGGCCGCCTCTCCCCTGCCCCGCCTCGGCTCGCCCCGCCCCGCCCCGCTCCGCCCCGCCCCGCCCCGCCCCGCCCCGCCCCGCCCCGCCCCGCCCACCCGTCCCGCCCCGCCACGCCGCGGCACGACCACACGTAGCGGCCGTCGGAGCGTCGCGCCGCCGCAGAGGTTTCCAAACCCGGCTTGGCCCGGAACCGTTTATCTCGTCACCCCCGGGAAAATATAAGGGAACGCGAGCAAGCGCCAGGTCCACCACAGGCCGCCCCGCCCCGCCCCGCCCCCCACGAGTCCGCAGTGCCTCCTTGAGTACGTCTGGCCTGAAGATGCTGGGGCACCTTAACGACTCCCCCTCCCCACCGCAGCCCCTTTTCGTCCCTCCGGATTTCCCTACGAGTCGCACCTTTGCATCCGCGCGCTGGAGCCCCCGCCCCCGCCATAGCACGGCTGCCTCCTGCATCAGCGACCATAAAACAATCCTGGCCCGCCTGGGCGGACAGCATACCAAACGCGGAGCCCGCCCCGCGGCTCGACCCGGGGTATCCGAGGGGGTATTTACCCCGGATTTTCGCGTACAACGAAATACGCGTAGGCGGGTTATTGCGCTATTAATACGCGTGTTATTACGGGGTTACTACGCGTTGTTACGCTCGTATTGCGCGTCAATTACGCGTATTTTTAGCTGTTATCTCGCGTTATTACGTATTATTACGCACCAGTCTGTACAACGAATTACGTGAGTTATTACCCCCTCGCAGGTATCGGACCGCAAAATCGTACTTTTACACTGAGGACACTGAAAATGAACGAATCCTAATTCTCACTCCTATACGGGCGAGAATTTGAGGCTAATTTTATTACTCTCTGGAGAGTAAGAATTTTTTTCCTCACTCTATTTGAGAAAGAATTTTGTGATCTCGCCCGAATAAAGTGAGTACTCTTGCTTAAATCAAGTGAGGCTAAGAAATCCTTACTCATATAGAGCAAGGCTAAAAAATATCTCACTCAAATAGAGTGAGGTTTAAAATTCTCACCCTAAATAAGCAAGGAAAAGTGTCCTTTCCCTTTTCGGGCGAGAATCTGGATTCGAGGATTTGCAGTGACGGATGAAATACAGTAGACACACCGTGGGAACTGTGTGTCCAATCTTTATTGACTGGGATGCTTGAGTGCCACGGCCACGGCCGGGCCGGGCCGGACCCTTTTCGAGTTGCGGAGACAACGGAGACAACAACGACGTGAGAGAGTAGAGGAGGAGGAGGAGGAGGAGGAGGAGGAGGAGGAGGAGGAGGAGGAGGAGGAGGAGGAGGAGGGGGAATGCGGTGACTCCAAGGCGAGGAGCCCCGGCCCCGGCCCCGGCCCCGGCCGCAGGGCGTGGCGCGCCGCGCCGTGAACTGCCTGCATTTGACACTTCTACGACTTAAGGCATCCTCTGAGCTGTTTTCCCGTCCCACTGCTTCCAGTGCAGGCATCTGGTTGTGTTTCGCCCCCTCTTTGCGCGCGCCCGCCCTACCGCCCCTCTGTGCTGTAAAGCGACCCCCGCTCCGCCCCGCCCCGCCCCGCCGCACATGCTGCTCTGATATCTTTTTGTATGCTAGTCTCTGTGCACTGTAAAAAAACACACACACTAAGTTCTTATGCATTTTGTTGTGCATAAGCCTTGCAGGATTTTACGCAACCATAACTATGCACAATTTTTTTGTGCATAACTACGCTTAACCCTGTCCCTTATGCACAAATTTGTGCATAATTATGTACAATGTGTGCATAATTATGCATAAAAATTTGTGTATAACTATGGTTGTATAAAATAGTGCATAACGATGCAAAAATCATGCATAAGGGTTTAGTGTGCACACAGTTTTAACAACGGTTAACACCGTTATTCCTAAACACAATAAAAAACCGTAAAATCTTGTTTTAAATTGTAGGGAAGGTGACGCTGCATTTACAGCTTTTCACCTTTTTTTCCAAGTACAATGATGGTTTTTACGGTCTACGGTTTTCACTACTGTGTGTTTTTTTTTTTAACAGTGTGCAGTCCCCGAGCAGGTCCCCTCACACTTACCCACTAAAAACAATTCCTGATTTTTTGAGGAGAATGGAAAACTTTGAGGAGCACCCACACTTCGTGAAAAACTCCGTTTTTCAGATGACTTTCTCAAAATCTGAGGAGTTTTCCTTAACTTATAGGAGCTCCTCAAAGTTATCCGCCTTTTTTCAAAACATCAGACGTGGTGTCACCGTGTAAACCTCTACTGCAAGGCATCGTGCTTAAAAGTCGTCGTGGTGCAAAGTGGAGCTGGCGGGAAAAGAAATCCCACCCTGCGGCCCCTCGTGGCCCCTCAGCGCCCCGCCCGCCCCGCCCGCCCCGCCCTCGGCACCAGTTACAGGTGTAGGGGCCGCCGTGACCCCGGTATTTACGGAAGGAATCCGCTTACCTTACGCGTATTAAGACGCTGAGCCTCGGCCCCGGACGACCCGCCCCGCCCCGCCTCGTCTGCCTCAAATAGAAAGAAAGAGCAGCAAACAGGAAAATTAATTTCACTCCCGCCGCCCCGCCCCGCCCCGCCAAGCCCTCTTTCCTACATTCCAGGATATCCTCACTCTCCCTCCTCCCCCAGATTTTCTCGAGTGCGGAATAATCCCCACGGCCTTGTCTCCTCCTCCGCCCGCCCTATCTCTGTTTCTCTCCAGTGCCCCACACTGCGCGCGCGAGAGAGAGATAGACGAGCGTGTCCCCCCAAGCTGGACGCAGCCGCGCGCTCGGTCACCGGATCAAGACTGTTTTGAGTGCTTGGGGCCCTGCATGAGGTGCCCCGGCGCAGCGTGCAGCCCCGGCCCGCGACGCCTGCCTGCCTGACGGAACTCTGAGAAAGGAAGTAAGGACGGCAACCTGAGGCACATTGCAAGCATTCCATTCCAGGGGCGGGGCGGGGGGCGGGGCGGGGCGGGGCGGGGCGGGCCGCGCGCAGCTAATTGCTTTGGCGCCCAGCCCGACCCCACCTGGCCTGGCCGCCCGCCCTCTGCGACGCAGACCGCGTGCATGGCGCACTTCCCTTTCCGGTGTCGGCTGTCGCCGCCCCGCCCCGCCCCGCCCCGCCCCGCCCCGCCCCGCCCCGCCCCGCCTTCCTTGTGGGCGGGGGCGGCTGCGCTGATGAGCGTGACTACCGCGACACTCCGGACCTCTGTAAAAAAAAAAATAAAAAAGATCTTCGTCAATTTACGACATTTCTCGATTTGCAACTGAAGTTGTAAACCTAAGATCGGTATCGTAAAATTACGAAGTCCTTGTGCTCGTTTGAGAATGTAAACTTGTGCGCCTATAATGCTTCAATTTTTTTTAAACCTGCTAAATATTTGGCAGACCTGTTAGTCGGCCCTCCATATAGCCTGAGTCGCGCCGCGCCGCAACGCCAGGAATGTTATCTCCTGATTCATTCGCGCTCCTGCGACACACACCTCCTTTAGGCGCATGTGCGCTGAGATGCTGAGGGTGGCGGTTCTCTGCATACATGAACGCTCTTGGTGCTGCGCTCCTTCCCCCCAACTTGAGGCGCCGATTCGTCGAAATAACATGTTTCTCACCGTGTTATTTTCGTATGTTTACGTATTTCCCTTCTTTTCCCCCTCTGCGCAAAGCCCTTTTGCCCTCCTCCGCGCGCGCACTGACTCTCAGGTCCTTTTTGTCCGCTGCTATTCGTCAAGGGAACGGCAGGTGTGCATAGCGTGTCATTCCCACCGGGAGTGCCTCTGGTGCGCGGGGCGGGGCGGGGCGGGGCGGGGCGGGAGCCGCAGGAAGGCGCTGAAAGCGAGCGGGTCTCACCGATACGGTGCAGAATCCATTGTGGGAGCCGGCCCGGAGCCGGGTGGAGCCAGACGGAGCTCTGTGTGTGTGTGTGTGTGTGTGTGTGTGTGTGTGTGCGCGCGCGCGCGCGCGCATGCTTCGAATGATAACAAGAGAACCTCTCCCGCGCTTCTCACGGCCAAAGAAAAAAATGCAACAAATGGTCGCATTTCTAAGTTTTGCCTTTGGTCTGTTTCGTACCAAATATTCTAAAACGGAACAGAGAGAGAGAGTTTTAGTTTATAACAGGATTTATTGGGGGATAAGAAATTACAAAATGGGGAAGATGGGGGCTGAGTAAATTTTGTCACATCGAGATGCATGCGGTTTTTTTTGTTTGTGTCCTAAAAGGTGTAGTGTGAAAGAAACAACCGAAAAAATTTTGAGAGAGAAAACTGAGAAGAGGGTAGAAAGATGTGTGCTAAGGTTTCGTAGCGCCTGGAGCGTAGGCAACGGTGGTGCAGCGGTCCGTGGCGGGCGGCCTACCCAGAGGCCTGCAGGGGACCAACAGCTGATCAGGAGGTGGGGGGATCAGCCGGCGTGACGTAGCGATGTGATGTCGTGCAGTTTGTTGTTATTGTTTCTTTTTTCTTCTTTTCTTCCTCCCGCTCCACTGCTGCAGTCTGAATTTCTTCTGTTTTCTCATTTTTGTTGGATTTTTGTAGAGCAGAAAACTCGATGGAAATTATATTCAGTATTGGTGACTTGGGCATATGTGTTTTCAAGTAGCAATCTATATTTAAGTCTTCTTTTAAACATTGCCAAGTAGTTTGGAGGAATGGGATTAGAGAAAGAGAGAGAGAGAGAGAGAGAGAGAGAGAGAGAGAGAGAGGGACGGCGCCACTCTTGTGCAGTGCACCCCCGTAGCTTGATTTCGTCTAATCTATCTCGACACAAACGACTCCCTTCACTGAACGCCGCAGCGCTGACGTCGGCCCCGCCGGCCGCGGCTGTGGACTTCGCTCTTCTACGTCACTCTTATGGACATGAAAGAGCAGGGAAAATGTATATAGACTGCCCTTACGTTGGCTTTTTTTTTTTTTTTAAATTCATAAATGGATGGGGAATAATAGAAGGAAAACGGACGATTTAAAGTTGTTGAAGACGATTGGCACTGGCAGGCGTCGCCAGTAGAATCATACTGCGTCATCGTCTGGAACTGAATTGGCAGCCACGACAGTCGGCCGGCGCTGTCAATTTTTTTCTCTGTCCTTCGACAGTACCGCTGAATAGGTTATCTGTCCGCTGGGCATGGCCCCGCCCCGCCCCGCCCCGCCCCGCCCCACGCACGCCCGTGCTGTCCGCCAGGCCCTGGGGCCTCGAGCCCCCGCCCCGCCCCGCCCCGCCCCGCGCGGCTGCTATCCCTAACGACTGCCCTCCATCATTCGGACTGACGTTTACCTTCTGGCTCGGCCCCCGCTGCTCTGGGAGTGCTGGAAAAGCCTGAAGAGGGCAGCTGCTGGGCGGGGCGGGGCGGCTGAAGCCAGCGAAAGTCAAGAAAGGTGCCGACGGACAGGCCCAGTGGAGCCAGACGGGGGCAGAGAGAGCCCCAGCTGGAGCGGCCTGGAGCGGCCTGGAGCGGCCTGGAGCGGCCTGGAGCGGCCTGGAGCGGCCTGGAGCGGCCTGGAGCGGCCTGGAGCGGCCTGGAGCGGCCTGGAGCGGCCTGGAGCGGCCTGGAGCGGCCTGGAGCGGCCTGGAGCAGCCGGTGGACGGTCATGGACACGCTCATGGCTCATGTATCCATCACTTCCCACCTCATCCATCCTACCTCGCGGGGGAGCACAGGCGCACAGGCACCTGCCGCCTGCCGCGGTGCAAGTTCTCACATCGCTTGATACCAGCAGCAGAGGTGCTGCCTGTCATCAAGTATTGCACCGTGGTGTCGAGCGTGGTGGAGTGTGAAGCGGATGGGGCCGATATATCATTATTTTCTGGCCAACTTCACCCTCATAAAGATAAATTCGTCTGATTTACCTTATGTAATTCGTGTGGTTTTGGCGTCATTTGTTAAATGTGAGTCGATTACTCGAATTTGCCTCGACTACCTGTGAATACACCGCAGTAATATTATTCATGTTAAATGCATTGTGGTCCAGGCCCCCGCCCCGCCCGGCCCGCCTTTGTTTAGCCACGTGACTGACGTATTGATTTTGTTTCGAATTTCCCGCCGGATAATGGCAGCGCGTGTCGCGTTACTCGGATGCACGCCGCAATTACAGGAACCAACTCAGGCAATGAGCGAGCGGTCTGTTCTGTTGTGCGCGGCCGCGCCGCGCTCCGTGTAGTGCTAGTGGTTTGCCTGTGGGACACGTATCCTTCCTGATTCGCAGATATTTTTATTCATCGAGTGTACCGCGCGCGCGCAAACCCCGTCTCTTCCCCTTCTCTCCGACTCGTACACACTGTAACTCAGCTGGCGAGATACATCACCAAATTTGGGCGTGACAGTTTTGTATCGCCATCCTAGAGCAAGACAGATTTGTATCACCCAAAAAAGGTGAGACTGGTTCGTATCGCCCTAAAAGAGGTGAGACAGGTTTGTATCGCCCAAAAAGAGGTGAGACAATTTAAGGCGATACAAACCTGTCTCACCGCCTTATGGGCAGTACATACATGTCTCACCTCTTTTTGGGTGATACAAACCTGTCTCACCCCTCTGAAGTTAAGATGTATCACCTTTTGATTTATAGTGCACGCACTTCGTACCGGCAGCGCGGCAGCGCGGCATTTATTTAGGATTTTGTTGAGGAATCTGTGCATGGCAGCCTATATGGGCTTGAAGGAGGGCGGCGGGGCGGGGCGGGGCGGCCCTAATTGTTTTTGTTTTAGCCAGGCCTGCCTGCAGTCGTGCGGCCCGCCCGCCGGCCGGCACGGGCGATAGCCGGCCGCTTTGATTTTCAATCAAATCGGTTTCCGTCGGGAAGTTTCCCCAACTACAACTTGGCCGCGCTCGTTTACAACATTTGCTACAGCCGGGGAACGAAATCCGCTTTGAGCCCGCGGAGAGGTAATTGAAACGCAGTCGACCGCAGAACTGTTAAAACTTTACGTTCGTATTCTTCCTGCCTTTTGTAGAGACATGTTGCTCTTACTTTATATTGACTGCTCATTCTGATCATCTATGTTTTGACTTTTCACGAAAACAAAAAATGACTTTGTTGTGGTGATTAACTTGGCTGGTTGTGACGATCGGACACTTGTGCGATGAGAACGAACCACAGCTCAGTTCTCATCGTCGAGCAAGTGTTCAGTCGTGTCGTCGTGACAACTAACTTCTGGTTTTCAGTATCGGATTTTCGATACTAGCTACTGAATTCTGCCCATCGAACAGAGTCGATCTTCACAGCAATGTCATTTTTTCCGTGTGTGCAATGGTTTGGTATATGTGTTTTTCCACATATGTCATTTCAATTTAAAAATCTAGCCCGTTGCCGATCTTTGCAAATAGCACTCAATTGTCTCAGCGCGCAATACTCTGCTGGACCAGCCCATCCCCTCCTCCACCGCGAGTCTTCCCGACAAGAGCCTGCGACCCGGGGCTTAACTCCCGGCAGCCGGCCGGCTACTACAAATGTTGCGACGCCTCAGGTGTGCCCCCTTCCCCCCCCCCCCCCCCCTCCGCCTCGTTCGACCGGCTGCAGGCGCTGGGCCGGCAGGGGCAGGCTGAACGACGAGGGTTGAGTCCAGTTGTCCGACCGCTCCGCCCCGCCCCACGCCCCACCCCGCTCCACCCCGCCCCCGCCCCGCCGCGCCCCGCCGCCCGGACAAAACAGCCCCGGGCGCGACAGGACTGTTCTCTTTCCGCAGACGCCCCGCCCCGCCGTGCTCAGCCTCCGCTACGCCACGCCACGTTACGACCCTAAACCCTTTTGTTTCCCGAATTTTATCACACTGTCTATAGATGTGCGCGGGGCGGGGGCAGCGCGTGCTGTGGGGCGGGGGGGGGGGGGAGGGCGCTGAGAGTGAAAATCTTGCGCTGCGTCGCGTATTCATTCATTGTGGGGCGCGCGCGTTCCTCTGTGTGCGGGGGCGCCCCCCCCCCCCCCCCACGCCCTCCCCCACCCCCTCCCCCTTTTGCCACCCTCTGTGCTCTCTCTCTCTCTCTCTCTCTCTCTCTCTCTCTCTCTCTCTCTCTCTCTCTCTGCGTTTTTAGCGCGCGCTCCCTTCCTTATTTCGCTCTTCCTATCACCCCTCCCTTTTTCTCACTCTCAAAACTGCCTCTCCCCCGCCTCCCCCGCCCGCCCCTCTCCCTCGGCGCCACACCCGCCCTCTGCTCGCGCGCGCGTCTCACAGGAATGTCGTAAATCAGAGGCCATGCGTTCCGCGGCGGCGACCACTCCCAGCCCCCGCCCCCCGCACCCTCTACCCTCCCCCGAGCCGAGCCGACAATGCCCCGCTGCCTCCCGCCACAACGCCCGAGCAACAATGCCTGCTCGGACCTCTGGACCCGGCCCGGCCCCGCCCGGCACGGCCTCCAGCCCCAGCCTGCTCGGCCTCGGCCCTACCTGCTCTCCTTCAGCCCCCTCTCTCCTCTCTCTCTCTCTCTCTCCCTCTCTCTCTTTCTCTCTCTCTCTCTCTCTCTCTCTCTCTCTCTCTCTCTCTCTCTCTCTCTCTGCTCTCTCTCTCTCTCTCTCTCTCTCTTTCTCTCTCTCTCTCTCTCTCTCTCTCTCTCTCTCTCTCTCTCTCTCTCTCTCTCTCTCTCTCTCTCTCTCTCTCTCTCTCTCTCTCTCTCTCTCTCTCTCTCTCTCTCTCTCTCTCTCTCTCTCTCTGTCTCTCTGCTCTCTCTCTCTCTGCTCTCTCTCTCTGCTCTCTCTCTCTGCTCTCTCTCTCTGCTCTCTCTCTCTCTCTCTCCCTCCCGTGCTGCCCTTTTACTTCCCGTCTCCCTCCCCCACACGCGTTGTGCTCATAATGCAAACCGCCACAAACGAATGTAATTTTCCATAGTCCTGCGGTCCTGAGCGCGGTGCTGCTTGGCGTGCCCGAGCCGGGCCGGGCCGGGCCGGGCGTGGTCCCTGGCCAAGTGTTCGGTGGCTGCAGTGTAACAACAACAATAGTAATACACACAATAATAATAATAATAATAATAATAATAATAATAATAATAATAATAATAATAATAATGGGGAATTGAAAGCCCCGCCTCCGCGGTCCATCTATCACAAAAGGGTACGCTGCCTCCTCTTCCTGTCCTCTCCCAGTCTGGTCTAGGCTGCGAAGGGGGACCGCTCACTGTGAAACGCCTGGTAACTAAATTATTTGCAACTTGCAAAGAAAATAGTTTGCAATATGAAACTAGTCTTTGTAAGCGTTTTCAGTGCTCGCCTTGCCACTCTACAACGTGACCAGAAATCGGCGACTTCACCTCGCGTTTGGCGTTGTCACTTGCGGTGGTGTCACTGTCACTGTGTCTATATTGAATGATAATATCTTCTGCCCTTCCCTTTCTGACCAATTGCATCCCCTGCCGAGGTGTATACAGCCGCTGCTTTATCCCCCCTTCACCACCGGTGAAGGGTTATTGAATATTCTACACAGGCACCCCCCCCCCCTCCTCCGTTCTTCTCGTCTCCTCAGCACACGCTGCTCCTCAACGGTTTCCAATCGGATCAGGCGAGCCGCCAGGGGAAGAGGATCTGTTTGGGAAGCTCAAGGTTGGAGCGCAGAGGTCAGAGTTTGGAGCGGGCCGGGCGGGTCGAAGGGGCGGGCAGGGCGGGGCGGGGCGGGGCGGGGCGGGGCGGGCAGCAGACGAGACACGGAATTGGACGTGGTCCCTTTTTCTTTTTCTTTTCTAGCGTCGTTGTTCGCTCACGTACGGCCCGGCGGGCCCCGGGCCCCTCGGCCGGGTAGGCTGTCCGACTAATTGGTTATTCTACAAACTGTTCTTGTACCGGACCGGCGATGCACGGAAACTGTGCGTCTCGCGTGGGCTATTTAGACCCTCGCCCCTTATCCGTCTCCTGTTGCTCGGCCCCGCTACCTCCTCCTCCTCCTCCTCCTCCTCCTCCTCCTCCTCCTCCTCCTCCTCCTTCTCCTCCTTCTCCCCCCCTCCTCCCTTGCCTCTCCTCCATCTCCCTCGCAGCCCTGGCGTATGTAGTTCGCTAGTGCCTGACTGAAGCACCGTGTTCGCTGCAATGTTGCGGCTTGTACGGGTGTTATTAGAGGCCTGTATCAGTTGTTGCAGAGTGGGTCATATAGATGGTGGGCTCCGCGCTGGCGGAGGGAAAGCCCATGGCGTAGGACCCCATCTACGCACCATTTGGTGAATAGTCATTCGCTCACCTACAAGTGAGTGAATTTTATTCGCTCATCTACAAGTGAGCGACATTCGTACATTTGGATTACCAGTGTAGGTAAATCTTGTGAAATCTCATGAAATCTCAGAGAAATCTCTCATAATCTCAGAGAAATGAGTAGAAACCCCGTGTACATTAGGATGGGGAGTGGTTGCCCCCTGGCTTATAATAAACAGTGTATGGCTCCTCCCTGCTCGCCTGTGTTTGGGTTGAGTGCCACTGTTTGCCTGCGCTTGGCTCTGAACTCATCCACGATTGCACTGGATGCAGCAGCAGGGGGGCGGAGGGGCCCTGCCTCCTTGCGTTGTTTGATCGGACCGAGTGGGCCGGGCTGGGCTGGGCTGGTGGAGCCACCTGTGGGCAGCGGGGCAGCGGAGGAGGAGAGTGGTGGGTGACGTGAGGGGAGGGGAGGGGAGGGGAGGGAGTCTGCGCTGCGGCCGGCCTGCCGCTTGTTGGCCGAGCCTAGGCTGATTGCCGGTGTGCTCGGCTACCTTGTCCTGTGAAATAATACTTCGCCGAGATTTGTCTAAATCTTGAGTCGCCGAATGCGGGTGGAACATAACACGAATCTGAGTCGAATTGTCGATGAACGGTTCTCTTGACGGTCTCCCGTTCACTGCCAAAAAAAAAACACGATACTGACCACGATAGGACTGGTCAAGTCCTTGCCTGCTCAAATCGTACTGGGCACGGTACACAATTTTTAGGTACGAAGTACACATGCATTTAACATGGCGTCTTATGGGTGGTACACTAAAAAGGTACAACGATTATGTACTTCTCCTGTACAAACTTACTGTACATTTAGTGTACTTTGGTACAATATTTTTGCCAGTGTTGATCTCTCGTGCGTATCTCATCCGCCTCGCACACCGGTGTGCGGCCGTCCGTCTTATAAACCGGTCGCTTTTTAGATAACAAGGGCGGAAATGGATAAATATAAATATCACACCTCTAGCGTGCCTGACTCCCCCTCTCTCTCTCTCTCTCTCTCTCTCTCTCTCTCTCTCTCTCTCTCTCTCTCTCTCTCTCTCTCTGTCCGTCCTTAAAGTAGAAATTGCCTGCTGTTTCCGATGATTCAGCCACGACGACTTCCTTTGCTTCTTCGTGCTTTTCGCCCTCGCGCACAGTCCTGGTTTCCTGGTGCGCACCAGGGCTCGACCAAAGCTACACAGCGATCTTGAAAATATACACCCTTTGAGGCACCGGAGAACTCATCTGCTGGCGGCGTGGGCGGGGGACGAGGAGGGGTTTGTACCACAGAGCCTCCTCAGCCAGTGTCTCAGCCCGTGTTATTGACGTCAAGCCGTATGCGAGGGGCTAGTGAGGGGGTTCTAACGTCAGACTAGTAATTCTTAACTTTTGCTCTGGTTTTGAAAACTTTAGTTTCCTCCCCCTTGCGTTTTTACACTATACAGCTGGTATCGGATGGGATGATACACAGTAAAACTATTGTTGCATATTAACTGCGAATTTGCTGTTAATTTTTCAAATGAGTCGTGTTTTTTTAGGCCCCCGTTAGGGGTGCCTATTGCACACGCCAGTGAGTTTTTTATTCTTCACGATTGCCCCTTATGGCCGCAGCCAATTCTGTCGAACCAATTGACACCAAATTCTAATGAAAAATATTATGAAAAATTAGAAAATTTCTGAGGTAGGTCTTATGTCAAACTGTCTATACGTTTTTGCGTAAAACGAGTTCGCATCGTCTGTTTCTATGGCAATGACGAGCTGAGCAGCCAGGCCGAGTCGAGCCGGCGGGAAGCTAACAATGCCAACCTTGTATTTATTCCCTTCAGACCCATGTTTTTACCGTTCGCTCTGATTTATTTTTCTCATCTACACAATGCAAATAGAAATATAGCTCTAAAAAGTTTTTGCTTAAATTTTATAACGTCCATTTACTTCGTTTTCAAATTTAGAATTACTACTTAATTAATTTTGGTTGGACTTCAGTGGTCGCCAAGGCGGTGTTGTTGATAGCTAGCCTGATGGGCGCCATTTCTGTGGCTGCAAAAAAAATTTATGATTTGGTTTTCACGTATAGTTTTGAATATATATTTATTAATTCTTTGTAATTAAAAGGTAAGTGTTAAAACCTAGGGGGCCGTTTAACGCGTTAGCGTTAGAATTTTTTTGCTTTTGTTTTGCGCCAAAAACAACATCAACTTATGTAAACAGTTTTTGTTGTAAATAAGCAGCTCAATTGTCCAGAAACAACAAATTGCTTATTTCAAATTCAAAACAGTGAGTGTTGTTTTTCAACAAACATTTTTTACTGTGTAACTCCCAAGGCCCCGTCCCCCAACGTGTTCCGGCATCAAGATGGAGGATCTTTATCGTGAATACGCTTGTTACTCTTTCCCGCAGCCTGTCCCTCGTCCTGCCCTGCTGGGAACTTCGTGACGCGTACCGTAGTTGGCAAACTTTCCATCGGTAGCGGCTGAAAAGGTAGCAGTATCATCATATGTCATGCCGGCTAAGTAAAAAGCGCCCTTTTTCCTCTTTTGCAGTGGACCAGTGCACAAAATCCGAGGGACCTTAAGCCCTGTGTAGCTCCCCACTTACCCCGTTGCTCCGCGCTGGGCGGGGCGGGGCGCGGGGCGGGGCTCTCCGACCGCGTCAAATTGGCTGGAAAAACATTCCGGCTGACACACCAAGCGACCGACCAACAGAGCAACCACTGATGCGCCATCCACAGCAGGGCAGCCCGCCGGGCTACAACCAGTGCAGCCAGCCAAGCCAGCGGCCCGAGAGAAACAGGTATGTCAAACTGCAATGTCGCCACAACAAGAAAAATATTTTCGTACCTTTACGACATTTCTCGTTATTTCTGATTTTGAAACGGTGTCGTAAATTGACGACCGCAATAGCAAATTTACGATAGCATATTTGTGCTCGTTTAAGGATCACAAGTCGATCTAATGTGTCCTTATAATTTTTTAATTCTACAATTTGATATCGTTACTTTGTGAAATTTCATGGAAAACTTTTCCGTACACTGCAAAAATGCTTGCGCAGAATAGCTTCGCAGTGCAAGCTTTATTCTTTGCAGCTTGCAAAGAATTTTCAAGCATTGCGTTATGAACTAATTCTCTGCAGGCCTGCAAACTATTTCTTCGCACTGTAAAGAATTAGTTCACTAGAATTACTATAAGCTTGCAAAAAATGCTTTGCAATGCGAAAAAATTCTTTGCAATACAATTCACGGATATTGTTCGCAAAGTTGCAAAATAATTTAGTTTGTTAGTGATTGGCTGACCTAAATTTAGAGGCGCGCATTTAGATTGAAGGCGCCGCAGGCCAGGCTGACGCACTGTAGGCTCAGCGATAGTGTCCTGTGACCTACAACTAAGATAGTATATGTTACATGCCTGCTGCACGAGGGGGCCACTTCTGTAATCCTGTGTACAGGTTACCCTGTAATCCACGTGCAATCCCACTGCAATTCCTCGTCAAATTGCACAAAATATGGAAAATATCCTAAAATTTTACGATTTAGCTCCTAAAATCAGGTATGTAATCACCTGTAATCCGTGTAATCCGTGTAATCTTGTAATCCTGTGTACGACAGTAAACAGAGTGGTGGCCCCCTCGCTGCTGCACGTATTCCTTGTAAACAAGAACTAAAACAAAGTCCCTCAAATATGACTATGCAGGGAAATCGGCAGGCAGCCAGACAGCCAGCCGGGATACCCATGGCATTCAAGCCCAGCGCGGCCGGTGAGATAGAGAGGGAGAGAGAGAGAGAGAGAGAGAGAGAGAGAGAGAGAGGGATGGCGCAACGCCACACTGATGCTGCTGGTGATTTCTTATGACGGTACGTCCACTCCGCTTACACTCTGCCGCAAGACACGACGCGTGTGCTGCCCCGCCCCGCCCCGCCCCGCCCCGCCCCGCCCTCCGCTCGTCGTGAAACACCACTCCTTGTTTGCTAACAAACTTTTCTTTTGCGGCAACTTAAGCACCATAGTGGCTTTGGTCCAGCCAGCGCCCCGGGACGCTACTGGTGGCTGAAGGCGTGAGCTTACCAACTACTCCGACACCTGAGACACGTTAAAACTATTAAGTGTTGTCCGCTCACGGCGGCCTCGTTATTCTTGCATTGAAATGTAAGGTGTGCAGTATAAACTTGAGGTAAATAGGAATAGACCCTTCTTGATTTTTCTATGTTCTCGATGCATTATTTCAGCCCAATAATGCACTTGTTCCGAGAATAGTTTTCTTGATAAATGCATACGTAAAGAGTTCCAGGATTGAAAAGAAAAAAGCACCAAGAACAGGTGTTGAAGTTAATTCTAGTGAGATCTATCCGTAAACCAAGTGGACAAGGGACGAATGGGGGCGTGATGAATTTTCTCTGCCATCTCAATTTGTTGAGAAAAGCGTTTTCCAGGTGTGGCACGCTACTTGCACGTATACACTAAAAATGGAAAGGTCAGACAACTGACTTTATAAGGGAGATAGTAACTGTCTGACCGGAAAAGGGTCATACCTTTGTGCATCGCACCGATAAAGGATGATTCTACCATCGATACGGCAAACAAAGACCAGCTCCGCTGTTGTCTGACCTTTTCTGCGGTCATACATTAAAGTATCAGTCTTGTTCGGTCACACGTTTGAGTTTGAGTTTTTCAGTGGGACTTTTGTGTCAGATGTCTCAGCACTTGATTTTCAGCGTGAATATATTTCCTTTGCGCGGCGGCGCAACATGCGAAAGCTCGTGCAGGTACGGTACACCCTCGCTGCGGTCCGTCTCGGTCCGGCCCAGGAGGCCCTGGAGGCCCTGGCCGGGGCACGGCCCCCATTGTGCCGGCTAGGGCAATATATTTTCCAGGAGGGAACACCTCGCACCTCCCCGCGAGCACCTCCCCTCCTCTCCCCTACCCCCTCCCCCGCGGCACCTCCCCCCTCTTTGATCGGTGTGCCGAGCGATAGCTTTGGCGGAATGGAATATTATGCCACGTCCCCAGCCAATCCATATACTTTCCATTCCTCAAGCAGAGCCCTGCGCGCCCGGCCCGCCGCGCTCAGAGGGGATTCACTTCTCATCTCTCGGCCCCCCATTCTTTTCCTCATATATATATAATGATCGGCCCTGCCCCGGGGGCCACTTCTTTTCCCTCGTAATCAAATCTAATCACGCGCTGCTCGGTGAGGCCGCGGACGTTTCCATTCTCACTTCCGATTCCTCACGGGGCCGCCGGGGGCGGGAGAGAGAGAGAGAGAGAGAGAGAGAGAGAGAGAGAGAGAGAGAGAGAGAGAGAGAGGAGAACGAGCGAGGGAGCAGGACCGGAAACGGCAGGAGAGGGATCAAGAGAAGCAAGACACGATTCCCTCCAGTGATTTTTAGATCTCTTTATATTAGCGCTTCCTTGCCTTGGGCGCCCCTTAATGACTTCGACAGTCTCCAATAATTTTTTTTTTCTCACGTTGCGCACGCTTTCTTGCAGTAGGCTTTGCTCCGCGATCTCGCCGACGCGACGGTCCCATGAGACGGTGGTGCCGCTGTGCACCACCGTGGCTCCGCACTGCTCTGCCATATTTCCCGTGATATCGCCCCTCCCCCCCCCCCCCCCCGCCCCACCTCGGAGAGGACGTGAGGCCCAGCGCGCGGCCGCACCGCGGCGCGTTTGCTGTCGCCGCCCGTTTACTGTGCATTCTATTCACTTCAATTGGAATCGATGGCTTCGCCGAAAGAGGAGAAGTGATAACCAGCGGCAGCCGCGCTGCCTGGCTCGCCCCGCCCCGCCCCGCCCCGCCCCGCCCCGCCCATATTCGCGCCCCGCTCCCGCGGACGGAGCCGCCGCTTCTGCGAGGAATAATATTTGTGGAGGACCGGGCTGTATACCAGCAGGTTGCGGCGGGGCGGGGCGGATCCTTTCCCCGCGCAATCATTATTGCAGTGCTCGGCGGGCGGGGCGGGGCGGGGCGGGGCGGGGCGGGGCGGCGAGGTTGACAGAGCCGCCCGGGGCCCGGGGGCCTCCATACACTGCGCGCGGGGGCCCTGTACTCGTGCCGCCCCGGGCCAGCGCGGGGCCGCGGCGCGCGGGGCTCCGGACTGAAACGCAGCGCCCCCCTGGCCTACCCTACCACGCCCCCACCATCACCGAACCCGTGTGGCCCGATGGGCAGGGCCGGGCCGGGAAATGAAAAGCCATTGGGAGGGGAAGGTGAGGCGGGGGAGGGGAGGGGAGGGGAGGGGAGGGGTGTGAAGTGCGTGTCCCTGCGGGGAGCGAGGAGAGGTTGCCCAAGGTGCGGGTAAAGGCTTCAATTTTGTTTTCCTGTCCGTCCTCGTGGAGGTGGCCGGCCTCCCTCCCTCTCTCCCTCCCTCCCTCTTTCTCCCTCCCTCCCTCCCTCCCTCTCTCTCCCTCTCTCTCCCTCTCTCTCTCTCTCTCTCTCTCTCTCTCTCTCTCTCTCTCTCTCTCTCTCTCTCGCTCTCTCTCTCTCTCTCTCTCTCTCTCGCTCTCTCGCGCTCTCTCTCTCTCTCTCTCTCTCTCTCTCTCTCTCCCTCTCTCTCCCTCTCTCTCCCTCCCTCTCCCTCCCCCTCTCCCTTTCTCTCTCTCTCCCTCTCTCTCCCGCTCTCTCTCTCCCGCTCTCCCTCATCCTCTTTGCCCCGGAGCCACTTTCTGAGAAGGCGGTGTGGGGCTGCGTGTGAACCTGGTACAAAAGGACACGCAAAATCATTTCGGACTCGATCCCTGCGGAGCGGGGCCTGCTCTCCTGCTGGTTTTGCAGAGCAGTCTCTGCAACAGCATCAGCGCACGGTCTGTCCACACGAGGGTGGGCTCAACCCCCCCCCCCCCCCCCCCCCCATCCCTAAACCCGAACTCTTCCCTCATGTGCCACACGCGCTCGCTCGGGGGGAGACTGGAAGGAGACGCCAGATGATCCCGGCCAGCCTGCTGACACGACGAATTACTACGGCCTGGCCCTCCGCGCCGCCCCCGCGCCGCCCCCGCGCCGCAGGCGCAGCCCCACGGTCCCGCCATCACCTCGGCTCCAATAACCCTGTAATACAGACAATGAGGATCTCGTAAAATTATACGGCGCGTCCCATCCACCTATCCGCCCCCCCCCTCCCCCCCTGCCCAACACTTTCGCTTAATGCTGACGTAACGCCGGCGGGCCTCTTTGCTCCCGTATATAGTGGTGCCCCCCCCCCCCACCCCGCACGCTGCCCGTTTGAAACAAGTAAGTCTGTTTGGCGCCCTTATACCGTGTCGACGGGAGGGTGGCACATTGTGATTGGATCGCGACTGCGGCCCGCGTGCTTGGGGCTGTAGGCGCGACTAAAGGCTTCGAAGTCTTTGCGCGGTCTCGCTGTCCTTCACTGTTAAAAATCCCGTACCCCATTCCACAGATCCGTTTTGTTTGATTACGGAACAGCCGTATCTTAAAAATACGGTGTTTTCCGTGACCAATTCCGTAGTTAAGTTTCTTCAAACTTCGAAAAAAGTTAAATTAAAGGCAGTACGGTCATAGGTACTACGGGCGTCCCGTACCCACTAAAAACGGTCCAGACCTGGTAACAAATTAACGGGGAAAACCGTAGAAATTACCGTGGACATTTCTGGCAGTGTTATACATCGAATTCCGAAAGTTACAGTACATCCCGTATGGATTAGACCGCGTAATCTAAATTAACAGGACGAACAGTAGCATATTCCCGTAAGTTTTCCTAACGGGGTCCGAATAAAATCTACCACACCGTGTCGATTTGTTCCAAACTGTAACCATAGGCGTGCGATCTGAAAACACGGGGCGCAGTGTAATTATACCCACTGAGGACCCATTCGTGTGTGTGCGCGCGCGCGCAGGCGGTGAGCCCTACTTTTTTTCCTGCAGGACCGCATTCACAACGACGCGGGCCGCGGCCTCTCTTCAGTGTCGCTGCATTGTCCTTATCTTCGTTTGGCCCCATTGTCTCTCTCTCTCTCTCTCTCTCTCTCTCTCTCTCTCTCTCTCTCTCTCTCTCTCTCTCTCTCTGTTAGTACATGGCGGCGGCGCGGCGGCCTCAGCATCGCGTCGCACCGCTCATTCCACGCCGGCGTGCTGCTAATAAAGCAAAAAGAAGTGCAAAATGGCCCACTACGCCGCTGCCCCCCCCCCTCCCTCCAGCCCCGTCACTCTTAATCGCAGGCATCGCTGCTAATCACAGCGACCCTCTTCAAAGCTCCTGCAGCTCTCATCCGCTCCCTGTTCGCTGCCCTCCCGCCTTTCATCTTCTCGTGCCGCACCCCCCCCCCCCCCCCCCCCCTCATTGTGTGCCGCTGCTCTGTGGGGGGCGGGCCACCGGGGCGTGTGTGGCCGCCCGCGAGCGAGCGAGCGAGCGCGGGAGTGGGGGTGAGCGAGCCAGAGAGCGAGCTAGTGAGCGAGTAAGAGAGTGAGAAGGCTTTCTGTCGTGCTGCACGTGGTTCGCATTGCCCTAGTCCACCGCCGGGGTCGGCCTCGATCTCGCGGCCTGCTGGTCTGCGCCGGGGTGTTCGTAAAGTGGAGGCAGCGGCAGGGAAAGTGGTGCTCCGCTGTGCCGCCGAGGTCCGTTTATCACTTGTGCGCCAAACAGCCAGCCAGCCAGCCGCGCAGCTAGAGGGGGGCATCCCTGCTAGACCGGACGCGGACAGACGCTGTCTCGAATTTACGGGCAACTCTAAAAACACGCGTCCAAATTGTGTTTGATGGGCCGGGCCGGCTCTGCCTCGGTCCTTCGGCCCGTCCGGCGTCCGGCGCGGCGCAGCGCTCATGTGTGTCCGCGGCCCTGGAGGCCCTAACGGCCCTAGTGGCCCCATGGTGGCCCTGTGGTGGTCCCATGGTAGCCCCATGCTGGCCCTATGGTGGCCCTATGTTGGCCCTATGGTGGCCCTATGGTGGCCCTATGTTGGCCCTATGGTGGCCCTATGGTGGCTCTATGTTGGCCCTATGGTGGCTCTATGTTGGCCCTATGGTGGCTCTACACTGTGAGAAAAAACTACAGTGAATCCTGTTAATTTGCGTGCCAGCAATGTCTGTAGCTTCAAGTACAGGATTCACTGTACTTCTGAAAAGTCTATCCTGTACCCTAAAAACACTAGGCTTATAACATTGTCATTTCGAGTCCAAACCCATGACATATATTGACATTTTTTGCTCGTCTTGTCGAGACGAATTTAATTCTACAACTGGTTTTCCATTTCAACCGTTTTATTTTTTGGGGTACGGGATTGACTGCCAAAAAGTACAGTGAATACTGTACCTGAAACTACAGCAAAGGCTGTAACGGGATTCACTGTAGTTTTTTCTGACAGTGTATGGTGGCCCTATGGTGGCCCTATGGTGGCCCTATGGCGGCCCTGCTGGCTCTAGAGGCTTTGGTGGCGCGGGTCACAAGGGACGCGGCGCAGAGGGCCCGCTGGTGGCGGGGCGGGGCGGGGCGGGGCGGGTGCGCGCGACTGACAGGTCCGGCCGGGCAGAGGCAGACCCGGAGGCCTAGAGGCCCGGAAGCCCGGAGGCACAACTACGGTTCCACGGGTCACGGCCTGGACAGACAGACACGGCGATTCACGCGTCTGTGAATGAGAGCCAGAGGCTTAACCAATTGCCGGGGGCGCTGGGGCGCTTAGGGCAGACACCAGGGAAAGGTAAGAGGGGGAGGGGGGGGGGGCGTAGGAGTGGGGGTAGGGAGATGGTGTGTCGAGATGTTGTAGCAGCAGGGAGGCGGGAAGCGGGGCGGGGAAGATTAAAAGGCACGGGCAAGACAACGGAAGACATTTCAAAGTGATATAAATAAAATGAGTTTCCTGGCTTTGCGAAGGGTCTGGGCCGGGGGCCCCGGTGGCAGGGCGGGGCGGGGCGGGGCGGGGCGCGGGCGTGGGGGGTCGGGACGCCACCCGGCTGTCGGCGCGGCGCGGTGCGGCGCGCCCTCCAAACACTGGCGGGGAGGTAGTCGGTACGGTACGGCGGGCCGGGCCGGGCGAAGCAGGTCAAGCAGGCAGGTGAAACACAGTGTAATATTGCGTAGTCACGTGAAAGATGACGCCCCGCCCCGGCGCCCCGGCGTCGCGTGCTCGGCGAGCCTGGCGCCTCAGGCCCTGAGAGCCAGCGAGAGAGAGAGAGAGAGAGAGAGAGAGAGAGAGAGAGAGAGAGAGAGAGAGAGAGAGAGGGCGGGCTGAGAGGGAGGCCACGTTTGAATTCGTTCGGGGAGCAGAGCAGGCCGCCGGGTTTTATTATAATGGCACGTCGGTTCCCCTCTAATTTATGACTGTGTCTCGCGAATGCTTACACCGCGACCTCGGTCTCTCTCTCTCTCTCTCCCCCATCCCACCCGCCCCGCATGGCCAGTGGGAATATTTCTGTCGGTTTTAAATGCCGCTAGCACCTCCGTTTCCATTCTTTTTTTTTTCTCCTTTTGGAGGGGTAGCGCCATTTTCCATATGTGTCAGGCTGAGCGGGGCCGACTTAGCTGCATGTGGTGGCGTGGCGCGGCGTGGCGTGGCGCGGCGCGGCGTGGCGGGGCGTGGCGGGGCCGTGCAGGACGGGACGGGTACTGTCGTGAAATACGGGCCGGGGCGGCGCGGGGCTGCGCGGGGCGGCTGGTAACGCTTTTCGCTCCATCACGGCGCCGCGCTGCCATCTTCGCTGCCGCACTTGTTTGTCGGGGCGGCGCTGCACTGCAGGCCTGCGCCCCCCGCGGCCCCTGCAGCTCCTGCAGCTCCTGCAGCAGGTCCTGGAGACAAACGAGCCACGGCCAGGGCCCTCCCTGCAGGTGGAAAACGCCCGAGGGGGCGACCACTCGCGAAATTCTGTATAGAAACCTGCGGAAATCTCGATGAAATCCTCAGAAATCTCGATGAAATCCTCAGAAATCTCGATGAAATCTTCGGAAATCTAACTGAGAAATCTCATGAAATCTCATTGAAACCTTTAGAAATCTCATGAAATCTCATGAAATCTGAGATAAGTATTGTGAAATATCAGAGAAATCTCTCAAAATCTGAGATAAATCTTGTGCAATCAGTAGAAATCCCGCGTACACCATAGGATGGGGAGTGGTTGCCCCCTCGTAAACGCCCGTCCCGTCCCGTGCATGTCGCGTAGCAATCGATGTTTCTCTTTTTGTTTTTTCGTTTTGATTTATTAGCGGCGGAACGCTCGAAAATCAAATCTGGCGATTGAAAAATGCATAGTTCGTTGAACATCACGCCTGGGCTTTTAAAAAAAAAACCAGGCGAGACCAGCTGTAACATGCCTCCTATTGTCACTCGGGAAAGAGGAGCAGGAGGAGTGAGGCTGAAGCGATTTGCCCCGCGGAGGAAAATGTGTTGAAGCGAAAATATGCGCCTGTTTGTTTTTCGCGACGTTCCGCGGGGTCCTGCAGCGCTTCGCCACGCCGCGCCACGCCGCGCCACGCCGCGCCAGGGGCCATCCCATCCCATCCCGTCCCATCCCATCCTATTCACGACACGGACATCCATCCATTCATCGGTCCAGCCATCCATCGCCGTCCCCCCATCCATTGCGCGCGCCTGCTGCCTGCCATCCCACCAAGATATCCCCCCCCTACCCCCTACCCCCTACCCCCTACCCCCCCTACCCCCCCCCTCCTCTCCCGCAGGGGCGGGGGGCGCTGCTGCGACGCGCCTCGCGGCCATTCGCCAAACGGGTCGCGGATATGAGTGGAGGTAGGGCCGAGGTGCGGCTGAGGTGCATCTACAGGGCCGAGCAGGCAGCACTCAGCCAGTACACAGCTGTTTGGTACACTTTAGAGTGTTGCACACAGTGTTGAACACTTTAAGATGCTTGTTTTAAAGTGCATGTATTTCATTGGGGACAAAAGTGTTCACACGGTAAAAACAATGCCTGATTTATTTATTTTTTAGGAAAAAAGAGAAAACTTTGATGAACTCCCATAATTTGAGGGAACCTCCTCAGATTTTGAGGATGTCTTCTAAAAATTTAAGGGAATTTCCCATAATTTTCGAGGAGACGTCCTCAAAATCTGAGGAGGTCCCCTCAAATTATGGGAGTCCCTCAAAGTTTTCCCTTTTTTTCTCAAAAAATCAGACATTGTTTTTACCGTGCAACACTTGAGTTGCACACTTTCTGCTGGCGAACATATCGGTCTAACACTTGACGCCTCATATAAAATACACGGGCTTTTTTACGCAGCATCTTTAAGTGTTCAACTCTGTGTTCTACACTTTGAAGTGTGTGTCAGTTGAACACTTTCGATTACAATGTGACTGGTCGTTGCGGCTGCCAGGGTGGCGGGAGCGTGCGGGGCGGGGCGGGGCTGGGAGGCACGTGACGTCACGTGACGTGCCGGCGGGGTCACGTGGGCGCGAGGCGCGGCGCGGCGCCACCTCGAGCGCTGCTGTGAGGCAGGGTGCTGTCACAACCCAACGCAAACACATCGCGGCCCTTTCCTCCCATATCCGGCGGGGCGGAGGCGTAGTCCCACCCGGACACTCGGCCCGCCCCGCCCCGCCCCCCCGCCCCGTCAAGCTTTGACGTCGAACGCTTCTCTCGCCAGATCTTTACATTGCGACAATCTCTGGTGGTGGGGAGGGGGGGGGGCCTCTGCCGTGCGGTGAATGTGTTTTGCTTCGCAGAGTGAGAATCCGCCGTGCTCCACTGTCAGAATTTTCCACGGTAATTACTACGGAATTTCCCGTTAGTTTTTTGCCAGGTCTGGTCCATTTCAGAGGATACGGAACGCCCGTTCCTGACTTATACGGAGGAGTCCGCACTGCCTACGTACCGGGCGTTTCATAAAAGACGCAGGTGCGAACGGGTTTGCCTGCCCAAGGGGCTATGGCGCCTTACGGGGAGATCGGGTAGGCAAACCCGCCCGCACCTGCGTCTTTTATGAAACTCCCGGTACATGTTTGGTCTTTTTTTTTGAAGCTCGAGATTGAGGTCCGCATGCGGAAATCGACGTATTTTCAAGTTACGGACTGATCCCGTTATCAAATAAAACGGACTTTTCCGTGTTCCCTGTAAAATTGGGTACGGGATTTTGAACTGTGTCGGCGTGCTCTCAATAGTTGTTGGGTTCTGGGGGGCGTCTGGTGGGTTACAGTAATAGAACTATTTAACTCAAAGCGGGTGGAGTCCTTGAATAAGACAATAATAAGACAAGTCCTACAGTGGATGATTTTCGGTTTTGTAAAGTGCCTTGTACAATGGACAGAAACTACAGCAAAAAGATACAAAACTTCAAAACCAAATTCAGTTTACATTTCTGTAGCAGTTTTTGACCGGAACGAACTGGGAGGTGGGTGCGCTTGTTAGCTCAGCTGCCGGTGTGGAGTGATTGGCACTGTCTGCTCCAAGCTGGGTACAGTGGAGGTCCGGTGGGCCTGGCCTGCGCGCGCGTGCCGAACACCGTGGCGTTTCATCAGCCCCCCCCCACCCCCCCCCCCCCCGGGCCACGTACCTGTTCCATCACCACCTTATCACTGGCCTTGCTCTCGGGGCCCACCCCGGGTCCTATCGCCCGTCCCGCCCCTCGCAATAGGTCCCGGCCCGGCCGGTAATTGAAGATGACAAAAGGGGCCAAGACGGACGCCGAATTGGCTTTTCTTCGTGTCCTGTGGGCGCGGGGCGGGGCGGGGCGGGGCTGGCCGACAGACAATTGCTCGACGCTGTGGGAGCGGGAGTCTTCTTTCAATCTCAATGATGACAGAAAGGTCCGTCCTAGTCCATCGCAGCCTCTGCGCTGGCCTCTAGCCCCAGGCCGCAGGCTTGGAGAGTATGGAAAGTGTGCTTTTTAGATCGACACCCGGAAAAATCGTTTCTTGATCAAAGCACATGCCCAAAAACATTGACCCCAGATCAATTTTACCTTTAATAACAAGGTAATATTTTACTCATATCAAGAAATTTTCTTTCAAATAACAGCTGGGGCCGAATTGACCTTGGATCAAGAAACGATTTTTCTGGGGAAAACTGCCTATCGCACCCCTAAGATTTCTGTGATTTGTCGGTGATAGATCCACCCCCGTGACAAATGCACCCCCCTGCCTTCTGTGCGTATCTGGGGGTGGTTTTATCCCGTGATAAAGGCACCCCTCCCCCTGATCTGCCTGTTTGCAGGATGCAGTGTCACTAATGGCAGTCTGTAGAGCATTATTCGCAGGTCAGGCATGACTAGTGCTGCCGAAACGCGTGAAATATTTCTTTTTAAGGGGGTGCATTTATTACGTGATAAAGCCCCCCCCCGAACCCGGGGGAATCTATCACGGGATGAAAGCACTCCCCGATACATCCTAGGGGGTGGTTCTATCACGGGATAAAAGCACCCCCCTCATGGCACATGGGGGTGGATCTATCACGGGATTAACCCCCCCCCCTCCTCAATCGGGATGAGGGGGTGGTTTTATCCTGTGATGAAACCACCCCCGGTGCATTTGTCACGGGGTGGATCTATCGCCTCGCGCCTGTGTGTGTCGGGTGCCAGCGCTGAGCTGCAGCGGAGTTGGCGCGCGGGAAAAACGGGAAATTTCGAGCGCCGCTATATGCTTCATTTTACCCCCAAAACAAAAGGAATAGTTGACTGCTCTGCGTTTGTTGCATAGTTTATTGGAGAGCGCCAAAGTAATTTTATCCGTCGTTTGTCGAACCTGCGACGCGGGGGTGGGTCTTTCACTTCCCCGCACACGTTTCTCATTCCATTCGCTCAGTTATCAGGAAAATGTTTTCCTTGTTGTTCTTTCTCGGTGTTGCTTGTTTCCTCTCCTCCAGGCCACACGTCGTGTTGCGCCGCCGACGCGACTTCTGGGGAGGGAGGGGGAGGGGGCCGGGGAGTTCTGGAACTCTATTTGGGCGTTTCTTTCAGTCGTTTCGAAACAAAACACATCTCCCGTTCTGTCGGACGCGTACCGGGTACCAGCGGCTGCACTGCAAGCCCAACAGTGTCCCAAGTGCACACACATAAAGTGTGTACCGGCAAGTACACACTTATGCACCAAGTACACTGTTTGCAGTGTGGAGGCTGTGCAGGGGCTGGAGCTCGGGCGCGCGTACGGAATGCGAATACGGGCCACCCCGCGCGCTGCGTCTCATGATGACGGCCGCAGGAGAGAGAGAGAGAGAGAGAGAGAGAGAGAGAGAGAGAGAGAGAGAGAGAGGGAGAGAAAGCCCCCCCCCTCCCCCCCGGTCCACGCTAAGGAACGGAGAGGGTACGAAAGCGCAGAGTGAGGGAGGGGAAGGGGGACTGAGAGTGGAGGGGGAGGGGAGTGTGAAAAAAGGAGGACCGTGGCTGGCTGGTTGGGTAGGCGCTAGGATAGCAGGGACGTTATCAAGACAAATGGCGTGTTTCTGGAAACGAATGCGAATAATCCGTGTAGTAAGCACGGAGATGTTTGGCTCCGGGGCGGGGCGGGGCGGGGCCGGGCGGAGCGGAGCGGTGCAGCCCGGCTGGTAGGCACCACGCGCGCACAGGTGTCGGGCGGGTGGCCTACCCTCGACCCTGCAGGCGCGCATCTCTCAGCGACCCGATTGGACGGTATGTTTACCTCACTCACCGCGTCACTTATTTCTTCTCCGTATTTCGCATACGCATCGGGACGAGGGCCACCTGACACATGTCTGTGTGTGTGTGTGTGCGTGTGTGTGCGTGTGTACGAGAGGTTCCGTGTGTTGTGTCGGCCAATATTTACTCGTCGCGAGGGGCGGTGCGGGGTCGTGTGGGGCCCGGCGCTGCGGTGCGGTGCGGTGCGGAGTGGGAACGCTTTCGAGGAGACCATAACATGCAATCTGTCGGTGTAGAGTTTTGAGTGGCGTGATTTAATTCCCCGAGAATTACACGCCTTCCCCACCCCCTCCCTTCCTACCCACGATGGGCCCTTCCCTTCCCTTCCCTTTCGCTCCGCCTCATGAGCGTTTTGCTTGTGCGTTAATCAAAGCTTGCGCTGGGGACGGGTCGGGCCGCGGCGGGGCGGGGCGGGGCGGGGCGGGGCGGGGCGGGGCGGGGCGGCCTCTGCGGTGGGGCCTGGCCGGCCGCCCCCAGGGCCCAGCCCGGCCCAGCGACCCAAGGCTCGCGCCGCAAGAAGACCGGGACCATCAACCTCAACCCTTGCTCCCCGCGGTATGGCGGGGCGGGGCGGGCTGGGGCGGGGCGGGGCGGGGCGTACACCTTCCTTTTCCGTCCTCCCCTTGTCCAACCGCACCCTGCCCTTCCCGAGCGTGGCCCGCGGCCATGCCGGGCCGGGCGGGGTGGGAGACTGCTGTTAGACGAGACTATTTATCTACTCCACCAGCCACCACCGCCGTGGCCGCCGCTGCCTCCCCCCTCTACCCACCGCCTCCCCCTTCGCCTCTCGCAACCACGCGGCTGCAGACACTTTCGTAATTAGCCAAAAACTTCATTATATACTCTTCTTTTCACCCCAGGCTGCTATAGTTTTTGTTACTCTTATTTAATAAAAAAAAAATATTTTTTTCCATTTTATTTAGAGAAGAAAAAATATTGTCTGTGCTAGGTGATGATGAGAGCAAATTGCCTATTTTCAGTGTTGGTTTTGCCTTGTATGAAGCCCACGCGGTATGCAGGCGGGCCGGGGGGTGGGGGTGGGGGTGGGGGGGGGGAGGTCACTGCAGCAGGGGGCGAAGGGAGGGGGATAATAAAACGAGAGGCTCAGTAAAGCAGCAGAAGGGGGCGTTCCCAGGGCGTTCCTAGGGCGTTCTTTCTTTCTTGTCTCTTTCCCTCTTTATCCCTGCAGCTCTGGTGGCTGGCACCCCTAGGCGAGCAGAGCCTCAGTGTCCGCCCCATTCTTATCTGCCTTGTTATGAGACCGACCCATTTAGCCAGAACACCCCGCCCCGCCACCCCACCCCGCCACCACTCCGCCGACTCTCTACCCCCTCTAAACCAAGCTCACTCTATCTACCTTCCACCCCTCTACCTCTCTTGTCATTTAGGGGTCGGTTCCGTGGAGGGGCCGTGGCGGGGGTGCGGTGCAGGGCGGGGCGCAGGGCGGGGCGCAGGGCGGGGCGCAGGGCGGGGCGCAGGGCGGGGCGCAGGGCGGGGCGCCTCCGCTTGTCTCGTGAGCAAACGCGGCCGACATTCCATCGAACCTCCTCTGGCGCGTGGTACCTCGGCGGCGCCCGCCATGTGAGGCCCTGGCGGCCTGAACCTCGCCATTGGAGGCGGCGGGGCGGGGCGGGGCGGGGCGGGGCGGGTGGGTATGTGTGGTGCCGTGGCGTTACTCGATTAGCAAAATCCAAACTGTGTTAGCGTCGCGGCCAAATTGCGTTAGCAGCTGCTCGTATTTTCCTCGTGTTTCTTTCGGAGTTGGGCGCGCATCAAGTGTCGGCCGTGGCTGCGCGCCGCGCGGCGCCTCGGGCGTGCCGCGGGAGATGTCACGGCGAGGGGAGGGGGGGGGGCGGTACCAGCCAACCTCAACCTGATCAAGTGCGTGCCGTCACTGCCCGGCCCGCACTCAGGCCCCTGAGCCTGAGGCACGGTATCAACGCCGTCAACAGAACTTCACTGAGCTTCAAGGAGTTTTATTGTTTTAGTCACGATTAAAACATTATTAACTTTGCGATTCTAGTACGAAAAGTGTGCCAAAGCAAATACAACTGTCGATCGAAGCAAACGGTTTTAGAGTGAGGCGCCGCGTCCTACCGTAGCCCCAGGTGAAGGGAAAGATTTTTGATAATAGTATTCACTGGAAAAAACTAATGTGACATGCGTTACGTAACACTGTGAAAAACATCTTCGTAGATTTACGATAAATTTTGAAAATTTCGATTTACGAAATATGTTGTAAATTTACGACGGACCTATTCTGCTTGTGACTGAATTTCAAGCCGATATATAGTGCTTGTAATTTTACGATTTGCTATTGTAATTTTACTACTTCATTTCGTGGAGAATTTTCCCGTAAACTTACGACTATTTTTCACAGTGAAACTAGTGTGGCCTGTGTTTGGTCACACCACGTAATACAACCTGAATCTACGTGACACCATGTGCTGCGGGGTATACGGCATTACACATGGGATGTCGCATCTCGAACGCGACCAAAACTACGTGGTCAAAGCATACAGGACGTGACGCTTGCATATACGCACTGTAAAATTTTAAATCGTCACATTACGACAAAGTCAGTGCTAAATTTTACTTTTGAAAGGTTCGTCACATGACAAATGGTTCATCACAGTGTGACGAAAGATTCATGTCATGTGACGAAAGATCATTGTCATGTGACGAAAGATTCATGTCAAGTGACGAAATGTATGTCATGTGACGACTGTTTCATCACAGCTCTTGTGACGAAATATTCGTAGCGATATTCATCGTCACATGACAATTTGGTTTAACAGTGCGTACGTCACATGTGTGTGTTTTTTCCAGACTAGTTAATCAGCACTCGAAGCGCCGCCGCGCCGCAGCCCGGTATGACTGCAGGGGCTCTAGTGCGGCTCGCTCCTCACCTCTCTCTCTCTCGCACTCACACTCTCTCATACTCCCCCTCTCCCTCCCCCTCCCCCTATCACACACATACACGCACACACACTTTCGCGCTGGACACACGGCTGTTATCTGCTGAGAATGGGCTGCGGCCGCAGACACACACGCACACACACACACACGCACAATACTCTGCTCTCCCAAGAGGGGCGCAGGACTCATCTTATTGCGTCGACTGCTGTGCATAACGGCGCTACTCCCCTCCCCTCCCCTGGCCGGGGCCCCTGGGTGCCGTCGCTACTTACTGCATATATATGTATGTGTGTGTGTGTGTGGCCAGTGCGTGCTATTTGCCCTGCTGCGGGCTGCGTGCGAGGGAGCTGAGTCGTCTCTGCAGGCCGGGCCGGGATAAGGGCGGGGCGGCGGGCGGCGAGGGCGGTGCGCGCGAGATAATTGGGACGCAGCCTGCCCCTCCCCTCCCCTCCCCTCCCCTCCCCTCCCCTCTCTCCCCTCCGGCGGTGGCCGCGCGGCCCGCCCCGCGCTGCATGGCGAACGGGTAGTAGTTAGACTGGTTTACAAATAACACCTCTGGAGCCCACTTCAGACGGCCCCGCCCCGCCCCGCCCCGCCCCGCCCCGCCGCCTCTGCACACACACTGACTTTGCATACAATAACAGCCAGCGGACCTCGGGGCATGAATCAGTAACGCGTAGTGGGGCCGCTGTGGCGGGGCGGGGCGGGGCGGGGCGGGGCGGGGCGGGGCGGGGCACCTGGCCGTGGTGGCTCTGCACACTCACGTCCAGTGTGACCCGGCCCGCGGCCCGCGCCCTGTTTGGGCAGGGATTATACTGCAGCCTCAGACACTCGTCATGAATCAATCATCTGTGTAATTGTGAGCTCGCCTGGCTCCGCCCCGCCCCGCCCCGCCCCGCGGCGCGTGCGCTGTACGGCAGAGAACGGCCCCGATAATATGATACCCGTCCTTGTCACTGGCCGGGCCGGGGTCGCAAACTTCTGCTGTCTGTAGCCCCTTTGCTAACCCCTCCCCCACCCTTCCCTCCCGCCGCACTTGCCGCCTTAACCTCTCCCTTCCCCTCATCTTTCTCTCTCTCTCTCTCTCTCTCTCTCTCTCTCTCTCTCTCTCTCTCTCTCTCTCTCTCTCTCTCTCTCTCTCTCCCTCTCTCCTCCTCCTTCCATTCTCCATTCCTTAGCAAGAGCCGGCAACTTGATCGGTCCGAGAGAAACCAGCTCCCCTGCCTCCGCCCCTCCCCAGCCCGCCCCGCCCCGCCCCGCCCGCCGCGCCACACCTCACCCCCACCCCGCCTCCGCCCCGCCCCGCCCCGGCAGCCAGCCTCAGGCCTTGAGGGGTCCCAACCCCCCAGCAGCACCCCTACCCCCGCTGCCCCCACCGCCACCCAATATCTTCGCCGAGAGTTTCAGTCGCGCCCGCCGTATACATGAGTTGGAAATTAATTCGAGACACTGGCAGTAGTGCGAGTAGAGCAGCTCTGCTGACTCAACCGTGTGCCCCGCTTCTTTCGCGCCAGTGAGCAGTGCTGCAGCTCGACCTCGGCGGGGGCGGGGCGGGGCCGGGGCCGGGGCGGCTGCAGCGAGGCGGCTGGCAGGGGCAGGCAGCGCAGGCCGTCCCCTCCGCTGCGCCCCTTAGCCCTGGGGCCGGGACGGGCGGGGGCGTCCGTCGTGGCCAGCCGAGAACATCCCAATTTCACTTACCCGCCCTTACCCTCGCCCCGCCCCCGCCCCGCCCCGCCCCGCCCCACTACCAGCGACGCCTACGCCGGTCCCTTCCTTATAGTCCCTTTAGAACTAGAGAACACGTCGAACGGGCGTGGCGCGGCGTGGCGTGGAGAGGCGTGCGCTGGGATGGGACGGAGGTGGGCGGGAGGGGGAGGGGGAGGGGGCAGGCAGGCGGCTCGTAGTTTTCATATCACGGCGAGCGTTGTGCTTGCGGCCGAGTTGGAGGATAGGCTAATTCGAGGTGGCTGTGGCGGCGCGGCCCGGCCCGGCCCGGCCCGGCCGCCTGCTGCGGTGAGCCCCTGAGAGGGGGCGGTGGGCCCCGCCCCGCCCCGCCCCGCCTCGCCCAGGCAGCTCCTTGGGGGCGGGGCGGGGCGGGGCGGGGCACGGAAGGCTGAGGCTGGAATCCCAATAACGGCGCTGGGAATGCAGGACCTCTACTCCGCGGCCAATTCGGACACGACGTCGCGCCATCTCATCTCATCCCCCGGTCTGCTCGGCCAGTCAGTCTCTGGGCGGGGCGGGGCGGGGCGGGGCGGGGCGGGGCGGGGCGGGGCGGGCGCACTTTAACGACCCGCTTGTCGGCACGTGCTGTCGCCACGTGTGGTCGGCAGGGTCCGCAGGGTCGGCAATATGACGGACGGGGCGGACGGCGGCGCCGGACCGGATCAGCATATTGGTGGGCGGGGCGGGGCGGGGCGGGGCGGGGCGGGGCGGGGCGGGGCGGGGCGGGGCGTCACGGCCGGGCGTGATGGGCCCTTTGGTCGTCGCCCGCCCACCCGGCCGCCTCAAAGACTGGCGACAAGTCGGCGCGCCGCGTACCCTAATTTGGAAAAGGGCTCGTCCTCTCCTGCTGCGTACGCCCCCGCGCCCCCCCGCCCCGCCCCGCCCCGCCCCGCCCCGCCCCGCCCCAGCAGCGCGCCTCATCGACTCTGTTGGTCGCGATGGTGTCCTCGGCTCTGCGTGGCGCAGCGCGGCACGGCACGGCACGGCACGGCACGACACGTCGACAGATGAGGCCAACTCGAACACCCCAACCCCTCTCTACCCCCGGCCTCTTCCCAACCCCATCCCAACCCCATCCCTCTACTAGCTACCGGCCCCGGCTGGGCTGCCGAGGGCAGACATGTGTTGTCGAGCCGAGCCGCCCCTCTCGAGCGCTTGTACGGCAACAAACCAAAAGCGACACGCACACGCCCCATTCGGGGCCATTTGAGCCCCATCCGGGGCCGCGACACCATCGCGTGAGTGTGCGCCCCGGCCCGCCCCGCCCCGCCCCGCCCCGGCGCGCCCCGGCCTCTCCTAGTAAGTGACAGTTTGTAGTTTAGTTGTCTGTTTCGTCTCTTGCTGCGGTTTCGCCGGGCCGCTTGCCTGTCTGCGCTGTTGGGACCCTGAGCCCCCCCCCGCCCTACCGTCTCCCCCTCTCCCCCGTCCCCTACTTCCTACTCGAGGTTGCGGGGAACTCTGCTCCGCCGATCGCCGCGCCGCTGCTGCTGCTCCCTGTTCCTTGCTCGCGCCCCGCCCCGCCCCGCCCCACCCGCCCCGCCCTGCCCCCCTCTACGTGCACCGCGCCGTACAAGCGCGAACGAGCAGGAATTCACGTCGGAAAATTTGTCGAGATTACACGGTATTACACACAAGATTTAAGATTTGATCAATTTCAACTAGGTAGGCACACGTGTGGCACGTGTCGGGCTGAGCTAGGAGTGCGCCTACCTAGGCCTGAGTGCGGCGCCTCCAGATTGCAATTTAAAAAATTTGAACGTAATGTGATTTTTTTATTGTGTAACGTGGACGGGTTGGCCGAACGCCGTAGGGGTAGGCAACCCACCGGGCGCCTCACGCCTGGGCGGTAGGCCGACCCGCCATACGGGTAGTGTCGGCTGCTGTTGGCCGGCGGAGCGCGTAGCGCTGCGTGCGGACTGCACCTACCCGCCCGCCCCTTCCCCTTCCCTTCCCCCCGCGCCGGTCAGCGGAGGCGAGCGCTCCGGGGACCCGGCATCACTCGCCAGCCAGAGCGTCAGGCGGGATCAGCTGAGAGCAGCTGAGGTTATATTTTGTCGGCGTCGGACAAATTGTCAACACCCGGGACTCGACGCATATTTAACATCTTTTGCCCACCCGGTAAGCCGCGCCCCGTGCCTACTCTCGTGCCGACTCGTGTGCTGTGTGTCTCGCTCAAGTGCGTGTATTCTCGCTTTTGCGGCATGTCATATGGTGTCCCCCCCGCCCCGCCCCGCCTCTCCACTCTAATCGTCTATTAGGCCTGCATCACCCGAATCTGCCGCGCCGGGGAGGGCTCAGCGTAGCGCGGACTGCAATATCTGTTGATACAGGCCGACCATGATGTCACCGCGGGGTGGGGCGGGCGATATGCGTGCGCTCCAGCTCTTACATTCGCGCCTGCATTCACGTGTGCCTCACGTGTTCCTTTGACTCTCCCTCTTTAATTTTCATCCTCCGTACGCTGTATAAAATATCTTTGTAAAGTTACGGCTTTTTTTGTGAATTGTGATTTAGAAACGGTGTTGTAACTTTACGATCGAAATCGTAAATTTACGAATTTACGAGAGCCTATTTGTGCTCGTTTTAATAATCACAAGTCGATAACAAGTGCCCTTATAATTTTGTAATTTTACAATGTGAAACTTAACGACATTTCTTATGGAAATTTTTTCCGTAACTCTTACAAATATTTCTCACAGTGTAAGTGATGTACAGCGTGACGCCGCGCGGGCCGGCAAGGGGCTCAGTGCCCCTCCGGCGGCGCCGCGCCCCGCCCCGCCCTGCCCCGCCCCGCCCCGCCCCGCCCCGCCCCGCCCCGCCGCCGCCTCCTCAACGCAATCCGAAGTCTGTTTACTGCCCCGACGAGTTACGAGGCCCGGCCGCCCATAAAGCAGGCAGTGCGTGAGCGCTTGTTGGGCGCGAGTGAATCGTGCGGTAATCAGTGTACACAAGCGGAATGATTATTATTATTATTACTATTATTGTTACACGAGATAAATTATTCCGGGCGATATTACGACGTGCTGGCTGTAAAGCCGAGCAGCACGCTCTCGCCTGGCGGGGAGAGGGGGAAGTGAATAGTGTGCGGAGTGCAAAAGTTTGACGCCGCCGCGCCGCGGATCTTTTTCATCATTTTTTCCCCCTGTCTGTCGTGCAGCAGCGTGAACTTGCGGGGCGGGCGGGAGGCACCCGTGCTGATAGCATGCAACACATGGCCGCGCCCCGCCCCGCCCCGCCCCGCATCACCCCGCCCCGCATCACCCCGCCCCGCACACTGCTGCACCCGTGACGCGGCGTTCTCTGATACTAATCGTATTGTGTCGAAAAGCGCCGTCGCAAGTTTTATCGGCGCTCCGCGGCCCGCCCCGCCACGCCCCGCCCCGTCCGAGTGATTGATGGCGGCATGACAACGTCTGTCTGCTCGACAGGTGGCAGCACGCTCGCCACGCCACGCCACGCCACGCCACGCCACGCCCGTGCGGCCCAGCGAGCCGAAGAGTTTGCGGCCTGGGCAGGGCGGCGCGCACAGCGGGGCGACGTGAGACAGCGCCCCGCCCCGCCCCGCCCCGCCCGTCACTCCACTTGGGCTGCGCCGCGCCGACGGTATCCAGCTCCTTCGCGTCCACGCCCCTCGCGGGGAAGAGCACCGCCTGGACCGCCGTCTACACGCAGGATGGCATCAAGGTATTGTACACACTGTTAAATCAGTGGCCTCCTCCCAAAGAACGACAATCTTTGGCCACTTTTAACGCCAAAGTGGTGGCGCTATCTCTGCCACATTTAACGCCAAAGTTGGGTGCTCCTTTTGGAGAATGCCAAAATAAGGCATTAAAAGTGGCCAAAAATTGGCGTCTTTTAGAGGATGCCAAAATTTTGGTATTACAAAAGGCCATAGTCTTTACGGTGCAGGATTCTAGGAGAGGAAGTAGTTGTAGAAATTGGATTGTGGATTTGATTGTTTTTCAGCCAATACTTTGAATATGATATAGTAGTCGTGAACTCGACACGCGTAGGAATACCGTCACGGCCCCCTACCTCTGAGCCCGCCTGCGCCCTCCCGGCCGCACCTGTAGGCTCCGCACGCGCGTTTCGTCGCTCTGTCTCGCTCGCACCTGTACAGGAAGTTCCTTGAGTGCGAGAGAGACAGATAGCTCGGAATCAGCCTGCTGCTGTCAGCTACGCTACGCCGCGATGGTGTGACCTCCTGCCCCGCCCTTCCCCCCGGCACCGGCACGCGGTCCCCCGCGCACCCGATGGTGCTACGCCGACGTTGCCTCCGCCCTCCCTCCCTCCCTCCCTCCCTCCCTCCCTCCTCCTCTTCTCGCACGGTAAAGATAACGGTGCGGTAACGGCCCCACAAAACTCGGCCCAACGACGCCGTAAAATGTGATCCAAAGAGTACAACGCTGACAGTCAGGCTGGCTCCGGGCTCCGAGCGGCCGGCGGGCGGCGGGGCGCAGCGGTGCGCCCGCCCTCTGCAGCGGGGCGCTGGGGACCAGCAGGAACCGGCGGTGGCCTGCAGGGACCAGCAGGAACCGGCGGGGACCTGCAGGGACCTGCAGGAATCGGCGGGGGCCCGCAGGGACCAACAAGGGCGGCGGGGGCCTTCAGGGACCACCAGGGGCGGCGGGGGCCCGCAGGGACCAGCAGGAACCGGTGGGGACCTGCAGGGACCAACAGGGGCGGTGGGAACCTGCAGGGACCAACAGGGGCGGTGGGAACCTGCAGGGACCAACAGGGGCGGTGGGGACCTGCAGGGACCAACAGGGGCGGTGGGAACCTGCAGGGACCAACAGGGGCGGCGGGGACCTGCCGGTCCCGCGCTCTATGTCGTGGAGGAAGAGACGGGTTCGCAGGGATGCGCCGACCTCCTGTCGACCTTCAGCACTCCTTTCCGCCCCTCTCCCTCCTCTCCCCTCCCCTCTCCTCCCCTCTCCTCCCCTCTCCCCTCCCGCCTCCTCCCCTCCCTCTCCTCCACCCAGCAGGCGTCACGTGGACACTCTAAAAGTCCCCTGGCTGCCGGGGTGTCTCTGCAGAAGGGTCCCCGCCCCGGCAGCGGCCCATCACCAGGACAGACACTTGCGCTTACTCCGCGGAGTATTTACGGAACGCCCACGGCTTTTACGTGCCTGCGGGTGCGCCGCGCGGGCGCGCTGAGTGCGGCCCCCGGGCGGGGCGGGGCGGGGCGGGGCGGGGCGGGGCGGAGCCGCGCTGCCATCTTTAAGGGCTGCTCGTTACCGCGACCGGCACTGGCACACCATCTGACGAGTGCCCGCGGCTTTTTTGACGGGTAAATATATTTTTACCAAGTTGGTATTCCTCCCCGGACGGGCTTGAAACCATCATCGAGGAAGACGGTGCGGCGCCAGGGAAAAGAGAAAGTGGAAGGGCAGGAGAGCGGGGCCGGGCCCGGCCGGGCCGGCCGGCGGCGCGGCAAGTTTGATACGAAGAAGTGTTGCCAACTCGCATAACTCACTGCATATCCCCAATAGCGGTGCGGCGAGCTCAGCGGGTTAGTTTTATAATCAGCACCTCTCTGGTCCGCGGGCTTAGGGCGGGGCGGGGCGGGGCGGGGCGGGGCGGCTCAAGAGGCTTGCCTCCCCGCAGAGCCCAATGAGACAAACAGTCCTGCAGATCCTGCAGATAGCGGCTGTGGCGCGGCCGCGGCGGGGAGAGGAGGGAGAGGGCTGCGTTAGGACAGTGGCGGGGCGGGGCCTGCCCGGCCAGGTCAGGATTTAGGGGCGTGTGAGGAGGGTCACCTTCGCCCCCGCAGGCCTGCTGGCGCCCTGCTGGCCCTGCAGGAGGGGCCGCGGGATCATGCCACCCGCCCTCTGCTCCTCCAGGGCCCCTAAAATGTTATATGAGAGCGGCGTGGCTGCGGGAGACCAGCGCCCGGCCTCTACTTCTTCTTGACTTTTCCGCCTGGCCCTCGCCTCGCCTCGCCTCGCCTCGCCCCTCGCTTTGTCTCTCTTTCCTCATCTCTTATTCCTTTTCACTTGTCTCTCTCACACATTCGCCCTCGCCCACTTTTTGTCTCTTTCTCTCTGGCCGCCACCCATCCATCGCTCTCTCCCCTTCTCCCCCCCTCTCTCTCTTATTAGGACCAGCTGCCACCCACCCCCTCCCCCTCCCCCCCTTGCCTCCGCCGACGCGAGGTGCTTAGTTTTTAATTTCCTGGATCGGGGATCACCTTCAACAAATTGAGGAGTCGGCGGTCGAGCGCGGCGTGGCGGCGCCCGCTGGGCTGAAAGTCTGCAAGGGGCGATGCGGGCCGGGGCAGTGGGGGCGGGGTGGGGCGGGGCGGGGCGGGGCGGGGTGGGGGCGGAGCCGGGTGGGACCTCGCCTCACAGCGGAGGAGACAGGTGTGCGCCGAGCCCTTGGTGTCGCCGCGGGCCGGGCCGGGCCGGGCAGGACGGGGTTGGTCTGGGTTGGGGTTCCGTAATAAGTGAGTCGGTGGACGGAGTGGCGCACGGCGGGGCGGGGCGGGGCGGGGCGGGGCGTGGCGGGGCGTGGCGGGGCGGGGCGGGGCAATGTGTTTGTGCTGCAAACGGCGCGAGCGTGTGTAACGGTCGGGTCAGAGGGTGGGGCGGGGCGGCTGAGGGGAGCGGGAGAGAAAGAGAGTCGCTGCACACCGAAAGTCTTTAAGTTAAAGTCCCCGGCGGGCCGGGCCGTTCCCAGGCTGCACACGTCGCCCCCGCCAGATTTGGAGCGGGGCTGTGAGGGCGCTGGACAATGGCGGGTAAGAGGCGGGGCGGGGCGGGGCGGGGCGGGGCGGGCGAGCGCTGTACTGCGCACTGCAGTCGAACACACGCCATAATCGGCCCGGCCCACTTTATTAAATTGCTGTGCCGCTGCTCGGCAGGGCCGGCTCTGTTTCTCTGGCCGGCCGGCAGCTGGACGCCGCGCCGTGCTCAGCCTGAGGGAGCAGCACTCCCGGGGCGCAACGCACGTACCGCCCGGCCCCACGCTATCCGCGCCACAGCGGGAAACAATTTAGATTTCAAAATCACCTTGAGCGTTCAGCTCTACGGCACGTGTACGGCACGTGTACGGCACGTGTATGGCACGTGTACGGCACGTGTGCGGCGCGTGGTCAGCTGCGGACGCGAATCGCAGGTGATGGTGCGCAGCGGACGAAACCCCAAGGTTTTAAAGACGTACTGAGAAAAACTCGGGGAAAAACTAAGATTAAGATTTTTATTCCTATTTTTCTTTTTCATACGTGTGAATTTAGTGGCGGGTGACAATATTACATTAGAATAGACACATGACCGTGTATAAACTTATCTCTCTCAGGTGTTGAAGGTTTTGGTCCGTGCGTCGGCCCGGCCCCCCTCTGAGTCGTTAACGCATGCATTACAGCCGCCATGTGTGGTGGGCTTCCCCCCTCCTGGCCTGGTCTGGCCAATATTCCTTCTCCGCAATATGTCGCCATATTCCCAGCTCCTTTCGCGGGCTTTTTGCCCTCCCCCGTCTTCCCTCCAATATTGCATCTCCGTTTCCGTCGTCAGCCTTATAAATATGTTAACTCAATTACGGGCAACAGCCCCCGCGACAGTCCCCCGCCCCGCCCTTTACCCCTGACTACACATCGCCCCCCCATTCTCCGTCTTCCTTGGGATTCTATTTTCCTTACTCGTTGTGACCTGCGGTGGTCTCGCCACGCCCTGCTTTCTCTCTTTTGTCTCCTCTCTCTCTCCCTCTCTCTCTCTCTCTCTCTCTCTCTCTCTCTCTCTCTCTCTCTCTCTCTCTCTCTCTCTCTCTCTCTCCTCTCTCTCTCTCTCTCTCTCTCTCTCTCTCCTCTCTCTCTCTCTCTCTCTCTCTCTCTCTCTCTCTCTCTCTCTTTCTCCCTCCCTCCCTCTCTCTCCCTCCCTCCCTCTCCCTTTCTCCCTCCCTTTTGCACCTTAAGGACGACTTTTATCCCATTTAAGTCCTCCTCGCGGTGGTGACGTGCTATATATTTCTCTCCCCGTATAACTAATCTCCGCGGTGGGCGCCGACCTTGGCCACTCCCTCTACCCCGCTCTCTTCTCTCGAGAGAAAGTCTAGATCTAGAAGGGCTAGGCTGGGCCGGGTCGGGCTCCTTCCAATGCAGTGAAGAGAGAGTGAGAGAGAGACAGAGAGACAGAGACAGAGAGAGAGGTGGATGCTCATCTCTCGGATGGCCTATCCACTCACTCACTCCCGTTTTGCGTCTCCCGCGCCGAGCTTTTCGACGAGATATATGGTAATAAACAAACTTCCCCCGCACTGCCGCGCCGCGCTGCTCCGCCAACTTGCCAGTCGAGGCGTGCGACGTTTGTCGTCACGTTCCTGAGGGGAGCGGCAGGGGGTAAAGGGTAGAGGAGGAGGAGGGGGGCGGGGCGCACACGCCGCCATGCAAACAAAGGAGAGATGTGCCAGGCTGAAGAAATGCATAACTGAGCCCAAAGATACTGCCGCTGTCAGGGCGTGGCGGGGCGGGGTGGGGCGGGGCGGGGCGGGGCGGGGCGGGGCGGCCTGCCTGCGCATCCAGCTGATGCCTTGCAGCGCACGGCTCTGCTGCCGCTGCGCCCCGCCGAGGAAGAGGAAGAATGTTGTATGGTTCCGCAAACTTCTCTTCCTCTCTCTTGCCACCTTTTTTTTCCCTCCACCACCCCCGCCCCGCCGTCCCTCTGCGCTCTTTCCCGCGCGGTCTTATTTTTTTTAGAGCCGCCATACGCGCTCATGTGCGTTACTCGGTACTCCCTCCCCGGCCGCAGCTCAGTCCACGTGTGTACACCTGTGCTCATCGACCGGACAAAATGTTTAGCCGTACAACTTGTTCAAGAATGTTACTTGCTCATAGTTTACTCCTATATATTGGCGAAATTTTTGTTTTCCCTTTAAATTTAGCCCTTGCGAGATCGCAGAAGTATTTCTGTTCTCACGTAGTCATGCGTGCGGTACAATGCAAGCCATGAGTGGAAGGATATGTATACCCCTCACTCCCTCGCACTGTTAAAACCTCTAGCGAACCATTGTGCCTTCTTTGTAGTTGCGGACCAATTGCGATCAATTTTTTTGACGAACCCTGCGCAATGCGAAAAAATTGTTCGGAAGGATTCATCTGTGCTCGGTCCACACGCGATTCTGACACGCTGGAACTGAGCCGTCAGTTCAGGCTCTCGGTTGACACCCTCTTACCTTACCCCCTTTCACTACCCTTACCCCTATCCCTTCACTACGGAGGGGAGGCTTTTTCTCGTAATGCTCATCCCGGCCGACACGCCCCGGGGCCCCTCATAGTCCTTGGGCCATTTCTCAGCGAGCAGCAGGCTGCAGTGGGGGGAGCTGCGGGCGGGGCGGGGCGGGGCGGAGCAGGGACATTTGTGCAGGACGGGGAGGGGGTATGGCATGTGGAAGAGGGAGGGAGAGGGGGCGGGGGAGAGGAAGGGATGGGGTGTGTAAGGAAGGAAGGAATGTGCTGCAAGACGTGAATAATAGATGGGCCGACCTGCGTCAATATCACATACATGGTGTGACGAGAGCGCCCGGGCGCGCCCCGCCCCGCCCCGCCCCGCCCCGCCCCGCCCTGCCCCGCCCTGCCCGGCCCAGCTGAAGCCATCCCAGTCCATTCTTCATCGCGACGGCACCGTGACAGAAGAGCTCCGCAGGGAATGAGAAATTCGTGCTCATTTCTCGGCGCGAAATTTGATGATTCCGGTCGATGTGCGGGCCGTGATGGTGTGTTTTAGTTAGGACGGTGGCGGGGCGGGGCGGGGCGGGGCGGGGCGGGGCCCAGCGCCCTCATCTATCGCCTTTCTCCATCGCGCCTGATGAGCAGCGAGTTCGGCGATGGACTGGTTCCGTCGCGGCCGCCCCGCCCCGCCCCGCCCCGCCAGCCTCTGGTAATGCGCGCCTGATATTGCAGCGATACAGCAGCAAACGAGGCCCGGAGCCAGGGGTCCTGCCAAGAGGGGAAATTAGTAATGAAAATTATTTTAACGCGAGGAAACGAGGGACTGTTCGCCTTGAACGCACCACGACAGCTTTGACAGGGGCCCATTTCTCTCTGAAGGCGGGTACTTTTGAATTTCCTTAGATGGACTGGGGAGCTAGGGTAGAAGGGGGAGGGTTGTAGTGGGCGCGGGGGGGCGTTCTGCTGCGAAACGAAGTAGTCTTTAGTCGGGCGGGACGGCGCGCGGAGGGCGGATGCCAGAGACTTGTTAGGCGAAACGAGAATCCGGCGCCCAGCGTCATTTGGCAAATGGACAAGCAGGCTCGGCCGGCGACAAATGTTGAACCGACAAGTCCAACTTTGCTTCGAATGAGGACGGGGCGGGCGGGGATGCGAGACAAGGCTCGGGTCAGCGAGGTCGGTAGGGGAAGGAGGGGCGTGGGGAGCTGCGCCAACAAACATGCTCGCCTCGCCGCACCTCGCCGCACCTCGCCTCGCCTCACCTCGCCTCGCCTCGCCTCGCCTCGCCTCGCCTCGCCTCGCCTCGCCTCGCCTCGCCTCGCCACACCTTGCCTCACCTCACCTCATCTCATCTCACTCGCTCGCTTTCTTGGCAGAAGGGGAGGGCTGTTGAAAACCAAATGACACACTGGCTTGGGGTCACGGCCTGGCCTGGGCCTGCGAGTCAGCAAGTCAAAGTACAGGTTAATGCAGACTGCTTGCTGCCTCCACCCGAGCCCGCGCCAAACCGGGCCAATTCCAAACCAAAATATAGAATTCCAGATCCATGAATTATGGATTAGCTTGGGCCGAGGCGAGGCGAGGCGTGGCGTGGCGTGGCGAGGAGCAGCCCAGCCAAATGCCGGATGGAGCGATGAGGTTCCTGGCGCGGCGCGCGCACGTGTGGGCGGGGCGGGGCGGGGCGGGAAGGGAAGAGAATGGAAGGGAAAAAGAGGGAAAATGTCTGTCGCGGCGCTGGCCTCGTTCATGGTTCAGTTCTTGAGTTAACACAACGCGGGGCACCATCTGTGGCCGTGCTGCCTCGAGGCGGGGCGGGGTGGGGCGGGGCGGGGTGGGGCGGGGCGGGGTGGGGCGGGGCGGCCGCATCTACTCACCCGCGGCATTACAGCTCACGTCGCTGGCGCACCTCACTGCACGTAGAAATTACTCGCCCTTCATACCCAGCGAGAGGGACAACGTCTTCCATATCTTATAAAAGCGGGTACATGTATTTTACAGAAAGAGGAACACAACGCCGAAGTACACACACACACACACGCGCGCGCATACATATACAGTATATATAGGCCGCGGACCATATTCTCAGCTCTCTTTTTTTTTTGTCAGGGGTGCTTTTACAATAAAAAGCTGCGCCGTGCCGTGACAGCCGGGCCGCGCCGGAGTGCTCTGGCGCGGGCGGCCGCTGCAGAAAACCGCCCGCCCCGCCCTACCCCGCCTCACCCCACCCCACCCCGCCCCGCCCCGCCCCAGCACAGTAGCGCCGCGCCGCACACCGACCACTGCTGTATCGCTGGGACGCCCTCTCTAAGCTAATGGCCGTGGGATATGAAGAGCCACAGGTGGAGGGTTTGTCGTTATTTTTTGCGAGCGTGCGCGGGCGTCGGGGCTGGCTCGGGCGGCGCGCTCGCCGGCTCCCCCGCCGGGCTCCCCGCCGGACTCCCCGCCGCCCGGTCGAGCACGGCCGGGACCATCTTGATGCCGTCGAACACCAGGGTCACGCCGCGGTTCCACAGCGACCCGAGCGCCCGGACCACCTCGTGCACCACGGGCACCTGCCGGATAAACTAGCGTTATGAAACATACTCAGGTTTTACTAGTTTTTAGCCCACCTCTCTGCTTTGAAAAGGCTTAAAAGCGGGCCTTTGTAATCGATTTGGTGTCAGTCAGTCCGTCTGTCGGTCCGTCTGTCTGTCCGTCTGTCTGTCTGTCCGTCTGTCCGTCTGTCCGTCTGTCTGTCTGTCTGTCTGTTCCACTCGAAGGACTTGAACTTGTAACGTGGCAAAAATTCGAGTGGGAAAGCCCGGGCTTTCCCTACACCCGGTTTAAAATCCGCGCCGCTCGCGCGCCGAGTATTTCGGCCGCCAGGCAGGTGGAGCGCTGCGCGTAGTGCAGCCGACACCCTCCCCTCCCCCTCTCCCCGCACGCTCAGCTGACCGGCCGGCCGGCCGGAGACGAGACAGCGCTCTCTCACTCTCACTCTCCGACGGCCGGCGGCTGCAGGCTGCGCTCCGCTCCGGCTGCGCCTAGCACGCATTGATTTGGTCGGTGACCAAACGCACCCGATTTCTCAGCAGCGTGCGCCTAACATCCATGCTACGGTAAGGACCCGCCTCGTGCCCGACTTGTCCGTTGAATTTTTTGGGGGATCTCAAGGGTCACTCCTGGACACCAAAACGCCGGGTACAAATCCTGACAACCCCCATTTAGACAGTGAAAAAAATGAAAGTTTTACGTGAATACCAAATATTACTATTTTTCTAAAGATTTTATGGTCTCAATAATATTTTTCTAAAGATTTTATGGTCTCAATAATATTTTTCTAAAGATTATATGGTCTCCGAAGGGGTATCCCGACGAGTTGGGACCCTTTGGTCCACAATGTCGCCCGTTTCGCTCCATCTCTTACCGTTTTGAAACGCTGGACGTGTCTAACGCTCACCTCTGGCAGCTGTCCGGGCGGCAGCCTGAGGTCCACGTCGACCGCGTCGGCGAGGCAGAGCGCCGTGCGGCCGTAGATGCGCGCCGTGCCCTCGTGGCCGGCCCAGAGGCCCTGCTCGTGCGAGACGGCCACCAGGCCCAGCACGAGGGCGGCCCTCAGCGTCAGCCCCAGCACGTGCAGCAGGCGGGCCGCCGGCGTCGGGGGCGCCGCCGCCGCCGGGCACGGGCAGCTGGGCGGCGCCTGCAGCCGCTGGACGTCCCGGGGGCCGCACACCCTCACGGGCTGGGCTGGGGGCAGGGCAGGGCGGGCCGCTTATTTTGAGAAGCTCATCGAGTTCGGCACCTACACCCTAACTGTATTTGTATGTTTTTGTGCAAACGTTTGTGCAAAGTTAAACCTACATATTTTTTAACACAAATTTATGCGAAAAACTGCATGAATTTGTACAAATGTATGTACAAAATCGTCCAAATCACCGCACAAATGTGTGTGAAAAATTTGATTGTTTAACTTTGTACATACAAATGAAAGATACAAATACAGTTAGTGTGTACATCTGTCCGCTTTAGTACTAAGTTCGGCCCCTTTCACTCCCAATTTCAAGGGTTAGGTTAAATTAGGGTAGGCTAACCTAGCCTAACATAACCTAGCCTAGCCTAACCTAGCCTAACCTAGCCTAACCTAGCCTAACCTAATCGAACGCTTGAAATTTGGGGCTTTCTGGCGGTTGGGTGCCGAACTCGATGAGCTTCTCAAAATAAGCGGGCGGCGCGGGGCGGGGCGGGGCCAAGTAGTGCAGGGCGGGGCGGGGCCAAGTAGTGCAGGGCGGGGTGCTGGCCGAAACGGACCGAAAGGTCACCGCGCGCCGTCTTTGCTGTTTCTTTTCATTCCTGAGAACGGCGAGGAAATCAGTCCGTCGCGACGTGTCGGCCGGGCCGGGCCGGGCCGGGCCGGGGCTGACCTTTGGACTCAAATGTTATGGCAGCCAGCGACCCGCGGCCTGGCCCGGCCTGGCTCGGGCAGCATTAGAATTGAACAGCGCACCTGAGAGGAAGAGGGGGGGGGGGGGAGAAGGGGAGGTCGAGGATAGACGGAACAGGTATGTGAGGCCCTCGAGAGGTAGGCTGTCCCCCCCACGGGCCGCTCGTGTTAGCTGTGCTCCTTCATGTCAAATTTGATCAGCTGACTACGTGTACACGCTCCTGTACGAGATTTGCTATAATTGCCCCAAGAGAGAAGCCGTGCCGGACAGGAGGCCGGCCCCCTGCCCGGCCCCAGAGGGCCCCCTCCGCCCCCTACCTCCCCCCCTCCCCCCTCCCCCCGTCCGCCCCTCTCTCGACTCGTTGTGCCGGCACGCTCCGGCGCACAGGTCCTTAGGGCGAACCGCTCGACCAGTGCAGGTCTTAAGGCTCGTGGTTGGGGCGGGGCGGGGCGGGGCGGGGTGGGGCGGGGCGGGGCGCGCGCTCTGCAGGGTGCTCTACTCGGCTCCCTACAGGACGCCTTCCAGGGCGTTTGGCGAGGCGCTCCACGGGGCGCACCGCACACTACTTAGTCTGTCCCTATTTCCACTGCATTTGTTCCTCTCTGCGGAACGAGGGCCGGGGCCGGGGCAGAGGCCGGGGAGCAGCGCCCACGGCCTTCTGCTCTGCGCGCCAGCCCGCTCTTTAAATTTGACTAATTTGCTAATTCGTATCTACGGCAGCAACATTCGATGGGGATCGTATTTCATGACACGCATTTTAAAGTCTCCAAACTCTTTGCCGCCTTTCAATTTTGTTTCAAACTTTATCTCTTTCGCGTACTGTTTCACGGCTCTCAGAGACGCGGCCCGGTGTGAGAGAGAGAGAGAGAGAGATGAGGCTGTGGAGGGAGCGTGAGCGCGAGCGAGATGTCCTACTCGTGCGGCCCGTGCCGCCCCGCCCCGCCCCGCCCCGCGCGTCGTCCGCTCCCTGAGAACCCTGGTTTACGAACTCCATACTGTGCTATAATTTCAACTTTCTTCTATATCTCTCTTGATAACGACAACACGAAGTTTGGTCCACTTATTTCACGGACCGTAAACAAAGCAACAAACCAGCAGATAAAAAAAAATGGAAGCGAAAGAGAAGATCGTGAATGGTAATGTCCTCAGAAAAGCATAGCAGCAACAGCAACTTCCGCCGACAGCACAGCTAGGAGGATATTCTGTGAAGTGTTTTTAAAAGCTTGGGCTGCCCCGGGAGCCACACCCCGTCTCTTCGCCCCCCCCCCAAACCACCACCACCACCCTCTCCCTCGCTCCCTCTCTCTTTCTCCCTCTCCCTCACCGTCTCTCTCTCTCTCTCTCTCCCTCTCCCTCACCGTCTCTCTCTCTCTCTCTCTCTCTCTCCCTCTCCCTCTCCCTCTCTCTCTCGTTATCTCTCTCCCTCTCCCTCCTCCCGCCACCCGCAGTGAATGGCAGCGGGTCATCAGTATCCGGCGGAACAAAGCGGCGCTGACTAGCGGCGCGCGGGGCGGCGCGGGGCGGCGCGGAGCGGCGCGCGGGCGCCTTGAATACGGTGCGGCTGAATGGAGCGCGCGTAAACGGGGAAGAACTACTTCATTCACATCTACATTGCAGTTTCGATTCATCACCGTCATTCGCGCGCTCTGAGGGCGGCAAGGAGACTGTAAGGGGGGCGGGTAGCCGGGCGGGACGGGGCGAGCAGGGACAGGCGGGGCGGGGTGGGGCGGGCTGCCGCTGGGGCGTTCGATTTTAGGTGTCATCCCGGAGCTATACGTCAACAGTGTTATGGAAATGGGAGGCCGCGGCGGGCGGGCCGCGGGGCGTGGCGCGGCGTGGCGCGGCGTGGCGTGCAGTGATAAATCATCCAAATCGAGAGAAACAAACTTCTCCCCAAGTTAGTGTGGGTGGACCACTCCTCCAGGCAGGCCGGGCCGAGGAGACGGGAGGGGTGGGGCGGGGCGGGCGGGGCAGGGCGGGCGGCGGGCCGGCTCGAGAAGGGGTGGAAATAAGTCTTATGAGGGCGACCCGGGTGCGCGCACAGGGACAACTTTGTGATGAACTCGCCGCTGGGGAGCGTGCTAGCGCTTCCTGGTCGCGGGGGTCAGCAGCCGGGGCGAAGCGCGTGGGCCCCGCCCCGCTCCGCCCCGCCCCGCCCCGCCCCGCCCCGCCCCGCCCCGCCCCGCCCCGCTCCGCCCCGCTTCGCCCCGCCCCGCCCCGCCCCGCCCCGCCCCGCCCCGCCCCGCCGCGCCGCGCCGCGCCGCGCCGATCACTGCAAGGACGCCTCTCTTATGGCGTCGCGCGACACGCGGCTGGGCGACGGAACCTCAAATCATTTTCGTTTTGAGACGTGCCGTCGTGCCGTGTGCGGCGGTGCGGCGGTATGTTTGCGGAGGCGGTGCGGGCGACCTTCCTCTTCAGGCCCGCGCCGCCCCGCCCTGCCCCGCCCCGCCCCGCCCCGCCCCGCCCTGCCTGCTCGCGGCACCCTCTCCTGTCGCTTCCGCCTGCCTCTCCTCCCCTCCCCTCCCCTCCCGCCTCTCCTCCCCCCGGGCCTATTTCCTCCGCTGTTCGCGGCGTCCACTGGGACTCGTTGCACACCCCTGCCTCCCTCTCCTCTCCTCTCCTCCCCTCCCCTCTCCTCCCTCCCTCCCTCCTCTGAGGGTCGCAGCCGCGGCGCGGCGGAAGCGTTAATTTGTGGACGTAATGAAGACACCTTGTCGCGGCGGGTGGTTCGCGGCTGTGGGATGCACTGGAATCAGCCTCCCACCTCTCTCTCTCTCTCTCTCTCTCTCTCTCTCTCTCTCTCTCTCTCTCTCTCTCTCTCTCTCTCTCTCTCCCTCTCTCCCTCTCTCTCCCTTTATCTCTCTCTCTCTCTCTCTCTCTCTCTCTGGAAAAACAAACGGTGCGTGCGTCACACTTGCAAGGGCGACCCGTAGAGAGGTCGCATCATCTCTCTCTCTCTCTGGAGGTAGGTCTGTACCTGGCAGACAGGGTTCGGCGGGCACGGGTTGCGGTGGGCAGGGCTGTGGCGGGCACGGCTGTGGCGGGCACGGGCGCAGGGCGGCGGTGGCCTGCTCGGGGGTGCACGGCACGGGCAGCCGCGGCAGGCAGGGGTGGCAGGGCGGCTGGCCTGGTGGCTTTCCTCCGGGCCCAGAGGCCCCTCCGGAGGACGCCCCGGATGACGCCCCGGGGCTGCCAGGCGGACGCCCGCAGTCTCCTCCTCCTCCCGCGGTCGTCGTCGAGGACATGACGATGGTCTTGGACGCGGCCCCGGGCCTGGCCGGTCCGCACGCGTATTGCGTCAGGTTGATGGTCTTGGCTCCCAGGTCGCACGCCGCCTTCTTCCCCGCCATGGTCCCGGTGCGCTGGCGCTGCCGGCCGCCGGCCCCTCCCTCTGGGCCCCGCCCCGCCCCGCCCCGCCCACCCCGCCGGCCCGGCCGGGGACCGCGCCGCGCGCGCTTACAGGGCGGTGCGTTGCCAAGCCTCCCCAACTGTTGGGCGCTGAGAATAACAGGCCGGTAGCAGGCGCGACGCGACGGGTCGGCTGGACGCGGGTGGCAGCGGTAGAGGCAGCAGCGCAGTGCAGCGCAGCGCGGTGGAAGGTGGCGGAGCGGGTGGAGGGAGCCAAGGGGGCGCCGGGAGCGCCACAGCCCCGCCCCGCCCCGCCCCGCCCGGGGGTAAGGCCGAGGATAAGACCCTCGCTGAGCCAGTCTCTGATCAGCAGGCTGTTTGTTCCCTACCGCCCTGCCCCACCCCGCCCCGCCCCGCCCCCCCGCCCCGCCCGAGGTGCACGCGTGTGCTGGCCAGGGCTTTAGCAACTAATCTCCAGTGAGCTGCTCCGTATTGCGCGCGGGGGGCTGCACGCGCCCGCCGCGCCCCACAGTGCGCAAGATGTCTGGGGGCTGGTCGGGGGGGGGGGGGGGTACCTTTGCCACGGCCGGCTGCTGCCATCGGCTGGCTGTGTATCTTTCACTCGAAACTTTCTCGATTGCAGGGACGAGGTACGTGGCGGGCGCCGAGAGGCGGGGCGGGGCGGGGCGGGGCAGGGCAGAGCGAAAACCTGCCCGAGCCAAGCGTTGTTAGACGAAGTTCTACCTCAGTCTTTTCCTCGGTTTTACTTTTTGCTATACCCTGCCGCTGATATTAATTTTTGACGGCTGGGTTCTCGCCGCACTAGAGCAGCAGGGGGCAGAGTGGAACACGGAGAGAGAGAGAGGGAGGGAGAGAGAGATAGAAGGAGAGAGAGAGAGAGAGAGAGGGGGGGGGGGACTGCCTCGAGAGAGCGAGCAGCGAGCAGCGGCGGCGGGTCGGAACGTCAATCTGAATACGGAGCTGCGCTTACTTATTTAGAAGGTCCCTGCAAATAGGCCGTAGCATGTGAGATACATAATTACCTGCAGCGGGCCAGGGAGCAGCCCTACCCTGCTCCGGCTGGGCCGCTGTCGTGCGGGGCGGGGCGGGGGGAGCAGCTGTCGCCACCTGCAATGGCCCGGCCCTGGCCCCGCGCTACCTGGCCGCCGCGCCGCGCCGCGCCCCCAGCTGGCCGAGCAGTGCTTCTCCGTGGCCGGACGGGCCGGGCCGGGCCGGGCTACGCTATGCAGGCGCGCTAGTGGCGCCTGCTGGTGGCGCCTAGTGCCCCCTCCCCTCTCGCCAGCACGGCAGCACTTGGCCATGATAATGACGCCCTGCTACATGCGGCGGGACGGGACGGGGGGCCTAACCCACCACGGCCAGCTGGCCACCACGGCCGCAAATCATAAGAAAACATTGAAAGAGGGAAAAAGTGCGCAATATATATATTTTTTTCCTCCTCAGACATATGATTTGCGTATGTTGTAAAGTATAATACGCCGCGCCGCCTCCTCGCCTCGTGCGCCGTCCGTCCCTCCCGCTCTCTCCCGTGCTCTCCCGCGCTCTCCCGCGCTCTCCCGCGCTCTCCCGCTCTCTCCCGCTCCCTCCCGCTCCCTCCCGCTCTCTCTTGGTCCGGAGGTGCGCTGCGCTGTGCTGGAGGAGCGCGTGTGGAATTTTTCGAGTGCACGGGAGAATAATTAATTTGGTCCAATTTATGGTGCGTTTGTGTGTCGCCTGGTCCCGGTGGTGCTAATGCCGGGCCGGGGGGCTCTGCCTGGCGCTGCCTGCCGCCCGCCCCGCCCGCCCCGCCCGCCCGGACTGCCGTCTTGAGTCTCAACATGGAAGAGCAGAGTGGTGGAGGGGAGGGGGCGGGTGCGCGGGCGGGTGCGCGGGCGGGTGACACATAGCTCGGCTCGGCCCCTACACTGCGTGTATAACGCATACGCATGGCGTGGCATATCCAGGCGAGCGCGGAGATATACGGCGTGTGCGCCAACCCCCGCCCCCCCCTCCACCCCCAACCCCTCCTGCTCCTAACTCATCCCCCCACCCCCACCCCCACCGCTCCCTCCAGTGTCGAGTACCATTGTATGCACATCAAGTACAACCCGTACGGGATGGGACCTTGTTAGGCCACTTATTCCGCAAGTCGAAATACTGTATTCTTTCGCGTGCTTATTTCCTTTTCACCGAGATTTTAGCTGGGAAAGGAAAGCGCACGTCATCTTGGTAGGGGCCCAACGCACCTGCCCGAGGCGCTGTGACAGTTTCGTGTTTTCTTTTTTATTTGTTTTATTTTATTTATTTTTACGTTATTCTTCGGTCCCTGGGGCCCGCCTCAGTCCATTGTTTAACACGGCAATACACGGCGCAGAATGTATGGACGGCCGGGCGAAAGATGCACAAATGGGACATGCCCTTTGTTCTACGCCCTTTTGCTTACAACGCAGAGAGAGAGAGAGAGAAAAGAGACAGGGGGGAGGTGTGTAATGGGGGAGGAGCCGGGAGAGAAAGAGCGGATGTATACAGAAAAGATGCCCTACTTCCGGGCTATTTTGAGAACAATCCGAGGGTGCCACCATGCATTTCCCTCCGAAGCAATATAGGGTCCGCGCCGCCTCCCGCTCTGGCTGGACCCTGGTTTCTCTTTCTCCCCCCCCCCCCTCCCCCCCTCCACTCTCCCTCTCACTGGCACCCTCTGCCTCTCTCTCAGGCGACATAATCTCCCCTCACGCCTCTCTCTCTCTCTCTGTCTCCCTCTCTAGCCTGGTCTCCCCGCTCCCTTTCACTGGAGGGCCATTCACAACGCCCCGAACACACGGCCCGCCCGGTCCAAGTAACGCTTGCAAACGGCCGCGTTAATTTGAATGCCGGCGTCGGGCCTGAGCCTGTGCGGAGGCATCGCCGCGCCTCGCCACGCCCCGCCACGCCCCGCCACGCCCCGCCACGCCCCGCCACGCCCCGCCGCGCCCCGCCACGCCACGCCGCGCCCCGCCGCGCCCCGCCACGCCCGCCGCGCCCCCCCACGCCCCGCCACGCCCGCCACGCCCCGCCACGCCTCGCCACGCCCGCCACGCCCGCCACGCCCCGCCACGCCTCGCCACGCCCGCCGCACCCCGCCACGCCACAGCCACCGCCGCCACGACTCGGCCGTCCATTTGGACCCATTCAGACCAATATCCGTGCCATTTCCCCCCTCGGCTCGGCGTCCAGGCCGGCCGCCCCCCTTAACCTTACCCGCGCTGAATGCTCTCGCGCCTACACACGGGCTCTCCCTCTCTCCCTCTCCCTCTCGCCCTCTCTCCCTCTCTCTCGCTCTCCCTCTCTCACTCTCTCTCTCGCCCTCTCGCCCTCTCGCCCTCTCTCTCTCCCTCTCCCTCTCTCTCGCTCTCCCTCTCTCATTCTCCTCTATTCGACCCTCTGCGGCGCTGCAAGTCTAATCCCCCCTTTGTTTGCGGTGGATCGGCGGGGAGGTGGTAAGCGCCGCGTCCACCGCTAGGTGTGCGCCATTCCGCCCCCGCCCCGCCCCGCCCCGCCCTCACAGTCGCGAGCTCCATGCGGTTTGTATTTCGCGCGGGAGCTTAGGGACCCTGCGCTGCGCCCCGCGCCCCCGCCTTGACGGAAGGGTATGCAATTCTTACTGTCCCGCTCTAACGAGCCCCTTCCTGCCACTCATGGGCATAACTTTAAAATTGGATCAGCGCGGCGTCTGGCTGGCGCGCGGCTCACAGCTCCACCCCGCCCCGCCCCGCCCCGCCCCGCCCCGCCCGTTGGCTCACCGCCTTCCAATTTATAGAAACAGGTTTCCCTACCGGCGCGTTGTTTATGTAAATATAAAAGGGAGAGGAGGGCGCGCAGGCTCCGGGGTGGTGATTTATGTGAGAAGTGAGTCTGCGCCGCGGAGCAGAGGGGGAGGGGGGGGGGCGCTCTGTGAGGGCGCCCAGCCCGGGCGGCATGAGTGGTCGTGGCCCTGGCCCTACACGCAGAGCTGGCGATGTGTGACCACCCAACCAGCGTAGTGTCAGGGTGATCCATGTTGTAATGTTGCAATGAGCACCCCGTTATGGCGTCCACTCCACTCTCATATTGCTAACATTGACTGACATGCGTGAAAGTTTAGTGCAAGGCTTATTGGACTTACAAAGGAAACACACAATAAAACATTTCTCCTTAGGGTTATGACGACTCTTTCAGTGCGGGGCGTATTCGTCTCCTATGCTTTTATACACGCGGGAGCGTGTGACCACATGGTGGCCATGACTCACTCACTGTGTTAACGTGTTCCAGGTCGGCCGCTGCGCGGCGTGGGGGAGTAAGCGGCGCAGCATCCGAGTCGGAGTGGAGGAGCTTCGCCCCAGGCGCAGGTGGGCAGGCCGCCCCGCCCCGCCCCGCCCCGCCCCCCGCCCCGCCCGATGTGTGGCGTGGCGTCCGCCCTTATTTCACGCACGGGCGGCGGTGAAGAGCCAGGCAAACCAGGGGCGAGACAGTGACGTGGACGTACGCGGCGGGGGAGGAGGAGGAGAGCGTCGTGCAGCCCTCTCCGGCCAGCAAACTTCACACTTCACCGGCAGCCGGGATAACCGCGGCGCGCGGCAGGGAGCGCGCTACCAACGGGTAAGTGTGCACTGTTAAACCAAGTGTTCAACTGTTCAACACTTGTATGTGTGCAACTTCCAGCCTAACACGCACAAGTGTGCAGCTCGGAAGCTGTGCATTTTCATGTGTTTAACTCGCTGGTTGTTCACTTATCTCAATGTTCAACTCAACAGTTGTGCACTTGCAAGTTTTTAACTGCCCCGTGCAACACTATCCTTGTTGAACACTTGCAAGTGTTCAACTGCCCCGTGCAACACTATCCTTGTTGAACACTTGCAAGTGCACAACTGCCGAGTTAAACAATTGGAAGTGTACAACTGTCGAGTTAAACACGTGAAATTGCACAGTTGCTGATTGCGCACTTGCACGTGACAGGTAACCCACGCCCCGTACGCGACGCGCGGTGTTTAGGGGTGCTCATTTCACACGGGCCCTGTTCCACTTATTCCTCATCTCATCACGCGCGTTGTGACTAGCGGCCCGGCCCGGCCCGGCCCGGCCTGGCTTACGGAGCGTTATAAGTTGAGCCGTGTCACCAGCGACGCGCCACTTTTTTTGCCTGTAGTGCAGAACATCTCTGTCTGTCTGTCGTTTGGGCGGGGTGCGGGTGGCGCTGGGTCGTCTCCGCCTCGCCTCAGGTGCTGGGAACAGCACGATGATTCTATCCCTGCCTTGTCTCGCATATCGCTGGGCTGGGCGTGTCAAAGCCAAACGCCATTTCAAACCGATTCCGAGCGCCGCCCCCGCCCGCGCCCCGCTCGCGCCCCGCCCCGCCCCGCCCCGCCCCGCCTGCTCCCGTATTCCCCATGCTTTCCTTTTCCCCTTCCCCTCCGACCACATCATCACCGCCCCTCTCTCTTTTCCCGCACCTGTCGTCGTGTGCGCTCGACCAGAATGCTACTTGGCATTCCGAGATGTGAGTCGTCCTCTGTGTGCGCTGCTCGCTCGGTCCTCGTAAAAGTTTTGATTTTCTTTCTCTTTTATTGTTTAATTCTGTCACGTTATCTTATGACAGCGCGAGCTGAGGGGGCCTGCCGTCTGTCAGTGTCTAATGGCGGCGTCTCCTCGTGATTAGGGGATAAGAGTGAAACGCAATATGAATGGACATGTTCATTACCGAGTGCGCGCGCGCGCGCGTGTGTGTGTGTGTGTGTGTGTGTTGGGGCCGGCAAAGAATGAATGAGCATACATATTCATACACTCGCACACCGAAAGCGCGTAATTAAATAAATAAAAAGTGGGTCCTCACTCTCACCTGCGCCCAGGAGGTAGGCAGCCACAATGTTATTACAGCCATAACTTGCACTCATAACATAATTTCCGCGGAGGGGCCAAGAGGGTGCCGGTGGGGCTGGCGCTTGGGCTGGTAGGGGCGGGGCCGGGGCCGGGGCCGGGGCCGGGGCGGGGGCTCGCCTCGCCTCGCGCCTGGCTGGCGGGGCCGGGGCCGGGGCCGGGGCCGGGGCCGGGGCCGGGGCGAGTCCTGTTCGAGCCTATAGACTATGGCTAGGAAGAACCGCCCCTCAATAGGTGAGAGAGACAGGGGCGGTGTGTCGAAGGAAGACGGGGCAAGGGTTGTGAGGGCATTGCTTGCACACGTGTATGGTGGATTTGCTTTCGGTTGAAGTCAATTCCCAGCCTGATACTCCGTAGGGACGCTCCACGATCTTATTTCTCGTGTAAGCATAGATTGGCCGAAAGGCAGAGAGTGCGGGGGTGAGAGAGAGAGGGAGATAGAGAGAGAGAGAGAGAGAGAGAGAAAGAGAGAAAGAGAGAAAGAGAGAAAGAGAGAAAGAGAGAGAGAAAGAAAAGAAAGAAAGAAAGAGAGAGAGAGGACGAGAAAGAGTCCGTATGGGTTTATCAGAATCCCGCGAGTATTTGCCCCGCCTTTTCCCTTGCCGTTTTTAATTTTCTACCCTTGGGTGACTTTCCGACGCAAGGTGCTTGTCTAACGTGGCCCTTGCCGTCACGGCGAAACTTGTAACGGCGACGAAGAGGGACCATGAAATCCTTATTCGCGAAAGTTTTGGCTGCGCGCGCCAGGCCCGCCCCGCCGCCCCGTGCATATGTGACGAGGCGGGGTGGGGTGGGGCGGGGTGGGGCGGGGCGGGACCAGCCCAGCTCTGCAAGAGTGCGGGTGCGTGTCGACACGGAGCTGGGGACCCCTTGGCCGAGTCCCTCACCGCCGCGCCGCGCCGCGCCCCCATAGCCCTGACCCTGTCCCTGCTGCCTCTGTACGGCTCGGCCCTGCTTGCTCGCCAGCTCTCTGCGGCATGGCTATGCATATTTTTATTCGTCTCAACTCTTCCAACGACGACTATAATAATGTTTCGACTTGTCACTATCTAGCACGAACGAAAGGAGTTTCTCTGTATTCACTAAACCACAGTTTTCCAAAATTACGTGTACGCGTTTTTAATATTTAAAACGAATTGACGATGGCCTTGTGGGCAAAACAAGTAGATTCCATTATGCCGTACATTAAACAGTAAAAGTGATAGTCAACCCAAGAAAGCGTTTACTTGTTAAATGTTCCACGAGAAAATAAATCAATTATAAGACGTTGTCAATAATCGGTTTTAACAAATTCGCAAAACAATAATGCTGAAGAAATAGAATGAGCGGGCGAGTGTACTTGAACCCCGGCCAGCCAGGCAGGCAGGCCAGTCTGCTCGGCTGGCGCTGGCGCACACAGTGTGCCACACACAGGATGGGGCACGAACCATCTATCACTTTGACAGAGTGCAGCGTCGCTCGTAGTCGGCCCTTCCGTCCGTCATTGCTGCCCCCCCCCCCCCCCTACCTACACCGCCTCCTTCCTTTTCCTCCATTTCTTCCTTCCTTTCCTCCGTCCTTCTTACTTCCTCTTCACTCCCACCCTCATGTATTCCCTCATTAATTCTTTGTTACCCAGGCCTCTCTCAAGTTCTAATAACATGTCTCATTTTCTTTTGAGCATGGTTTTTCTTTTTTTCTCCGGGGTTACCCAGGCATAAAAACATTAGCACCTTTCTCTGCTGGCTGTGCCGACTCAGCCAGACAAGCCAATCCCCGTGCTAGCGCCGCTAGCGCCCCGTTGCTAGGCAACGACTTGCTCAGCTGTTTCTCCTCTGGTCCTCGTTTTTCTCTCCCCATTCGGTGAGTGCCGCGATGTTGCAGACCGCCACCTGAGGTGCCGGTCGGCCGGATTGTTTTGCAGAGTACAGTTACCGCACACTGTTTTACTTGACGCACAGCACAGGCATTCAGTACCAGCACGCATTGCGCTACCCTGGACCGAATGTCGATGACGTTGCGCACATCAAAACCATTCTCGTTTTATACACATTACTTTGATCCACAATGTGCAACGAAAATACATAATTTATTAGATCGAACTAGATCACTTAGTAGCTATACGATTTTTGTATTGTCCCCTTTAGATTTCTTTACATGCTTTCGTAACATTTCAGATAAAATTGAAATGAGCTGAACTCTAAGGTGTAAGGGGTAGAAACGTCCATGACCCTGAACTCGTAGCGTCATCAGTCTTCCAATCATTGCAGGCGTATAAAGTTCACGGTAAAAACTTCGATCCGATTTCCAAGCAGTTTTGGAAAAAACCGTGACGTTGCAATGTATTTTCTCCATAAGAAAATCTTCGCCGCTTGGAAACCTGGATAAAGTTTTCACCGTGATGGCAAACTTCAAAAATTTTGAGGACGGTTCCCTCCCTAACCGACAAGAATGGTGATTGATACCTGTTATTGCAGTGTGTGTGAGCAGAGTCCGCGAGGGTGCGGGCGGGACGGTGTTTGCGGACTGCAAATAGGTCCAGGCGGCTCGCCGGGCACACCGCGGCGTGTTTGGCAAAGTCACGGCCATTTTGATCGACCTCACGGCAAACAGCTTTGCGCCCCAACATGTCGGCGTACTTTGGGCCCTCGCCCGTGCAGACCATCGGCCACAAGCAGCAGATGTGGCGCAGACTGGAAAACTTCCAATACGTAAGTCTCCGTCTCTCGTTTTCAGCAATATGTTTGGAACGCGCTTTTTCGTCGTGGTGTCATTTTCAAAGTTGCGCATGAATATGATTTCAGGACCCCGCGCTCGCAGAGATCGGCCCCCTGACCTATTTCAACAACAGCAAGACGCCGAGGCCCGTCAACATGTACGACAGCCTGTTCAACCTGCCGGAGGGCTGGGACCAGCGGCGGCCCCGGTGCGACCGCCGCCTGGTCAGCCACATCCACCCCGAGATATACGAGGAGGTAAGCGCGTGGGAAACGGAACAAAAACAAAGCAGCCAGCACCAAGGCTCCGGTCACGACGGGCGGCATGTTGCAGGAGAAGGCCAAGGTGGTGCCCGTGCTGTGGTCGCTGAGCTACGGCCGGCCCACGCTGCCGGAGATCGACCTCCCCTCCAAGGAGTTCCACCGCCGGCCGCAGATGGCGACGTTCTCCCGGCGCCTCCAGCTGCAGATGGCGCTGGAGCGGCAGGCGGTGAGTGTTGCGCGCGCCGCTTACCCTTCCCTTCACGTGCCCGCGTAAGCTTGACGTGCTTCCCGCCAACGACTTAACCAACCTCTTAGTCTGTCCGCCCGACCCGACGGGCTAGAGTCCATTTGGGCCCCTGCTCTGCCTCCCTCGCCTCGCACGAGCGCTGTGCGCTAGCTCTCACTTATCCGCCCGGCCCGGGACCTTCCACGTAGGGAAAACTGATGAACTTACCGACCGCTGCCGGAGGTCAGAAATAATTACTACTCCGGCCGTGACGGGAGCGGGGCGGGCGGGGCGGGGCGGGGCGGGGCGGGGCGGGCCGGCGCACCACCCCACCCCACCCCGCCTCGACACGAGGAGAGGAGTTCCGTCCAGGGCTGAGCCGGGTCGGGTCGGGTCAGGTCAGGCCAGCACACGTCGGCCTGTCGAGTGGACCGGGGCGCCCCGCCCTGCCCTGCCCTGCCCCACCCCGCCCCACCAGCCTCCACACTTACAGCGCTCGCACTGCCCCTGGTACACCGTTACAGGTAACCCTTGTACCGCTGTTCTCAGTCCTGAGCGCGGCGGCCGAGGCGGCAGAGAGGCGGCGGGGGCGCCTGCGGGGAGCACGGCGCGGGGGCGGCGAGCGAGGACCGAGCGGAGCGGCCTGAGTGAGACGGAGGTTAGGGTTCAGCCAGCGTCCCGCTGCGGAACACCTGGTGCCGCTCCACCCCGCCCCGCCCCGCCCCGCCCCGCCCCGCCCCGCCCCGCCCCCCCCCGCCCCCCCCCGCCCCGCCCCGCCCCGCGCGCGTAGGCCTCATTTGCTCTTTGAGGTCGCCGCCGCTTGCCTCCGTCCTCCTGCTTCCCCCGCTCTTTGTAAAGTGGGATTCTTAATTAAGATGCTAAGTTAAGCGTTGCACTAATTAACGGGAAAGCTACGCGCGCGGGGTACTCGGCGTACGGTGAGTAGCATTTCTTCTCGGCCCTCCCCCGCCAGGGCCCGCCCCGCCCCGCCCCGCCCCGGCCGCGGGACTAACTTTGCTCATGGGCGGCCCGGCCCGGCCCGGCCCGAGGTTCCCTCTCGTTCGGACTCGTCGCGGTCGTATGTAAAGGACGTGCCGAGGAGCCGCGGGCGCGCGGCCGACACGTCGCTGACGGTCTTAGCGGGGCGGGGCGGGGCGGGGCGGGGTCGGGCGCAGGCTCTCCCCGTGTGTCGAGATAAAGGGGAAATGAAATGCTGCGAGCCCGCTCCGCCCCGCCCCGCCCCGCCCCGCCCCGCCCCGCCCGCCGGCTCACACCTGCAGGTGCTGGGTACGCTGGCGCTGGCGTACCACTGGCGCTGGCGCGGCGCGCTGGACAAAGACAAACGGAAGGCAAAAGGGCGCAGGGGCCCTGAAGGGTCACGGCGACGGGAAAGCCCTCGCTAAGCTCCGTGGCGCTCCGTGGCGCCCCGTGGAGTCGGGTCCAACAAAAGGGCTCGCCCGGTGACCCCGGTGCTGGCTGACTGCTCGGTCTGACCCGACACAGCAGAGCCGGGCTGGGTCGGGCCGGGCCGGGCTAGGGCCGCCCTACCTCTCGGCCGCCCGGCCCTACCCCGCCCCGCCCCGCCCCGCCCCGCCGCCGCCAAGCCGATCTTGAAACAAAGCGCTGGGCTCGCCGCAGGGCCTGATACGCGTAGGTGTGCAGAGCGCCGTCCCCCATTTGCTCTCTACTCTCTCTCTCTCTCTCTCTCTCTCTCTCTCTCTCTCTCTCTCTCTCTCTCTCTCTCTCTCTCTCTCTCTCTCTCTCTCGTACTATTAAGACATTTTGATGTGTATGTGTCCATTAACTTGCTACATGATATCGCTTCTGGAGACTTATAAGTTTGGCTAGCGCATACGAAAATATAACGATCGTCTAAGTTGGTTATTCTATTTCTTCTTTTTCCTTTTTTTAAATTTAAATGTTATCCTCCAGGCAACTGATTGGTACCCGTGTGCCTCACAGAGACCTCCCTCCACGGCGCCTGCGGCGCGCCGGGTAGGCAGCCGTCGTACAGCTGTGCGTGGCGGGACTGCCTACCCACGCGGCGCCCTGCTCACTGCACCGGCCTACTTCCGCTGTCAAATTAAGGGCGATTACCCCGAGTATCAAAAGTGCTTCATGAGCTATTCAGTACATGTGCGGACACACTTGTTGAAATACATTACAGTTCCGAACAGACCCGTACCGCGCGTGGCTTCTCCCCCGTGCCCTGCGCTTGCACTCGAGTCTGTAAGTAGAGCATGCAGGAAGTAATGAAGAATGCAGCGCTTTTTGTTTCTCTGTTGTTTGTTTGTTTGTTTCTTGGTTGGTTGGTTGGTTGGTTGTGTGTGTGTGTGGGGGGGGGGGGCATTTACCAGAGGATTAGTTTCGGGGCGAAATAAGGCAAGTGGGATCAACATGTCCCCGGCCCGGGTTGCCTTTGTATTTTTCAGTAGGTCGTTAGAGACTTGTGCCGAATAAACGCCGCTGCCGACTGTTCACTGGTAAAACTAAGGCGTAATTGTAAGCCTTTTTCAAGCGTACAACTACGCTTAAAGACCTTACGCCCTTCTTGAAGCATACAACTACGCTTCCAGAAAATTCCCCCACACGCTAAATTCTTATGAACATTTTTTTTAACTCAATCATACATAGTTATGCACTTCTACGTACATGCTGTTCTTCCGTATAAATTTTGTTCATAATTACAAACAAATGAGTCAAATTGTGCATAATTACTAACAAAATTATGCATAGTTATGCATTGAAATTATGCGCAACAGCAGCATGCACACAGAAGTTCATAAAAATTTAGCGTGCATGCATTTAGATAGGAGGAAAAGAGCGCATGAGCTCTTGTACGCGCTGTACGGGCTGTACGCTTCATGTAAGGCGTACAACTGCGCCTTAGTTTTACCAGTGTTTCTACCGTTCCGTTGCCCCCCCCCCCCCCCCCCCAGCTGCTCCTGTCTCTGCTCTAAACGCCGGCCCGGCCCGCTGCCCTCCGTTTCTATCGCCCAGGTATACTCATGTTTCACGTCACGTTTCGGCCTCGGCCCCGCCGCGTGTTTCTGTTTGGCTGATCTCGGACCGCGCCTCATGCGTGCGCTATTGGACACTAAGTGGCCTTTGTTCTGCGGAGCCGAGGCCGAGGCAGGCCGAGGAGGCGCCGCGGGGCGGGCCTGGCGGCGGGGACAGGCCGAGGTCGGGCGGGGCCGGGCAGGGCAGGGCAGGGCAGGGCCGGGCAGGGCCGGGCAGGGCCGGGCAGGGCCGGGCAGGGCCGAGGTGGAGGTGGCGGAGGGCCCCTTTGTCTGCAGCACTGCCGTTGTCTCGCATGGACACAATGGCTTTACAGTGCTCTGCATGGCGGGGCCGGGGCCGGGGCCGGGGCCGGGGCCGGGGCCGGGGCCGTGCCTTGGAGTGGAGCAGGAGGAAGGCAGCCGAGCAGCGACGCGTGCGGCGCGGCACGGCGCGGCACGGCACGGCACGGCACGGCACGGCACGGCACGGCACGGCACGGCACGGCACGGCACGGCGCGGCACGGCGCGGCACGGCACGGCTCGGCACGGCCCGGCAGCCGCCGCCGCCGACCTCGGTCCAAATAAGTCGGGTAAATATGCCGGCTGGACACACCGCGCGGGCCGGGCCGGCCTTGTTGGCTCAGCTCAGCCCATGTCTTGTCTCGACCAGGCTACTCTCGAATAAGACTCGAATAGAAGCAGAGGGGTTGGAAAAGCGACGTGAAACACGCTGTTTTTAGGCACGCTCGGTTAAACCGAATCGTCATATGACATGATCCTGTAAATTTTGCTACGAATATTTCGTCATAAGAGCTGACGAGATGAAACAGTCGTCTATATGCATCTCGTCACATATTATGCATCATTCGTCACATCACATGCAACATTGGTCACATAGCATGCAACATACGGCAAATCACATGCAACACTCGTCACACTGTGTTGAACCATATGTCATCCAACACTTATCTCACCCCTAGTGACGAACATTTCAAGAGTAAAATTTAGCACTGACATTGTCGTAATGTGACGACTTAAAATTTTACAGTGTATATAGGCATTGGAACGGTGACGGACAAAGTTTTGGATTTCCGCTTTCTGACTGGAAGGCGATGCGGGAAGTGCACCCCAACAAAAATGTGTAGGCGCGCCTCGTGGTCCTGTCTGCGCGCTACAGCCGCACTACAGCCTAATGACGATGCCGTTGAGCCGACGACATCCTCGGGAGCCCCGGAGCGCACTCCGCAGCGTCCTCCGGGTCCCCCGCGGGCCCCTCCCGCGCAAGCCCCTCTTTAAAATAATTTTGTGAAGGCTGGCGGGCTCCATGGGGCCTGCGGGGAAGAGGGAGGCTATGGAGGGCTTCAACTAGAGGTAATGGTTCGGATCCTCTGCACTCCTTTTCCGCCCCGCAGCGGCAGAAGCGTCCTCGTCCGCGGAGGCGGGGCGGGGTGGGGCGGGGTGGAGGCGGGGTGGGGCGGGGGCGGGGAGCGGCGTCGCGGCGCCGAGCGGCCATGCACGACAAGTGGCGGCGCGGCGACGCCACGCTGCGCCGCGCATCTCCGCGCCGCGATGAGACATGCCTGGGCGCGGCGCCATTAATATCCCGGAGTGCGAGGCGTGGCGGGGCGTGGCGGGGCGGGGCCGGGTGGGGCGGGGCCTGGCGGGGCGGGGCCTGGCGGGGCCTGGCGGGGCGGGGCCGGGTGGGGCGGGGCCTGGCGGGGCGGGGCGGGGCGAGGTTCCTCGCGGCGTTCAAATACCAAGTGGTCTGTCCGGGCCGGGCCGGGGCGGGCCGCGCTAGCCTGCCTTGAGCGCGGGGCTGGCCGCCGCTGGCCGCACGCATGCGGTACAAAGAGGTAACGAGGGAGGTACACACGCGCTCCCGCGCACCGACCTTTATCTCATCACGAACGCCCACGTCCTTTTTTTGTCCCTCGGCCACGCGGCTCTTGTTTTTTCCTTTCTTTTTTTTTTTTCGTTCCCTCGCTCTCTTTTGCTGCTCTCCGCCCGGCCTGGGCCGGCCGCCCAGCCACGGCCTGGCCTTCGTATTATTTACTCTTTTTCGCCTTGGTTGTGGCGACCCTTAGAGGGACGCCCCGCCCCGCCCCGCCCCGCCCTCGCGCCGCCCGCACGCCCGCCCCGCCCCGCCCGCCCCGCGGCCCCGCCCCGCCCCGCCCCGCCGTGGGCCCCGCGCGGTGGCCCCGCGGTACGCTCGCGGTGGCCCGAGTAGCGGCCATGACGAAAACAAAAAGAAGGTAAAGAGAATGAAATGAAACAAAACTGTCGTATGCGGATAAAAAAAAAGTCGGGAAGCAGAAATATTATGCGCACATGCATAAAGTGGAGACAATCTGTTATGCGTTCCCCCGCTATCTCGGTGACACTCTTTCTTGACTGCGCAGAATGGCGGTTTTAAATGCGCCGGGTCCACGCCGGGTCAGCGTCCGCGGGGAATATCAGCCGCCCCTTAGAGGACCTCATTTTTTTGTGTGTTATTAGAGATTTATCTCTCAGCTTTTAGCTTCAAGCGGGAAATTTATTGAAATCATTTATTCTTCACTTTTGGCAGCCCTATTTATTATTTCGACGAGGCATAGCAGAAGTCTGTCGCCCTCCTTGAGCCCGGCCCCGTTCCCATCCCATTTCCGTTTACAGTGGTACATTTCCCTTGTTCGGAGCGGGGCGGGACGGGAGGTGGCGCGCACCGCACCGCAAGCCAAACTCCTCCCCTCGCTCGCTGCGCTGCGCTGCGCTCTGAATTCGCTGCTTCCTTTTTTTATTTCCAGCAAGTCCTTTTCCTTGGCAAGGTCCTGGCTGGCTGGGCCGGGCCACCCAGACTGGTCCTGGTTAGGTCGGAGTGGCGAGGCGTGATGTGAAACCGCCCTGATGGGGCCAGCCCGGGCCAGGGTGGGAGAGAGAGAGAGAGAGAGAGAGAGAGAGAGAGAGAGAGAGAGAGAGAGAGAGAGAGAGAGAGAGGCGGTGGAGGGTATCGCAATGGGAGTGGGAAAGGAAACGGACGAGGTAGCCGGCTACCTTCTTTGTCCCGCGTGCGCTGTGCTGCGCTGCTTTCGAATCGAGTAAGCGGAAAAATGTGCGAAAAAAGTAGGACGACAAACTCATATGTTTGGCTTTCAGACCATTCTAGAAATTATATAATAGAATCTCACATTTTCGATTTTAAAACAAATCGCGTGTGCAAAAGGAGTTAAATACGTATACATTGTGGCTGTGTCAGCAAACTCATGCAGAATGTTCGAGCGGATTTTCTAAAGGAATGATTTTTCTGAGCAGAGCTTGACGTAAGCCCCGGCTGCTTCGCCGCCGATGCACCTGGCAGCCTCCTGCCGTGTGCCGGGCCGGGGCCGCGGGGCCGGGCTGTCCGCACTATTAAAAGCTTACGGTGATTTTCACTGTGAGCTACGGTGAATCCGGGCGAATCACCGTAGCTTACAGTGACATTGACCGTAGCTTACGGTGAAAATACACCGTAAGCTGCAGCGCTGCAAGGTTCACCATAAGCTGCAGCGCTGCAAGGTTCACCATAAGCTGCAGTGCTGCAAGGTTCACCGTGAAAATTCACAGTAAAAATCACCGTATAAGCTTTTTCGAGTGCGGACGGGCTGTTCGCGCAGGTCCGCCCCGCCCCGCCCCGCCCTGTAGCCCTAAGTAAATGGCCGCGCTGGGCTGGGTGCCGCCCGGCCGGCCGCTCTGTTTTTGTAACGTGGGACGGACCCGGCCCGGACAAGCACCGCGCCGGCCCAGCCCGGCCCGGCCCAGACCAGACCGAGCTCAGGTTCCTCGAGCAGCTGCCGCGAGTTTTTGAGTTGGCGAGGCCGGGCGGCGAGGGCGGCGAGGGCGGCGAGGGCGGCGAGGGCGAGGCTGCCGGTGGGTTTTCCTCCTCCGCCTTTGAAGGAGCGAGGATCAATGACTCGCTGGGGCCGGGCCGGGCCGGGCCGCAGTGTTACGCCAATGCTCGAGGATTTTGCACGCAAACATCCTCGGAAGGAAGGGGCGCTGCGGGGCGGGGCGGGGCAACCTATCCTAGCCCCGCCTTGCCAGCGCGCCAGCCCTAACCTCTTCTTCCTTTTGCGAGGTGTACATGGAGATTTGGGGGCGCACGGCTGGGCGCGGCGCCGCGCCGCGCGACTCCGCATGGCTTCTCATTTAAATACGAGTCGTGCTGGCTGCCTACATGCCAGGGGCGTGTGCGGGGCGTGGCGGGGCGTGGCGGCAGCCCTGCCGACAGAAAAACGAGGCTCTGGGAAAAGGAAGAGGCAAGGGACGACGACGCTGCTGGCTGGAGGAAGGGCCTCCTCCTCGCGGGCGGAGTGCGAGTGCTCCGCCCGCCGCCCTGCGGAGCCAGGCTGCTGGCTGCTGGCTGCACTTATTACCCAGGCCGGAAAATGTTTTATAACCGAGGAATGATGACTGTACATGTGCGGCATGACGCTAGGCCGGCCGGGCCGGGCCGGGACAGGTCTGCGGGAGCTTACGCCGCAGGACAACAGCGGGGGCTCCGGAGCTGTCCCGCCCTGCGGTGTCCTGCTGTCCTGTCGGGGAGGAGGCGCGGCCGGGGCCGGCGTGCTGATGAATGGGCCCCGTATCTAGCATTTTATTATAATACCGAACGAGATTACGAGGGGAGGGCCTGCCCGGGTCAGCCGAGCCCCGCGCCACGCGCTGCTCCCGCCGGAATCGAGCAGTAAAAAGAAAAACGATGAGCATGGTTTTACTAGTATTGTTGTTTGTAAACCTTTTATACCCCAACAACGGCGCGGGGCGTAGGGCGCGGCGGGTGCTGTGCGGTGCGGGGCGCAAGGCGTAGGGTGCGAGGTGCGGCGCGGGGCGTACGGCGCGGGGCGTACGGCGCGGGCGTACGGCGCAGGGCGTACGGCGCGGGGCGCAGCGGGCGCTGTCCTGTCGCGCGCACTCTGTCTCCCCGGTCCCAGGGTCTCGCGGCCGCTCCGCGTAATCTTGGCGAGAACCTAACCGCCGGTGGGTGCGGGCGGGCCGGGCCGGGGATGGGATGAGGAAGCAACTGGGTCGAGCATCGCTTTTGGCCACAATGGCCGCCATGGCTGGTGTTGATAAACACTGACGGTCCCGCCCCGCCGGGCCCCGCACCTCCCCGGGGTTTGGGAAGGGGGTGGGGGGCGACGTGGCGTAATTTCACTGAGTCCCAGGGCAGGCAGGCAGGCGCGGCCAGGCCCGGGGACGAAGCCACAATTCCCTTTCAAACTCTGGTGAGCCGGGCGGGGCGGGGCGGGGCGGGGCGGGTGGCGGGGCCAGCGGCGGGCGTACTCGGCTCGGCTCGGCCCGGCCCGCCCCGACTCGCTCCTCCTCCTCCTCTTCCTCAGCCCTGACCGCAGGGCATGTGAGTTTAGGGGTCCGCCCCCGCACTGCCGCTGGTCCCGCCCCGCCCCGCCCCGCCCCTCCCTGGCTGGCCTGGTCAGGGGATCACTTTGCACGCTGGCCCTCGTGACCCCGGCCCGGCCCGGGCCAGCCTGGACCCGGGGCGCCGCCACGCGCCGCCACGCCCCGCCACGCCCCACGCCATGCCAACTTCCGGGCCGCACCTGGACAGGATGAGGCATGGCCCCGCCCGCCCAGCAGCCCGCGCCGCGCCCCATGGCCCAGCCACACCCATGAGCTCCGCCTATTATCCGCATTTCAAATTCATGAAGTCAAGGGGGCGGAAGGTCAGCCCGCCGGGGGCGGCGCGTGGGGCGGGGCGTGGCGTGGCGGGGCGGGGCGGGGCGGTCAGCTAGCCGTTTTGTCCCACACACGGCCCGGGGCGTCTCAGCGGCTGAAGTCGACCGAGCGGAGAAGCTGCGTATGAAGGACGCTCACAATGACATTGCCGAAAGGTACATTGTCAGGGCAGGAGTCTTATTAAGAGAATTGTGTCGCGGACCACTGCCGTACACGTAACGGCAAGGAAGGAACAATCCTGATAAAAATTTAAGCCTGTAGTATCGTGTTGTAATTTCCACTCCATATGCAGAATTTCTTTTTTGGTACGGAACTTGTGTTTTGTTAAGTTTTATAATGTGCTGGTGTCCGCGAAAGTATGATTTTATGAGTTCAATTGCACTACCGAAAGCCTACGTTGATTTTCACTGTGAGCTACGCTGAAGCCTACGCCGACCGCCCAGAGTGCAAGTTGTGGCTCCCCTCGCCTGCGCGGATTCGGATAGATGGATAGATGCACCACTTTTAGCGCAATATGAAAAGGATAGAAAGTTCCTCGCAGCGCGCCGGTAGGTAGGCAACACCATAAATGTGATGCGTACGTGTACTGCGGGCTGGCCTACCCCGAGTCTCGCAGGCGCCGAGCAGGCGCCGAGCAGGCGCCGCGCTACCGTACCGAATGAGCAGAACGGCACCTGTATTCCTGCATGGAACTTTAATTTTTTGCTGAGCGTAGCGAAGCTCTCTGTCGGGCTCCTGGACGTAGGAAATGTCCGCCCCTCGTATATCTTTAGTTGGGCTATTTTCCTATTTTTCTTAATCCTTGATAAAACACAAATAATAAGCTCGGCATCAAGGCTCAAGGACGATACTGCCAGAAAACAGTACGGCAAGAAGGACGGAACGTTATGGTCAATCATTTGCCTGGCCCCGCCGTACTGCCTTCGGTACAGTGTTTCGAGTACGGAGTACAGGACTCTGTATGGGCAATACAGTAAACAAGTACGGGCGTCCCACACCTCATCCTGGACGGGATCCCGTACTTCTTCTGTACTTCAGTACAGGATTTTTGCCAGTGAAAGGCCTCCCTGGCTAGCATTTTTACAGTGTAATTCGCTGCAACTGTAAACCATGTCGGGCTTTCGAAAGAAGCGCTGTCTCGCCCTGTGGGGGGCTTGGGGGCGTGGCCTTGGATGAAGGCTTTATTGCAGCAGCGAAGCCCCGGGAGCCGCTGCCCTGCGCCGCGCCACGCCACGCCTCGCCTCGCCTCGCCTCGCTCTGCGAGGTGCACGGCCTAACCCCACCAACGCCTGATTTTATCGGCCCATCTGATCTGGAGGGCCCTGCACTTGGCTGGACTGGGCAGCCCCGGCTCGCCCCCGGCCCGCCCCCGGCCCGCCCCCGGCTCGCCCCCGGCTCGCCCCCGGCTCGCCCCCGCTGGCCTCGCCCTCGCCTCGCCTCGCTCGGCCTGCTCTGGCCTCTGGCCGCCCTCCAGCCCCGCCCCGCCCCGCCCCACCCCGCCCCACCCCGCCCCGGCCGCCACCATTGCGTCTTGGGTAGGCTGGGGCTGGGCTAACACAGAGGCCTGGAGCCTGGAATCATAAAACTCGAGTCGAAAATCCCACGAGCAGAACGAGCTTCGTTTGCTCGTATAAACCCCCTCGGCGGTCGCTCGCACGGCTCTCGCACGGCCTCGGCCCGCTCCGCTCACAGACCTCGACGCGACGGACCGCGGCCGGCCCCGCCCTGCCCCGCCGCGCCCCACACTGCCACGCCCAGCCCCGCCCGACCCCGCCCGACCCCGCAGTCTAAATTGACAAGGGACAGGGTGGCGCGGCGCGGCGGTCCCCCCTGCCGTGCCCCTGGGCGGGAGGCGTCTTGGGGGATCGTTTTGTGGCGCTCTAAAATGGCTTTACGATCACGGCGGGAAAACCGGCCGGAATCAATCGGTCGAGTGATGTTCCGCCCGGCCTCGCCCCGCCCCACCCCGCCCCACCCCGCCCCACCCCGCCACACCCCGCCCAACCCCGCCCCACCCCGCCCCACCCCACCCCCCCCCACCCCACCCCACCCCACCCCACCCCACCCCACCCCGCGCGAGAGCTACTGCTGCTGGTCATCCGGCGGTCTTGGTGTTGGGGTCGGTGTCGGTCTTACTCTTGGTGTCGGTATGTCGGTGTCGGAGACTGTGTCGATGCAGCCGCACTGCAAAAAAAGAAAAGTCTGAGGTGAAAAGGGGACTGTGTATGACGCTCTCAGTCATTGCCTCTAGTCTGTGTAGCGCAGAGTACAGCGTCGCCGTGCCACCCGAAAGCCCCACTTTTGCACGGTACCGTGTAAGATGACGGCTCCACCGAATACCGTTTTGCCTCTACGGTCGTCCCGTACTCTTCCGTCCATACCAGATTTTGATGGAACGGCAATGCGTTTTTTTTTCCTTTTGACTGATCTTCCTGGAAAATATTTAACGGTGCATTGCCGTCATCTTACCGTCATTATTTCTTGCAGTGCGGCCTCTCCGTGCGGCCAGTGCGGCAGGAAGTCGGGAATCTTTTAATTTTATCTGGAGTATTGAATTCAGCCGGATTATTGAATTTAGATGAATTATGGAAAATTGGTTGGCGGCCTGCAGCCCTGGTCATCCCGCTCATCCCCTGCCGCTCTCCTCTCGGCCGCTGCCGTGCGGATAACGAGCCTGCCACGGTGTCCGTGATTGAATTCTTGTGTGTAGCTGCGCTGTGCGCTGCACGGCCAGGGCCAGGCTGCTCCCTAACGACTTAATTTGATAAACGCTTGTGCACGCCTGCGCGCACGCCCGCGCGCACGCCCGCGCGCACGCCCGTGCCTAGCCAGGTGTGGCCAAAGCCAGCCCACCCACCAGCTCGAGATTGGCGATGGCAGATCGAGTTAATTTCCGCTGTGGAAGACACCACCTGCGTTTCGTGAGGGGCGGCCGATCCCCTCTGTGCCAAGTGGGTGCGATGCCTCTGCGGACTTGGACGGGCTGGCTTAGAGAATAACAGGGGAAAGGGGGAGGGGGACAATTCTGTGGAGGATATTGTGCTTTTCTATAGAATATAGTGTTATAACACTATCATTATTATTGTATTTTTACACAGCAAATATTTTTTCGTGGAGTTCCCGGTTGATTCCGGGAAGCACTTAATCCGGTAGCTGTTTCCCGCCGCAACTTTTTAGGTTATGTTTTGCACTTTAAGATTAAACACGGTGCTCGATGATATAATGACGGAAAACTGATAACAAATCAAAGCTGAGTAGGTCCCGGCTTTATATTTATCTGCCGGGCCCGCATATCATGTAAAATAAATAATTTGTAAAATGTGGAAATCTTTCTTCGCATGCGTCACACGAAACCGGGAATATTTCCGAAAACAACCGGGAACTTCACGGTAAAATGCTTGCTGTGTTTTGTTTCTCATTTTATGATTTCTTGCTTTGTGGCCTATTATGGTCAGGTGATGTGGAGAAGAGGGGAGGGGAGCGGCCCGTCTGCCTATCTGGGAGACACCATCTTGACGGGCGCAGCCGGGCGGTGCAGGCGGGGTTGGGCCGTGGCGGGGCGGGGCGAGGCGAGGCGGGGCGGGGCCGGGCGGTGCTCGCTCGGTCTGCATGGCAGGAGGATAATGCCCCTGCCCGCCCCGCCCCGCCCCGCCCGGTCGGCACACGCCGTGGTGGTGGGAACAGATGCAGCCAAGGAGGGCTGGTCTCCCGCCTGCCGGGCCGGGGTCCTCGCTGCCCTCCCCACTTACACCCTCACTCCCCCTAACCCCTCACCCCCTTACCCCCTCACCCCCGCCCGGATCGGCCACCCCATGGATCGTCCCCGCGCGGATCTGACGGGGGAATCGACTTATATCCAATATTAATCTGGCCTCCGGGAGATATCCGGTCCTTTGGAAACCAAACACATTTTCTCCAAGAGGCCCGTCCTCGGCTTAAGCCTCTGCCGGCCATCCTGCCCGCCCCCTCCAGCCCGCTGGCCTTTCTCTCTCTGTTATTTCATACGCTTGTGCCCCCCCCCCCGCTCTCTCTCTCTCTCTCTCTCTCACTCATGCAGGCCATTTCCGCTCGCCCCTTCTCTTCCACTCTCGCAGGTAGGGAAGACGTGGCGCGCGTGATGTGATATGTGGCCTGGACCGGCTTTATTAAAAATGTAGCGACGAATGGCCAGTCGTCATTCCCCGCCCCCGGCCCGCCCGTTCTTCATACCTCGTACCACTTTCATTCTCCCTCCCCGTCCCTCTCACTATTTCTCGCCCGCCTCCGCCGCTCTCTCTCTCTTTTCCCTACGGGGAATACAGACGTTTTCAATAATGGACGGCTCTGCTTTACTGAATCACCGCAGAAAGTAAAGAGTGGTCGATTTTTATGGAACAGTTATAGAGAAGCGCCTCAACGCGAGGTACTGAAGGAGTCTGGCAATTGATTTAAAGGAACTGAAAAGCTTTCTTTTTATTCGTAATCAACGTTTTTAGGCCCCCGTTAGGGGTGCCTATTGCTTTCGCCAGAATTTTGTTTTGTATTTATTTTGACGATGGACTCTTATAGCCGCAGCCGATCGTGCCCTTACAATTCGTACAAAATTCTTCTGAAAAATATTAAATTAGAATTCTTCTTGCTAATTGCGAGGAACTTGCTGGGTTGTGTCTTAATTAATGAAATACGGTAAAAAAAATGTTTCCCCATCTTGAGCGTGTGCATATACCCACGCAGCATTCTACATGAGCCGAGCGAGCGATACATATACATATGCCTGCATTACCGCATCTCTGATATTTAAAATTCCCTCTCTGGTGGGAGAAATCACTCGGCCCCAGCGGGTGCGTGCGGTGCTGGAAATGCACAGGAAGATAGGGCGGAGGGAGGGGGCGCGACGCGGGGCGATGACACGCGGTCAGACGGAAGGGGGCGGGGGACGGCGGTAAATTGTCATAGCCGGATGACAGGCTCGTGACCCCGAGTTACGGCAGCACTCCCTCACCGACCGTAAAATCTGATGCTCCCCTTTAAATTGTCGCCGCGAGACGCTCCGCGCCGGTCCGCGCCGCCAGCCGCCTTCCTCGCGGCCAATATTCGCCCCGCTGTAAACCATTCGTAGCGGGGACTGCTGAGATAGAGAGGGGCCGAGGGTGACCGCGCCGCGCCACGCCACGCCACGCCACTGGCACCGGCTGCGTGGTGACGCATACCGATCAGCGGGGCGGGGCGGGGCGGGGCGGGAGCGCGCCTGGGGCCTGCAGTAGGTGGCGATAATTTGTACCTCCTCATACACTCAATATACATTTCGGCTGTGAAGCGAAACGAGGGGTCAAGTAAAAACCAAGGGGTTTAGAAAACGGAGAAAAAACCTGCACGTAACATTTTAAAAATGTTATAATGCAGATAGAATACACTCCAAGGATATAACTGGCACTTTTTCAATATCACTGAGATATAAGACATAACTATTTTTACCATCATTGACATACCGCGACATTATAATGTTCTATAATATGCCATCATAATCTCAGTTTTAGCCCCTTTTTCCGCTTCACAGGAAATTTTTTAGGGCTTTCGCGTCCATATCGGTCCGTATTTTCTCGCGGGCTTAAATTATCATTTGTTATGCGCTTTGACACAATTATTTCTATCATTTCTTTGATTAGTAAATTTAAGGAACATGGCACGATATTGTGATATATGCGATGGAAAATGTGTGAGAGAGGGGCCGAGGATAAACAGAGATAGCAGGCAGGGCCGAGAGAAAGGCCGGCGGGCGGGCGGGCGCGGTCCAAACGGCTTAATCCCCGGCCCTCTTTCACTTTACTTCCCTGAAGGAACCATCCGGAGACTTATACGGATTTGTATCTGGCGGAAAAGGGCTGGGGCTTGTGGGCGTGGCGGGATGGGGAGCCGTGGCGGGGCGGGGCGGGGCGGGGCGGGGCGGGGCGGGGCGGCTGTGGCCTCACTGAGCTGCCTCGGCCGATGGCGCCTCGCGTGGCGCTTGGCTGCGCGGAGGCTGTGGATGACACATCCAGATTGCCGCCCGCCCCACTCCTGCTCCTGCTCCTGCTCCTGCTCCTGCTCCTGCTCCTGCTCCTGCTCCTGCTCCTGCTCCTGCTCCTGCTCCTGCTCGTGCCTCTGGCCTTCCCTCCGCCTCTCCCTTTTTCCCGGCCGCACTGGTCACTGGCCCGTGGGCCTACTGCACCCGCACGCGGCCCGCACGCGGCTCCCTCAGAACAGACACCCCGCTCTTGTGCCCCGCGTGCCTGCCTGCCTGCCTGCTTAAAGGACTCCTATTTTTTATTTTTTTTTTTCGATTTCACGATTTTGTCGTCTGATTTCCATTTTCGTTGGAATAACCACCAATTTCACATGTCGGGAAAATGGTCCCGCTTCAAGTGCGTCGCTGGGACGTGGTAGGGTGCGGTTCGTTGTCGGCGGGGGCGGCGGGGGCGGCGGGGGCGGCGGGGGCGGTGGGGGCGGCGGGGGCGGCGGGGGCGTCGGGGATGATGTTTAGAGAGGGCGGGTGAATGAGGCTCATGCGAGGGCAGGGTGCCACCCGCGCTGCCGCGCGCTCCGCGGCGCCTCCTCGTCGCAAAGCCCCTGACTGACTTAAGCCGCCGGGAGAGAAACAGGAAGTCTGCCCCTCCCTCTTCTAGTTGTTATACAACTACCCGCCGGTCAGTCACTTCTATTTTGCGTTCCGAGAGGGGATTATAGCTCCAACGACGCTACGCAACTTTCTTTTCGTTTGTCTGCCCATTAGTTTTACAAAGTTTACCTTCCTTCGGGAAGTTTTCCTCGTGCTCCTCTACTCGCTAACCCCCTCCCGCTCCCCTCCCTCCTGCTAGACGAGTCGGTTCTCCCACTAACGGTCGGCCAATCACGTGTCGTCTTCGCGCCGAGGCGCTCGCTCAACTAGTTCGCCTCCCCCCCCCCCCCCTCCCCCTCGCCCTCTACCAGTCGAGACCGCCTACGTGCGTCGTTTCCAGTACGAACGTCGTCTCTCTTTTTTTTCTCCTCCCCAAGTTTTCAGAAAACAGCCGGGCGACGCGAAAATCCACCTCCAAATAAAGCATGCCGCCTCTGCAATCCACTTGATTCTCCGCGACGCCACGGTGGTGGCCATAACGCAATGTAACGCACGCCTTTGTCTGCCACAATGGGGGCGGGGCGGGGCGGGACGGGGCGGGGCGGGGCGGGCAGCAGCAGACCACCACCGCATCATTGTCAACAGCCGGCGAGAAGCGCGCGCGCAGACAAGAGCTACAGAATATGACACTGTGTGAAGAGTGTCGGTGTGCTCGGCGGGAAGGGGAGGGGTGTAGTTAGTTGTAGTTTTTGGTAGCGAGTGTAGTGCGACCTGCTACTGCTGAGGCCAGACCAGACCAGGCCAGCACAGCCCGGGGCCCCTCGCCCTCAGCCCCAGCTCAGCCACGGCTCAGCCACTCAGAGGCGCGCGAGGCGAGGCGGGGCGCGGCGCGGCGCTATCTGACACTATCCGGTGTCCCGCTGATGGTGATCCATCAGGAGAGGCTGAGCTCGGGGTGAGGGTGAGAGGTGCCGACCCCCGCCCCGCCCCCCCGCCCCGCCCCGCCACACCCCGCCCACCCCCTCTTGTTCCCATCAACGTCACGCAATTAGACGGCCCTACATGGCGGTCGAAATGTTTATGTGGCTGTTCGTGAGACGCTCGCGCGGGAGGCCCACTCTTTTAGATGTCAACGTTACCACATGGTATTGATACTTGAAAATTGAAGGATTAATGTGGGAGGAATGAACGTTGTCCCCGGGTATATACACTGTTGAATTGCACCGGAAACTTTTCGAGAGAACTCATGGGGCTTCTGGGGCATGCCCCCTTCCTCCCCGCACTGGGTTTACAGCCGGAGTGGCTAATATGCGCCTTAGTCGAGCGCGATGGTATCGTGCCGTCTTCGAGATTGAACTGTAGATTATCCCATAACTGGGCAATGTACCATGCAATGTGAAAATGTGTAAGTATTCTGCCGAGGGGGTTTTCACTCCTGTAATGCCGTGTACACCTAATCGCGCAATCGAAATACCTATAAAAAAAGGTAAAATGTGCTCTAAGCCGGTGCAATACCTGAAAATTCTGCGTAATACACAAATTATGTAATATTGTGTAGACGGTAATTACGCGATAAATGATTGCAAGTGAAAACTCCCTCGTATTGTGGTGGGTGAAACTGGCTTCGAATCACTTCAGGAACTCTTTAATTTTTCTCAACCGATAAGTTCTAACCCTTGCTTTTTAGCAGGTTACATTGCAGGGAGGATGGGCGCCCCCACCCAAGGCCCCGCCCGGCCTATCGCACCTCGACGCGCAATGCATCACGGGTAAGCCCACCGGCGACCCCCGACCCGCCCACCCGTTTACATCTGTTGATGTTTAAATACCTCGCTATAAGCCGGCCCGGGGGCGGCGGGGGGCGGCGGGGGCGGCGGAGGCGGCGGAGAGGGGCGGGCCGCCGCCATGGCCACAGAGTGTAATCAGATGCGGCTCCACCTGACAGGCCAAACGATGACACTGTAAAAAATACCGTAGGCAGTTACGGTGTGCCCACGGTCCCCAACGTATTTTTCATGCACGGTTAGACCGTAACGGTACGCTCTGTACTGCATGAAGAAGTATTTCTGCTGTATTGAGCCTCCCCAACATGTTTGCAAAAGTACGGAGTATCTTGTAGGGTACAGACCGTTTGCAAAAATTACGGTCCAGACCAGGCAACAAATTGACGGAGTGGACCGTAGGTTTTTCTGACAGTGTATGTCGCTCCGTTGCGCAAACATATCACAACTTTATTCGCCTATGATGTAAGCTCGGATAACCGCTCGGTTTGAGGACATACCTACTACGCAAAGCGAGAGGACAACTATCGTTACTTATGTATTGTTTCTGTTTTTAGACTAGGTGTTTTAAGGTATATCATTTGCTACAACAGATTTATTTCATATTGTAGAAAGTTTTAAATAGGGAAATTTTATTTTTCATGGAAGGAAGGTTCCCGAATTTGAGAAGGTCGAATCCAAAGAGATTGTATAATGATGCTGCGACGGCAGCGGCCGGGCCCCCCTCGGCCTGCGGCCGCCCCTGGGGGGTGGCCCCGCTGCGACACACCTTCAAATGTATTTTCTGTACCACAAGTGGTCACAGGCCCCGTAGAGCCCTCCCTCCGAGGGACCTCTCGCCTTCTCGCCCTCCACGACAACGACACTTGACTTATCTGAGCAGCATCACTGACCGGAGCGGCCTGGCTTTACCCCAGCCGCCCGCCTCTGAGCTGGGCTGACCTGCCCCTCGCCCCCTGCGCCGCCCCCTGCCCGCCCCCTGCCCGCCCCCTGCGCCGCCCCCTGCGCCGCCCCCTGCGCCGCCCCCTGCGCCGCCCCCTGCGCCGCCCCTGCGCCCTGCTGCCGCCCCTGCGCTGCCCCTGCGCCTGCCCCTGCGCCGCCCCTGCGCCGCCCCCTGCGCCGCCCCCTGCGCCGCCCCCTGCGCCGCCCCCTGCGCCGCCCCCTGCGCCGCCCCCTGCGCCGCCCCCTGCGCCGCCCCCTGCGTCGCCTCTACTGCATGCGAAGCTTGTGATGAATCGGCGTTTAAACCGCGGTGGGCGCGAGCTAATTCCGCCCCTTAGAGCCGCATTCTTTAATGTCACTGGTCCCCGCCGCAGGCACAGCCGCCCGCCCCGCCGCCCTCCATGGCTGGAAACATTTTTGCCGGGCTTAACTCTGAACTGGTTTGGGAAAAACAAAATTCCTGCCTGGCCAGCAATACTGGCTTCATTTAATCCCATCTTCAGTTGTGAATAATGGAAACTATTTACATGTGTAGTCGCGATAGCACACGCTCCGGCGCGCGACAATGCCGCAGGCTCTGCCCACGCACGACGCCCATCAAAATTGTTATTCAATAAAAAAAATAAGAAATAAAAAAAATAATATCGTATTATGCTGCTTATGGATCGACGACGACGGGAAATTAAAGAGTCGTGGCCCCGGGCCTGCGGGGCTGGAGGGCGGGGCGGGGCGGGGCGGGCCAGCACCGGGCGGGGCCTGTGATTGAGACGACACCTGCCGCACCGAGAGAGGGAGAGAGAGAGGAGAGGGGGGGGGGGCGATAGGCATCCAGGGCACGTGACGGCCTTTTGAGAGCTTCCGGCGCGGGCCGGGCCAGGCCAGGCCAGGCCAGGCCAGGCCGGTCACCGGCTTGTCAAAGATCAGAGAGCTGTTCCAACAGGCGCCCGCCCCGCCCTGCTCTTTGTCCGCTCAGCGCAGGGCCCCGCGCCGCCCCGCCCCGCCCCGCCCCGCCCGGCCTCGGATTACATTTAATTCACCGCCGACCCGCTCGCGGGCGTATGTCTTAATACTCCGGCCGAGAAGTATAAGTCCTCATCTTTTCCTCGTCCATGAGTAGAGAGCTGCTATTTGCGATTTGTCATTTAGAATTTCTTTTTTGGTTGAGTGACGCCTCTGCTTTGGCGGTAATGGGGGGAGGGGCTGGTGTCAGCCTGCAGTAATAGCGGGCAGGACACCCCGCCCGGCCGCCCCGCCCCGCCATGCCGTGTCGGTGTCCTCATCCTTTGATTACGGCGCCGCGCCGCTGGGCCCGGGCCGCCCCACCCCGCCCCGCCCCGCCCCGCCGCGCTGCTGATAAGTTTCGTTTCGGTGTGGAGGATAAAGAAAAGGAATGGCAGGGGAAATAATTAGAGACTATCGGCGAGGCCCTGCCCGGCCCGCGGCCCGCCCCGCGACACGGGCCTCATTACCAACTTGTCTTTGCGATAAATAATTTGGCCCACTGAGGTCCCGCTGCTGGCCGGCCGGCCGGGCCTGGCTCGTCCTGCTGCTGCTGCTGCTGCTGGATATCCCTTTTATTGCCTTTTTTCCCTTATTAATTCCCTTTTTTTTCCGGCGCCCTCTCAACGAATCACCGTAGAGTGGAAGGAAAGGGGGGGGGGGGGGGGGAGCACCAGCGTTATCCATCTTTTACTTGTATATTACTCCCGTCAGGCACTAGGAACTCCGCCCATATCATACCAGCGGAGGAAAATGAACAAAAGTGATTGTTTCCACGGATCCGCCATCATCGGATGCCTGTCGGCGTGTTGTAGCGGGCGGTGCGGCGCGGCGGGGCATTGATACTGGCGCAATGTCACCTATTAGCAGGATGAAATTGGAGCGCCGGGAACCCACCCCGCCCCGCCACGCCACGCCACGCCGCGCCCCGCACGCCACGCCGCGCCCCGCCCCGCCACGCCACGCCCCGCCCCGCCACGCCCCGACAGCGCGCCCGGTCCGCTGCTGAAAAGAAGCAAAGTTGTTCCCTCCCTCGCGCGGGTGGGCGAGAGTTTGCTATTAGGCAGCAGCAGGAGCGTGCTGGATGAGCGAATAAGCTTACAAGATATACGCGGCGGGGCGGGGCGGGGCGGGGCGGCCGTGGTCTGGAGGGTCTGGAGCGCGCCGCGCCGCGCCGCGCCACGTCCGGCAGTCAACAATCGCTTCATCAATCACTATTGGGTGCATGCCATGCCCCCTGCTTGCCCGGGCCGGGCCGGGCGCCCTCGAGGGCCCGTCCCGTCGCTGTAGGGAAAGTTATTACTGGCTGCCCAGGGTTCCGGCCGGCCGGCGGCCAGGCAGGTGGGCTTAGCTGAGCGGGGCGGACATGGCCTCCGGGCAGCAGGCCGCCCCGCCCCGCCCCGCCCCGCCCCGCCCCGCCCGGCAGGGACGTCGGACAGCGCCGTTCACCCTTCTGTATGTGTTGTTTCCATATCGGTTTGCAAAATAGTGACGTGGCAAAAAGACCACTGGGAGAACACATTCCATAACGGAGAGTGACGCAGCCGCGGCCCCGCGCGCCCCCGCGCAGACTTTGACTGCAGAGCGTCCAATAATCCTATTATTGCGCTGAAAGATAAAAAGGTTTGCTGTGGTTTTCATTGCGCTGATCCACTCTGCGGTCGTGCCTGCAACGAGGCCCCTGGGGGCGGCTGGGTGGGGGCGGGGGCATGGTGGGGGCGGGGAGGGGGCCGTGAACGCTGTGCTATCCGCCGCCACCCCGACCCCCGCAGCCTCGACAGCGACGAGATAATCTTCCTGTGCAACTGTAAAATTATCCCTCCAGGACGTCAAACGTGACGAGGAGCGTTATGCCCGCCTCGCGCTGGCCATGCTGGACGTGTCGATTCATCACGGGGTGACAGAGCGCCGCCCTGCAAAGGCCTCGCGCCGCCCCCGCGCCGCCCCCGCGCCGCCCCCGCGCCGCCCCGCGCCGCCCCCGCGCCGCCCGCGCCGCCCCGCGCCGCCCCGCGCCGCCCGCCCCGCGCCGCCCCCGCGCCGCCCCCGCGCCGCCCCCGCGCCGCCCCCGCGCCGCCCCGTCCCCGCACATCAGCGCAGCCTGCCTGCTGAACTTCAGAGCGATAAAGCTGCTCTCCTCGTCAATCGTTGGAAACACTGACCGAGCGGGGCGGGGGGGCGGGGCGGGGCGGGGCGGGGCGTCGCAGGCTGCGCGAGGGCTAAAGTTCCTCACGCAACGCTATCTGAAGGGCGATGGAGATGAGTTGCGACAGCTGCTCGGAGTGGAAGGCGCGTCAAAGTCAAAACCACCCAGAGAGCAGTGATTTTAACGTTAAATTTAGTTTTGAAATTTTGTCTTCTGTATACTCGTTATTTTTAAAATGAAAATATTGGAAAGTGGATATACGAAGTACTCGTGTTGCGCTGCCATGCCACAGTGCATGGAATATCCTTATTCGACGTTTTCCGAAGTGCCGACATGGTGTACGCGGTTTGTGGCGGCGGCCGCCTGCCAGTTAGGCAACTGGTTGGCTTGCGTTCTGTCGGGTCACCTACCACCCAGGCGCCTGCTCCTGCTGGAGGCACTGAGAGAGTGAGAGAGTGAGTGAGAGAGAGAGAGAGAGAGTGAGAGAGAGAGAGAGAGAGAGAGAGGGGGGGCTGGAGGGGGTGGTATCGTGAGGGAGACGACGATGTACATTCCAGCAGATGAAAGAGAGCGGCAAAGAGGAGAAACCGGTATGGCGAGAGGGAGGTCGTGGATCCGGAGAAGGGGGGGGAGCCCAGCTCCGAGTTATGTTTGTGGCTTGCGGGACCTTGGCAGGCCGTGGCTGCGGATGCCAAAAAACGTGTAGAGAACGGGACTGAGAAAGGACGGCAAGGCAAAGGGAGCAGGGTTTTTTTTGAGGAGGGCGGGCCGAGTTGAACCCAGGCTGCTCGCGGCCAAACCGGCCTCCCCCGCCCCGCCCCCCGCCCCGCCCCGCCCCGCCCCACGCCCCCGCACGCTCGCGCGACTCATACATACCGGCCCGGCATACTCACAAAACCGCGCCCCCTCTTCTCCGCCTCTCTTTTCGTTTTTTTTTTTTTTTGTTTCGTGAGTATGTATCCCTTTTTCGCAGTGGCAGCAGTGTGCGTGAGCGCGCGCTCGTCGCCATGCCTCCTCATGCCTTTGGCCATGCCACCACCGCCGCGCCACGCCACGCCGTCCGTGTGTGTGTGTGTGTGTGTGTGTGTGTGTGTACCTGCAGGCTTTGACGGCTTCTCCTCTTCCGGTGTAATTAAGAGAGCCCTCATACGACATAACGTGATCGCCTTGATGACGCTCGAAGTCACCCTCAACGGTGGAAGAGCGCAGGAGAGCCAGCCGTGTGCGTCGCTGCGCTGCGGGGCGCTGCGGGGCGCTGCACTGTAAAAAAAAAAATCACGGTCCCACGTACGAAAAGTACCGTTAGTACGGACTACCGTCACTACGTACCCGGCTTCCGTTGCCTATCCCTCATAAGAGCCCATGTTAATAAAACTGTGGGTACGGAAAATGTACGGAAATGTTCCCGCTAATTTTTAATCCGGAACTCTCCGTTGTAGTACGGTGCCTGTAACGGCGTTCCGTACCTCTTGTCCATTACCAGGCCATATGAGGTACGGAACAAGATACGGAAACAAACCGTGACAAACCGTACTTCATCGAGAAAACCAGTATTTTCAGGGGGTACGGTCTCCGTTGCAAGCTCCGTACCACAGGCTGTTTTTTTTTACTGTGTGTGGGGCGCGGAGTCCTCCCCCCCCCCCTCCCCCCTCCGCGCGGATCCCTTTTCTCCCTCCGTCGTGTCGCATTTTTATTTACACAAAGAAAAGTGTAGGAGGCTGTGGCGTGCTCTGCCGCCCCCGGCTGCCCCTGCCTGCCTGCGCCACGCCATGCCGTTCCCGCTGCTTTTCTTCCGCACCTCTGCTTATTTCCGATGGGCATTATATACCGCTGCACACAGCTGCAGCTGCCTGCCCCGCCCCGCCCCGCCCCGCCCCGCCCCGGCCTGGCCCCGAGTGGCGAGGATAATAAAACCAAATTTACAGCACGAGCAAGCTGTGTTCCCGGGGAGCCAGCCTGCCTGCCCTGCTGCAGGGCTGCGATCTCCCGGCGCGGCCCGGCGCGGCCGCCTCTGAGGCGCCTTTGAGGAGCAGGCGGGGCGGGCAGGCCGGGCGGGGCGCTCGGCCGGGCGAGGGGCGGGAGCGAGCGAGCGAGCGAGACGAAGGTATATGCGGTGGGCTGGCAGGAAGGAGGACGGGCGAAAGAGCCGAAGGGAAGTAAAGAAAGAGACGGGCGAAAAATAAAGAGGCTTTGTGGCTCCGTGCAATCCGACAAGTAATCCCACTTAGCACGTCGATCGTCTGGCGTGGCCGTGGCCCGTGGCGCGCCTCTCCGGAGCGCCTCCAGGGCCGCCTCCAGCAGGGCCCGGCCGCCCCAGCCGGACTTAATGCCTCTCTTCATGACAAACAGAAAAGAAATGCGTTTTTAGCTCCCCGTTAGGGATGCCTATATTGCTCACGCCCGTGCAAAAAATCAAATCTTGTCTTTTGTGACATGATATTGTTGTTGGGCGTTTGTATTTAGCGTGTAGGGCGGCCCGAGCCAGCCCCGCCCCCGGCCAGAGCCGGCCCCACACGGTGCGCTGCCCTCCGCCCGCCCGGCCCGGCCCGGCCCGGCCCGGCACGGCCCCCCGACTTCCCCTTTACTTTGTATGTGTAAGGGAGTGTTCGGTTTGTGTGTTGTTCTCTTTCTTTTCTAACTAGGATTTGGTGCGGGCGCGGCGGCGGCGGCCAAAAAAAGTTTTTCAATCGCAGTGTGTTGTGTTGGCTCGGGCGCCTGTTGCGGAAAGTGTTATTCTGTCCGTGCGGGAAAAGAGGTCGTTTCGAATATTCAAACGGCGTGTGGCTGTGAGGGGTCTCTGCTGGGTATCCTGCCTAGCCTCAGGCCCCGTTAAACTAAGAAATTTATTGTATTTTATAAAGGTGTGTTCCTTTTTGAGGAGTCGTTTGTTTCTTGAAAAAATCCATGCCTTGGCTGCCAGATGTGTTCATCATTCGAGACTAGGTTGCTATATTTAGCACCAGTAATTTCAATTATTTTGTACTGATGTACTTTTGTATTGTGCGTTTAGTCTAATCGGAGGTAGTTTAAGCATATGCCGTGGGACTCAACACCGAGCCGGCAACACAGTCAATGGTGCCTGCGGCGTGGCCAGGGCACCACTTAAGACCGCTGGCTGCTGGCTGGTGTATGAGTGGGAGGACTTTGGGGCGGTAATGTCCATATTTCCCAACTTTCCGGGCGGTGCACATCTGTTGCCATCGCCCGGCCGAGCTATCCAATGCCCTCGCCGCCGCCACCGCCCCCACCCCCGCCGCCGCCCCCTCGCCCGGAGCCAGGGCAGTTCTGCATGCAGAGAAACTCCACACGGTCCGGATGTCCAGAACAGATGGCCGGCTGCGCTGAGCACGTCGAAGCGGGGTGTGACGGGGCGTGGCGGGGCGGGGCGGGGCGGGGCGGGGCGGGGCGTGGTGGAGTCGGCTCGAGGATCGCGTCTGATGGTTCGGGTTGGGCAGAAGGGGTTTCAGGGCGCAGCGGGCTTGTCGTCGGGGAGCCCCCCCCCCCCCCCAAACACCTCGGAGTCTCTGCTGAGCGCCCGCGCCCGCGCCCGCACGCACCCAGGAGACTCGTCGTTTGTCGGAGGTACCTCATCGCTCACTTCTTCTCGCGGTTCCCGGCCCCGGCCCCGGCTCTGCTCGGCGCGGTGCGCTCCTCCCCAGTGAGGCCACGCCGAGGCCGAGGCCGAGGTCGGGCCTCTTGTCGGATAGAAATGAATTGCCGGCCTCGGCTCTCGCGCGCGCCCCGCCCCGCCCCGCCCCGCCCCGTTCCGGTCAGAGGCCCCTGGGATTGCATCATTGGCCTTTTGCTCGTTGCCAAGGCTTCCTTTGCTTTCCGCGTTATCCCCAGGTACCTGCGGGCGGGGCGGGGCGGGGCGGGGCGGGGCGGGGCGTGCCGGGGCTGCACTGGCGCCGCCTCTTCCACCGTCACGTGAGCGGCGTGATGGGCCGTCAGGCATTGCCTGCCTAGTGTCTAGCAGCGGTAGGCAGTCCCCCCCCCCTCCTCTCTCTCTCTCTCTCTCTCTCTCTCTCTCTCTCTCTCTCTCTCTCTCTCTCTCTCTCTCTCTCACTCTCGCTGCCTGTACCTCCTTCCACCTCGGAAATGGAAAACTCCGGCCGGGAACGGAGGAAGGGGCCTCTAGCTCGGCCGGGGCGGGGCTGCACGCACCCCCGCCGCCCCCGCCGCCCCCGCGTATCATCTCGACTCCCGGGGACCCCAACAATAGTGCGAACTCTTGTTAGCTGCCCCGTGCCAGTTAGGCAGACTCGCCGGAAGGCCCCCTGCCCTGCCCCGCCCCCTCTCAGCACCCCCCCCCCTCCCCCTCTCCGGTCCTTCAGAAGGGCTCGCAGTCATTTCTCATTTCGCGTGATTCGGAGAGCGTCACTCAACGGGGGTTGAAGGGGGAAGAGGGGGTGGGGGTGTTGAAAATGCGATACATCATTTTCACGCGTTGTTGCGGGCCCTAGAGAGGAGGGGCGTGCGGGGCGGGGCGGGGCGGGGCGGGGCGGGGCGGGATTCTTTTGAGCGCGTTAGTCGAGTGGTCGAGCAGGCAGCAGAGCGAGGCGCCCGCCCCGCCCCGCCCCGCCCCGCCCGGGAGATGCGATAGGATGGATGCCAAGTTCGTTAGTCGTCCGCAAATAATGATTGTTGGTGTGGAGCTGCTCCGGTCATTACGGCCATACAGTTGCAAGAGTTTTATTTTTCCTTTCAATTTTCGTAATTTTGTCTCTCTCAGCGCGCGGTAATGCAGCGGCAGCAGCCCGTGTGAAGTAGTGGTAGCAACACAAATAAGCTAATGAATGAGACCAAAAATTGAACTCGTCCAAGTATTATTTTTCCCTCTAAAAACATCAATATTTTTAGCTTATTAAATTTGAGAAGGGGCGCGACTCAACTTGACCCTCCTGCGTCTTCTAAAGCAAAAGCAGCAGCTGAGCTAAGCCCCTCGCCTTTTCTTCCCTTTTCTCACCCCTTTTTCCGGCCGATGGGAAAGTTTTTTCCTGCCTAAGAGCTTTTTATCCTTTTCCTGTTGTAGGACCTGCCGCTGCTCCTTTCATTATGCATATGGAAGTTCCACACGGAAATGTCGAGATTCCTCCCCCTCCCCTCTCTCTGTCCCTCTCACGCTTTCTCCCTCCCTTTGCCTCTCCCTCTCCCCCTGTTTCGCCCTGCTCTGCCTTACGGGGAGCGTGGTGAAAAACTTCAATTACCTCACTGAGGGTCGAAAGTAAACGCCAAGCGACAGAATCAACAGCAGCAGCAGCAGTAGGCGGGGCGGGGCGGGGTGGGGCGGGGCAGGTTGGGCGGGGCGGGGCGTGGTGGGGCGGGGCGGGGCGGGGCGGGGCGGGGCGGGGCGCGAGTCTCCGCGGCGGGGCAGGGCAGGGGCCACAGTGGCGTACACCTTGGTGTGGAGTGCCGCGGCGCTTTCAAGTGAATAGCCATGACACGACAAAACGCTCGTTTTTTAAAACTCCTGGAAACTCCTGTGTGCCCCCTGGTTTCCGTATCACGCGTGTAAACTTTCTTTTTCCTCTCGTTTTGCCTCATTTCCACGATTTCTCTCCATCTACAACCTTTTTCTCCTTCTGCTTCGCCCCCTAATTGTATCGCGAAACTGCTCTCTTGTTCTCTCCCGGAAGCCAGTGTACCGTATACTCGCGACGTCCTTGATATCCTGGTTTGTGGAAAGGCTCCTCTGCCAGGCCGGGCGAGACATGAAGCACGTGCGTGCCTCGGAGAGTAGGGCAGGGCATGTGTAAGTAATATGTGTGCGTGGCGCGGCGCGGCGTGGCGCGGTGCGGCGTGGCGTGGCGTGGCGTGGCGTGGCGCGGTGCGGCCGATCGACATCCAAGCCGTTCATTAACGGGAGTGCCGGCCGGGCCGGGCAGCGAGTGGCCCGGAGTAAACCATACCCTCCTGGCAGCAGCGGCGCGGCTGCAGCGGAAAAACTAATGTGACGTGCGTCACACTTGAAAGTGCGACCCCTGCAGAGGTCGCATCATGTGGCACTGTTAAAAACCGGTGTGAGCGTAGTTTTGGTCACGTTTGTGATGCGACCTCCTACGTGGAGGTGCCCTTTACCCTGGAGTTTGCGTCGCATCATACACTGGAAAAACTAACGTGACATGCGTCACGTTTCTTGCTGCACTCTCAGGAGAGAACGTTTCTTGCTGCACTCTCTGGGCGATGCCCTCGTATCTTATTGCATGGGGAGGAGTGCATCAAGAAACGTTCTCTCCAGAGAGTGCATGATAATGTGTGACACTATGTCACACTTGTTTTTCCGGTGTATGGTGTGACGTAAATTTACGCTGGCCGCTGCTGGCCGCTGCTGGCCGCTGCTGGCCGCTGCTGGCCGCTGCTGGCCGCTGCTGGCCGCTGCTGGCCGCTGCTGGCCGGTGTTGGGCGTGCTGATGAGCGCGCATACCTGTGATAGCGTCGTCCCGCCCCGCATACCGCGCGCCCGCGCCGCGCCGCGCCGCACCACCAGGGGTGATATCAATATTGGCATTCTTTCGGCGCGCGAACAGCGCACGCGCACAGACCGCGCGCCACAATCATAACAGCAGATTGTTGTCTCCACTACTAGGAATAACAGGTGGGCGCTCTCCCGGCCCTCTCTCGCACCCGTGTTTCATTGCGTCGTGCTACATTCCTCCCATCTCCCCCCCCCCCTCGTTTTCCAGATACCTCCCCCCCCATTCCCGCGCCGCTTCTCTTGATACGCGCCGCCCCCTTTTCTCTTTTGCCTGCTGAAAAATTAATTTAAATCCATACAAGGCGATGCGCTGCAGAGCCCCCGCCCCCTCTCTCATTCGCACGTCCTCTCTCTCTCTCTCTCTCTCTCTCTCTCTCTCTCTCTCTCTCTCTCTGTCTCTCTCTCTCTCTCTCTCTCTCTCTCTCTCTCTCTCTGTCTCTCTCTCTCTCTCTCTCTCTCTCTGTCTCTCTCTCTCTCTCTCTCTGTCTCTCTCTCTCTCTCTCCCTCTCTCCTCGGCATTGTAATTCTTACGCGGTCGCTAATTTATGCGACAGCGGGGCTTTGCGAAGCAGAGCAACATATTCATTGTGCCTGCGAGGTGCGACCGGCGACACCACCGCACCGCACCCTGCCGCAGCCCCTGATCCACTTACGTGGAGCCTGGGTGGCCTGCCCCGCCCGGCCCCGCACCGCCGGCTCCTGCGCCCCTGTGACCCCCTCGGCATGATCCTGAGTGTCGTTAGTTCGCACCGCCCTGGGCGGCCCTGGGCGTGGGAGTGCGAGCTTATTTAAGGCACGTGTCCGTCATCATGGGCCTCGCCGGGCGGGCGCTGCTCGTACCGTCTCGCTCCTCACTGACACTCCCAGTCCGCCTCGCTCTGCTCCCTCGTCATTTTCAACGAAAGAATTTTCCACTTTCCTATTAGGCCGGGGGAGGGGGGCTTTTCTGCGGAACCTCTGTTAGTTCTTAAGAGGCGGTCGAAAGGAAGAGGCAAACGCGCGTCCGTAAAACGGAAGGAGGGAAGGGGACCATGAGCAACTCGGAAGTGGAGCAGCGGGGAGGGACTTGCGGAGGGAAAAATTAGGGATTGCACGGAAAAGACGATTTTTGTGTCCATGCCTTCTGTTGTTAAAGAACAGTCTGCTCACGCGAACTAGGTCCGTGGCCTCGGAGTAATCATCGTGCAGAGAGGGAGAGAGAGAGAGAGAGAGAGAGAGAGAGAGAGAGAGGGAGAGGTGTAATTTCATTTGAATTTAATTGGTAATGCTCTCGCGGATCTGCCTTTGTTCCTCTCCGTTTCCACCCAAATGAAAACCGCGACAACTATGACGCGGGAGGCGCGCGCCGCTCTGGAGCGGGGCGGGGCGCAGAATACACGAGTGGCTGAATGGAAGGGAGGATACGGGAGGGGCTTGGCGCGTTTAAGAGGGACCCGCCGCCCCGCCTGCTGGGTCGTGACACTCGGAATTCCTGGGATTTGTTTCCACGTCCCCGAGCTAAGGAGCTGTTCTGTGGGGGTCCCGCTGCACACCGGGCTAGAAACCGCCGCCGAGGCGGGGGCGGGGCGGGGTGGGGCGAGGCGGGGTGTGGCGGGGCGAGGTGGGGCGGGCGGGGCGAGGCGGGGCGAGGCGAGGCGACGCTCCACCGAGGCGTACGGGGAACGCGATATTGTTTCGGGCTAGCGTTGCGGGTCATCCTACGCCAAAAAATTAAATGACATTTGCCTTAATGCCCTCGTACTGTCATCGGAAATGTTTAATTTTTCACCAAGCAGAAACACATATAAATACAGTCTACCGAATGTAGAGAGCGTGACTTGAGAATTATTTTCCACATTTAATTTAATATATGTATGTACATTTTTTTCTGACCTGCAGCTCGACGCAATTCAGTCTTTCGGTTTCTAGTTTTCTTCAGCTCCTTATTGAAGTGCATCAGCGGAAACGTCACTCTGGGGTCCGGTATAATTGTTGAACGCCGCCCTGATCCCGCGGAGCCGGGCCGGAGGGCAGCCCTGGCCAGAGCCAGAAGGGCCAGCTGGGTCGGGCCGAGGCGAGGGTTCCCCCCAAGCAACACCTAAAAAACTTTTACGTCTTGGCGGTGGCAATTTTCCGTCTCAACAAGTACGGGCCCTCCCCAAGCGGCGCTCGGCCATGTGGCGTGGCGGGGCGGGGCGTGGCCGGGAGGAGCGGCAGGGCGGCGAGGGCCGGGCCCAGCCCAGCCGAGCCGGCCCGGGCGCCTTGACATGTTTTAATTAATTTAGTGTGAAATTGAAGGGTTAGCGCGGGCGAGTAGCGGCGCAGCGCAGCGCAGGGGCCCGGCCCGGCCACTCAGTGCGGCCATCTCTATTACTTCCTGTGGCGGCCCAGAGGCGCGGCCGATAGTACCGCCCGCCCCGCCCCGCCCCGCCCCGCCCCGCCTGCTCCTGCCTCTCACTCGCTCTTGCGCTTTTCGTCTCGCCTGCGGTGCTCCTCCTTGAACGCGATTGCACCCCCCCCCCTCTCTCTCTCTCTCTCTCTCTCTCTCTCTCTCTCTCTCTCTCTCTCTCCTCTCTCCTCTCTCCTCTCTCCTCTCTCCTCTCTCCTCTCTCCTCTCTCCTCTCTCCTCTCCCCTTGTCTTCCGCTGCAGTCTCGCTGTATAAGGGCTGCTGCTCTGGTTTCGTGGTGTGTTGCTGGTGGGGATCAGCCCTTGAGGCGGAGAGGTACCTCGCGGCCGCGCACTCCTCCCTGTGGTTCCCTGTGGTTCCCTGTGGTTCCCTGTGGTTCCCTGTGGTTCCCTGTGGTTCCCTGTGGTTCCCTGTGGTTCCCTGTGGTTCCCTGTGGTTCCCTGTGGTTCCCTGTGGTTCCCTGTGGTTCCCTGTGGTTCCCTGTGGTTCCCTGTGGTTCCCTGTGGTTCCCTGTGGTTCCCTGTGGTTCCCTGTGGTTCCCTGTGGTTCCCTGTGGTTCCCTGTGGTTCCCCTGTGGTTCCCTGTGGTTCCCTGTGGTTCCCTGTGGTTCCCTGTGGTTCCCTGTGGTTCCCTGTGGTTCCCTGTGGTTCCCTGTGGTTCCCTGTGGTTCCCTGTGGTTCCCTGTGGTTCCCTGTGGTTCCCTGTGGTTCCCTGTGGTTCCCTGTGGTTCCTGTGGTTCCCTGTGGTTCCCTGTGGTTCCCTGTGGTTCCCTGTGGTTCCCTGTGGTTCCCTGTGGTTCCCTGTGGTTCCCTGTGGTTCCCTGTGGTTCCCTGGTTCCCTGTGGTTCCCTGTGGTTCCTGTGGTTCCCTGTGGTTCCCTGTGGTTCCCTGTGGTTCCCTGTGGTTCCCTGTGGTTCCCTGTGGTTCCCTGTGGTTCCCTGTGGTTCCCTGTGGTTCCCTGTGGTTCCCTGTGGTTCCCTGTGGTTCCCTGTGGTTCCCTGTGGTTCCCTGTGGTTCCCTGTGGTTCCCTGTGGTTCCCCTGTGGTTCCCTGTGGTTCCCTGTGGTTCCCTGTGGTTCCCTGTGGTTCCTGTGGTTTCCCTGTGGTTCCCTGTGGTTCCCTGTGGTTCCCTGTGGTTCCCTGTGGTTCCCTGTGGTTCCCTGTGGTTCCCTGTGGTTCCCTGTGGTTCCCTGTGGTTCCCTGTGGTTCCCCTGTGGTTCCCTGTGGTTCCCTGTGGTTCCCTGTGGTTCCCTGTGGTTCCCTGTGGTTCCCTGTGGTTCCCTGTGGTTCCCTGTGGTTCCCTGTGGTTCCCTGTGGTTCCCTGTGGTTCCCTGTGGTTCCCTGTGCTCCCTGGTGTTGTGCAGCCCCCAGAGTTCTCCCAGTCGATCACTCGGGCGACCCGCGAAATGCTTCGGTGCGAGAGAGACGCTCTGCACTGTTCGAAATAACTGTTCTCTGACGAGCTTCTCCGTAACAGGAGTCCTGTTTTCGAACAGAACTACCGTTTTTCGTTGGAACCTTACAAAATCCAATTTGTTTTACCTGGACTGCACTGTAAAAAATGAAATGCCTAGTACGGAACCGATGACGGAAGCGCTCCGTACTATGATGGGTACGGACGATTCCTTCCCAGCCATTAACTAGTTTTTCTCGAACGGTACTGTAGGAATTGCCATGTACTAAGGAGATTTGAACGGACGTTTTCGTTTTCCTCAAGTACGGATGTCTCCGGAAAAATTATTAGCGGTACTTTTTCCGTACCTATTTTTTGCAGTGCACTAGTTGCCCATGTGCCGGCCTTTGGCTTTTAATAGGCCAAAAAATATACAGGCAATTTGGCAATCTGGCAATCTTGGAAATCCGGTGGTCACTGCATGATGAGCGTTGTTAATTTTGATAACGACAAATTTCGTGTAGAAACGAACAAACGTAAAATCACAAAACAATTATGAGCGCGAAAAGATGCCCAGGCCAAAATTTCCATGTATGGGAACCCCATGCGAGCATGCTCCCAAGGTTTCCTATGGAAAAAATAACCCCACGGGATTTTTGGCCGCCGTGCCCATGGGGTCCTGGTCCCATGTCCATGGTGTTCCGGTCCCATTGATATTCCATGGTGAGAGGCTCTCATGGTGTCACATCATCCCATGATTCCAAAGTTGGTCAGCAAAAGGTTATAAAAACTTTACAGACGTAAGTGCGAGGCGTGCGGTAGGGGTGTCTGAACCGAGGCGGAGCCAAATCTGTTGTCTATTCTTACCTAGCACCAGCCGTTTTCGAGTTACCAGAAAAATATGCTCCAATTTAGATAACATTAAAATGGCTCTGCTTAAATTGTTTGTAGATGCTGCATACCAAATATTAGATTGATATCTCAAGAGATACAGATTTTATAAGCGTACTGAGATTTCATGGGAAAATTTTCCTCCCATGGGGTATCATGACACCATGATAAAAAGTGAAACGTCCATGGGAACAGTTTCCTCCATGGTGTTCCTTTGTATGGGATTTGAAAAGCCTCATGGGGTTTCTATCCCATGGTAAATTTTTCCATGGGAGTAAATGGGCGTTTCTATGGGAAGAATACTATCCCATGGTGAACGTGAAGCCTGCCCATGGAGTAATTAGCCTTTTCCATGGAAAGTTACGGGTCCCATGAGGTTTAGCCCATGGAATCTCATGGGGTGGTCATGGAAATTTTGGCCTGGGTGTCACTTTTTTGACAGAACATAATAATGTTTCTGACATTTTTACAAACATTGTTGAGTTATAGTTTTCCTGTTTTAAAACAGGAATTGTTGCTAACAAACTTAACAGTACTGTTAATTTACAACAAATTTTTTAACAGTGTGCCTGATCGTAATTGCCTTCTCTCTCGCGCACACCTGCTGCTGTTTTCGTTTGCGGGTCCTCAGGTACCGGTTTGAGCCTCTGGCAGCCTCCTCCTGGGAGGGGGGGGGTGCACGATGTCAAGGGCCGAAGACCGTCCGCCCCGGCCGCGAGTAATAAAAACAAACAAAGTGCCGGCCGCTGGCTGCCGCTGGCTGCCGCTGCCTCCACGCCTGATGCGTGCGGACTGTCCTCGCGCGCTGTTTACGGCGTACGTTTGGGCTGGTGACCCCCCCCCCCCTCACACACACACACACACACACACTCTCCTTAGTACCTGTCTTCTTAGCGGCCCATTACGCTCCATCCCCTCCCCTTCCCTCCCGGGTCGGACGGCTGTCTCGATTTAAGGCTGCTTTTAAGAGACACAGCTGCCCTGCCCCCAGCTCGACGGCCTCCACCTCCACCTCCGGTCCCCGGTGGCCGCTGGGGGCCAGGGCGCCGGCGGGGCCCCGGAGGCCGCACCGGGGTGGGTGCCGATGCGATATGCGCCGGGGCGGGGCGGGGCGGGGCGGGGCGGGCTCGGCTCCGTGCAGTGTAGCGATCGTCTGCTCTCCGCTACCATTTGAATTTTCCCGCCTCCGCGCGCTCCGGTTCTCATACCCTTCTCATACCTGAAGTTCCCGCCGCTGCAGTACGTCACGGAACTTTTTCCTTGTCAGTCACCTGGGGACTACTTTTGTCAGCTTCCGCTCCCCGAGTTCCGGTCTGATCAGTCTTGTCTCGCTTCTGCTGTCGGGAGGTTTTGGAGTTATCCATTTTTATCTCAGTAATCCTTCAGTTTAAGAAGATATAGTTTATAAGAAGATTTTATTGGCTTTTAATAAGGATTCTGTTGCACTATGAATTTCGGTGAGTTATCGGAAGTTTTAAGACTGATTGAGAAATAACCTCGTGAGCACATGGCCTAACCTCCTCATTTCTGGATGCTCGCCCCGCCCCGCCCCGCCCCGCCCCGCCCCGCAGGGTCATGAGCCACACACCACACCGGCCCCGATGCGGCCAGTCTCCTTGTATACCCGCCTCGTTTTCGTTACCCTCCGTTCCCTTTTTCCTGTTCATCGAATGTTTGCCGATGTGCCTGGCCGCACTTCGCAAACGGGATCGGCTGGCCCGCGACCCGGTTAGGATGACGTTCCCTCCCAGCCCGGCGGGTCGGTGCGCAGCGGTGGAAACCCTGGTTAGCGTCGGCCAGTCCGTAAGGAGGGTCCACGGTTTACTGCCCGAGTGCTGAATAAAGAAGCTGTGACGTTCTCCGTGGTCTTACCATTCACTGCCCATAAACGCTAAGTAGAGCCGAGAGGGGGAGGCAGCAGGGGGGTCGAAGGGAGAGCGAGAGAGGGAGAGAGGGAGGGAGAGAGAGAGGAGAGAGAGAGAGAGAGAGGGAGAGAGGGGGGTGGGGCAGACGGCGCGGCGGGGCGGTATCTCGTAGGCCGCCTGGCCTTCACTGACCGTGCACCCCCTACCCCTTCTAGCCAGCACCCGGACCCCTAGACAAATTTCCGTCAATAGTAGTAAACACGGGTCATGAATCCTTACCAGCCATGTACTCTGCCAGCAGCCGCCTCTCACGGCGAGAGAGAGAGAGAGAGAGAGAGAGAGAGAGAGAGAGAGAGAGAGAGAGAGAGAGAGAGAGAGAGTTTCCAGTTGCAGCTGCAGCTGCATTTTGTGCTCGTGCTGCCAACCCTTAATGCGGTATAGTGCGCCCAGTGCACCGCGCGGGGAGCGTTTGGGGGGAGAGGGGAGGTGGCGGGCTACACAGCACACACGTGCGGACTCTCCTGCCCGCCCTCTTCCCCCCCTCCTCTCTCTCCCTCTCCCTCCCCCCCCCCTCTCTCTCTCTCTCTCTCCCTCTCTCTCCCTCTCCTTCTCCGCCGGGCCCTCTCGTCCCTCACCAATTTCACTCCACCTTATAAAACAAGAAAGGAAAGAGGAGTGAATCGGCGGAGCGTGGTTTACGACCTTCGCTTCTCGACATAAAACACCGTACGAAATAAGCATCCGGCACGAGGAGAGTGGGGCAGGGCGGGACGGCAAGGAAAAAGAATCTGGTGTCCTTTTCGCGTGAAGGGCAGCCCTCGCCGAGCCTGGACCACCAACTTCCTTATCGCAAAGTTCGACAAACTCTGCGCAAGGAGTTGTGCTGTACAGAGTCCTTGTACAGGAAAATTTCCCTGCGTTGCGGAATACTTTTCCCGGCTTTTCCCCCGCTCTCCGTCGTGCTGAATATGCTTCTGCTGCCTCATCCATTTGCGAGCCCGAGGACCTTCCACAACGAGTGAAGGAGTGAGAAATAGTGTCCAAGGGGACCTGCGCCCCGCGCGCGCGCAGCCGCTCAGCCGCGCAGCCCTAGGTGAAGAAAAGTAATGAAAGTGGATGAGAGACAGAGATAGGGCGGCAGGGGGTGCGGCGGGGGGGCGCGGCGGGGCGCGGCAAGGCGAGGCGCTGACGGTGGGATTCATCTGCCGAACAGACAGGCCGCGCCGTACGCCCCGCCCCGCCCCGCCCCGCCCCGCCCCGCCCCGCGCCTCAGCAGCGCCACGACTGGCTTTCTGCCGCGCCCCTCTCGGCGCCGACACAATAGCCTGTCACCGCGTTCTAAAAAATTAAACTCGAGGCGAACATCGGCGCAGCGCCGCGCGTGTCCGCGTGCTGCACGGGCGGGGCGGGGCGGGGCGCGCGAAAGGGTCCGCTAGTAGGACAACGGGTAATATTTGGAGTTGGGATCTCGGCGCTGAGCTTGTGAGAGCGAAAAGGGGGGGGGGGTGACCTATCCGACCAGGCAATACTCTGGCCTTCCGAACGACCGGCTCTCGAAGAGGAGCGTGGGGTCGTCGCAGGGAGGGGATGGGATGGGAGGGGAGGGGAGGGGAGAGAGGAAGGGAGGGAAGGGCTGAACCGTAGGGAGCGGCCCGGGTAGCGGGCGGGTGTGGGCGGGAGCCTGATGAAATCCACATCGCTTCTGGCTGACGCTGCTATGTGCCGCTGTTTCGCGTGCGTGTGTCTTCTGTGCCGCGCCATCCCTGTGCGGGTGTGTGTGTGTGTGCGTGTGTGTGTGTGTGTGTGCGTGTGTGCTTGAGGGCGGAGGGGTAAGGGCGTGACCGGCGGCAGCTTCGCCGCGCGCTGCGACGAGCGGCTGAATGACTCCTCTGGGACAGCGCACCCCCACCCCACCCCCCCTCCCCCTCACGCTCCACACCACTCGCCCCTTTGACATCCCGCGTGCAGGGCTGGGCTAGGCTGGGCGGGCTCGATCGGGATCAGCAGGTCAGCGAGGGTAGGCACTAGCAGGGCGCTGGTCAGACTGGTGCAGGCGCGGGGCGCGGGGCCCAGGGTAGGGTGCGAAGCGCGGGGCGCAGGGCGTGGGGTGCGGGGCGCGGGGTGCAGCGCGCAGGGCGTGGCTTATACGTATCCTATAAGCGCGCTGCTGCAGTGGCTGTGGCGCGAGCCAGCCCAGCCTCGCTAGCGACTAAATGTTTACAAAGCACAATAACACCCGAGGGAGCGACGTAATCGGGCTCACCCCCTCCTCCGTCTCTCTCTCTCTCTCTCTCTCTCTCTCTCTCTCTCTCTCTCTCTCTCTCTCTCTCTCTCTCTTGCTCTCTCTCTCTCTCTCTACCCGGCTGCGAAAAGGTCAGGGCGGGCCGGGGGCCGGGCGGCGCCAGGCGGGCCGCACTCGACGTGCCAAACAGAGAAATAGCTGCGCCGCCCGGTCCGGCCCGGCCCGGCACATGTACACACGCGCACACACCGCCCTCCTCGCCTAGCCTCGCCAAATCCAAGGTTGTGCCTCAATTTCTGCCGCTTCCTCCGCAGCCCCGCCCCACCCCGCCCCGCCTCGCCCCAGTCCTTCCTCTCCCCTCCCCCGCCACCTACTCTCTCCGGTTCATCTTGCTCTCCCCGGTTAGGCCCCCTCCCCCCCTACCTACGCCTCTAGCCGCCAAGCCCCCGGCTCGGCCACCTCCTCCCTTTGCAGGCGGGGCGGGGTAAGGCGGGGTGGGGTGGGGCGGGGCGGGGCGGGGCGGGGCGGGGCGGGGCGGGGCGCGTCGGGAGGTCACGCGTCCGCCGGCACCGTGTTCAGCCGCACGTGACGCCCCGCTGCCGCCGCCGCTCCCAGCGCGGGGATTTACCCCAGGCGAGGCGCCCAGGCCCGAGGTGCAGCAAAAGGGATGCCGGCCGGGAGAGGGATTGGGTGCGAAGGTGGGCGTGCCGCCCCGCCCCGCCCTGCCCCGCCCCGCCCCGCCCCGCCCCGCCCCACCCCGCCCCGCCCCGCCCCGCCCCGCCCCGCCCGTGCAGCCTGCACGCAGCGCGGATACGGCTGGCTGCCCTGCCCGGACCACGCGTCGGAAATTCGATCGACCCGCCAGCGAGGAGTCGGTCCGGGCCGACCCGGTCGGCCGGGCCCGCGAGCCAAGTTATTTCACTCCCTCTGGCCGGGGCGGCGTGGTGGGGCGGGGCGGGGCGCGGCGGGGCGCGGCGGGGCGCGGCGGCCAGAGTGTTTTGGCCTCCAAAGGCGCGGGGAAATTGAATAAGATACTGCAGCGCTCGCCGGCTTTCTGTTTCTGGTTGACCCTGGGGGAGGAAGGGAGGTGTTGTTGAAGGAACGCCACGGATGTCGGACAAGCCGACGCCCCAGCTCGTACCGCGGGCTGTGAGATGCGGCCCGGGCGCCTGCGCCTAGGGTGGGCGCCCCGCCCCCCCTGCCCCGCCCCGCCGGGCCTCGCCCCGCCACCTGTTGTGACCGCTGGGCCTGTGCGGCTGGGGCGTGGCGGGCGGGGCGGGGCGGGCGGGCGGGGCGGGCGGGGCTGACGCGAGCGATACCATGAAAAAGTGAAGCAGCAGGTACTACTGTGATGCGCTGCGGGCAAGCCCGAAGGGCTGGGCTGGGGTTGGGTGGGGTGGGCGTATCGGGCGGACCGAGGCGTAGTGGGGCCGGAGGCTGGAGAGGCTCCGGAGCCCCGAGATTACCTGCAGAGCAGACGCACCCCGCTGCTGAGAGACGGCGTGGCGGGGCGGGGCGGGGTGGGGCGGGGTGGGGCGGGGCGGGGCGGGGTGGGGCGGGGCGGGGTGGGGCGGGGCGGGGCATACGCAGTGTAGTGAAGGGTCGAAGGGGTTCGGCGGGGGTGCAGGGAGACAGGGTGGTGGAGGTTCGGAGAAAGAGAGGCAGAGAGCGGGGGAGGGGAGGGGAGGGGAGGGGAGGCGGGAGCCAGAGAGCGTGAGGGGGATGTGGGGTCATCCAAAATGTATGCCCGTCACTTATTTAGCAGCGAAACCGAGCGAGCGGGTGGAGCAGAGCGGGCTGAGCGGAGCGGCCGGGCAGGCGGGCGGGGCGGCAGGGCTGGCCTCGACCTTCTTACCCCTCCGTCTCAACCCCCTCAGGCGGGGGCGGGGGCGGGCAGGGGCGAGAGACAGCGTGTTGGTGGACGCCAGATAGCCCGTAGGCAACTGTCTGGGCGCCGATGTGCGCGGCCTGGGGCCGGGCCCGGGGCCCTCCACAACGTCAGTTCGACGTCACGTCCGCGCCGTCACAAGGATGTCAACCCCACTTGGAACACACGCTCCCCGCCGCCCCCCGCCGCCCCCCGCCGCCCCCCCCCGCCCCGCCCCCGCCGCCCCGGCCGCCCTCTGGCGCAGCGCTGCGGCAGACCGACAAAGGCCATCGGAGTTAATTACAAAGGTGGCGCGCGGCTGTGTATGTGAGCGGGACGAGGGAGTGTGAATGTGTGTGTGTGTGTGTCGCGCCCCGGGGGCGGGGGCGGGGCGGGGGTGGATTGGCGTAATGTGTCTGCTTCTGCTGGGATGAGAAAGTACGGCATGCATGAATGCACCTCTCCCCCCGCACCCCGTGACCTGCACTGAGCGCTCATCAGGCTGCATCAGTGTAATGATGGTCCGCGCCCCGCCCGCCCCACCCGCCCGCCCCGCCCCGCCCCGCCCCGCCCCGGCCTGTCCCAGCGGAGGCCGCCCGCCCGCCAATCTCTCTGTTGGACGTTGGGCGCGGGGGCGGGGCGGGGCGGGGCGGGGCGGGGGCAGAGCTCCGGTCATTATTGAGTGCCGAAGATTGGCGCGGCTGCTCGCCATATGACCTGTGCCCCACCCCGCCGCGCCCCGCCCCGCCCCGCTCTGCCCGGCCCGGCAGCGGCAACAACTCTCGCCTGGTATCTCGTGTGTCCATCAGCAGCCTGCACGCGGACTAGACCTGTGCCCCCACCCCGCCCCACCACGCCCCGCCCCGCCCCGCTCGCTACTGTGCGGTCCGCGCTGGACGAGACTCATGTCCTATGCCCCCCCCCTCCCCACTCCTCCTCGCACAACCCCAATTCCAACCTCCCTTTGCCGACCAGGGTTTGTCGCCCCCCCAACACCTCCCTGCACTCTGCTCTACGACGGCCCCGCTCATTGCTGGCTAGGCGTTTGCCTAATTCACGGGGGCCATGACGCACTCGGGGGCGCGCGCGTGCAGTATTCACAGCACGTCGTGCTCGTGCCGCGCGGCCATGCCGCACCGCCCCTCGCGACGGAAGGCTGCCGACGTCTCCGCGTCTCTCTTTTCTCTCTCTCTCTCTCTCTCTCTCTCTCTCTCTCTCTCTCTCTCTCTCTCTCTCTCTCTCTCTCTCTCCCTCTCCCTCTCCCTCGCTTGTCCCTCCCTTCTCTTTCTCTTTTTCCCTCGCACTCGCACCCCCCTCCCCATCCCACCCCAGCGTTCTTCCTAATAGGCCCTCAGGTGCGACAGCGGTAGCAGTTGCGGTGAACCAAACCTCCGCGCAACCAATTTCCTCTCCTCCCCTCTCGCATCCGCCGTTGTCTCCCCCGCCCGCTGCCTGCTTCCCCTCCCCCCCCCCCTCCCTCCCTCTCTCACGACACCCTCCCCGTATCGTAAATCGTCTTGCGCCAGAGAATGCGACAAACGTGTTCGATAAGCAGGACCCCAGGACTGCTCAGGCCGGGCCGGGCCGGGTCGCTCGGAGGGCTGGCTATGGCCAAGACTGCAGCCCGGTGAGGTGAGTGGAGGGGAGGGAGGGGGGGGGGGAGGAGGGGGAGGGGGAGGGGATTACGGGCCATCATCCTGATCCTGGCGGAGTTCTCAGTGATAGGGCGCGTGTTTGGCGGGAGCTGTAGCCCCGACTGTAGCTCGGACAGGTACAGTAATTCCTTTCTTAACCCCCCCACCGCTCCCGCGGCGCGCTAGCTGAGCCCCTCGGGGGGCCCCCCCGGGGCGGCAGCGGCCCCAGGGCCCCAGGGGGCCTCCACCGCAGCGCGGGGCGAGCAGACGGTAGAGACAGGTGCAGCCCTCGCGGCCCGGCCCGGCCAGTCGTCTGCAATTAGAAATGTAACGTGATAGTGACGAGTTGCGGTGGGGAGGGGAGGGGCCTCGGCGATGCTATCGGGCCCCGCCCGGCCCCGCCTGCTATATAACTTGAGACAGGCAGGAGAAAGTTATCAAGCGCGACAATCGGCAGCGAAAGTGGAGCAGTGTGGTGGTGGCGGGGCCCCGGTGGCCGGGCGCGGGGCGGGGCGGGGCGGGGTGAGGTGGGGCGAGGCCAGAGTGATGGGGAGGAAGAGGAAGTGCAACAATCAGAGCCGAACGTTTGAGCGGCTCTGTGAGTCTCGAATAATTGAGCAATCCAACTAGTTTCTCTGGTTCCGCGTTCCGCATCGCGGCGTCGTCTCGTGTTTTCTCCGAATACGCACTGTGGCGGCTGCGCTGCAGCTGGCAGCCAGAGGTGCGCCCCGCTCTGGCCCGCACCGCCCCGCCCCGCCCCGGCCGCTAATTTTGAAACCCTCCTGGATTTCGACCCCATCCCTAACTTCACGGCCATATTTCTCGCTTCTCTTTGGTCGTGGGGCTGGGACCTGGTAGGGAGTTACTAAAAGGGATATTTAGGATAGGTTATGCTAGGTTAGGTTAGGTTAGAATAGGCTGGTTTTGATTCGAGAAGCAAAGAAAACAGCTGATCTTCTTCTACTTTAACCTTACTTAAATCCAATCCAACCGATCCTAACCTAACCTAACCTAGCCTAACCTAGCCTAAATATCCGTCTTAGTAACTCCCTACCAGGTCCCAGCCCCACGACCAAAGAGAAGCGAGAAATACGTCTGTCCGTTGCCAGCGCGTATACCGCGCCGTGATGCGCCTGCACGAGCTCTGTGCAGCCTGGCGCCTGCGGTAGCGTGGGTAGGCAACCCACACGCGGGCGTGCCCGGCGGGCCTGCCTATCTGTCGCCTCTCAGGCGCTCAGATCTCTGACGGGCCGCTGCCGTCGTTGGCTTTGAAGTTTTTGCGAAGGCTTTGCGTCTAGGGGGCAACCATGTTTGATGTTAGGGCACACTAGATTTCTTTAGAGGCATTCCAAACCTAAGGAGCCACTCATTTTTCGACCATCTCGAAAAAAATATTTTTTGTTATTTCTTAGTAGAGGGCATCTCCCTGATGGTCCCTTGACCAGTCTGGGCTCGATCGGTCCAAAACTGTGGGCTTGGCATCGGTGCAAAGTGGCCAAAAACAGCCAAAATCGACCATTTGGGTACTAATGGGTTCTCGAAAACGGTTCATCCTACAGAGTCCCTTCCAAGCTCATTTGAAAGAGGAAAGTGCATTCTAGGTACCCTAATTTTCTCAGATTTTTCCCAAGACTGGTTTCGAGGTTATGCCCGTGCAAAGTTGCACAAAACCTTGCAAAGGTAACTTTGGGAGTGTACCATCCCCGGGTAGGGATCGACCTTAGCCAAAATCGGTTCCGGAGGGTTTTCAGGGTCGACAAAGACATTCCCGATGTCAGTTTGCACCTCCGGCATCATCCTGAGGGTCTCCTCGGGGATTTCCAGGGACCGCCGATTGCCTAAATTGGCCTTTATTCCGCTCCCCGGCCTGGACTCTAGGGTTTCACCGTGACCGGAGGGGAAATTCGCATCGGAAAATCTTGTACAGACTACTCGGTGGAGGCCGTCGAGGCCTAGGCCGCGGCCCATAAGCACACATTCCTCGGCACGCTGGAGCCTGTGGCGTGGCTGAGGCGCAGGGTGTGGTCACGGCAAGGGGGAATTCACTTCCGTAATACACTGTACACCTGATCCATGTATTACACCGTAATACACATAATGTAATACCGAAAAACACAAGAATATGCTCGAAAGTGATTAAATCTTGAGAGTCATACACTCTCGAAACCCAAGTGTGTGCATGGCATGCGCCATTTGGAGTCGACAACAAGGCACACTCTAAAAAAGAGTATTGTTTATGTCGCGCATGGTGGTGATGTGGAACTTCCTCGGAACTCAAATTTCATTGCTAATGTTTTGCCGTTGCTTTTCACAGGTACTGAGCCACCAAAACATCCCCGGCCCACAAATGCCTGCGAACATTGTCGATTAAATATTGCAGCAAAAAGTTTTCAAGTCGATCAAACCTTACTCGTCACAGAAGAATATACAGCGGTGAAAACCCGTATAGGTGTGATCTTTGCAATGCTAAATTCAATCATAAAGTGCATCTTGTTAGCCACATCAGAATATATACCGGTGAGAAACCATATGACTGTCATCATTGCAAAACAAAATTTAAGCAGAAAGGGGATCTTGTTAGACACTTAAGAATACATACCGGTGAGAAACCATATGAATGTCATCATTGCAAAGCAAAATTCAGTCGTAAAGAAAGTCTTGCTGTACACATTAAGAACCACATGAGTTAGCCTTCTCGCTGGACAGATTTTCTGCAGTATTCTGCGGGAAACAGTAATTTTTTCAGCAAGAGAAACATCGTGGCGTCGCATAGTTGTATGGACAGTTATACTTGAGATTAATAAACGAAATGTGTTATACTCCTTCTTTCACACATGAATGTAAATTCTTTAGAATATCAAACCATTTTGTTCTGTTATTTCCTGTACATCCTCTTTTCTTCTTTGTTAATGTATTCTTAGCGAATGCTTTGTGTAAACTAAATGATATTTTGTAACTTTAAAAAATAAAATATGGCTTATTATAACATTTTCTCGGGGCCCTTTGTCTTCTCTTAGTGGATGTGGTTTTTGTTGGTGACGTTGGGCTGGGGCTCGCTGGTCGCGGTTAGTTTTAATGTTGCATGCCGTAGTAATACATAGCATCCAACAGTCCAACTCTGCATGGCTATTGTCTGCCCTGTTTATTTCATGCATAGTGGTGATGGAATGTCCTCGGAAATCAAATGTCATTACTAATGTATTGCCGTTGCTGTTCACAGGTGCTGAGCCAGCAATTAATCTCTGGCCCGATGCCCCTGAAGGGTTTAGAATCAAGGTTCCTGAGGAATCCTACTTTGACGACTGTCAGATGGACGAGAAAAGGCCGTTTGCCGACAGCCAAGGAGTTGCAGACAAGCCTTCGGCCGACCAGCTGACTCTCGTAGTATCGGACTGCTACTCCTTACGCACACGCCAGCAGGCCCCTGATATGAAGTATCGCAGGCTGTCTAGTACCGATGAGGATCCTGCCGAAGAACGTGAATCGGTACCTAGGGTTAGCGCAGGGAATACTAGCGACCAAGCAGCTAAGGATGAGCAAGAGAAAGACGGGACCCCACCGCAAAGTAACAAGTGTGATCTTTGCAATGCAAAATTTAGTCTCAAAAGGGATCTTGTTAGACACATAAGAATACATACCGGTGAGAAACCATATGAGTGTCATCATTGCAAAGCAAAATTCACTCGGAAAGACAGACTTGATGCACACATAAGAATACATACCGGTGAGAAACCATATGAGTGTCATCATTGCAAATCAAAATTTAGTGAGAAAGGGGATCTTGTTAGACACATAAGAATACATACCGGTGAGAAACCATATGAGTGTCATCATTGCAATGCAAAATTCAATCATAAAGGGCATCTTGCTACACACATCAGAATACATACCGGTGAAGCACCATATGAGTGTCATCATTGCAAAAAAAAATTTAAGCAGAAAGGGCATCTTGTTAGACACATAAAATTACATACCGGTGAGAAATCATACCAGTGTGATCAATGCAAAGCAAACTTCAGCGATAGATCGGCTTTTGTTAGACACATCAGAAAACATTCCGGCGAGAGACCATATCAGTGTGATCTTTGCAAAGCAAAATTCAGTCGTAAAGATAATCTTGCTGTACACATTAAGACCCATATGAGTTAGCCTTCCCTCTGCACAGATTTTGTGCATTATTCAACCAAAAACATTTATTTTTTCAGAAAGATAAGCATCGTGGCATCGCATATTTGTATAGAAATTTATACTTGAGAGTAATAAACGAAATGTGTTATACATATTCCTTCTTTCATACTTGAATCTAAATTATTTTGAATATCAAACTATTGTGTTCTGTTTATTTTCTGTACATCCTCTTTTCCTTGTTTATGTATTCTTAGCGAATGATTTGTGTAAACTTCTTGATATTTTGTAACCTAAAAAAATAAAATATGGCTTATAATAACATTTTTCTCGGGCTTTTTGTTTTTCCGTAGCGGACGTGTTTTTTGTTGTTGTCGTTGGGCTTGGGCTTGCTGGTCGCCGTTAGTTTTCATGTTGCATGCCGTTGTAATACATATACACAAGCTGCACCCAACAGTCCAACTCTACTTTGCTGTTGCCGGGGTTGTTTATGTCGTGCATGGTGGTGATGTGGAACTTCCTCGCAACTCTAATTTCATTACTTATGTTTTGCCGTTGCTGTTCACAGATTTTTTTTAGAGTGTGTGCCTGTGTATGCTCTGTGTGTGCACTAAGTGCATGCCTCGTTGGCATGCTTTAATTTAGAGCACGCCTGGCAGGTACACTCTTTTTTAGAGCATGCCTGGCAGGCACACTCTTTTTTAGAGTGTGCCTTGTGGTTGACTCCAAATGGCGCATGCCATGCACCCCCTGGGGTTTCTAGAGCAAGTGTAATTCAGGTGTAATACTGTGTAATACCGAGTAGTCTGTACAAGATTTTCCGATGTGAAATTTCCCTTCGGGCACGGTGAAACCCTGGAGTCCAGGCCGGGGAGCGGAATAATAGCCAATTTAGGCAATCGGCGGTCCCTGGACGTCCTCGAGAACACCCTCAGGATGATGCCGGAGGGGCAAACTGACATCGGGAATGTATTCGTCAACCCTGAAAACCCTCCGGAACCGATTTTGGCCAAAGTCGGTGCCTCCCCGGGGATGGTACACCCCCAAAGTTACCTTTGCAAGGTTTTGTGCAACTTTGCACGGGCATAACCTCGAAACCAGTCTTGGGAAAAATCTGAGAAAATTAGGGTACCTAGAATGCACTGTCCCCTTTCAAATGAGCTTAGAAGGGATTCTGTAGGATGAACCGTTTTCGAGAACCCATTAGTACCCAAATGGTTGATTTTGGCTGTTTTGGCCACTTCGCACCGCTGCCATATCCACAGTTTTGGACAGATCGAGCCCAGACTGGTCAAGGGACCATCAGGGGGATGCCCTCTACTAAGAAATAACAAAAAATATTTTTTTTCGTGATGGTCGAAAAATGGGTGGCTCCTTAGGTTTTGGAATGCCTCTTAGGGATGCAATTTCGTCTGATTTCGTAAGATTTTGCCGGATTTTACGCCCATATTTTGCATGTTGTTTTTTTCCCCCTTTTTGGGGAAAGATTTCAGATTTCAAGAGATCTCGGTGGTGTAAAGGGACACAGGATTTCGAGACCGGTTGTCCCCTCGTTTCGCATATTGTTTTTATCTGAAGCGAGGCGTGTCGCGCCGTCAGTTTTGTCAGGTCAGTAGGCAAATAAGATCGTACGCACGCACCTGTGTGAGGAAGACGGGTATATCCGCCTGCCTACCTGGCAAAATGTATTCTCATGCGTGGAGAGTTTGCCTAGTAGGCAGGCGTAGACCCGTCTGCCTCACACAGGTGCGTGCGTACGATCTTTTGCCTACTGATCTAACACCACTGCTGGTCGCGGTACTTACGGACTGCGCACATATTCGAAATGGAAAAAAGCAGGAAGCGTCTATTTGCGGCGCGAGAGCGGGTCGTTCGCGATAGCTTCCCCCTCGGATGGTCTCGTTTCGCTTACCCCTATCCCTACTCCTACAACCTCCCCCTCTTCTCCCTCTGCTACGCCTCGAATTTAAAACAAAACTGGTCGCCACTTACCTCGCCAATTTACTCTGCGCATCATTGCAGGGTTGTAGGGGGGGTGGGGGGGGCTTGCGGCTCACTCTAGCCGCTCCGCTCCGCGCCGTTCACTAATTGGGGGTGGGAGGCACCATGGTGGGGGGGGAGGGGGGGGGCAGGGCGCCTCTGGCCTCATGAATCCCTAGAAAATAACGAGTGAAAATCCTCATACCTGTGGATGGCCCATTATGGAAATGGAGGTGGCCGCTCCGCCCGGCCCCGCCCTGCCCGATTGGGCCCCAAACGGCGTCTCAAACAATAGGGCTTGGCTGCGGGCCAGACGCGTTTCACCGCACCCCGCAAGCAGGTCCTCCCCCGCGCCGCCCCCGCGCCGCCCCCGCGCCGCCCCCGCGCCGCCCCCATGCCGCCCCCATGCCGCCCCCGCGCCGCCCCCGCGCCGCCCCCGCGCCGCCCCCGCGCCGCCCCCGCGCCCCCGCTGCAGCCGCGCGGTGCGTATAGTACACCGCGGACCCACTTTTGCCGTTGCCCAAGGTTACCCCCATAAGGTTTCGCGCGCCAGCTCGCGTGGCTGCGCGCGGGGTGCAGCCGCCATAGTGTTCTTCTGCTCGGCTGTGTCCGTGAGGTGTGAAGTCCTGCCCCGCCCCGCCCCGCCCCGCCCCGCCCCGCCCTGCCCACTCCGCAGTGAGGGTGACGCAAATCACTCGGGCGCGAGACTGATTACCGAAATGAGGTACTTGGTAATGACGGCCGGCCTCGGTCGCCGCCTCTCTGCACCCCCCTCCCCCCCCCCCACCCCCTCCCCCACCTCCCCGGATCCTCTCATTTTTATAACCTTACTTAACGAGGACGAGCACCGTCCGAATAAAAATCATTTTACGATCCCCGCGCTACCCTAGACTTTTTTTTTTCACCCTCACTTTCTTCGTCCCTTTTCTTCTGGCCCTCCCTACTTTTCCTCCGCCCGGGCCGGGCTTCCTCTACTCCTATGAAGCTCTATCCATCCTTTCTCTATCTGGGCCGCAGCCAAGCTTGGCACCCACATTCCCTCTTTATCTTATTTACTCACCTCGCCTTGTCTTCTTTATCGTCCTTGTATCTTTTATTTCCAGACCAGTCTTTGCACTTCATCATGATCTTTCTCTCTCTTTCTTCCTGTCGCCGGCCCCCCTTCTCTCTCTCTCTCTCTCTCTCTCTCTCTCTCTCTCTCTCTCTCTCTCTCTCTCTCTCTCTCTCTCCGGTTCATCGCGATATCCCCCCTCTTGCCGGCTGGCAGGGGCGCTGAAAGTAATAATTGCCGTTCGTATGATTAGTAGCGCGGTAGGGTCAGGCCCGGGGCGTGGCAAGAGGTGGGGCGGAGTGGGAGGAGGCGGGGGGGGGGGGGGGGAGGACCTGCGGTGAAGGAAGAGGGAGGGGCGACAGTTATCTCGCAGGACATCTTCCCCAGTCAGGCATTTTCTTTCGCCAGGCGTCGCCAGGAACACAAATGGATGGCTGCTATTGCAGCGAAAAAGGAAATCCCTTTCGTCCCTTTCTCTTTCTCTCTCCTCTCTCTCGCTGTCCTTAATGGCGGGTCATTGAGTACACCGACAGCGCTGATGAGCCCACCAACAAAAGCAAAGCGAAATAACTGCAATGGCGGCAGTTCTAATCTGTCTTGTGAAGCGCGGCCGCGCGCTCCGCTCCGCTCTGCTCGGCTCGGCCTGAATATCGGAGGCGAAAACTGGCGAAAGCCCTTGTGGTCAACTTACACACTCTGAAAATTAGTTTTTAATTTTTTTAAAGACTAGCACTAACATGTTCCGCGCCAATCTTCGGTGCGATGTCTTTTGAATTTTCATGCAGACTCTGCAAACTCAAGTGTCGTACAGTACTGCAGTAAAAAGTGTAGGACCAATGGTTCTGCAGTTTTTATTGTAGGACACCCTGTGTCCGACAGTTTTTAGTGTATGACGCCGTACGTCAGACACAGGTTGTCATACGCTGAAAACTGTCGGACACAGGGTGTCCTGCACTAAAAACTGTAGGACACAGGGTGTCCTACACTAAAAACTGCAGAACCATTGGTCCTACACTTTTCACCGCAGTACTGTACGACACTTGAGGTTGCAGAGGATTCTTTTTGCAACCTGAATAAGGTTCAACTTTCGGTACATGCTCGGTGACGTCTGTCGCACAATAAACAACCAAAGTAAACTCCCATCTTACCTCGCCTTCAGTCATGAAAGCAGAAGGGAAAATCACACGTACCGGTGGCTTTGCGACCTCTGTGCGACCTGTGTGCATCGGAACAGCTCTGCAGGACCCGCGGGGTGGGGCGGGACGAGGCGGGGCCGGGGTGTAGGGGTGGGGCGGGGTAGGGGTGGGGTGGGGCAGGGGCGGGTTAGGGGCGGGGTGGGGTAGGGGCGAGGCGGAGGTGTGCCGGGCTCTAGTAGCGCTGCTGTGTGAATTGCTTATTTAGCTGGGATGGAATTCTAAACCACTCTACAGCCTGTGTGCGCAGCCTCCTCACGTGAGGGTAAACATGACGATTGCTTGATCACTCATAGCAGTTGCGGTTCAGTGCGGCGGCGGGGTGGGGTGGGGCGGGGTTGGGCCGGGCGGGGCCGCGTGGGTATGACCCCAACCCCTATCAAACTCAAAATAGCTCACTCAATTTTTACACGTAAATTTTTACCCCCCGTTATTTGGTTGATTTATTTATTCTGCGTGAGTGTTGTTATTCCGTTGGGTGTGCCAGGCAGGCAGGGCGTCACTGACAGCTGCTATTGACGCGAGCGAGCGTTCGCCTTGGAGACTTACAGCGGAGTGGCGCGGCGCGCGGCGCGCGGGGCGGCGGCTCCACCACTGATTCTCCATTAATATGCGAGTCGGGTGACGATCTGTGAACAAACGTATACACGAGAGGCCCTTATCTGCCTGAGGTTGCCCCCGCCCCGCCCCGCCCCGCCCCACTCGGCAGCGCCAGTGCCCTGCTCTGCTCAGTGCCAAAGCCGATAACACATTCCCCTTAATACGAACGATTCCGCCACCGCATGATGCCGGCAGCGGGGCGTGTGTGTGTGTGTGCGTGTGTACACACGGGGTTGGCCCGCCCCGCCCCGCCCCGCCCAGCCCCGCCACACGATGTAAGGGCACACTATGTGGCCCGGCGAGGAGGCCGCTGCTCGAACATTGTGAGAGTCGTTCAGAGTCCTCCCGGTGCGTTGAGCTGGATTCTAATTCTTCACGGAAAAAAATATATCGCGGTTTACTTTGGGACTATCGACGAATTAGTCCGTGACAAGTGACAACTGACAACTAATATAAACATGCTGGCAAACAAAAGGTGTCTGTGTTGACGGAAATTTTGAGTTTTCACACCCCACACACAAGTTGTCTTGTTTTTGGCAAATTTATTAGTTGTAGCGACTAATTTTCGGTCACAGCAATGGACTTCTTTATTTCTGTGTTGTTCGACTGACCCCGGCTAAAACATTGCGGGGAGACCCGTTTACATTTTTCTTCACCCGCAGAGTGGAAATTGAATATCCTCTAGTCAACATATTTCCGATGGCTATGAGACCACAAAAACAAAAACAAAAAAATCCCTCTAAAAGTGTCGCGCCCCCGGGGAAATCGCAGTCTTTGGCGACGTCGCTGCAACAACCCCTTTGCGTCGGAGGCGCGGAAGAAAGGACAGGGAGTGGGGGACGGGGAGTCGAGGAGGGCCCCAGACGGGGGAGGAGGCTGGGGAGGGAGAGATTTGCGGGAAGAAAGAGGGAAATTCAAGGGGCTGAGTGGTGGTTTGGGAGAGAAGGGGATGGCTAGAGGGTGAGGAGGGGGAGGAGGGGAGGGGAGCGACCGGATTGACTCGCGGCCGGCTCTCCCGTCGTTGTGAATGTTTGATAAGGAACTCAGATGCCAACTTCTCGCTGCGATCAAATATTTTGATTACGGGGACGGTCGCCAACTCCCAGTCCAGCCGGCAGCATAGCGGCGGAACGGCCTCTGCGGGGCGGGGCGGGGCGGGGCGGGGCGGGGCGGGGCCTGTACTGCACACCCAGCTGCAAATCCCGAACGTGTCCCAAACGCAAATTTTGGATTTCCGTCCGGAATCTTACTGTGGCGGACCGCGAGAATAATGACTGCCAATAGGCCGTCCCGTCACTACCGGTCACTGTTAAAAATTCCGTACGGTAATGGCTAAGGAACGCACCGCTATTTTTTTGTTTGTTTGTTTTTGTTTTTTTGCGGAGTGTGCCGTAGCTCCAAAATACGGTGCCCATCGAGAAAGAAAATACACAATACGGGATTTTTGCGTACGGGCTGGTCCGTAGTATGAAAGAACGGAAAAGTCCGTATAACGATTTGTATGGTCATTCCGTGTTCTCGAAAGACGGTTAAAAATTTCCCTTTCAAATTCCTGTAGTAATTTTTAACAGAGGTCGGTAACTTATATTCCGAACGGTACCTTGTGGGCAGATTACCGCAGTTTGGTTCCTATAGGTACGTTGAGGTCCGGTCGGGAGGCATTTTCGTTGCGATCGGTTGCCCCGCCCCGCCCCGCCCCGCGGGCTGAAGGCTGGCCACGCCACTGCCGTCCTGCTCGGCTATGCCACGCGGTGCCCCAGGCGCTGCGGCCCGACGCGCACGCGTGCGGCACGCTGCCGTGCCCTGCCCTGCCCTGCCCTGCCCTGCCCTGCCCTGCCCTGCCCTGCCCTGCCCTGCCCTGCCCTGCCCTGCGTGCGTGCGTGCGTGCGTGGCGGGGCGTTCAACTTATCCGTGACATCACGTTCACACCTCTCCGGGCACGCCACGCGATCACTCACCGTGACGATGACTGATTGTTCTTGTCTGGGCGCGGCGCACCCCGCCCGATAGGAATCTATCCCGAGTCACACCCGGCCGGGCCCTTCTGCCACCCCTCCGCTCCGCCCTTCCTTATACACACCCTTATCTCCTCATACACACATCCTTTAAGTTCGCCGGGCCCGCCCGCCCCTGCGCCGCCCCCTCCTAGCAGCTGTCATCTACCCTGCCCCCCCCCACCCCCTCCCTTCCTCCGCCTCCGCAGTACCTCAATAACTGCCCTCGGTGGGCCCCACTCTTTCCCACGGGGCATCTTATGTTCGAATTGAAAGCAATCAAGGCTGAGTAGAGCGGCTGAGCCGAGGCCCGCTCCATGAATAACAACAAACGTCTCAAGCCTAGCTTTCCCTTCGGCTCGGCTGGCTGGCTGGCTGGGCTGCGCTCCATCTCGCACAACCTCCAGACGGCTGACATGGCACTGTACATTTCTCAACACACTCTCATACTAAAAAAAATAATCTTGTAAATTAAATTATTGTGCGTTTGAGTTTTCTACAGGTCTTGGAGGAGTGATGAACATACATATCAGCTCACTTATATGAACTTCTAGTGGTCTCTTTTTGCCGGCGACAGCGTTCCCCCTCCGCTTTAGCAAACGCCCTGCCCTCTCCCCTGACCCGACCGTGGCTAAAGCTCCCAATGAGCCGCGCCAATAAAATGCAAATCTCGGCGTTATTAACGAGTGTCTTTATCAGAGCCTGTCTCTCTGCAGGTGCGCGCGGAGCGGCCCGTGGAGCGCCCCCTCCCCCCCCCCCCCCCGCGTCTCCTCGCCCACACTCCCAAAGGCCGCTGGCTGGGCTGCAATCATTTTTACAAGTGTTCTTGATCATTATGAGTACTATCCCATGGGCTTGACGTGTAGGTTTATTGGCGCACTGCTTGTATAGGTTGTCAAAGGGGTGCGAAATGCAAAATTGAATTTGGTTCTATTTCCATTGTAACCCCGTCAGGGACTTTAAAGCGTTCCGAAAATCCGAGAGCAAAAATTTTTCTCGTGAATGTCGGTCGAGGTGTTTTGTTTGGCCAGGAGAAGAGTTCTTTCTCAGACCCGCAAGCCGGCCGGGCAGAAAAATAAGGCAAATGATATTATTACAATCTCTGCAAGGAGCCGTTCTAATTACAAGCTCCAGCCGCCTTGAAGGCTGTAATGAATATCACAGGGCTTGCATCAAAGGAAATGGCTTATGGGCGCCAATTACGCACACATTTTTGTTTTGCTTTGGTCTTGACTTTTTTTTTTTTGTTTGCCTATTTTTCTTTTGCATCCTTTTTCCCGCCGGCTGAGGCCCTCTTTAGTGGGAGCGTTGTGCTTGTTGTTGGCCCGGTCTGTTACCAGGCGCTCCCTAAACTAGGCTCCGGCGAGGGTGGCGGGACGTGGCGGGGCGGGGCGGGGCAGAGGTGTGCCCGTGCCCCGCCCCGCCCCGCCAGATGCAGCAGGTTCAGCGACGCCATTCCATCGCATTACGCGACCCCTAGCAGGAGCGGGCACACGAGCTCACCCTGTCGCACTACACGCACTGGATGCGGACAGTGGTGTCCCGCTTTGTTTTTTTTCCTCTCACTGTCTTTTTATTCATGATTTTCTTTTCTTTCTTTACTGTTTGCCGAAAATTTTAGGTATCCCGCGTTTACGACTTGCGGCTGCAAGCAGTACGCGCGCACCGCATTGTATCCATTGCTGGTGCGTTTTAATCACCCGCCCCGCCGTGCTATGTGTTTTGCCAGCGCGTTTCTAAACGCGTAACGCCGCCCCGCCCCGCCCCGCCCCGCCTCGCCCCGCCCCGCCCCGCCCCGCCCCGCCCCGCCCCGCCCCACCCCACCCGGCCCCGCCCCGCCCCACCCCGCCCCGCCCCGCCCCGCGCTAGCTGTACCACGGTCGTACCCGACCGCAACCGTAATGATCAATTAATAACGTCTGGTCGTGGACCCCCCCCCCCCCCCCCCGGCCGGCGCGGCGCTTCGGTTAACTTTTCAGCAATAAAAGTGGCGGCGGCGAGGAGGCAAGTTTTGGCGAAACACTCGGGGCTATTACTGCCAGCGCCTTGTCGAAATAAACTGATTGCGTCTGCCGAGCCGACCGAGCCGGGCCGCGTTTTTAGGAAGCCTCACTGAGCTCGGACCCTCTGCTCGCTTATCTAAGTTCGGTTTCTCCCCTTCCGGTCGCGACTTCGAGGGTTAGCAGGCTAAATTGCGTTACTATACTTAAGGATAATCAAGGGTAGGTTAGGATAGGTTTACCTTAACCCTAACTAATTACGTAGTTTAGGTTTGAGCACACACAACCGACACCTTTGAGCAGCTCGAGCTCAGTAATAACGTTGGACCTGCCCGGGCCGGGCGCTGATGGCGGGGCGGGCCCAGGGTCCGCAGACACCGCCACCTTACGTGCACCTTCTTACACAATTATGCAAAAATCGTACGTAGTGAATTGGGACTGTAAGCTTATTTATGCAACTATGTACGATTTTCTTACGCATGCAAATGTACATAGCGGTACGTTAATCAAATTACATAACTGCAGCGATGTAGTACAGACTTAAGATCCTTCCGCCCGGGTCGGACCGCTCTGTCGCTCGGCCCGCACGCGTTAGCCTCATCTCTCTCCCTCGGGGCCGTCAGTCTTAGACCCATGGCCCAACCTTCTTAACCGTAAAACCTAAACCTCGAAATCGGAAGTGGAAGTGGAGGTGGTCGAACTTAAAGAAGCAGAAGCGGATGGCGGTGCCGGAGTAAGGGAGGGTTCCTAAATACGCAGCCCGCCCGGGCCCGGGCCCGCCTGGGGAAATAAATTCCGAGAAGGCGGTGGAGCCCAGGCGTGAGGAGGGCGCTGCACCTCTCTCCTTTTCTCCTCTCTCTCTCTCTCTCTCTGGCCGACCCACCCCCACGTGCTGGCTGAGAATAATAAGCACAGGCGCACTTTCGCGCCTTTATTTCCGCGCCGCTTCAGGGATTCGCCACTTTTCTTACTGCGCTGTGCGTTTATCGATAATCTCTCTGTTTTCGCCACCTTCTCTGGGAGCGAGGGGCCTGGCCCCGGGGAGCTGGAGAAATAAACAGAAGGAGGGGGCTGGAGCTGGAGCTGGAGCGCAGAGCAGGGGCGACATGCGCGCCCGGGCCTCGCAGCAGTTACCTCAGGTGTCGACGCACCTCTTCCACTCGGGCAAACGAAGTGTGTACATATATTCATTATTATTTACTGCGTACCTACAGGTATTCGGTAAACAGTGTGAAACTTACATGGCCATTTATGCAGTAAATAGTGTGTACATGCCAAGGTACACACTATTTCCTGAATACCTTGGCACCTTGGCATACACACGTAGTTTCTGTGTGATTTTTCGTGTGTACATGCCAAGGTATTCAGAAAATAGTGTGTACCTTGGCATGCACACACTATTTTCTGCATACTTACATGACCATGTACACACAGACTATTTACCGAATACCTGTAAGTGTGCAGTAAATAATGAATACATGTACACACTTGGTTTGCCAGAGCAGCGAAACCGTGCCGGCCATTGTGTTTCCTCTTATTTGACTCTCTGCTAAATATTTGAGGTATCTTTTGTGTCTGAGGACGCAGGGGATGTGCGGAAAAGTGGGGAACGCCCCTTCAAAGGCCCTCTGCTGCAATAACGCAATGCGCGCGCTGCAGGCCAGAGGAACCGCTCCAAGTGCCTAGTCTTACACCGCCCCGTCCCACCCCGCCTCGCCCCGCCCCGCCGCGCCCCGCCGCGCCCCGCCGCGCCCCGCCCCGCGCCGCCACTCAGCGGGGATTATATTCGATTAACTTCCTTTGTAGCAACGCCACGACCTTGCCCTTGGCTGCTGCTTGCCTCGCCTGCGCACTTTATTATCCAGCCAACGCGTAAAGCCCCCCCCCCCCCATACCCCAGCCCACCGCACACACACGCGCACACACACACACACACACACACACACACACACGAGAGCCCCCCGCCCCGGATGAGTTTTTATATAAATAAATATATGAAAATCATGAGGGGGCGGGGCGGGCGGGGCGGGGCGGGGTACCACGCTTCATGGGCCGCGCCCCGCCGCTGGCTGCCGCTGGCTGCCGCTGGCTGCTGCGGCCTCGCGAGGCGCGCGGCGCGGCGGCACGGTTTATTAGAAAATCATCAAGAGTATCCCTTTCGCCGGGTTTTCCTTGTACATTTTTTTTCCCCGCTCTGAGGCGGGCTGGGAATTCTGCGCGGTAGCGCCCCGCCCCCCCGCCCCGCCCCGCCCCTCATCGCGTTTCACAGGCCGACATGACATTACGGCCGCGCCGGGCCGCGCCGCAAGAATCCCGCGCGGCCAGTGATTACACGCGGCGCGTGGCGGTGGGGAGGGGGGGGGGAGGGGGTGCTGACATATAAATCTGTCGGAAGTGAGCGCCACTGAGGGCTGTGCCGGGCCCCGGGGCGGGGCCGGGCGGCAGGGTTGCAGCGGCCAGCCCCCGCCCCCGCCCCCGCCCCCGCCCCCGCCCCTATCACTGAAACACGCAACAAAAGCATGACGCGATACACAAAAGACATTGAATTACAACAACCGCTCTATGTGAATGGAGCCGTCCCACTCGTTCACAGTAAATCAATTACATTCTTTTTCCTGGTTTTATTTTTACTGAGTTTTCAGGTCTTTTTCTCTTACCGTGCGGATGTGTTTTTTTTTGTTACCCAGGTGCTGTGCTACCCAGTTGTGCGTGGTGCCGGTGCCTATCACTGCGCGCGCGGGCGGGGCCGCAGTGTGTGTTCGGGGAGTCTCGCTGGACCTGTCGCAGCGGAGCGGGGCGTCCGACAGGTGAGTTGAGGTGAGGCCCCTGCCCTGCCCACTCCACCCTACTAACCCAGCCCCGCCCCCGCCCCGCCCCGCCGGGCAGCACTGCACCGTGTTTTTCACTTGGCAACCCCTAAGATTAGTGGTTACGAGGCCCCGCGATGGATTCTGCGATACCGGGGCAGTTTTAGACCCGCGGAGTACGAGAGCGGCCGCGCCCCGCCCCGCCCCGCCCCGCCGCTGGCCAGCGTAGCGCCGACTCGATTTGGTCTGCCCCGAGGGCCCCGCGCGGGGCGTGGTGAGGCTAGGCGGGGCAGACCCTCGGGGCGGGTCAGTAAGCTTGGACCGGGCGGGGCGGCGTGGGGCCGGGCCGGGAGGCGTGCGAACCACCACAAGTAGGCCACCGCCGCGCCGGGGTGCACGCCAAGCAAGCCTCGCCATCGCGCTCCGTTTCGGAGCCTATCTTTCCCTCTTCCAGCAAAGTCGAGTCCGAGTGGAGCGAGTGCCGTGTTGGGCGCGGCGAGGCGTGGCGGGGCGGGGCGGGGCGGGGCGAGGCGGGGCGGGCGCGGCGGGGCGCAGCGGGGCGGGGCGGCGAACCAAAGTGTGGCGCGGAGGGAAACGCGGGCTGGACATGCACACCGCCCACCCTGCCGCCTGAGTTGTTTGAAATCTGATCATTTATTATTTGCCGCGCGGCCGGGCCGGGCCGGGCCGGGCCGGGCGCATGCAAATACGTGGCGCCACGCGCCGCCCCAACGTGGAAAGAGTAAGGGGAGAAAATAACCAAAAATAAAGTCACACCCGGTACGAAAATACCTTTTCAAGCGATCGGAGTAACAGAAAACACAGTGCTGGGATGAGGGTCTGCTTGCCTGCCTGCTGAAGCGCCATGCAGACCCACAGGAGTGTTACGTGGCCTTCTCAGCGCCCTGCTGTCCTGTCGCCCGCCCCCGCCGGGTCCCGCTGCGGCTGCTCAGCGCCCTGCTGTCCTGTCGCCCGCCCCCGCCGGGTCCCGCTGCGGCTGCTCAGCGCCCTGCTGTCCTGTCGCCCGCCCCCGCCGGGTCCCGCTGCGGCTGCTCAGCGCCCTGCTGTCCTGTCGCCCGCCCCCGCCGGGTCCCGCTGCGGCTGCTCAGCGCCCTGCTGTCCTGTCGCCCGCCCCCGCCGGGTCCCGCTGCGGCTGCTCAGCGCCCTGCTGTCCTGTCGCCCGCCCCCGCCGGGTCCCGCTGCGGCTGCTCAGCGCCCTGCTGTCCTGTCGCCCGCCCCGCCGGGTCCCGCTGCGGCTGCTCAGCGCCCTGCTGTCCTGTCGCCCGCCCCGCCGGGTCCTGCTGCGGCTGCTCAGCGCCCTGCTGTCCTGTCGCCCGCCCCCGCCGGGTCCCGCTGCGGCTGCTCAGCGCCCTGCTGTCCTGTCGCCCGCCCCCGCCGGGTCCTGCTGCGGCTGCCCAGCGCCCTGCTGTCCTGTCGCCCGCCCCCGCCGGGTCCTGCTGCGCCTGCTCAGCGCCCTGCTGTCCTGTCGCCCGCCCCCGCCGTGTCCTGCTGCGGCTGCAGGCAGTGCCAGGCAAGAGCGAGTGGTGTGGCCAGCGGCTAGGCTGGCCAGGCTCGGGCGTGCTATGCTGTCCACTGTCAGAATTTTCCACGGTAATCGCTGAGCGACTCCTGCAGTGGATCGGAAGTGTACTTGGTCGTGAGTCTGGTCTGTCTGTCTGTTCGTCTGTCTTAGCCGGTTCTCCTCTTAAAGTACAGAAGCAATCGTAAAAAGCGGCAGTGTTCCGTAATCTACTAATTTCAGCGCTATAATATTTGTCCAGACTTTTCCTCTAAATGGAGTATGAAATATTGAAACGTTTAATGTAAACTTCACTTCGAAAAGGTTGGCAGCGTTCACCGGTAGCGCCACCTAGCGGCTGGCTGCACGTGAACTACGTCACGACGGCCCAGCCAAAGCCAAGCCCGGTCACCCACCGGGCCCCGGTGTCCACCGCGACTGTTTACAAGATCGAAAGTAGAAATTTAACTGTTAGTTCGACGAAATATGCGGTCTGAAATCGTTTTTAGAGTGGTGGTAGTCTCCACACGAACTTTCAAGTGTCGTTATTTTGTAGAAGTGTGTGTACGAGTGATTTGTCGTGCGTTCACGTCTGAGGGGTGGGGTGGGGAGGTTAAGTGCCTCAAGTTTTTGTCAATCAAAAATTCCTTTGATTGTACTGGATTTGTGAAATGAACGTCACGGATTGCTGAATGGACAGCCAGGATCGCTTTAACTTACTTCTGAACTTATTATTAGGGTGAGTGACATAACCTAACAACATAAACAATGTTGTTTACAATAGAGCATCATACAGTTCTGTCTGGGACACAGCAGACTTTGGTCTGAGTATTAAAATCACATACCACCTTGATATGACAAGTGAGAGTTACTAACTCTGACATTATTTACTTATATTTGCTTAAATTTTGTTTGTAACCTTTTCTCGGTACCCAAGTGTTGTGATTTCTTATTGAGCCGCCACAAATTACCAGCCGAACGGTTTCCCCAATACGGTATTGATGCTGTAGTAGAAGTGTGCTCCTTTTAGACATGAGATAAGGGATATTTTTTTATTAAAAAAAGGTTATTAATTTATAAATATTAAATAGAGGCATTTGGAGTCTCATTCTACTAAAGAAGACACATCAAAGTGTGGTGAAAGTATTAAAATCTTATAACCTTTAAACCCAACTAGAAAAAGTAAATAGTATGGGTATTATTCAGATAAATTTAGTAGGATTTTGTTCCGAACCTTTCCTGTTTTTCCCAGTGATACGATTTCTGATCAAGTTATCTTATGTATTAAACCAAACATACTGCTTGATCCCTTTTGGCTATGAATTTGAATGAGAGGAAAGCTGCTCTATAAAAGTAATGATACAGAGTAAATTTGTTTCTAAAATATGATTAGTTTATAGAAATTTGACTCCCACAAACTAAAGAGGCGATACTGTAGATTGGATTTAGGTGAGAAACAGTACTTGTAATATATCAATTATGCTGACAGTGTTTACACTAAATCAGTCTATCTAAAACATTGAAATATTATCAAAACAAAGTCATATAATCATTAAAATGCTACAGAGGTTTTGGAGTTTTTAAATTCTACTTCAAATAGCTATAAATCAATTCAAAATAGACTCGCCCCAACATTTAAAGGTCGTGAGTCATTGTGAATGTCTTAAATGCATTTAAAGTTACAGGCCTCTGGAACAATATTTATTACCACGTCCTTTTAAATCAAGTTTTAGTGACCCAATGCTTGGCTTACCATTGATACTAGCAAGTTGGTATGAAGACAAACATATTTCAAAAGTATAGGAAAGGGGAGGAGGGGGGGTGGGGGTGGGGTGGACAGCATGTCATGCAGTTGCATTCTTGTACTCATCATGTAAATGATACTTATTGGCACTTATCTTACCTCTGGGTGGGGAGGGGAAAAAGGGGGGGAAGGGTGGGGGTAGGATCTCGAAGTGTGCTGTAGGTCCCCGCGCAGGATAACCACATTTTGGAGGCCACTGCGCCTCTGGCGTCGACCCCATAGGGTGTCCGAGACTTTAGACCTGGGGACAGCTCAGTGGGGATGCTCAGCATGCCCCTGCCACAGCGGCGTCACACTCATAATGTCGTTCTGGGTTCGGGAAGGGTATCACCGTCCCGCGTCTATGGCGCCCTCCCCCCGTCGGGCACAGGAGGGGCACGAGGTCACCGCACAGGACAACCGCACTTTGGAGGCCACGGCGCCCTGCGCCTGCGCCTCTGGTGTCGATCACATTGGGTGTCCGGGACTTTCTACTTCAGGATATCTGAGAGGGAATGCTCCCTTCTCTCAGTTGAGTACGAACGGTGATTGTTGTCCTGTTGTCCCTCCACCACCTCTCCTGCCCTTCTCCTCCTTCACCCCCCCCCCCCCCCAATCCTCAATTACTTTATGCTGACGGGCATCATGTAGGTTGCCTATCTACACGGCGTAAGGGTTGATACCGTCCGTTTGTCGCAGAGCCTAGCTTCTCTCCTATGCTGGGTAAAACTCTGAAAATCACATGGAAGGTGTATCTCGATGTCCCGATGCATAATTATTGCAACTGTCTCGCGAGCTCAGCTCGAGGACTCTGGTCCTGCCTAGTTACACTTCACGCAAAAAAAAAGGAGCGGCTCCGCTAAAATTTTAGCTCCAGAGCAAAAATAAATAGCTACAGAGGCCCAGCTAATTTGTATAGCACCGGTGCAATTCGTTTTACTGTACAGCTATCGATTAGCTACATAGCTATCTGGTAGCTGAGCAGCTAAAGCCACTTAGCTGTAAAGCTAATTTTTTTTCCTGCGGCTAATTTTTTTGCCACGGGTGCTGAATTGGCCAGCTAAAACAGTTAGCACGGAACTGAAAATATTTTTTTTGCGTGTTTGATAAGCTCTCGCGTGTGGTAGGGTGGGGCAGGGCGGGGCGGGGCGGAGCGGAGCCGGGCGCGATAGAGCTATGCGCACCGTATTAGCGGGGGCTCGTGCAGGACCAGGGTCCACGCAGTGCAGTCGCTGGAAATAGCTGATATAACTCGTCCCCGCCGAACAGGGTGCGGCGCGTATTGCGCTCTCTGGCCCCCACCACACGGCCTGCATGACCCGCTGCGCCCCGCCCCCGCCCCGCCCCCGCCCCGCCCCCGCAGTGCCCCCACCGCAGTTCGACATGACAACACACCACTGGCGGTATTTGGCGCGCTCCTCCAGGAGCCGCCCCGTCCCGCCCCGTCCCGCCCCGTCCCGCCCCGCCTCGCCCCGCCTCGCCCCGTCCCGCCCCGTCCCGCCCCGTCCCGCCCCGCCCCGCCCCGCCCCGCCCCGCCCCGCCCCGCCCTAGCTCATCATCACGGATGGGAGCCGCGCGAGACAGGACGCGCGGCGGCGGGAGGCGGCAGCAGGATTTGGTGGAGTGGGGCGGGGTGGGGCGGGGCGGGGCGGGGCGGGGCGGAGCGAGACGTGCCCTGGGGCGGAGGGAGCTATGCGGTCGGATCGTCGCCAGGGATTAGCCCACTAAAGTGCTGGTGTCTGCAGTCGATACAAGCGGGTATTATGGTGTATCCGGGGCGATTAGGGCGGGGCGGGTTGGGCCGCAGGGGCCCGCCCCGCCCCGCGCTCGCGCCCTGCCGGGACCGAAGGGGCCGGGGTGGCATGGCGCACCCCTCCCGCTTCCACCCCGTATTGGGGCTGATTATGATAGCGAGTGGAGGAGGCCGCGGTGGGGGATAACACTGTCAAACCGGCACCATGTGTTTTGATATCAAGGCTGGTGCACAACCATTGGTCTGTCAGTCACCTCTGTCACATTAGACATTTTACAATCGTCTCACAGTGCCGACCAGGACGCACTGGTCATACCGTGTACACGTGAAGGCTGTGTGATCATGGGGCGGTTCCGTTAGACGCACCTCTATTATGCCCTCATCCCTTCTAAAATCCTTTCTTCTTGCAAAGGGAAGGGTCGGCCCCGGCCCCGGCCCCGGCCCCGGCCGGGCAATGGCAGTGGCAGTGCGAGTGCGGCCGGGATGGGCGCTGCGTACATACCCCGCGCGACGGTGGTGTGCGCGGGGTAGCGCCGCTCCGCTCCGGCCGTGGAGTAACTCCCACCGTAGAACGTGCGATTGACCGCTAAATGATTGCGTTTGTAACGAGGGAGCTTACACACGATTACCCATTACCATTGATTTCCAACAGTTCTCAATCAATTACAGAAAAAAAGAGGAAATTTTTATCATTTCCTGCATATTTCCATCACGGAAAATCCCAAACAGCGTAAAAAAACAACGAAAAGATTAATTTTGGGGATGTGATTACCAGTGATTATCGGACAAAGTGTACACAAGATTACCAGGGTGGTGAACATCTCGGTTTGTAAGGTGTACGTTTAAAACTACCGAACTTGTAATTTTACAGAGCAAGTGAAGGAATTTCACCACTGTAATTTTACCATACCACCTCTGTAATACATTACAGAAATATTCTACTAAAGTTACCAATTATTTTAACTGTGTACGTATACCCTCAGCAAAAGCAGTGTCCGGGTTTCCCGGACACACCCTGGAAGAATGGCCTCACTTTCCAGGGTGGGCCTGGGAAACCAGGACACTGCTTTTGCCGTGTCTCTCACCAGATGAAACACAACACGCATTGGTGCAGTTTCAGGTAAACGTATGAAATTAAACTTTTCCCTGCGTTGAACTTTCATGGTGAAAGTCGATTCTTGTGTCTCCGTTCTTGTCCGGCCCTGTCCACACGAAAGCGGTCGGCTCGGTGAAGGTCTCCAGGAGGGTCATTAGGGAGCTCCCCGCGATAGTCTCGAACGGGCTACTTCCGGCGTCGAGTCCCATTTAAAATACACATGACTCGAACTCGAATCGACCCGGAAGTAGCCTGGTCCGGGGAGCTCCCCAATGACCTCCAGTGAACTTGTAGATCTGGTGCGCGCTCCTCCCGACCGAGTTAGAATTTGACGTCTCGCTGAGGTCGATATTTGCAATAAGTAAGCCGCCTTCAATCACTTGCGCTCAGTCGTTTCCCCGTCAGGAATTCAACTTTCCTCGGCAACGCTATCACGCAGTAGGGCCGGTGTGAAGCACGAGGTAGCGTGGGGCGTAGCGTGGGGCTCGAAGAAGGGCTTAGCTTCATCAGGTGAAAAAGATGAGCACGAGACGACGTAATCTCATCCCGATGCGACACGATCAGCACATTCTGCTCCGCTCTCAGTCCAGGAAATGTGCTTAGACTGCTGAGGATGGAACCAAGCGGAGACATAATAATCCCGTGTGTTCGAGCGTGCCATGCTCTCTCATGATTGAACCGGGATGGAGGCAGAGGCTACCCTAGCCTCCATAAGCGCTCATGCCATAACCATGATGCAAATCAGAGCGGTTTTCAAAGACTTGTGAATACAAAATTTGCTCCAAAATGACGGGGGTTGTGCAGGGGGACTCTTATGTATCCCTAGATCAACCCCCGAGGGTAGGTTCGCACGGAAACCAGGGTTTTCAGGGAAAATTCTTGTTCCTGATAGCGCGCAACGAGTCCGGGCCAAGGGCTTCTTACTAACGAAATCCGGTATAGGGCCCCTTAGACTTGCTTTGTGTTTTTTGGACCCAGAAGAATATAACCTGTGAGTTTGGTCGAAATCGGAGACAAGTTTATCTCGGCCGAAAATCGCAAAAACGCAAAGTCTCTAGCCGTTGCAATTTAACGATTTTCGGTTGAAATAAAAATTTGCTCCAAAATGACGGGGGTTGTGCTGGGGGAATTGAAATCCTCGCGCTCCCCCACTTTCAAAATTGTATGGGTTTGTATATTTTCGGGAGTTTGGGTGCGAGGGCGCCGTGCGCTCACGCTGGCTTAACTTTATTCGCCCGAGAGGCTGGCGACGATCAGGGAGTGGGTAGGGGAAGGGAAGCCGCCGTGGTTGAACGTGCCGCGCCGCTGTCTAGCCCAAAGATCGATCCTCGCTACAAGGAGCGCCCTCTGCTGGGTGTATCGAGGCTGATCGAGGAAACAAACCAAACACGTCAGGCAGGTCAGAAACTTTGTATTGTTTTGTCAGCGTGAAAGGATTGTCCTCCTTGGATGTTCCTCATTTTCTTGAGAGCGTAGCGAATTAATGGACAGTATTGGGTGTGTAATTCTTTAATGGAATTGATATGATTTATAATCTCTCTAGAACGGTAGATGGTGACAAACAGTGGCGAAGCGTGTTTCAAAGATACTTCAAAGCGACATAACCTGATCGCGAAACCTTGCACACACTCATTTCATGCTATCTTTGTTTGTTCTTCAGGATGCTGATTCCTTTGACGGGCCTTCACTACTGCAAGCCTTCTGATTCTTTCGGTCCTTTGGGTTAGGAATTTTTGAAATGCTTGTGATCCCCACAGCACCTGGTATGTATTTCTCATTTCACTTAACTTCATTATATATTTTGTTTGAATGCTAGTCACTGTAAGTTTCTTACGAAGAACTGCTCTTCGTAACGTACAAAGAATCTGAGCCACTGTAATACAAACAAATTCTTTGTATTACGAAGAGCCTGGTTTGTAGTACAAACGAAGCTCCTTCGTAGTACGAACTAGGGGTCTTCGTAATACGAAGAAAAGTGGTTTGTAATATGGCTGCTTCAAATCCTTTGTACGTTACGAACCGAATTCTTCGTAATACGAACACCGCTGTTTGTAAGGAACTAACAGTGGTACCCCTATAAGATAAAAGTTAACTTAGATGTCAATTTGCTAATGGCATGGATTTTGATTTCAAATTGAAATGCCATAGCAAGGTCCCCTGTGAGTTTAGTCAAAATCGGAGACAATTGATTTTCGACCGATAATCGCAAAACCACCAAGGCTATAGCCTTTGCATTTTTACGATTTTCGGCCGAAAATTAATATTGTCCAAAGTGAGGGGGGTTGTGCTGTGGGAGTCTATCGTACCCCGAGACCAACCCGCAAGGGTCAGTTCGTCCGAAAACCCGGTTTGTCTGCGATGAAATGCAGTTTTACTGTTAACACGCAATGTGTTCGGGCGAGGTGGCTTAGGGGCCTATTTTCTCAGTAACGAAGTCCGGTATAGGACTCCTATGACTTGCTATGTGTTTTTTGGTGCCAGAAGAAGGTCCCTTGTGAGTTTGGTCGAAATCGGAGACAGTTGTTTTTTAAACGAAAATCGCAAAACCGGCAAGGCTATAGCCTTTGCATTTTTACGATTTTTTGGCCAAAGCGATTTTTTCCCAAACGAGGTCCCGTACCGGGCTCTTTGGACTTGCAACGTGTTTGCTAGTCCCAGAAGAGTGTCCCCTGAGAGGTTGGTCGTAATCGGAGTCAATTTATCTTCGGCCGAAAATCACAAAAACGCAAAGGCTATAGCCTTTGCATTTTTACGATTTTCGGCCGAAAATTAATATTCTCCGAAATGACTGGGGTTGTGCTGGGGGACTCTAACGTACCCCTAGTCCAACCCCCAAGGGTCAGTTCGTCCGAAAACCCGGTTTGTCTGAGAGGAAATGCAGTTTTCCTGTTAGCACGCAATGTGTTCGGGCGAGGTGGCTTAGGGGCCTATTTTCTTACTAACGAAGTCCGGTATAGGACGCCTATGACTTGCTATGTGTTTTTGGGTGCCAGAAGAAGGTCCCTTGTGAGTTTGGTCGAAATCGGAGTCAATTTATCTTCGGCCGAAGATCACAAAAACGCAAAGGCTATAGCCTTTGCTGTTTTACGATTTTTTGGCCAAAGCGATTTTCTCATAAACGTGGTCCGGTACCGGGCTCCTTGGGCTTGCAACGTGTTTGCTAGTCCCAAAAGAGTGTCCTCTGTGAGTTTGGTCGAAAACGGAGACAATTGTTTTTCGACCGACTGGGGTTGTGCCTATTTTCTTACTAACGAAGTCCGGTATAGGACTCCTAGGACTTGCTTTGTGTTTTTTGGTCCCAGAAGAAGGTCCCCTGTGAGTTTGGTCAAAATCGGAGACAATTGTTTTTCGACCGAAAATCGCAAAAACGCCAAGGCTATGGGATTTTCTCCCACACGAGGTCCGGTACCGGGCTCCTGGGACTCGCAACGTGTTTTCTAGTCCCAGAAGAGTGTCCCCTGTGAGTTTTATCGAAATCGGAGACAATTTATCTTCGGCCGAAGATCGCAAAAACGCCAAAGCTATAGCCTTTGCTATTTTACGATTTTTTGGCTGAAGCGATTTTCTCATAAACGTGGTCCGGTACCGGGCTCTTTGGAGTTGCAACGTGTTTGCTAGTCCCAAAAGAGTGTCCTCTGTGAGTTTGGTCGAAAACGGAGACAATTGTTTTTCGACCGAAAATCGCAAAAACGCCAAGGCTATAGCCTTTGCCTTTTTACGATTTTCGGCCGAAAATTAATATTCTCCGAAATGACTGGGGTTGTGCTGGGGGACTCTAACGTACCCCTAGACCAACCCCTAAGGGTCAGTTCGTCTGAAAACCCGGTTTTTCTGAGAGGAAATGCAGTTTTCCTGCTAGCACGCAATGTGTTCGGCCGGGTTTGAGTCTGAGTGTGAGGGTTTGAGTTTGAGTGTGAGGGTTTGAGTTTGAGTGTGAGGGTTTGAGTTTGAGTGTGAGGGTTTGAGTTTGAGTGTGAGGGTTTGAGTCTGAGTGTGAGGGTTTGAGTTTGAGTGTGAGGGTTTGAGTCTGAGTGTGAGGGTTTGAGTTTGAGTGTGAGGTTTGAGTTTGAGTGTGAGGGTTTGAGTCTGAGTGTGAGGGTTTGAGTTTGAGTGTGAGGGTTTGAGTTTGAGTGTGAGGGTTTGAGTCTGAGTGTGAGGGTTTGAGTTTGAGTGTGAGGGTTTGAGTCTGAGTGTGAGGGTTTGAGTCTGAGTGTGAGGGTTTGAGTCTGAGTGTGAGGGTTTGAGTTTGAGTGTGAGGGTTTGAGTCTGAGTGTGAGGGTTTGAGTCTGAGTGTGAGGGTTTGAGTCTGAGTGTGAGGGTTTGAGTCTGAGTGTGAGGGTTTGAGTCTGAGTGTGAGGGTTTGAGTCTGAGTGTGAGGGTTTGAGTCTGAGTGTGAGGGTTTGAGTCTGAGTGTGAGGGTTTGAGTCTGAGTGTGAGGGTTTGAGTCTGAGTGTGAGGGTTTGAGTCTGAGTGTGAGGGTTTGAGTCTGAGTGTGAGGGTTTGAGTCTGAGTGTGGGGGTTTGAGTCTGAGTGTGGGGGTTTGAGTCTGAGTGTTAGGGTTTGAGTTTGAGTGTGAGGGTTTGAGTTTGAGTGTGAGGGTTTGAGTTTGAGTGTGAGGGTTTGAGTTTGAGTGTGAGGGTTTGAGTCTGAGTGTGAGGGTTTGAGTTTGAGTGTGAGGGTTTGAGTTTGAGTGTGAGGGTTTGAGTCTGAGTGTGAGGGTTTGAGTCTGAGTGTGAGGCCAACGTAAAATGAATAAATTTAAACAAATAAGACTTTATTTTAACAAATTACATTTTTTGGCCGAAGCGATTTTCTCCCACACGAGGTCCGGTACCGAGCTCCTGGGACTCGCAACGTGTTTTCTAGTCCTCGAAGAGTGTCCTCTGTGAGTTTTGTCAAAATCGGAGTCAATTTATCTTCGGCCGAAAATCACAAACACGCCAAGGCTATAGCCTTTGCATTTTTACGATTTTTCGGCCGAAGCGATTTTCTCCCAAACAAGGTCCGGTACCGGGCTTCATAGACTCGCAACGTGTTATCTAGTCCCAGAAGAGTGTCCCCTGCGAGTTTGGTCGAAACGTACCCCTAGACCAACCCCCTAGGGTCAGTTCGTCCGAAAACCCGGTTTGTCTGAGAGGAAATGCAGTTTTCCTGTTAGCACGCAATGTGTTCGGGCGAGGTGGCTTAGGGGCCTATTTTCTTACTAACGAAGTCCGGTATAGGACTCCGAGGACTTGCTATGTGTTTTTTGGTCCCAGAAGAAGGTCCCCTGTGAGTTTGGTCAAAATCGGAGTCAATTTATCTTCGGCCGAAAATCACAAAAACGCCAAGGCTATAGCCTTTGCATTTTTACGATTTTTCGGCCGAAGCGATTTTCTCCCAAACCAGGTCCGGTACCGGTCTTCATAGACTCGCAACGTGTTATTTAGTCCCAGAAGAGTGTCCCCTGTGAGTTTGGTCGAAATCGGAGTCAATTTATCTTCGGCCGAAAATCACTTAAACGCAAAGGCTATAGCCTTTGCATTTTTACGATTTTTTGGCCTAAGGGATTTTTTTCCAAACGAGGTCCGGTACCGTGCTCCTTTGACTCGCAACGTGTTTTTTAGTCCCAGAAGAGTGTCCCCTGTGAGTTTGATCGAAATCGGAGACAATTTATCTTCGGCCGAAGATCACAAAAACGCAAAGGCTATAGCCTTTGCTGTTTCACGATTTTTTGGCAAAAGCGATTTTCTCATAAACGTGGTCCGGTACCGGGCTCCTTGGACATGCGACTTGTTTGCTAGTCCAAGAAGAGTGTCCTCTGTGAGTTTGGTCGAAAACGGAGACAATTGTTTTTCGACCGAAAATCGCAAAAACGCCAAGGCTATAGCCTTTGCATTTTTACGATTTGTGGCCGAAAATTAATAATCTCCGAAATGACTGGGGTTGTGCTGGGGGACTCTAACGTACCCCTAGTCCAACCCCCAAGGGTCAGTTCGTCCGAAAACCCGGTTTGTCTGAGAGGAAATGCAGTTTTCCTGTTAGCACGCAATGTGTTCGGGCGAGGTGGCTTAGGGGCCTATTTTCTTACTAACGAAGTCCGGTATAGGACGCCTATGACTTGCTATGTGTTTTTGGGTGCCAGAAGAAGGTCCCTTGTGAGTTTGGTCGAAATCGGAGACAGTTGTTTTTTGACCGAAAATCGCAAAACCGGCAAGGCTATAGCCTTTGCATTTATACGATTTTTTGGCTGAAGCGATTTTCTCCGAACGAGGTCCGGTACCGGGCTTCATAACCTCGCAACGTGTTTTTTAGTCCCAGAAGAGTGTCCCCTGTGAGTTTTGTCGAAATCGGAGTCAATTTATCTTCGGCCGAAACTCACAAAAACGCCAAGGCTATAGCCTTTGCATTTTTACGATTTTTTGGCCGAAGCGATTTTCTCCCACACGAGGTCCGGTACCGGGCTCCTGGGACTCGCAACGTGTTTTCTAGTCCCAGAAGAGTGTCCCCTGTGAGTTTTATCGAAATCGGAGACAATTTATCTTCGGCCGAAGATCGCAAAAACGCCAAAGCTATAGCCTTTGCTATTTTACGATTTTTTGGCTGAAGCGATTTTCTCATAAACGTGGTCCGGTACCGGGCTCTTTGGAGTTGCAACGTGTTTGCTAGTCCCAAAAGAGTGTCCTCTGTGAGTTTGGTCGAAAACGGAGACAATTGTTTTTCGACCGAAAATCGCAAAAACGCCAAGGCTATAGCCTTTGCCTTTTTACGATTTTCGGCCGAAAATTAATATTCTCCGAAATGACTGGGGTTGTGCTGGGGGACTCTAACGTACCCCTAGACCAACCCCTAAGGGTCAGTTCGTCTGAAAACCCGGTTTTTCTGAGAGGAAATGCAGTTTTCCTGCTAGCACGCAATGTGTTCGGCCGGGTTTGAGTCTGAGTGTGAGGGTTTGAGTTTGAGTGTGAGGGTTTGAGTTTGAGTGTGAGGGTTTGAGTTTGAGTGTGAGGGTTTGAGTTTGAGTGTGAGGGTTTGAGTTTGAGTGTGAGGGTTTGAGTCTGAGTGTGAGGGTTTGAGTTTGAGTGTGAGGGTTTGAGTTTGAGTGTGAGGGTTTGAGTCTGAGTGTGAGGGTTTGAGTCTGAGTGTGAGGGTTTGAGTTTGAGTGTGAGGGTTTGAGTTTGAGTGTGAGGGTTTGAGTTTGAGTGTGAGGGTTTGAGTCTGAGTGTGAGGGTTTGAGTCTGAGTGTGAGGGTTTGAGTCTGAGTGTGAGGGTTTGAGTTTGAGTGTGAAGGTTTGAGTCTGAGTGTGAGGGTTTGAGTCTGAGTGTGAGGGTTTGAGTCTGAGTGTGAGGGTCTGAGTTTGAGTGTGAAGTCTGAGTCTGAGTGTGAGGGTCTGAGTCTGAGTGTGAGGGTTTGAGTCTGAGTGTGAGGGTTTGAGTCTGAGTGTGAGGGTTTGAGTCTGAGTGTGAGGGTTTGAGTCTGAGTGTGAGGGTTTGAGTCTGAGTGTGGGGGTTTGAGTCTGAGTGTGAGGGTTTGAGTCTGAGTGTGAGGGTTTGAGTCTGAGTGTGGGGGTTTGAGTCTGAGTGTGGGGGTTTGAGTCTGAGTGTGAGGGTTTGAGTTTGAGTGTGAGGGTTTGAGTTTGAGTGTGAGGGTTTGAGTTTGAGTGTGAGGGTTTGAGTCTGAGTGTGAGGGTTTGAGTCTGAGTGTGAGGGTTTGAGTTTGAGTGTGAGGGTTTGAGTCTGAGTGTGAGGGTTTGAGTCTGAGTGTGAGGCCAACGTAAAATGAATAAATTTAAACAAATAAGACTTTATTTTAACAAATTACATTTTTTGGCCGAAGCGATTTTCTCCCACACGAGGTCCGGTACCGAGCTCCTGGGACTCGCAACGTGTTTTCTAGTCCTCGAAGAGTGTCCTCTGTGAGTTTTGTCAAAATCGGAGTCAATTTATCTTCGGCCGAAAATCACAAAAACGCCAAGGCTATAGCCTTTGCATTTTTACGATTTTTCGGCCGAAGCGATTTTCTCCCAAACAAGGTCCGGTACCGGGCTTCATAGACTCGCAACGTGTTATCTAGTCCCAGAAGAGTGTCCCCTGCGAGTTTGGTCGAAACGTACCCCTAGACCAACCCCCTAGGGTCAGTTCGTCCGAAAACCCGGTTTGTCTGAGAGGAAATGCAGTTTTCCTGTTAGCACGCAATGTGTTCGGGCGAGGTGGCTTAGGGGCCTATTTTCTTACTAACGAAGTCCGGTATAGGACTCCGAGGACTTGCTATGTGTTTTTTGGTCCCAGAAGAAGGTCCCCTGTGAGTTTGGTCAAAATCGGAGTCAATTTATCTTCGGCCGAAAATCACAAAAACGCCAAGGCTATAGCCTTTGCATTTTTACGATTTTTTGGCCGAAGCGATTTTTTTCCAAACGAGGTCCGGTACCGTGCTCCTTTGACTCGCAACGTGTTTTTTAGTCCCAGAAGAGTGTCCCCTGTGAGTTTGATCGAAATCGGAGACAATTTATCTTCGGCCGAAGATCACAAAAACGCAAAGGCTATAGCCTTTGCTGTTTTACGATTTTTTGGCAAAAGCGATTTTCTCATAAACGTGGTCCGGTACCGGGCTCCTTGGACATGCGACTTGTTTGCTAGTCCAAGAAGAGTGTCCTCTGTGAGTTTGGTCGAAAACGGAGACAATTGTTTTTCGACCGAAAATCGCAAAAACGCCAAGGCTATAGCCTTTGCATTTTTACGATTTGTGGCCGAAAATTAATAATCTCCGAAATGACTGGGGTTGTGCTGGGGGACTCTAACGTACCCCTAGTCCAACCCCCAAGGGTCAGTTCGTCCGAAAACCCGGTTTGTCTGAGAGGAAATGCAGTTTTCCTGTTAGCACGCAATGTGTTCGGGCGAGGTGGCTTAGGGGCCTATTTTCTTACTAACGAAGTCCGGTATAGGACGCCTATGACTTGCTATGTGTTTTTGGGTGCCAGAAGAAGGTCCCTTGTGAGTTTGGTCGAAATCGGAGACAGTTGTTTTTTGACCGAAAATCGCAAAACCGGCAAGGCTATAGCCTTTGCATTTATACGATTTTTTGGCTGAAGCGATTTTCTCCGAACGAGGTCCGGTACCGGGCTTCATAACCTCGCAACGTGTTTTTTAGTCCCAGAAGAGTGTCCCCTGTGAGTTTTGTCGAAATCGGAGTCAATTTATCTTCGGCCGAAACTCACAAAAACGCCAAGGCTATAGCCTTTGCATTTTTACGATTTTTTGGCCGAAGCGATTTTCTCCCACACGAGGTCCGGTACCGGGCTCCTGGGACTCGCAACGTGTTTTCTAGTCCCAGAAGAGTGTCCCCTGTGAGTTTTATCGAAATCGGAGACAATTTATCTTCGGCCGAAGATCGCAAAAACGCCAAAGCTATAGCCTTTGCTATTTTACGATTTTTTGGCTGAAGCGATTTTCTCATAAACGTGGTCCGGTACCGGGCTCTTTGGAGTTGCAACGTGTTTGCTAGTCCCAAAAGAGTGTCCTCTGTGAGTTTGGTCGAAAACGGAGACAATTGTTTTTCGACCGAAAATCGCAAAAACGCCAAGGCTATAGCCTTTGCCTTTTTACGATTTTCGGCCGAAAATTAATATTCTCCGAAATGACTGGGGTTGTGCTGGGGGACTCTAACGTACCCCTAGACCAACCCCTAAGGGTCAGTTCGTCTGAAAACCCGGTTTTTCTGAGAGGAAATGCAGTTTTCCTGCTAGCACGCAATGTGTTCGGCCGGGTTTGAGTCTGAGTGTGAGGGTTTGAGTTTGAGTGTGAGGGTTTGAGTCTGAGTGTGAGGGTTTGAGTCTGAGTGTGAGGGTTTGAGTCTGAGTGTGAGGGTTTGAGTCTGAGTGTGAGGGTCTGAGTCTGAGTGTGAGGGTCTGAGTCTGAGTGTGAGGGTCTGAGTTTGAGTGTGAGGGTCTGAGTTTGAGTGTGAGGGTCTGAGTTTGAGTGTGAGGGTCTGAGTTTGAGTGTGAGGGTCTGAGTCTGAGTGTGAGGGTCTGAGTCTGAGTGTGAGGGTCTGAGTCTGAGTGTGAGGGTTTGAGTCTGAGTGTGAGGGTTTGAGTCTGAGTGTGAGGGTTTGAGTCTGAGTGTGAGGGTTTGAGTCTGAGTGTGAGGGTTTGAGTCTGAGTGTGAGGGTTTGAGTTTGAGTGTGAGGGTTTGAGTTTGAGTGTGAGGGTTTGAGTCTGAGTGTGAGGGTTTGAGTCTGAGTGTGAGGGTTTGAGTTTGAGTGTGAGGGTTTGAGTTTGAGTGTGAGGGTTTGAGTTTGAGTGTGAGGGTTTGAGTCTGAGTGTGAGGGTTTGAGTCTGAGTGTGAGGCCAACGTAAAATGAATAAATTTAAACAAATAAGACTTTATTTTAACAAATTACATTTTTTGGCCGAAGCGATTTTCTCCCACACGAGGTCCGGTACCGAGCTCCTGGGACTCGCAACGTGTTTTCTAGTCCTCGAAGAGTGTCCTCTGTGAGTTTTGTCAAAATCGGAGTCAATTTATCTTCGGCCGAAAATCACAAAAACGCCAAGGCTATAGCCTTTGCATTTTTACGATTTTTCGGCCGAAGCGATTTTCTCCCAAACCAGGTCCGGTACCGGTCTTCATAGACTCGCAACGTGTTATCTAGTCCCAGAAGAGTGTCCCCTGTGAGTTTGGTCGAAACGTACCCCTAGACCAACCCCCAAGGGTCAGTTCGTCCGAAAACCCGGTTTGTCTGAGAGGAAATGCAGTTTTCCTGTTAGCACGCAATGTGTTCGGGCGAGGTGGCTTAGTGGCCTATTTTCTTACTAACGAAGTCCGGTATAGGACTCCTAGGACTTGCTATGTGTTTTTTGGTCCCAGAAGAAGGTCCCCTGTGAGTTTGGTCAAAATCGGAGACAATTGTTTTTCGACCGAAAATCGCAAAAACGCCAAGGCTATAACCTTTGCATTTTTACGATTTTTGGCAAATAATATTCTCGAAATGACTGTGCTGGGGACTCTAACGTAAGAGTCAGGTCCGAATACCCGGTTTGTCTGAGAGGAAATGCAGTTTTCCTTAGCACGCAATGTGTCGGGCGAGGTGGCTTAGTATTTTCACTAACGAAGTCCGGTATAGGACTCCTAGGACTGTGTGTTTTTGGTCCCAGAAGAAGGTCTGTGAGTTTGGTCGAAAATCGGAGACAATTGTTTTTCGACCGAAAATCGCAAAAACGCCAAGGCTATAGCCTTTGCATTTTTACGATTTTGGCCGAAAATTAATAATCTCCGAAATGACTGGGGTTGTGCTGGGGACTCTAACGTACCCTAGACCAACCTAAGGGTCAGTTCGTCCGAAAACCCGGTTTGTCTGAGAGGAAATGCAGTTTTCCTGTTAGCACGCAATGTGTTCGGGCGAGGTGGCTTAGGGGCCTATTTTTCTTACTAACGAAGTCCGGTATAGGACGCCTATGACTTGCTATGTGTTTTTGGGTGCCAGAAGAAGGTCCTTGTGAGTTTGGTCGAAATCGGAGACAGTTGTTTTGGCCGAAAATCGCAAAACCGGCCAAGGCTATAGCCTTTGCATTTATACGATTTTTTGGCTGAAGCGATTTTCTCCCGAACGAGTACCGGTCCGATAACCTCGCAACGTGTTTTTAGTCCCAGAAGAAGGTCCCCTGTAAGTTTGGTCAAAATCGGAGACAAGTGTTTTTCGACCGAAAATCGCGAAAACGCCAAGGCTATAGCCTTTGTATTTTTCCGATTGTTTGGCAGAAGCGATTTTCTCCCAAACGAGGACCGGTACCGGGCTTCATAGATTCGCAACGTGTTATTTAGTCCCAGAAGAGTGTCCCCTGTGAGTTTGGTCAAAATCGGAGACAATTGTTTTTCGACCGAAAATCGCAAAAACGCCAAGGCTATAGCCTTTGCATTTTTACGATTTTCGGCCGAAAATTAATATTCTCCGAAATGACTGGGCTTGTAATGGGGGACACTTACGTACCCCTAGACCAACCCCCAAGGGTCAGTTCGTCCGAAAACCCGGTTTGTCTGAGAGGAAATGCAGTTTTCCTGTTAGCACGCAATGTGTTTGGGCGAGGTGGCTTAGGGGCCTATTTTCTTACTAACGAAGTCCGGTATAGGACTCTTAGGACTTGCTATGTGTTTTTTGGTCCCAGAAGAAGGTCCCCTGTGAGTTTGGTCAAAATCGGAGACAATTGTTTTTCGACCGAAAATCGCAAAAACGCCAAGGCTATAGCCTTTGCATTTTTACGAATTTTCGGCCGAAAAATAATATTCTCCGAAATGACGGGGGTTGTGCTGGGGGACTCTAACGTACCCTAGACCAACCCCAAGGGTCAGTTCGTCCGAATACCCGGTTTGTCTGAGAGGAAATGCAGTTTTCCTGTTAGCACGCAATGTGTTCGGGCGAGGTGGCTTAGGGGCCTATTTTCTTACTAACGAAGTCCGGTATAGGACTCCTAGGACTTGCTATGTGTTTTTGGTCCCAGAAGAAGGTCCCCTGTGAGTTTGGTCAAAATCGGAGACAATTGTTTTTCGACCGAAAATCGCAAAAACGCCAAGGCTATAGCCTTTGCATTTTTACGATTTTCGGCCGAAAATTAATATTCTCCGAAATGACAGGGGTTGTGCTGGGGGACTCTAACGAACCCCTAGACCAACCCCCAAGGGTCAGTTCGTCCGAAAACCCGGTTTGTCTGAGAGGAAATGCAGTTTTCCTGTTAGCACGCAATGTGTTCGGGCGAGGTGGCTTAGTGGCCTATTTTCTTACTAACGAAGTCCGGTATAGGACTCCTAGGACTTGCTATGTGTTTTTTGGTCCCAGAAGAAGGTCCCCTGTGAGTTTGGTCAAAATCGGAGACAATTGTTTTTCGACCGAAAATCGCAAAAACGCCAAGGCTATAGCCTTTGCATTTTTACGATTGTTTGGCAGAAGCGATTTTCTCCCAAACGAGGACCGGTACCGGGCTTCATAGACTCGCAACGTGTTATTTAGTCCCAGAAGAGTGTCCCCTGTGAGTTTGGTCGGAATCTGAGTCAATTTATCTTCGGCCGAAAATCACAAAAACGCAAAGGCTATAGCCTTTGCATTTTTACGATTTTTTGGCCGGAGCGATTTTCTTCCAAACATGGTCCGGTACTGGGCTCCTTTGACTCGCAACGTTTTTTGTAGTCCCAGAAGAGTGTCCCCTGTGAGTTTGATCGAAATCGGAGACAATTTATCTTCGGCCGGAAATCACAAAAACGCCAAGGCTATAGCCTTTGCATTTTTACGATTTTCGGCCGAAAATTAATATTCTCCGAAATGACGGGGGTTGTGCTGGGGGACTCTAACGTACCCCTAGACCAACCCCCAAGGGTCAGTTCGTCCGAATACCCGGTTTGTCTGAGAGGAAATGCAGTTTTCCTGTTAGCACGCAATGTGTTCGGGCGAGGTGGCTTAGGGGCCTCTTTTCTCAGTAACGAAGTCCGGTATAGGACTCCTAGGACTTGCTATGTGTTTTTTGGTCCCAGAAGAAGGTCCCCTGTGAGTTTGGTCAAAATCGGAGACAATTGTTTTCCGACCGAAAATCGCAAAAACGCCAAGGCTATAGCCTTTGCATTTTTACGATTTTCGGCCGAAAATTAATATTCTCCGAAATGACGGGGGTTGTGCTGGGGGACTCTAACGTACCCCTAGACCAACCCCCAAGGGTCAGTTCGTCCGAATACCCGGTTTGTCTGAGAGGAAATGCAGTTTTCCAGTTAGCACGCAATGTGGTCGGGCGAGGTGCTTTAGGGGCCTATTTTCTCAGTAACGAAGTTCGGTATAGGACTCTTAGGACTTGCTATGTGTTTTTTGGTCCCAGAAGAAGGTCCCCTGTGAGTTTGGTCAAAATCGGAGACAATTGTTTTTCGACCGAAAATCGCAAAAACGCCAAGGCTATAGCCTTTGCATTTTTACGAATTTCGGCCAAAAAAAAATAATCCCCGAAATGACGGGGGTTGTGCTGAGGGACTCTAACGTACCCCTAGACCAACCCCCAAGGGTCAATTCGTCCGAATACCCGGTTTGTCTAAGAGGAAATGCAGTTTTCCTGTTGGCACGCAATGTGTTCGGGCGAGGTGGCTTAGGGGCTTATTTTCTCAGTAACGAAGTCCGGTATAGGACTCCTAGGACTTGCTATGTGTTTTTTGGTCCCAGAAGAAGGTCCCCTGTGAGTTTGGTCAAAATCGGAGACAATCGTTTTTCGACCGAAAATCGCAAAAACGCCAAGGCTATAGCCTTTGCATTTTTACGAATTTCGGCCGAAAATAAATATTCTCCGAAATGACGGGGGTTGTGCTGGGGGACTCTAACGTACCCCTAGACCAACCCCCAAGGGTCAGTTCGTCCGAATACCCGGTTTGTCTGAGAGGAAATGCAGTTTTCCTGTTAGCACGCAATGTGTTCGGGCGAGGTGGCTTAGGGGCCTATTTTCTCAGTAACGAAGTTCGGTATAGGACTCCTAGGACTTGCTATGTGTTTTTTGGTCCCAGAAGAAGGTCCCCTGTAAGTTTGGTCAAAATCGGAGACAATTGTTTTTCGACCGAAAATCGCGAAAACGCCAAGGCTATAGCCTTTGCATTTTTACGATTGTTTGGCAGAAGCGATTTTCTCCCAAACGAGGACCGGTACCGGGCTTCATAGACTCGCAACGTGTTATTTAGTCCCAGAAGAGTGTCCCCTGTGAGTTTGGTCGGAAAACCCGGTTTGTCTGGCCGAAAATCACAAAACGCAAAGGCTATAGCACGCATTGTTCGAGGTGGCCGGAGCGATTTTCTTCCAAACATGGTCCGGTACTGGGCTCCTTTGACTCGCAACGTTTTTTGTAGTCCCAGAAGAGTGTCCCCTGTGAGTTTGATCGAAATCGGAGACAATTTATCTTCGGCCGGAAATCACAAAAACGCCAAGGCTATAGCCTTTGCATTTTTACGATTTTCGGCCGAAAATTAATATTCTTCGAAATGACGGGGGTTGTGCTGGGGGACTCTAACGTACCCCTAGACCAACCCCCAAGGGTCAGTTCGTCCGAATACCCGGTTTGTCTGAGAGGAAATGCAGTTTTCCTGTTAGCACGCAATGTGTTCGGGCGAGGTGGCTTAGTGGCCTATTTTCTTACTAACGAAGTCCGGTATAGGACTTCTAGGACTTGCTGTGTGTTTTTTGGTCCCAGAAGAAGGTCCCCTGTGAGTTTGGTCAAAATCGGAGACAATTGTTTTTCGACCGAAAATCGCAAAAACGCCAAGGCTATAGCCTTTGCATTTTTACGATTTTCGGCCGAAAATAAATATTCTCCGAAATGACGGGGGTTGTGCTGGGGACTCTAACGTACCCTAGACCAACCCCAGGGTCAGTTCGTCCGAATACCCGGTTTGTCTGAGAGGAAATGCAGTTTTCCTGTTAGCACGCAATGTGTTCGGGCGAGGTGGCTTAGGGCCTATTTTCTCAGTAACGAAGTTCGGTATAGGACTCCTAGGACTTGCTATGTGTTTTTGGTCCCAGAAGAAGGTCCCCTGTGAGTTTGGTCAAAATCGGAGACAATTGTTTTCGACCGAAAATCGCAAAAACGCCAAGGCTATAGCCTTTGCATTTTTACGAATTTCGGCCGAAAATTAATATTCTCCGAAATGACTTGGGTTGGGCTGGGGGACTCTTACGAACCCCTAGACCAAACCCCAAGGGTCAGTTCGTCCGAAAACCCGGTTTGTCTGAGAGGAAATGCAGTTTTCCTGTTGGCACGCAATGTGTTCGGGCGAGGTGGCTTAGTGGCCTATTTTCTTACTAACGAAGTCCGGTATAGGACTCCTAGGACTTGCTATGTGTTTTTTGGTCCCAGAAGAAGGTCCCCTGTGAGTTTGGTCAAAATCGGAGACAATTGTTTTTCGACCGAAAATCGCAAAAACGCCAAGGCTATAGCCTTTGCATTTTTACGAATTTCGGCCGAAAATAAATATTCTCCGAAATGACTGGGGTTGGGCTGGAGGACTCTAACGTACCCCTAGACCAACCCGCAAGGGTCAGTTCGTCCGAATACCCGGTTTGTCTGAGAGGAAATGCAGTTTTCCTGTTAGCACGCAATGTGTTCGGGCGAGGTGGCTTAGGGGCCTATTTTCTCAGTAACGAAGTCCGGTATAGGACTCCTAGGACTTGCTATGTGTTTTTGGTCCCAGAAGAAGGTCCCCTGTGAGTTTGGTCAAAATCGGAGACAATTGTTTTTCGACCGAAAATCGCAAAACGCCAAGGCTATAGCCTTTGCATTTTTACGAATTTCGGCCGAAAATTAATATTCTCCGAAATGACGGGGTTGTGCTGGGGGACTCTAACGTACCCCTAGACCAACCCCAAGGGTCAGTTCGTCCGAATACCCGGTTTGTCTGAGAGGAAATGCAGTTTTCCTGTTAGCACGCAATGTGTTCGGGCGAGGTGGCTTAGGGGCCTATTTTCTTACTAACGAAGTCCGGTATAGGACTCCTAGGACTTGCTATGTGTTTTGGTCCCAGAAGAAGGTCCCTGTGAGTTTGGTCAAAATCGGAGACAATTGTTTTCGACCGAAAATCGCAAAAACGCCAAGGCTATAGCCTTTGCATTTTTACGATTTTCGGCCGAAATATGATATCGAAATGACGGAGGTTGTGCTGGGGGACTCTAACGTACCCCTAGACCAACCCCCAAGGGTCAGTTCGTCCGAATACCCGGTTTGTCTGCGAGGAAATGCAGTTTTCCTGTTAGCACGCAATGTGTTCGGGCGAGGTGGCTTAGGGCCTATTTTCTTACTAACGAAGTCCGGTATAGGACTCCTAGGACTTGCTATGTGTTTTTGGTCCCAGAAGAAGGTCCCCTGTGAGTTTGGTCAAAATCGGAGACAATTGTTTTTCGACCGAAAATCGCAAAACGCCAAGGCTATAGCCTTTGCATTTTTACGATTTTGGCCGAAAATTAATATTCTCCGAAATGACGGGGGTTGTGCTGGGGACTCTAACGTACCCTAGACCAACCCCAAGGGTCAGTTCGTCCGAAAACCCGTTTTGTCTGCGAGGAAATGCAGTTTTCCTGATAGCGCGCAATGTCTTCGGGCGAGGTGGCTTAGGGGCCTATTTTTACTAACGAAGTCCGGTATAGGACTCCTAGGACTTGCTTTGTGTTTTTTGGTCCCAGAAGAAGGTCCCCTGTGAGTTTGGTCAAAATCGGAGACAATTGTTTTCCGACCGAAAATCGCAAAAACGCCAAGGCTATAGCCTTTGCATTTTTACGATTTTCGGCCGAAAATTAATATTCTCCGAAATGACTGGGTTTGGGCTGGAGGACTCTAACGTACCCCTAGACCAACCCGCAAGTGTTAGTTCGTCCTAAAACCCGGTTTGTCTGCGAGGAAATGCAGTTTTCCTGATAGCGCGCAATGTGTTCGGGCGAGGTGGCTTAGGGGCCTATTTTCTTACTAACGAAGTCCGGTATAGGACTCCTAGGACTTGCTTTGTGTTTTTTGGTCCCAGAAGAAGGTACCCTGTGAGTTTGGTCAAATTCGGAGACAATTGTTTTTCGACCGAAAATCGCAAAAACGCCAAGGCTATAGCCTTTGCATTTTTACGATTTTCGGCCGAAAATTAATATTTTTCGAAATGACGGGGGTTGTGCTGGGGGACTCTAACGTACCCCTAGACCAACCCGCAAGGGTCAGTTCGTCCGAAAACCCGGTTTGTCTGCGCGGAAATGCAGTTTTCCTGATAGCGCAATGTGTTCGGGCGAGGTGGCTTAGGGCCTATTTTCTTAAACGAAGTCCGGTATAGGACTCCTAGACTTGCTATGTGTTTTTGGTCCCAGAAGAAGGTCCCTGTGAGTTTGGTCGAAATCGGAGACAATTTTTGCGGACCGAAAATCGCGAAAACGCCAAGGCTATAGCCTTTGCATTTTTACGATTTTCGGCCGAAAATTAATATTCTCCGAAATGACGGGGGTTGTGCTGGGGGACTCTAACGTACCCCTTGACCAACCCCTAAGGGTCAGTTCGTCCGAATACCCGGTTTGTCTGAGAGGAAATGCAGTTTTCCTGTTAGCACGCAATGTGTTCGGGCGAGGTGGCTTAGGGGCCTATTTTCTCAGTAACGAAGTCCGGTATAGGACTCCTAGGACTTGCTATATGTTTTTGGTCCCAGAAGAAGGTCCCCTGTGAGTTTGGTCAAAATCGGAGACAATTGTTTTTCGACCGAAAATCGCAAAAACGCCAAGGCTATAGCCTTTGCATTTTTACGATTTTCGGCCGAAAATTAATATTCTCCGAAATGACGGGGGTTGGGCTGGGGGACTCTAACGTACCCCTAGACCAACCCCATAGGGTCAGTTCGTCCGAATACCCGGTTTGTCTGAGAGGAAATGCAGTTTTCCTGTTGGCACGCAATGTGTTCGGGCGAGGTGGCTTAGGGGCTTATTTTCTCAGTAACGAAGTCCGGTATAGGACTCCTAGGACTTGCTATGTGTTTTTTGGTCCCAGAAGAAGGTCCCCTGTGAGTTTGGTCAAAATCGGAGACAATTGTTTTTCGACCGAAAATCGCAAAAACGCCAAGGCTATAGCCTTTGCATTTTTACGATTTTCGGCCGAAAATTAATATTCTCCGAAATGACAGGGGGTGGGGCTGCGGGACTCTAACGTACCCCTAGACCAACCCCCAAGGGTCAGTTCGTCCGAAAACCCGGTTTGTCTGAGAGGAAATGCAGTTTTCCTGTTAGCACGCAATGTGTTCGGGCGAGGTGGCTTAGGGGCCTATTTTCTTACTAACGAAGTCCGGTATAGGACTCCTAGGACTTGCTATGTGTTTTTTGGTCCCAGAAGAAGGTCCCCTGTGAGTTTGGTCAAAATCGGAGACAATTGTTTTTCGACCGAAAATCGCAAAAACGCCAAGGCTATAGCCTTTGCATTTTTACGATTTTCGGCCGAAAATTAATATTCTCCGAAATGACGGGGTTGTGCTGGGGGACTCCTAACGTACCCCTAGACCAACCCCCAAAGGGTCAGTTCGTCCGAAAACCCGGTTTGTCTGAGAGGAAATGCAGTTTTCCTGTTAGCACGCAATGTGTTCAGGGCGAGGTGGCTTAGGGGCCTATTTTCTCACTAACGAAGTCCGGTATAGGACTCCTAGGACTTGCTATGTGTTTTTGGTCCCAGAAGAAGGTCCCTGTGAGTTTGGTCAAAATCGGAGACAATTGTTTTCGACCGAAAATCGCAAAAACGCCAAGGCTATAGCCTTTGCATTTTACGATTTTCGGCCGAAAATTAATATTCTCCGAAATGACGGGGTTGTGCTGGGGACTCTAACGTACCCTAGACCAACCCAGAAGAGGTCAGTTCGTCCGAAAACCGGTTTGTCTGCGAGGGTATGCAGTCTCCCTGTTAGCGCGCAATGTGTGTGGGCGAGGTGGCTTAGGGGCCTATTTTCTCACTAACGAAGTCCGGTATAGGACTCCTAGGACTTGCTATGTGTTTTTTGGTCCCAGAAGAAGGTCCCTGTGAGTTTGGTCGAAATCGGAGACAATTGTTTTCGACCGAAAATCGCAAAACGCCAAGGCTATAGCCTTTGCATTTTTACGATTTTCGGCCGAAAATTAATATTCTCCGAAATGACGGGGTTGTGCTGGGGACTCTAACGTACCCCAGACCAACCCCCAAGGGTCAGTTCGTCCGAAAACCCGGTTTGTCTGAGAGGAAATGCAGTTTTCCTGTTAGCACGCAATGTGTTCGGGCGAGGTGGCTTAGGGCCTATTTTCTTACTAACGAAGTCCGGTATAGGACTCCTTGGACTTGCTATGTGTTTTTTGGTCCCAGAAGAAGGTCCCCTGTGAGTTTGGTCAAAATCGGAGACAATTGTTTTTCGACCGAAAATCGCAAAACGCCAAGGCTATAGCCTTTGCATTTTTACGATTTTCGGCCGAAAATTAATATTCTCCGAAATGACGGGCTTGTGCTGGGGACTCTAACGTACCCCTAGACCAACCCCCCAAGGGTCAGTTCGTCCGAATACCCGGTTTGTCTGAGAGGAAATGCAGTTTTCCTGTTAGCACGCAATGTGTTGGGGCGAGGTGGCTTGAGGGCCTATTTTCTCACTAACGAAGTCCGGTATAGGACTCCTAGGACTTGCTATGTGTTTTTTGGTCCCAGAAGAAGGTCCCCTGTGAGTTTGGTCAAAATCGGAGACAATTTCTTTTCGCCCGAAAGTCGCAAAAACGCAAAGGCTATAGCCTTTGCATTTTTACGATTTTCGGCCGAAAATTAATATTCTCCGAAATGACGGGGTTGTGCTGGGGGACTCTAACGTACCCCTAGACCAACCCCAAGGGTCAGTTCGTCCGAAAACCCGGTTTGTCTGAGGAAATGCAGTTTTCCTGATGGCGCGCAATGTGTTCGGGCGAGGTGGCTTAGGGCCTATTTTCTCATTAACGAAGGCCGGTATAGGACTCCTAGGACTTGCTTTGTGTTTTTTGGTCCCAGAAGAAGGTCCCCTGTGAGTTTGGTCAAAATCGGAGACAATTGTTTTTCGACCGAAAATCGCAAAAACGCCAAGGCTATAGCCTTTGCATTTTTACGATTTTCGGCCGAAAATTAATATTCTCCGAAATGACGGGGCTTGTGCTGGGGGACTCTAACGTACTCCTAGACCAACCCCCAAGGGTCAGTTCGTCCGAATACCCGGTTTGTCTGAGAGGAAATGCAGTTTTCCTGTTAGCACGCAATGTGTTCGGGCGAGGTGGCTTAGGGGCCTATTTTCTTACTAACGAAGTCCGGTATAGGACTCCTAGGACTTGCTATGTGTTTTTTGGTCCCAGAAGAAGGTCCCCTGTGAGTTTGGTCAAAATCGGAGACAATTGTTTTTCGACCGAAAATCGCCAAAACGCCAAGGCTACAGTCTTTGCATTTTTACGATTTTCGGCCGAAAATTAATATTTTACGAAATGACGGGCTTTGTGCTGGGGGACTCTAACGTACCCCTAGACCAAGCCTCAACGGTCAGTTCGTCCGAATACCCGGTTTGTCTGAGAAGAAATGCAGTTTTCCTGTTGGCACGCAATGTGTTCGGGCGAGGTGGCTTAGGGGCTTATTTTCTCAATAACGAAGTCCGGTATAGGACTCCTAGGACTTGCTATGTGTTTTTGGTCCCAGAAGAAGGTCCCCTGTGAGTTTGGTCAAAATCGGAGACAATTGTTTTTCGACCGAAAATCGCAAAACGCCAAGGCTATAGCCTTTGCATTTTTACGATTTTCGGCCGAAAATAAATATTCTTCGAAATGACTGGGGTTGTGCTAGGGGACTCTTACGTACCCCTGACCAACCCCCAAGGGTCAGTTCGTCCGAAAACCCGGTTTGTCTGAGAGGAAATGCAGTTTTCCTGTTAGCACGCAATGTGTTCGGGCGAGGTGGCTTAGGGGCCTATTTTCTCAGTAACGAAGTCCGGTATAGGACTCCTAGGACTTGCTATGTGTTTTTTGGTCCCAGAAGAAGGTCCCCTGTGAGTTTGGTCAAAATCGGAGACAATTGTTTTTCGACCGAAAATCGCAAAAACGCCAAGGCTATAGCCTTTGCATTTTTACGATTTTCGGCCGAAAATTAATATTCTCCGAAATGACGGGGATTGTGCTGGGGACTCTAACGTACCCCTAGACCAACCCCAAGGGTCAGTTCGTCCGAATACCCGGTTTGTCTGAGAGGAAATGCAGTTTTCCTGTTAGCACGCAATGTGTTCGGGCGAGGTGGCTTAGGGCCTATTTTCTCAGTAACGAAGTCCGGTATAGGACTCCTAGGACTTGCTATGTGTTTTTGGTCCCAGAAGAAGGTCCCTGTGAGTTTGGTCGAAATCGGAGACAATTGTTTTCGACCGAAAATCGCAAAACGCCAAGGCTATAGCCTTTGCATTTTTACGATTTTCGGCCGAAAATTAATATTCTCCGAAATGACGGGGGTTGTGCTGGGGACTCTAACGTACCCTAGACCAACCCCAAGGGTCAGTTCGTCCGAATACCCGGTTTGTCTGAGAGGAAATGCAGTTTTCCTGTTAGCACGCAATGTGTTCGGGCGAGGTGGCTTAGGGGCCTATTTTCTCAGTAACGAAGTCCGGTATAGGACTCCTAGGACTTGCTATGTGTTTTTTGGTCCCAGAAGAAGGTCCCCTGTGAGTTTGGTCAAAATCGGAGACAATTGTTTTTCGACCGAAAATCGCAAAAACGCCAAGGCTATAGCCTTTGCATTTTTACGATTTTCGGCCGAAAATTAATATTCTCCGAAATGACGGGGTTGTTCTGGGGACTCTAACGTACCCTAGACCAACCCGCATGGGTCAGTTCGTCCGAATACCCGGTTTGTCTGAGAGGAAATGCAGTTTTCCTGTTAGCACGCAATGTGTTCGGGCGAGGTGGCTTAGGGCCTATTTTCTCACTAACGAAGTCCGGTATAGGACTCCTAGGACTTGCTATGTGTTTTTGGTCCCAGAAGAAGGTCCCTGTGAGTTTGGTCAAAATCGGAGACAATTGTTTTTCAAACGAAAATCGCAAAAACGCCAAGGCTATAGCCTTCGCATTTTTACAATTTTCGGCCAAAAATTAATATTCTCCGAAATGACGGGGGTTGTGCTGGGGACTCTAACGTACCCCTAGACCAACCCCCAAGGGTCAGTTCGTCCGAATACCCGGTTTGTCTGAGAGGAAATGCAGTTTTCCTGTTAGCACGCAATGTGTTCGGGCGAGGTGGCTTAGGGGCCTATTTTCTCAGTAACGAAGTCCGGTATAGGACTCCTAGGACTTGCTATGTGTTTTTTGGTCCCAGAAGAAGGTCCCCTGTGAGTTTGGTCAAAATCGGAGACAATTGTTTTTCGACCGAAAATCGCAAAAACGCCAAGGCTATAGCCTTTGCATTTTTACGATTTTCGGCCGAAAATTAATATTCTCCGAAATGACGGGGGTTGTGCTGGGGACTCTAACGTACCCCTAGACCAACCCCAAGGGTCAGTTCGTCCGAAAACCCGGTTTGTCTGAGAGGAAATGCAGTTTTCCTGTTAGCACGCAATGTGTTCGGGCGAGGTGGCTTAGGGGCCTATTTTCTTACTAACGAAGTCCGGTATAGGACTCCTAGGACTTGCTATGTGTTTTTTGGTCCCAGAAGAAGGTCCCCTGTGAGTTTGGTCAAAATCGGAGACAATTGTTTTTCGACCGAAAATCGCAAAAACGCCAAGGCTATAGCCTTTGCATTTTTACGATTTTCGGCCGAAAATTAATATTCTCCGAAATGACGGGGTTGTGCTGGGGACTCTAACGTACCCCCTAGACCAACCCCAAGGGTCAGTTCGTCCGAATACCCGGTTTGTCTGAGAGGAAATGCAGTTTTCCTGTTAGCACGCAATGTGTTCGGGCGAGGTGGCTTAGGGGCCTATTTTCTTACTAACGAAGTCCGGTATAGGACTCCTAGGACTTGCTGTGTGTTTTTTGGTCCCAGAAGAAGGTCCCCTGTGAGTTTGGTCAAAATCGGAGACAATTGTTTTTCGACCGAAAATCGCAAAAACGCCAAGGCTATAGCCTTTGCATTTTTCTCTTTTGGTTTCTTTGTATAAAATATCTTTCAATACCGTGTGTCGTAATTTTTGATGTCAAGATTCTATGACCCACTTTGTCCTTCCTGCTAGGTTTTTCGCGCACTTCTGTGAGAGAAGAATATGGTTACGGATCCTGCAAAGTTTTCACCTTTCTTTTATTTTGTTTCTTTTTCAGATTCTACAGAAAGAGTTTTTGAGGGAAAATCCACTTGCTACTCGAGCTCCCAAGTTAGTGTCTCACCTCAACCAGGATATGAATCTCGATGAATCCCTACCTTCTCTGGTAAGTTTACATTAGTGTAGATAGCGTAAAATAATTTCATTACTCTACTATGTTTTCTTCTTCTCACACATGTCTTTATATATTTGTTGCTCTTGATTTTACAGTGTGAATCTAAACGGGAAAACCAAATGCTTCTTCAATGACGAAGTGGGGTGTTTATCTCCTCGGACCGTCGGATGTTTGCAGTGTCTGCTGTGATCATGCTGTTGATTTGAAGGTGAGCAATGTTCAGAGCTTACGCATTGATTTTGGAAATAAATTTGAGAAGCAAGACAAGACAAGTATTTTGATTTGCACCCACCATAAAGTAATATTTTGAGGCATCTTTGTTTGTAATTGGCTATTCCCTTAGCAAAGAGTGAAATGTCTAAGCTTGCTGCTGTTCCTCTGGTAACTGGAGCAAAGTTGTAATGGGGACAATAACTGCTTTTTTTTTCATTAAGAGTGGTGCATTTATTTTTCTGGAGTTTTGCCTTTGGCTTTTCTGACAACTTCATCCTGATCTGTCTTTGACTTTGTCATGCTAATCATAACTGTTTTTTTTTCTTCAGGTGTTACCCTTTGCTTCAGTCGTCCAATTATGTTTATATCCAAGCATTATAACGTTTGTTGCATTACTTTCCAAGAACCCATAAAGTTTCTTCTAAACTCTACTCCAATGTTGTGATTGCAATGATGCTGTAGTAAATGGTGAGTAACATTTTAATTTGGGATCATCTTATCTTATCTTACCTATTTTGAAACCTTCCACACACTGATTTCATGCTATCTTTGTTTGTTCTTCAGGATGCTGATTCCTTTAGCGGGCCTTCACTACTGCAAGCCTTCTGATTCTTTCGGTCCTCTGGGTTAGGATTTTTTGAGCTGCTTGTGATCCCCACAGCAACTGGTATGTATTTCTCATTTCACTTAACTTCATTATATATTTTGTTTGAATGCTTGTACCCCTATAAGATAAAAGTTAACTTGGATGTCAATTTGCCAATGACATGGTTTACCTTCTTTTGATTGCTGGATATATTTTGATTTTAAATTGAAATGCCATAGCAAGTAGTACAATTTTAGCACGTTATCCCTTGTACCTGCCGTACTAAATTAAAGAGGAATAGCTGTTTTATTTTTCATTTGTGTCTTTCTAAATAAATCAACCGAGTTGTGATGAAAAGATACTCTTTTATTGAGCTGCTTCTGATACATATTTGTTTTTGCAGGTGACAAGACAAAGATGCACCAAATGTGAAGGCGTTGAAGACTCTACAAATCAAGAAACCAACTCAAGACAGGATCCTCAGCATGATAAAATGAACTTACTTTGAACTTGCTTTGTATTTGGAATTACTTGAAAACGATTTTTTGGTATGTGAGCATGGGTTATTTCATTTGAAGGGGAGAATTGTCACAGTGAAACGCGTTTTGTTCTTCTTCCAATAAAATGTGTATTTCTTTGTTGTTGCGCTTCCACTGCTACAAGTCCCAAGCTCAGCTGCTGCGCACATGAAGGCACAGCAGCTGAGCTTAGGACACGAAGCATCAGAGCAGCGACAACAAAACAATGATTTTCCCCCTTGGTTGTCGACTTTGGCCTTCCTGCATCGAGCGACACACTAGTGGAAACCAATGAATGGGAAAAAAAACGTCCTTGTCCTTCTCCTAATACAAATACTTGTCCTGGTACAGATACTTGCCTCTCAGAGAGAGAGAGAGAGAGAGAGAGAGAGAGAGAGAGAGAGAGAGAGAGAGAGAGAGAGAGAGAGGAAGGGGTGAGATAGTAAGAGAAAGTGCCAGGTGCGAGAGAGAGGAGGGAGGGAGGGTGGATAGAAAAGAAACAAAGGGAGGGTGGGGGGGGGTGAGGGAGTATGAGAGGAGGACGATGGGGGGAAAGGGGGTGGAACTGAATTTCTGTAAACGTAGCCCGTAATAAAACGATTTTCATTTTTCCTTTGTTCTTCCTTTTATTCTTCCTTTTCATTGAAAACGCACTCAATTTTTTTACTAACCTAACCTAACCAAACCAGAAGAAGAAGAAAAAAAGAAGAAGAAAAGAAGAAGAAAAAAAGAAGAAGAAAAGAAGAAGAAAAAAGAAGAAGAAAAAAGAAGAAGAAAAGAAGAAGAAAAAAAGAAGAAGAAGAAAAGAAGAACAAAGAAGAAGAAGAAGAAGAAAAAGAAGAAGAAAAAAAGAAGAAGAAGAAAAGAAGAAAAAAAGAAGAAAAAAAAAGAAAAAAGAAGAAAAAAGAAAGAAGAAGAAGAAAAGAAAACTTTTTTCTTTTCTTCTTCTTCTTCTTTTCTTCTTTTTCTTCTTCTTTCTTCTTCTTTTCTTCTTTGTCTTCTTCTTTTCTTCTTCTTCTTTTTTTTTCTTCTTCTTTTTTTCTTCTTCCTTTTTTCTTCTTCTTCTGGTTAGGTTAGGTTAGGTTAGTAAGAAATTTGATTGCATTTTCAATGAAAAGGAAGAATAAAAGGAAGAACAAAGGGAAAAATGAAAATCGTTTTATTACGGGCTATGTTTACAGAAATTCAGTTCCAACCCCTTTCGCCCCAGCGTTCTCCTCTCATACTCCCCTCACCCCCACCCCCTCCCCTTTGTTTCTTTTCTATCCATCCTCCCTCCCCTCCTCTCTCTCGCACCTGGCACTTTCTCTTACTATCTCACCCCCCCCCCCCCCTCTCCTCTCTCTCTCTCTCTCTCTCTCTCTCTCTCTCTCTCTCTCTCTCTCTCTCTCTCTCTCTCTCAGAGAGGCAAGTATCTGTACCAGGACAAGTATTTGTATTAGGAGAAGGACAAGGACGTTTTTTTTCCCATTCATTGGTTTCCACTAGTGTGTCGCTCGATGCAGGAAGGCCAAAGTCGACAACCAAGGGGGAAAATCATTGTTTTGTTGTCGCTGCTCTGATGCTTCGTGTCCTAAGCTCAGCTGCTGTGCCTTCATGTGCGCAGCAGCTGAGCTTGGGACTTGTAGCAGTGGAAGCGCAACAACAAAGAAATACACATTTTATTGGAAGAAGAACAAAACGCGTTTCACTGTGACAATTCTCCCCTTCAAATGAAATAACCCATGCTCACATACCAAAAAATCGTTTTCAAGTAATTCCAAATACAAAGCAAGTTCAAAGTAAGTTCATTTTATCATGCTGAGGATCCTGTCTTGAGTTGGTTTCTTGATTTGTAGAGTCTTCAACGCCTTCACATTTGGTGCATCTTTGTCTTGTCACCTGCAAAAACAAATATGTATCAGAAGCAGCTCAATAAAAGAGTATCTTTTCATCACAACTCGGTTGATTTATTTAGAAAGACACAAAATGAAAAAATAAAACAGCTATTCCCTCTTTAATTTAGTACGGCAGGTACAAGGGATAACGTGCTAAAATTTTACTACTTGCTATGGCATTTCAATTTAAAATCAAAATATATTCAGCAATCAAAAGAAGGTAAACCATGTCATTGGCAAATTGACATCCAAGTTAACTTTTATCTTATAGGGGTACAAGCATTCAAACAAAATATATAATGAAGTTAAGTGAAATGAGAAATACATACCAGTTGCTGTGGGGATCACAAGCAGCTCAAAAAATCCTAACCCAGAGGACCGAAAGAATCAGAAGGCTTGCAGTAGTGAAGGCCCGCTAAAGGAATCAGCATCCTGAAGAACAAACAAAGATAGCATGAAATCAGTGTGTGGAAGGTTTCAAAATAGGTAAGATAAGATAAGATGATCCCAAATTAAAATGTTACTCACCATTTACTACAGCATCATTGCAATCACAACATTGGAGTAGAGTTTAGAAGAAACTTTATGGGTTCTTGGAAAGTAATGCAACAAACGTTATAATGCTTGGATATAAACATAATTGGACGACTGAAGCAAAGGGTAACACCTGAAGAAAAAAAAACAGTTATGATTAGCATGACAAAGTCAAAGACAGATCAGGATGAAGTTGTCAGAAAAGCCAAAGGCAAAACTCCAGAAAATAAATGCACCACTCTTAAAGACAAAAAAGCAGTTATTGTCCCCATTACAACTTTGCTCCAGTTACCAGAGGAACAGCAGCAAGCTTAGACATTTCACTCTTTGCTAAGGGAATAGCCAATTACAAACAAAGATGCCTCAAAATATTACTTTATGGTGGGTGCAAATCAAAATACTTGTCTTGTCTTGCTTCTCAAATTTATTTCCAAAATCAATGCGTAAGCTCTGAACATTGCTCACCTTCAAATCAACAGCATGATCACAGCAGACACTGCAAACATCCGACGGTCCGAGGAGATAAACACCCCACTTCGTCATTGAAGAAGCATTTGGTTTTCCCGTTTAGATTCACACTGTAAAATCAAGAGCAACAAATATATAAAGACATGTGTGAGAAGAAGAAAACATAGTAGAGTAATGAAATTATTTTACGCTATCTACACTAATGTAAACTTACCAGAGAAGGTAGGGATTCATCGAGATTCATATCCTGGTTGAGGTGAGACACTAACTTGGGAGCTCGAGTAGCAAGTGGATTTTCCCTCAAAAACTCTTTCTGTAGAATCTGAAAAAGAAACAAAATAAAAGAAAGGTGAAAACTTTGCAGGATCCGTAACCATATTCTTCTCTCACAGAAGTGCGCGAAAAAACTAGCAAGAAGGACAAAGTGGGTCATAGAATCTTGACATCAAAAATTACGACACACGGTATTGAAAGATATTTTATACAAAGAAACCAAAAGAGAAAAATGCAAAGGCTATAGCCTTGGCGTTTTTGCGATTTTCGGTCGAAAAACAATTGTCTCCGATTTTGACCAAACTCACAGGGGACCTTCTTCTGGGACCAAAAAACACACAGCAAGTCCTAGGAGTCCTATACCGGACTTCGTTAGTAAGAAAATAGGCCCCTAAGCCACCTCGCCCGAACACATTGCGTGCTAACAGGAAAACTGCATTTCCTCTCAGACAAACCGGGTTTTCGGACGAACTGACCCTTGGGGGTTGGTCAAGGGGTACGTTAGAGTCCCCCAGCACAATCCCCGTCATTTCGGAGAATATTAATTTTCGGCCGAAAATCGTAAAAATGCAAAGGCTATAGCCTTGGCGTTTTTGCGATTTTCGGTCGAAAAACAATTGTCTCCGATTTTGACCAAACTCACAGGGGACCTTCTTCTGGGACCAAAAAACACATAGCAAGTCCTAGGAGTCCTATACCGGACTTCGTTACTGAGAAAATAGGCCCCTAAGCCACCTCGCCCGAACACATTGCGTGCTAACAGGAAAACTGCATTTCCTCTCAGACAAACCGGGTATTCGGACGAACTGACCCTTGGGGGTTGGTCTAGGGGTACGTTAGAGTCCCCCAGCCCAACCCCAGTCATTTCGGAGAATATTAATTTTCGGCCGAAAATCGTAAAAATGCAAAGGCTATAGCCTTGGCGTTTTTGCGATTTTCGGTCGAAAAACAATTGTCTCCGATTTTGACCAAACTCACAGGGGACCTTCTTCTGGGACCAAAAAACACATAGCAAGTCCTAGGAGTCCTATACCGGACTTCGTTAGTAAGAAAATAGGCCCCTAAGCCACCTCGCCCGAACACATTGCGTGCTAACAGGAAAACTGCATTTCCTCTCAGACAAACCGGGTATTCGGACGAACTGACCCTTGGGGGTTGGTCTAGGGGTACGTTAGAGTCCCCAGCACAACCCCCGTCATTTCGGAGAATATTAATTTTCGGCCGAAAATCGTAAAAATGCAAAGGCTATAGCCTTGGCGTTTTTGCGATTTTCGGTCGAAAAACAATTGTCTCCGATTTTGACCAAACTCACAGGGGACCTTCTTCTGGGACCAAAAAACACATAGCAAGTCCTAGGAGTCCTATACCGGACTTCGTTAGTAAGAAAATAGGCCCCTAAGCCACCTCGCCCGAACACATTGCGTGCTAACAGGAAAACTGCATTTCCTCTCAGACAAACCGGGTATTCGGACGAACTGACCCTTGGGGGTTGGTCTAGGGGTACGTTAGAGTCCTCCAGCCCAACCCCAGTCATTTCGGAGAATATTAATTTTCGGCCGAAAATCGTAAAAATGCAAAGGCTATAGCCTTGGCGTTTTTGCGATTTTCGGTCGAAAAACAATTGTCTCCGATTTTGACCAAACTCACAGGGGACCTTCTTCTGGGACCAAAAAACACATAGCAAGTCCTAGGAGTCCTATACCGGACTTCGTTACTGAGAAAATAGGCCACTAAGCCACCTCGCCCGAACACATTGCGTGCTAACAGGAAAACTGCATTTCCTCTCAGACAAACCGGGTATTCGGACGAACTGACCCTTGGGGGTTGGTCTAGGGGTACGTTAGAGTCCCCCAGCACAACCCCCGTCATTTCGGAGAATATTAATTTTCGGCCGAAAATCGTAAAAATGCAAAGGCTATAGCCTTGGCGTTTTTGCGATTTTCGGTCGAAAAACAATTGTCTCCGATTTTGACCAACCTCACAGGCGACCTTCTTCTGGGACCAAAAACCACATAGCAAGTCCTAGGAGTCCTATACCGGACTTCGTTACTGGGAAAATAGGCCCCTAAGCCACCTCGCCCGAACACATTGCGTGCTAACAGGAAAACTGCATTTCCTCTCAGACAAACCGGGTTTTCGGACAAACTGACCCTTGGGGTTGGTCTAGGGGTACGTTAGAGTCCCCAGCACAACCCCAGTCATTTCGGAGAATATTAATTTTCGGCCGAAAATCGTAAAAATGCAAAGGCTATAGCCTTGGCGTATTTGCGATTTTCGGTCGAATACAATTGTCTCCGATTTTGACCAAACTCACAGGGGACCTTCTTCTGGGACCGAAAAACACATAGCAAGTCCTAGGAGTCCTATACCGGACTTCGTTACTGAGAAAATAGGCCCCTAAGCCACCTCGCCCGAACACATTGCGTGCTAACAGGAAAACTGCATTTCCTCTCAGACAAACCGGGTTTTCGGACGAACTGACCCTTGGGGGTTGGTCTAGGGGTACGTTAGAGTCCCCCAGCACAAGCCCAGTCATTTCGGAGAATATTAATTTTCGGCCGAAAATCGTAAAAATGCAAAGGCTATAGCCTTGGCGTTTTTGCGATTTTCGGTCGAAAAACAATTGTCTCCGATTTTGACCAAACTCACAGGGGACCTTCTTCTGGGACCAAAAAACACATAGCAAGTCCTAGGAGTCCTATACCGGACTTCGTTACTGAGAAAATAGGCCCCTAAGCCACCTCGCCCGAACACATTGCGTGCTAACAGGAAAACTGCATTTCCTCTCAGACAAACCGGGTTTTCGGACGAACTGACCCTTGGGGGTTGGTCTAGGGGTACGTTAGAGTCCCCCAGCACAACCCCAGTCATTTCGGAGAATATTAATTTTCGGCCGAAAATCGTAAAAATGCAAAGGCTATAGCCTTGGCGTTTTTGCGATTTTCGGTCGAAAACAATTGTCTCCGATTTTGACCAAACTCACAGGGGACCTTCTTCTGGGACCAAAAACATATAGCAAGTCCTAGGAGTCCTATACCGGACTTCGTTACTGAGAAAATAGGCCCCTAAGCCACCTCGCCCGAACACATTGCGTGCTAACAGGAAAACTGCATTTCCTCTCAGACAAACCGGGTTTTCGGACGAACTGACCCTTGGGGGTTGGTCTAGGGGTACGTTAGAGTCCCCCAGCACAACCCCAGTCATTTCGGAGAATATTAATTTTCGGCCGAAAATCGTAAAAATGCAAAGGCTATAGCCTTGGCGTTTTTGCGATTTTCGGTCGAAAAACAATTGTCTCCGATTTTGACCAAACTCACAGGGGACCTTCTTCTGGGACCAAAAAACACATAGCAAGTCCTAGGAGTCCTATACCGGACTTCGTTAGTAAGAAAATAGGCCCCTAAGCCACCTCGCCCGAACACATTGCGTGCTAACAGGAAAACTGCATTTCCTCTCAGACAAACCGGGTTTTCGGACGAACTGACCCTTGGGGGTTGGTCTAGGGGTACGTTAGAGTCCCCCAGCACAACCCCAGTCATTTCGGAGAATATTAATTTTCGGCCGAAAATCGTAAAAATGCAAAGGCTATAGCCTTGGCGTTTTTGCGATTTTCGGTCGAATACAATAGTCTCTGATTTTGACCAAACTCACAGGGGACCTTCTTCTGGGACCAAAAACATATAGCAAGTCCTAGGAGTCCTAAACCGGACTTCGTTAGTAAGAAAATAGGCCCCTAAGCCACCACGCCCGAACACATTGCGTGCTAACAGGAAAACAGAATTTCCTCTCAGACAAACCGGGTTTTCGGACGAACTGACCCTTGGGGTTGGTCTAGGGGTACGTTAGAGTCCCCAGCACAACCCCAGTCATTTCGGAGAATATTAATTTTCGGCCGAAAATCGTAAAAATGCAAAGGCTATAGCCTTGGCGTTTTTGCGATTTTCGGTCGAAAAACAATTGTCTCCGATTTTGACCAAACTCACAGGGGACCTTCTTCTGGGACCAAAAAACACATAGCAAGTCCTAGGAGTCCTATACCGGACTTCGTTAGTAAGAAAATAGGCCCTAAGCCACCTCGCCCGAACACATTGCGTGCTAACAGGAAAACTGCATTTCCTCTCAGACAAACCGGGTATTCGGACGAACTGACCCTTGGGGTTGGTCTAGGGGTACGTTAGAGTCCCCAGCACAAGCCCAGTCATTTCGGAGAATATCAATTTTCGGCCGAAAATCGTAAAAATGCCAAGGCTATAGCCTTGGCGTTTTTGCGATTTTCGGTCGAAAAACAATTGTCTCCGATTTTGACCAAACTCACAGGGACCTTCTTCTGGGACCAAAAACACATAGCAAGTCCTAGAGGTCCTATACCGGACTTCGTTACTGAGAAAAGAGGCCCCTAAGCCACCTCGCCCGAACACATTGCGTGCTAACAGGAAAACTGCATTTCCTCTCAGACAAACCGGGTTTTCGGACGAACTGACCCTTGGGGTTGGTCTAGGGGTACGTTAGAGTCCCCAGCACAAGCCCAGTCATTTCGGAGAATATTAATTTTCGGCCGAAAATCGTAAAAATGCAAAGGCTATAGCCTTGGCGTTTTGCGATTTTCGGTCGAAAACAATTGTCTCCGATTTTGACCAAACTCACAGGGGACCTTCTTCTGGGACCAAAAACACATAGCAAGTCCTAGGAGTCCTATACCGGACTTCGTTAGTAAGAAAATAGGCCCTAAGCCACCTCGCCCGAACACATTGCGTGCTAACAGGAAAACTGCATTTCCTCTCAGACAAACCGGGTTTTCGGACGAACTGACCCTTGGGGTTGGTCTAGGGTACGTTAGAGTCCCCAGCACAAGCCCAGTCATTTCGGAGAATATCAATTTTCGGCCGAAAATCGTAAAAATGCAAAGGCTATAGCCTTGGCGTTTTTGCGATTTTCGGTCGAAAAACAATTGTCTCCGATTTTGACCAAACTCACAGGGGACCTTCTTCTGGGACCAAAAAACACATAGCAAGTCCTAGGAGTCCTATACCGGACTTCGTTAGTAAGAAAATAGGCCCCTAAGCCACCTCGCCCGAACACATTGCGTGCTAACAGGAAAACTGCATTTCCTCTCAGACAAACCGGGTTTTCGGACGAACTGACCCTTGGGGGTTGGTCTAGGGGTACGTTAGAGTCCCCCAGCACAACCCCAGTCATTTCGGAGAATATTAATTTTCGGCCGAAAATCGTAAAAATGCAAAGGCTATAGCCTTGGCGTTTTTGCGATTTTCGGTCGAAAAACAATTGTCTCCGATTTTGACCAAACTCACAGGGGACCTTCTTCTGGGACCAAAAAACACATAGCAAGTCCTAGGAGTCCTATACCGGACTTCGTTACTGAGAAAATAGGCCCCTAAGCCACCTCGCCCGAACACATTGCGTGCTAACAGGAAAACTGCATTTCCTCTCAGACAAACCGGGTTTTCGGACGAACTGACCCTTGGGGGGTTGGTCTAGGGGTACGTTAGAGTCCCTCAGCCCAACCCCAGTTATTTCGAAGAATATTAATTTTCGGCCGAAAATCGTAAAAATGCAAAGGCTATAGCCTTGGCGTTTTGCGCTTTTCGATCGAAAAACAATTGTCTCCGATTTTGCCCAAACTCACAGGGGACCTTGTTCTCAGACCAAAAAACACATAGCAAGTCCTAGGAGTGGTATACCGGACTTGGATAGTAAGAAAAGGGGCCCCTAAGCCACCTTGCCCGAACACATTGCGTGCTAACAGGAAAACTGCATTTCCTCTCAGACAAACCGGGTATTCGGACGAACTGACCCTTGGGGTTGGTCTAGGGGTACGTTAGAGTCCCCAGCACAAGCCCAGTCATTTCGGAGAATATTAATTTTCGGCCGAAAATCGTAAAAATGCAAAGGCTATAGCCTTGGCGTTTTTGCGATTTTCGGTCGAAAAACAATTGTCTCCGATTTTGACCAAACTCACAGGGGACCTTCTTCTGGGACCAAATAAAAAACACACAGCAAGTCCTAGGAGTCCTATACCGGTCTTCGTTACTAAAAAAAAAAGAGGCCCCTAAGCCACCTCGCCCGAACACATTGCGTGCTAACAGGAAAACTGCATTTCCTCTCAGACAAACCGGGTTTTCGGACGAACTGACCCTTGGGGTTGGTCTAGGGGTACGTTAGAGTCCCCAGCACAACCCCAGTCATTTCGGAGAATATTAATTTTCGGCCGAAAATCGTAAAAATGCAAAGGCTATAGCCTTGGCGTTTTGCGATTTTCGGTCGAAAACAATTGTCTCCGATTTAGACCAAACTCACAGGGGACCTTCTTCTGGGACCAAAAAACACATAGCAAGTCCTAGGAGTCCTATACCGGACTTCGTTACTGAGAAAATAGGCCCCTAAGCCACCTCGCCCGAACACATTGCGTGCTAACAGGAAAACTGCATTTCCTCTCAGACAAACCGGGTATTCGGACGAACTGACCCTTGGGTGTTGGTCTAGGGGTACGTTAGAGTCCCCAGCACAACCCCCGTCATTTCGGAGAATATTAATTTTCGGCCGAAAATCGTAAAAATGCAAAGGCTATAGCCTTGGCGTTTTTGCGATTTTCGGTCGAAAAACAATTGTCTCCGATTTTGACCAAACTCACAGGGGACCTTCTTCTGGGACCAAAAAACACATAGCAAGTCCTAGGAGTCCTATACCGGACTTCGTTAGTAAGAAAATAGGCCCCTAAGCCACCTCGCCCGAACACATTGCGTGCTAACAGGAAAACTGCATTTCCTCTCAGACAAACCGGGTTTTCGGACGAACTGACCCTTGGGGGTTGGTCTAGGGGTACGTTAGAGTCCCCCAGCACAACCCCAGTCATTTCGGAGAATATTAATTTTCGGCCGAAAATCGTAAAAATGCAAAGGCTATAGCCTTGGCGTTTTTGCGATTTTCGGTCGAAAAACAATTGTCTCCGATTTTGACCAAACTCACAGGGGACCTTCTTCTGGGACCAAAAAACACATAGCAAGTCCTAGGAGTCCTATACCGGACTTCGTTAGTAAGAAAATAGGCCCCTAAGCCACCTCGCCCGAACACATTGCGTGCTAACAGGAAAACTGCATTTCCTCTCAGACAAACCGGGTATTCGGACGAACTGACCCTTGGGGGTTGGTCTAGGGGTACGTTAGAGTCCCCCAGCACAAGCCCAGTCATTTCGGAGAATATCAATTTTCGGCCGAAAATCGTAAAAATGCAAAGGCTATAGCCTTGGCGTTTTTGCGATTTTCGGTCGAAAAACAATTGTCTCCGATTTTGACCAAACTCACAGGGGACCTTCTTCTGGGACCAAAAAACACATAGCAAGTCCTAGGAGTCCTATACCGGACTTCGTTAGTAAGAAAATAGGCCCCTAAGCCACCTCGCCCGAACACATTGCGTGCTAACAGGAAAACTGCATTTCCTCTCAGACAAACCGGGTTTTCGGACGAACTGACCCTTGGGGGTTGGTCTAGGGGTACGTTAGAGTCCCCCAGCACAAGCCCAGTCATTTCGGAGAATATTAATTTTCGGCCGAAAATCGTAAAAATGCAAAGGCTATAGCCTTGGCGTTTTTGCGATTTTCGGTCGAAAAACAATTGTCTCCGATTTTGACCAAACTCACAGGGGACCTTCTTCTGGGACCAAAAAACACATAGCAAGTCCTAGGAGTCCTATACCGGACTTCGTTAGTAAGAAAATAGGCCCCTAAGCCACCTCGCCCGAACACATTGCGTGCTAACAGGAAAACTGCATTTCCTCTCAGACAAACCGGGTTTTCGGACGAACTGACCCTTGGGGTTGGTCTAGGGGTACGTTAGAGTCCCCAGCACAACCCCAGTCATTTCGGAGAATATTAATTTTCGGCCGAAAATCGTAAAAATGCAAAGGCTATAGCCTTGGCGTTTTGCGATTTTCGGTCGAAAAACAATTGTCTCCGATTTTGACCAAACTCACAGGGGACCTTCTTCTGGGACCAAAAACACATAGCAAGTCCTAGGAGTCCTATACCGGACTTCGTTAGTAAGAAAATAGGCCCTAAGCCACCTCGCCCGAACACATTGCGTGCTAACAGGAAAACTGCATTCCTCTCAGACAAACCGGGTTTTCGGACGAACTGACCCTTGGGGGTTGGTCTAGGGGTACGTTAGAGTCCCCCAGCACAAGCCCAGTCATTTCGGAGAATATCAATTTTCGGCCGAAAATCGTAAAAATGCAAAGGCTATAGCCTTGGCGTTTTTGCGATTTTCGGTCGAAAAACAATTGTCTCCGATTTTGACCAAACTCACAGGGGACCTTCTTCTGGGACCAAAAAACACATAGCAAGTCCTAGGAGTCCTATACCGGACTTCGTTACTGAGAAAATAGGCCACTAAGCCACCTCGCCCGAACACATTGCGTGCTAACAGGAAAACTGCATTTCCTCTCAGACAAACCGGGTTTTCGGACGAACTGACCCTTGGGGGTTGGTCTAGGGGTACGTTAGAGTCCCTCAGCACAAGCCCAGTCATTTCGGAGAATATTAATTTTCGGCCGAAAATCGTAAAAATGCAAAGGCTATAGCCTTGGCGTTTTTGCGATTTTCGGTCGAAAAACAATTGTCTCCGATTTTGACCAAACTCACAGGGGACCTTCTTCTGGGACCAAAAAACACATAGCAAGTCCTAGGAGTCCTATACCGGACTTCGTTAGTAAGAAAATAGGCCCCTAAGCCACCTCGCCCGAACACATTGCGTGCTAACAGGAAAACTGCATTTCCTCTCAGACAAACCGGGTTTTCGGACGAACTGACCCTTGGGTCTAGGGGTACGTTAGAGTCCCCCAGCACAACCCCAGTCATTTCGGAGAATATTAATTTTCGGCCGAAAATCGTAAAAATGCAAAGGCTATAGCCTTGGCGTTTTTGCGATTTTCGGTCGAAAAACAATTGTCTCCGATTTTGACCAAACTCACAGGGGACCTTCTTCTGGGACCAAAAAACACATAGCAAGTCCTAGGAGTCCTATACCGGACTTCGTTAGTAAGAAAATAGGCCCCTAAGCCACCTCGCCCGAACACATTGCGTGCTAACAGGAAAACTGCATTTCCTCTCAGACAAACCGGGTTTTCGGACGAACTGACCCTTGGGGGTTGGTCTAGGGGTACGTTAGAGTCCCCCAGCACAAGCCCAGTCATTTCGGAGAATATCAATTTTCGGCCGAAAATCGTAAAAATGCAAAGGCTATAGCCTTGGCGTTTTTGCGATTTTCGGTCGAAAAACAATTGTCTCCGATTTTGACCAAACTCACAGGGGACCTTCTTCTGGGACCAAAAAACACATAGCAAGTCCTAGGAGTCCTATACCGGACTTCGTTACTGAGAAAATAGGCCCCTAAGCCACCTCGCCCGAACACATTGCGTGCTAACAGGAAAACTGCATTTCCTCTCAGACAAACCGGGTTTTCGGACGAACTGACCCTTGGGGGTTGGTCTAGGGGTACGTTAGAGTCCTCCAGCCCAACCCCAGTCATTTCGGAGAATATTAATTTTCGGCCGAAAATCGTAAAAATGCAAAGGCTATAGCCTTGGCGTTTTTGCGATTTTCGGTCGAAAAACAATTGTCTCCGATTTTGACCAAACTCACAGGGGACCTTCTTCTGGGACCAAAAAACACATAGCAAGTCCTAGGAGTCCTATACCGGACTTCGTTAGTAAGAAAATAGGCCCCTAAGCCACCTCGCCCGAACACATTGCGTGCTAACAGGAAAACTGCATTTCCTCTCAGACAAACCGGGTTTTCGGACGAACTGACCCTTGGGGTTGGTCTAGGGGTACGTTCGAGTCGGCCAGCCCAACCCCAGTTATTTCGAAGAATATTAATTTTCGGCCGAAAATCGTAAAAATGCAAAGTCTATAGCCTTGGCGTTTTTGCGATTTTCGGTCGAAAAACAATTGTCTCCGATTTTGACCAAACTCACAGGGGACCTTCTTCTGGGACCAAAAAACACAAAGCAAGTCCTAGGAGTCCTATACCGGACTTCGTAAGTAAGAAAATAGGCCCCTAAGCCACCTCGCCCGAACACATTGCGTGCTAACAGGAAAACTGCATTTCCTCTCAGACAAACCGGGTATTCGGACGAACTGACCCTTGCGGGTTGGTCTAGGGGTACGTTAGAGTCCCCCAGCCCAACCCCAGTCATTTCGGAGAATATTAATTTTCGGCCGAAAATCGTAAAAATGCAAAGGCTATAGCCTTGGCGTTTTTGCGATTTTCGGTCGAAAAACAATTGTCTCCGATTTTGACCAAACTCACAGGGGACCTTCTTCTGGGACCAAAAAACACATAGCAAGTCCTAGGAGTCCTATACCGGACTTCGTTACTGAGAAAATAGGCCCCTAAGCCACCTCGCCCGAACACATTGCGTGCTAACAGGAAAACTGCATTTCCTCTCAGACAAACCGGGTATTCGGACGAACTGACCCTTAGGGGTTGGTCTAGGGGTACGTTAGAGTCCCCCAGCACAAGCCCAGTCATTTCGGAGAATATTAATTTTCGGCCGAAAATCGTAAAAATGCAAAGGCTATAGCCTTGGCGTTTTTGCGATTTTCGGTCGAAAAACAATAGTCTCTGATTTTGACCAAACTCACAGGGGACCTTCTCCTGGGACCAAAAAACACATAGCAAGTCGTAGGAATCCTATACCGGACTTCGTTACCGAGAAAATAGGCCCCTAAGCCACCTCGCCCGAACACATTGCGTGCTAACAGGAAAACTGCATTTTCTCTCAGACAAACCGGGTTTTCGGACGAACTGACCCTTGGGGGTTGGTCTAGGGGTACGTTAGAGTCCCCCAGCCCAACCCCAGTCATTTCGGAGAATATTAATTTTCGGCCGAAAATCGTAAAAATGCAAAGGCTATAGCCTTGGCGTTTTTGCGATTTTCGGTCGAAAAACAATTGTCTCCGATTTCGACCGAACTGACAGGGGACCTTGCTATGGCATTTCAATTTGAAATCAAAATCCATGCCATTAGCAAATTGACATCCAAGTTAACTTTTATCTTATAGGGGTACAAGCATTCAAACAAAATATATAATGAAGTTAAGTGAAATGAGAAATACATACCAGTTGCTGTGGGGATCACAAGCAGCTCAAAAAATCCTAACCCAGAGGACCGAAAGAATCAGAAGGCTTGCAGTAGTGAAGGCCCGCTAAAGGAATCAGCATCCTGAAGAACAAACAAAGATAGCATGAAATCAGTGTGTGGAAGGTTTCAAAATAGGTAAGATAAGATAAGATGATCCCAAATTAAAATGTTACTCACCATTTACTACAGCATCATTGCAATCACAACATTGGAGTAGAGTTTAGAAGAAACTTTATGGGTTCTTGGAAAGTAATGCAACAAACGTTATAATGCTTGGATATAAACATAATTGGACGACTGAAGCAAAGGGTAACACCTGAAGAAAAAAAAACAGTTATGATTAGCATGACAAAGTCAAAGACAGATCAGGATGAAGTTGTCAGAAAAGCCGAAGGCAAAAGTACAGAAAAATAAATGAACCACTCTAAATGAAAAAAAAAAGCAGTTATTGTCCCTATTACAACTTTGCTCCAGTAACCAGAGGAACAGCAGCAAGCTTAGACAGGCGCCACCCTTCCCGAACTCAGAACGACATTATGAGTGTGATGCCGTTATGGCAGGGGCATGCTGAGCATCCTCACTGAGCTGTCGCCAGGTCAAAAGTTTCGGACACCCTATGGGGTCGACGCCAGAGGCGCAGTGGCCTCCAAAATGTGGTTATCCTGCGCGGGGACCTAGAGCACACTTCCAGAACCTCCCCCCCCCCTCCCCCCTCCCACTTTTCCCCTCCCCACCCGGAGGTAAGATTAGTGCCAATAAGTATCATTTACATGGTGAATATAAGAATGCAAGAGCATGACATGCTGTCCGCCTCCCCCTCCCCCCCTTTTCCAATCCTTCTGAAACAAGTTTGTTTTCACACCAACTTACTAGTATCACTGGTAAGCCAAGCATTGGGTCACTGAAACTTCATTTAAAATGACATAGTAATGAATGTTGTTACAGAGGCCACTAACTTTAAATGCAATTAAGACATTCACAATGACTCACGAACTTTAAATGATGAGGCGAATCTAGTTTGAAATGATTTATAGCCATTTGAAATAGAATTGAAACACTCCAAAACCTCTGTAGCATTTTAATGATTATAAGACTTTGTTTTGATAATATTTCAATGTTTTTGAAAGACTGATTTAGTTTAAACACTCTCAGCATAATTGTTATATTACAAGTACTGTTTCTCACCTAAATCCAATCTACAGTATCGCCCCTTGTCTTTGTGGGAGTCAAATTTCTATAAACTAATCATTTTTTAGAAACGAATTTACTCTGTATCATTACTTTTTTAGAGCAGCTTTTTTCTCATTCAAATTCATAGCCAAAAGGGATGAAGCAGTATGTTTGGTTTAATACGTAAGATAACTTGATCAGAAATCGTATCACTGGGAGAACAGCAAAGGCTCGGAACAAAATCCTACTAATTTTATCTGAATAATACCCATACTATTTACTTTTCCTAGTTGGGTTTAAAGGTTATAAGATTTTAATACTTTTAGCCTACTTTGATGTGTCTTCTTTAGTAGAATGAGACTCCAACTGTTTCTATTTTATATTTATAAATTAATAACATTTTTTGAATAACAAATGTCTCTTATCTCATGTCTAAAAGGAGCACACTTCTACTCCAGCATCAATACCGTATTGGGGAAACCCGTTGGCTGGTAATTTGTAGCGGCTCAATAAGAAATCACAACACTTGGGTATCGAGCAAAGGTTTAAAACAAAATTTAATTAAATATAAGTAAATAATAGTAACTCTCACTTATCAGATCAAGGTGTTATGTGATTTTAATACTCAGACCAAACTCTGCTGTCTCTTAGACAGAACTGTGTGATACTCTATTGTAAACAACATAGTTTATGTTATTAGGTTAGGTTATGTCACTCACCCAAATAATAAGTTCAGATGTAAGTCGAAGCGATCTGGCTGTCATTTCAGTAATCCGTGACGTTCATTTCACAAATCCAGTACAATCAAAGGTATTTTTGATAAGAACTTAAGGCACATATCACCCACCCCACCCCTCAGACGTGAACACACGACAAATCACTCGTACACACACTTCTACAAAATGACGACACTTGAAACTTCGTGAGACGACTACCACCACTCTAAAAACTATTTAAGACCGCATATTTCGTCGGACTGGCAATTAAATTTCTAATTTTGATGTGAACAGTCGAGGTGGACACCGGGCTCGGCTGGGCCGTCGTGACGTAGTTCGCGAACTGCCGCTGGGTGGCGCTACCAGTTATGATTAGCATGTCAAAGTCAAAGACAGATCAGGATGCAGTTGTCAGAAAAGCCAAAGGCAAGAGTACAGAAAAATAAATACACTACTCTTAATGAAAAAAAAGCAGTTATTGTCCCAATTACAACTTTGCTCCAGTTAGCAGAGGAACAGCAGCAAGCTTAGACATTTCACTCTTTGCTAAGGGAATAGCCAATTACAAAACAAAGATGCCTCAAAATATTACTTAATGGTGGGTGCAAATCAAAATACTTGTCTTGTCTTGCTTCTCAAATTTATATCAAAAATCGATGCCTAAGCTCTGAACATTGCTCACCTTCAAATCAACAGCATGATCACAGCAGACACTGCAAACAGCCCCACTGAACTGCGGTCTCCATCCGATGGTGCGAGAAGATAAACACCCCACTTCGCCATTGAAGCAGCATTTGGGTTTCCCGTTTGGATTCACACTGTAAAATCAAGAGCAGCTAATATGTAAAGACATGTGTGAGAAGAAGAAAACACAGTAGACTAATGAAATTATTTTACGCTATCTATACTAATGTAAACTAACCAGAGAAGGTAGGGATTCATCAAGATTCATGTCCTGGTGGAGGTGAGACACTAACTTGGGAGTTCGAGTAGCAAGTGGATTTTCCCTCAAATACTCTCTCTGTAGAATCTGAAAGCATAGTTAGGATTTACTCTGTACATGCAGGGTTGTTGATAAGTGCATAAATTCCACATCCAGATAAAACGCCAAACCAAGTTCTTTTCGGCCTCCAAGAGTAGGCACAGCACATCCATGCAAGCAAAGAAGGGCAAGAACGATAAATATAAAGAAATCATCCTCGACAGATGTCCAGCTTACTGGTGAGGGAGGAAATGAAAATGGTCAAAATGGATTTTCTCACAAAGACTCCATGTCACAAACGAAGTCCGGTATCGGGCTCCTTGGACTTGCTACCCAGAAGAAGGGAACCTGTGAGTTTGGTAAAAATCGTGCAGACGTTTTTTCGTGGATCAGAGGATAGTAGCGTACCACCTTTATTTACAACAGACTGTTAGCAAAAGACAGGCATTGAAATTACTAAGAAAAAGGCAAATAAAGAAAATACAATCCTTTTAGGCGCTGGTTTAAACATTCTTTACAATGATACCTTTTACACTTGTAGGTGCAACATACGACTCAAAACTATGAACAAAGGAAGAAACCATGCCGTTAGTGTGATATTTTGATGATGATAGTTGGCATTTTCATTTTTCTCTCATAAAACTTGATTTTAATTTTACCTCCAGCTAGATTTTTTACCATTTCTATTTTTCTATAGCGTCGCCATACATCATAAAACAATGAAATAACTCAAAGTACCACAATTCATATCAAATAGATACAAATGTAAAAAATCTCAGGGTTCTATCAGTATTTAAGTAGTGATACAATATTAACAAAACAAATATAAATCAACTAAAACAATTCAATTTCAATTTATAAAAATCAATGTAAGAAGTCGGTATAATATAAAAGTCAATAGAATATCCGGTACTGTATAAAGTACCGTTGGGGCGGTACGGTACATTTTACCTTTAAAGTTGTTACAATTTACAAAGTAAAAGAAACAACAAAACACAGTTCATCTATTTGCGGTGAGTAATGCATCCAAAGCCTGGATAGCTTCCGGAACATTAAGGTCTTCCAAAGCATTCTTGAACTCCAGCAGAGAAATCTTTTTATCAAACTAAAGAATAAAAGAGACATAGCAATATGGTGATATACTGAATTGTATTTGATACAATTTTGACTGCAATTAAAATTAAGGATGGTTGGTTACTGACCTCAAGGTAAGTAAGGAGGATACGAGAAGGACTAGGGACACTTGCAAACGTCCTTTTCAAGAAACTACATTTCAGGTTTTCGCAGACAACCCTCCATTTTTTGTCTTTATCTAAACTCTCTATCAAAACTGTTCGTGTAGCATCATCAATCAAAGCAAATTCGCCTGTAAAGCAGTAGGAAAAAATATACACTTTATGGGTGGAACATAAAAGCTGTACTCAAAGATGATACTTCAGATTATAGAGGCAAAGACATTGAAAGTATTCAGAACAAGTAGTAGGCATATCTACAAAATGTTCGCCACATGAGCCTGTTGGAATCTGAGTTCAATTTTTGTTTCTTTTATAATTTTTGCAGCATACCTTTCATACTTTTCATGGAACCATCAGCACTTGACTGTAACCAAACAATAAAATAGTAGAAAATGAAAGAAGAACACCTGAATGCTATTTTATGTACCTGCTAAACCTTGAAATAAACTTGCAAAAAATAAAAGAAGAAATGAAATTGGCTCCTCACCTCACTTCTGTGACTATTATCAGAATCACAGTCTCCATTATCTTCTTCAGCTTCTTCATCAGCTTTGTCGTGTTGTTGATAAAGAGCAGCATCGTGTTTTCTGTTTGGCTCATCATGTTCCTTTCCATCCATTTCATCTTCATCATCCGCATACACATCATCATCATCATCATCATCATCATCATCATCATCATCCTCATCATCCTCATCATCTTCTTCATCAAGGTCTTCATAATCATCATTTCCCTCCTCAGCCACCCCACTTTGATTTCCAATCTCCATCTCTTCATTTAAATCTCCCTGAAACTAAGTTTAAAGCCAAACTATGAAGAATTAACTGGGTAAAATTGCCAAAGAGGTGTGCAATATAATCTTAAAGGGGAGACAACACTGAAAATTTTGAAAAAGAGTAAAATGAAAATCTAAACTTGAGTTTAAACTTAAAATACACTCTATAATTGTTGTGGTATTCACAATCAGGATTCATTTGAGATACAGTATAACCCAATCCTTTTTTTTTTTTTTTTTTTTTTTTTTTTAATCTATCCAAACAGAATCTTTCAATCATAAGCTAAACTTAAAAGTTCTTAATTCAGTGCACGCAGTTTTTTGATGGATATGTTCATACTATAGCTCAAACGAATCCTTAGGGTAAGTACAGCAACAATTATTACGTACACATTTCCTGGTTTTAATTTTTAAGATTTCAGTATAGTCTTCCTTTCATAAATTAGCTGATAACAATCAAACTGGTCTAAATGTACTACACGTAAATGTAAAAATACAAGTTTTCACCTTCTTAAATAGCATAATTATTTTCTTTTGGCTTGGCTTTATCAGTTCCACCGGAGTTTTTTTGCTAAAATTAACTTCATTCACATTAATGTTTTCCTGAAATACAAGTTGCAAGATGAGATTGACAAAATTACAAACCGCAATGCCAAGGAAGATGTAACTGATATTCTTGTGCAGTAGTTACTTGATTTAGTAGTAAGTCTACAATCTCTGAAGAGTTGACTTCAACAGCTGTATGAAGTGGTGTTGATCCTGATGTACCAGTTCTGACGTTTAGGTCAGCCCCAGCCTTTACAAGCAGTGTAGTGCAATCTAAATCACTTTTCATCACAGCAATGTGAAGGGCAGTTTCCCCTGAAAATGGTTATAAAGAAATAAGTTCCAAAAAGTATGCAGGGAACATGCATCCATAACATACTGTTATACGAACCCTTTTCATTTCTTTTGTTTAAATTAATTTTCAAACTAGAATCACTGGTTGATAGTATCACTTCAAGACATACAGCATTACTATTCTTAGCTGCGATGTGGAGAGCAGTATTTTCTTCATGATCAGCCTGATTGACATCAGCCCTAGCCATACAGAGTAGTTTTAAACACTCTACTTGATTTTCTTCAACTGCCACTAGAAGGGGGCTCTATAGAAACAATAGAAAAGAGATATCAGAAAATCACATTCTAATGTTAAAAATCTACTGGCAACACACACACAACAAAAAAAAAAAAAAACCTTTACCTGTCCTCTACGATTAACTGTATTTATAAGTTCAAGTTGGTTGCTCTTGATCACAAGAGAAAGGAGATCACCCAATTCCTTCAGTTGACCATGAATAACAGCAGCATGCAGAGGACTACAAGTAGCAGGAGGGACAAATTTTAGTAGGAAAATTGGTAACTTGTGGAAAAATAATACAATGGAGATGTACTACTACTTGAGACACTGCTAAACAATAATATTTACCCAAATTCTTTGTCCTCTGCTTTTATGATATTTTTCATGTCTTGTAATCTACTGGGATGTCTACTTTTCATAAGTTTCAGTAACTTATCACAAGTTTGTTTAGCAAATGTAGATGTATTCTAGATGAAATTATATTACAGTGGATTACCAAACCAGTCACATTAATATTTACTATCAATGAATTCAAACATACCCTATTTATTTCATCTGAGGTTGCAGCAATGCCATCACCATCAGTTACAACAACATTCTTTGTCTTCCCTCTGAAACCTGGTCCATCACATACTGCTTCCCAAGCATTTCCCAAGTTTACTGTAAATGGAGGTAAATTATATTGAAATATAAATTATAACAATAAACTACCGTAACCATTTTGAGTAGAATTATCCAACTTACATTCACCAAAATCTTCATAGGCATGGCGAATGTCAGAGAGGTCAGGACATATGACTTCTAACGGTGATACCGGCTTCTCACAGCTATTATATTGTGTTTCTTTAGAAACATTTTCACCACCTGCTACCAAAACAATATATGAAAACAAAAAAAAAAGGGGGCTGCAGTGTGCTGCAATCTATAAACTAATAATATTAGTAAAAGTGTAGGATACACGGAGAAAAAGAAGAAAAAGCATACCACTTGAAGCCACGTATTCTGTAATTAAGAAGGGAAAGTTTTTAATGTACATTTCTGTAAATTCAACCACACCTAGGAATTTGATACTGAGCATACCAGAAAAACTAGGAGACTCTAAGAATTCATAGAAACCACTCCAATCATTATATTCCGCATTTTTTAGGGCTTCTTTAATGGTGTCACTTGGAAGGTTCCAACTGTTACTCTTTTCACCACTAAGCATAGGATCTTCAACTGGAAACATGACTGTAAAGATACAATATAAATAATAAATTAGACTCTAGAAACACAATTTGACATACACAATGTGAAAGTTTCTGGTAAAATTACTGGTAGTGAAAGTACCTGGGGCTTTGGGTCTTTTGGTCTGAGCATCAAAACTACTAGAACTACTCTCATGGCTCGAATAGGATGGTAAAGGCCTTTTGCTTACTGAAATAAATAAATAAATTAATTAATTAATTAATAAATTAATAAAAAAAAAAAAAAAAAATTAACTCAGAGGATTGAAGGAAACTTTTAGGTGGACAACATTGTATCCTACCATGTCGACGGGCAGGTTTATATTTAAAATCCAAAGGATCACTTTTTGCTGCATCCTTTGGGCGTACAAGTCTTACTTTTACTTTTACATCACTTCCTATGTCTTTATTCTTGTAAGGTGGAGTTCTGCAAGTAACAGGCATACTTTGAAAGTGAACATACATGCAAAAATATCAACAATAAAATCCTTGATGTAATGTGACAGACAATAAATACACATGACTCACCTGAAAACTATAGCATATTGATGGTGAACATCATGCTCACTGAACACCCCAAAGTCATGCCACAGTTCTACACCATTCTCATCTTCCTCGTAAAAGCAAATCTGAACATTTTCTAAAAAAATAAATAAATAATGCTAATTTCTTCATTAGAGATAGCAAAGTATTCATATTTTCTAAATACTGACACTTACTTTTACAAACTTTCTCCACAAGAATAAAAATTTCATCTCCACCATTACAAGAGCCTGCACACTTGTCAATTCGACAAATTTTTAATCCTCCAGTCTCAGCACTTTCTAAATGATAAAAATATGGTTTAGAAAGAGGAAGTGGAGTCTGACCAATCAGAGGAGATGCATTGGCTATCGCAGAAATTTATTATCTTCAAACTTACTCATGTTCTGAATAGTTTCAGAAAACACTCCTTTACATAAATAATTTATTTCACCATGAGGACCTTTTACAAAAGCTTCAAAATAAAGACGTAATTTATTGGCATCCATAGTTTCTGCTTCTTTTTTTGCTTGCTTTTCAAGCTAGGGGATTTTAACAATAATTAGTGTGTTACAAAATAAAATTTTACAGCAGATCATTTGGTATACACACTTCAGGAAGGTAATCTTTGAGGGCCCGTTTCAGCCTTTCCTCTTCAATTTGAGGAACATCTCTTTTAAACCTTTCCATGAAACTGATTTGTTTCTTCCTCATAAGTTCTTTAGTAAGGTTTACTTTGGCCATGTGTACTATACCCAATCCTCTGAATCTATAAAAAATAGTTGATTACGCGTTAAGTAAAACTATGACATTCTGCACTTCTTCAAATTACTCACTCTGCTCTATAACCATTTCTCTCGGAAACAATGACTTCATGGTCAAGCACTTCTTCCTGACTGGTTGATTTGGCAATAAGCTGGTGCATGTGTGGTATATGTGGAGATGAAGCTGTATACAGTGAACAGCGTATTGTTGCTTCACCCTCAAAGTTAACAAGCTGTAATAAGTTTTCAAAAGAATAGAAGGTTTACAAGTAGGTTAGATGTTTAGCAAGAAACAAAGACAAACAATGTTAGTATTTTAATTATTTTTGAGAGCATACTTCAACAGCAGGGTAGGTTTTCTTCTTTGGATTGTCTCCTCTACCAAGCAAACTTCCATGAGCACCATTCATTTCAGATCTATACCGAAACCGAAACATAGAAACCGGCTGCTCTATAATTTTTAGATGTACATCTTCTGGATTATCTTCAAGGTTCAATAAAAACAAGAATTTGTTCTTGATACACTTGTAATAAGTAAAAATACATCTACAAGTTTCATTGTCCAGATTTATACTTACAATGCATATCTTCTTCTGAATCCCAAGAGGGACTTACTTGATTATGTGGTGATGGGCTTGGAGTGGGAAACATTGTTGTACCTAAAATTATTTATTATACAAATCAATAAAAAGGTCAAAGATAGGTGAGTGTTGGTTCTAGCCTCTCTCTGATGAAATAGGGTTTAACCTTAAAACAATTGCCTAATTATACAAAGTGCTGGCAGGCCGCAAAAGCCTCCTAGCAAATGGAATGAAAATCAGCAGGATTTATAAAATGCCACCTCCTCCGTACTGGTCTTCTATCAAGGACAAAAATAGAAGAAGGAGGAGGAGGAGGGCTCAACTTTGGAATCGGACCGAAGAGCCATCCAAGTCTTCTGCGACTGGAGATTCTCTGAAATATCTTCTAGGGAGGCTTGGAAGTTATTCTTTGAAGAATTGCAGGCTTCAAGTTCAAGTCATAATTTATATTTTACAAATTTAATGAGCCGCGGTATGTAAACAATAACATATGAGAGTGGGAAAGCAATTCTATGTTTGCAACCTTTTTTGGACATGTACAAAAGCAAAATTGAGCAGAGAGTGAAATGGGTGATGGTTACACTAAAGACAAATCTCATTTATGTTACAAAGATGATGACAAATCTAGTGTACAAAGGGGCAAAATTTTAAATGTTGTAAATGAAAGAATATTGGATAGCCATTTAACCTTTACAACACATTCAGAAGGGCACCAACCAATAACGGAGGACTGAAGGCAAAGTTGAGAATGATGAGGAGGGGGTTGAAGCTCTTGATAAAAGTTGCTGTAAAATTGCGCTACTTCTGATCCTGCCATGTTTAAATTGCAAGCAAAATAGTACTTCCAAGAGAAGATAACATTTATCAACACTGGGCAGACAACATTTCCAGATGGGCTGCGTACTATATCAGAATAACATGACAGACGTCACTACATCGAGTAATCACTCTGAAGACCACTCGGCAACTGAGTGAGTGTGAACTCATGCCGACTATACCTACGTTGCTCAAGGGGAATACCCGGCCGAAGCCGATTCTAACCTCTGCGACGCGAGTATGACGCTGTGACGCACAGGCTGTACGTGGTTGGGAGAGGGAGAGGAGAAAGGGGAGCGGGGGAGGGGAGGTTCAGGATGTAGTGGAGGGGGAGATAAAAACAGCCAACAGGAACAGGAAAGCAAAGGAACCCGCGCTACACTCTGAAACCGAAAATGTAATCATTCTGTTACGTCGTATAATATTCGGTTATAAGGGGTTGAGACGCGCCAGCCAAATATGTGTCTGAAATGGAGTGAAAAGACAGAACTAATATTTTCGGATTTAGCGTGGGTGACTGCGAGTGTTTGTTGTTGTATTATTACATTGTATACATTTGCAATGTATTCTTCTTTTAAAATAAATTATGCCACATGGCCACCCCGCACCGTGCCTGCGCTTATCGGTTTGCTTTCTGCTACTACCACGCTATCTGACCTGACCTCTGGTCGCCAGCTGGGTCTGGCAACTGAAGTCGCCTAACTGTAAGGCACATTGGACTTACCTTTTCCGTCTGTTACACCCATAGGCAACCCGATCGCATACCAAGTAATAAACGACTATTTAAAACGATATCAAAGCGCTAAAGTACAGACGACGAATAGTGAAAAAAATGTCATCGAAATGAAAGCAAACCTAGAAAATCATTCTTACCGTGATGCCAGAAGCTACACCAGCGCAGACTGAGAGGCGTAAGGCGTAACGTACAACGCGGCAAGGTGGGTTGCCTACTCGTTGAGTCGTAGGCGCGGCGAAGGCGGTTCCTCCCCCCCTAGTCTCTCACCTCTAGTCTGTTCGTGGATGTGTCCGTATTCTCAATCGAGTTGCTTCGAATCGTTATTTCCTGTCGCTAATGCCCCTATCCCCATCGCCATTCGTAGCGATCCGCAGCTGTATCATTTGCTATATTCAGTCACTTAAGGTGAAATGAACTCACTACGCTGTTGACTCAAGTGTGCGACTGCTACAACACATTTGCTGTACACTCCAAATTCATGTGTAAAGCCAGTGTATGGCGAGTTAATAGCAAGATGTCTCACATTTGTGTCCACAGATGAGGGCATGCATGAGTTGGGAGGAATGTTTCTCTGACAAGTATTACTTTAATATCTCCAGCTTAGTATTTGACAGAAAACAAAACTTGTAATATAGTTGGTAAATAAACAGAAGAAAGCAATTTCCATGGCAGATGTCTGTTGCGGTTCAATTTTATTGGAACCCTTATTCAGCTCCAAAACAAAACAAAAAATATTTGGAAAGTTTAGTAAAATACGCGATTGTTTTTGAAATGATGAGCAATTTTAGTTTTTGCAACATCACTATATTTGCATTTCCTCTGTAATATTTGCCTTGTGACATGAAACAAGTAGTATTCTCTTTTTGAGAGAAAAAAAAAAGGGGTTGAATTCAGTGCGCTCTTCTTTAAGATTGAAGATTCTTTGGCCTTACAGCTTTCAAAGTAAGATAAACCAAGAGCAGAGTTATAAAAGAACTACAAAGGGAGTTCAAGTTTCAACAAGTTCAAAACAATCTTTAAAACTCCACAGTATACGTACAGTATCTATTAAAAAGTTTTAGAGGCAGAAAAGTAAAAGGCTCCTAAAATTTACTTTCAAAATTAGTTGGCATATAACAATAAAAATCCAAAAAGTTTGAATTTTAAATAAAAAATCAACATTTTAAATATAAGAACAACTTAATTGCAAATATTGCACATAGTCCAATGGTGACATAAAACTCATTTCAGGTGAGTGCCCCTTAATATTCTGCAAATAAAGTTTGTAACTTCAGAAATGGTATACTATATCATATCACATATCTAAACAACTGCACTGACACAACACCAGTATGGAGTGAGCGGAGCAGCGGTGCATAATACATCTTTGGCCGCTCTCGTTTGAATTTTGAGGGAAACTATTAACTAATTATGAACTTTAACTGTCTTCTATGGTATTATCAAGAGATGTGTAATCACCTCTGTGCTCGTCACAATAATGAAAACATCTTTTGGTACAAATACATAGTTTTGCATAACAAAAACATAAACAAGACACTATCACACATCATTGTAGAACATAACTCTTAAGCTTAAATTTTTGTACAGCTTAACCAAACTATTAAACAATATTTACATTCCAAGGATCACGTTACATGTCTAGTCTCCTCCCCAACAGGAGTGAGAGAGACAGAGAGCTTGTCTTCAAGGGCAGGCAGTCTGGTAATCTTGCCCCGCACAGAAAGTCCAGCAAAGGGCCTATCCCTTATTGGAGATCACATTACTAGATATGTATGTCAGACTGAGGCCCAGACTATGTACAAAACTTATATGAGGAACGAGCGTCCCGTCCGGTGGAGACATTTACAAGACCTCCCTTAGAGGGAGCGTCCTTTAACCTAGTCAGAGGCGCGCGGTCCGCTAGGAGGGCGCCGAGTACCAAGGGGTGGTGGTGCCGCCGGGCCCGCCAGGGGCCTGCTTGTGGTAGAGGTGGAAGCCCTGGTGGTAGAACTGGCCCTGGTCCAGGGGACCACCCAGCGGGCCGGCGTAGGGCTCCAGGCCGCCGTGGAAAGCCTGGGGCTTGAGCGGCAGTGGGGCGGCGGGGCCGCCGGGCGCCGCGCTCGCGGAGTGCTCCATGTACTGGTGCCGCAGGACGTCGGGGTACGCGCCCTCAAAGGCACCAGCCGTCGCCGCGTGCTGCTTATCCCGCGGGGACACCGACGAGGGCGGCGTCATCGCAAAGTCCACGGAGTAGCCGCCCGAGTACAGGAAGGCGTCCTTGTTGTTGTGGAGAAGGAAGTCTCCAAAGGAACCCTCGCTGCCGGGCGGAGTGGGCAGCGGCCCCGCGGGGCCTACCGGTCCGCCCAGCTCCCCCCACGGCCCGCCGGCCGCACGCCCGCTGCCAGGGCCCCCCGGCCCGCCAGGACCCCCCGCACCGTCGGGGCCTCCCGGCGCCCCCGGGACCCCAGAGCCGCCAGGCCCGCCGGGGCCGCCGGGGCCGCCCGCGTGCACGTTGGCGCGGATCACAGACTCGCGGTTGGCGTAGAGCTGGCGGAGCAGCGCCGTGGCGGGCAGCGGCGCGTGCGCGTGTGCGTGCGCGTGCGCCTGCAGCGGCTGGTGGGCCTGGTGCTGGTGCTGCTGGTGGCCCAGGTGGTGGCCCAGGTGGTGGGCGCCGATCCACTGGATCGTGCTGCGCTGCTGCTGCTGCTTGAGGAGCGCGTCCGCGCTGAAGTCCGTGGTGGCGTGCGGCGGCAGCAGCGGCGGCGAGGAGCCTGAGCATGAGCGTGAGCCTGAGCGTGAGCCTGAGCAGCACGGGGACAAAGCATTCCCATGCGCGCCATGGCCACAACCAAGAGAATTTGTGAACGCTGCACGTCCAGCGCAATGACGCATTGTGAGCGGGCCGGGCCGCCGGGCCGGGCCAGGTCGCGCGGACTCTGACTCTACGCTACGTGACCTGCCAGCAGAAGCCCGTGCTCTGCGCCCCTCGCTACCCCCCCCCCTTCCCCGCCCCGCCCCAGTATGATGCACGGAACACGCCGTGGACTGTGTACTCACATTTGGCAGGGAGGTGCTTGGACATGGCGTGCTCGATGTCTTTGACGGAGGCCGGCGCTTCGTCCTGCAAGGCTGCCGAGGGCGGCGCGGGCGGCGCGGCGCTGGCGGAGGGCGCCGAGGGTGTCGGCACGGTGGTCTTGGGGCTCGAGGCCATGGAGTGGCACGAGGAGGCCGGGCTGAGCGCCGCGGCCGTGCGGGTCCCGGCCCCGGGCCCGGCCGCCAGCTTGAGCTTGGGCGGCGCCTCGTCCTCGTCCTCCGACGAGCTGCTGCTGTCCTGCTTGCGCTTGGCGCCCCTCCGCCTCAGGCCCGGCCGCTGCAGCTGCTGCGCCTGCTGCGCCTGCTGCGCCTGCTGGGCCTGCTGCGCCTGCTGCGCGCGCTGCAGCTGGGTCACGTGGTGCTCCCGATGCTCCCGCTGCTCGCCGGGGCCAGGACCCTCCGGGGAGCCTCCGGGTAGGTCCGGCGGAGACCGGAGCTCGTCGCCGCCACCGCGACCCTCTGCAACATGACGGCCAGCAGTCAGTGCGTGCACTCACAACGGCACTAGCGCCCCCGCCCCAACCCCGCCCCGTAACCAGTTAACTTCAACTTGGGTTGCAGTGGCTGCAGTTCCATTGTGAACTTTGGACACCTGTAACTCTGACACCATCAAAATTTAACTCGTGAAAGTCACGACTTAACCTCACGACTTACCTCCCCGGTCCGTGTCCGGCGAGCCGCTCTCGTTGTCGCCGTCCTCCCGCTTTACGGTCTGCACGGCGTCCTCCATCTGACTCGCGTCCAGGATCAGGTGGCCGTACTCCCGGGCGCTGCAACGGCGGAGAGAGGCGTAACGCGTCAGTCACCTTTCGAAATCTGGAGTCTCTCAAATTTGTGGGGCCACTCCGCTCCGTGCTCTGCTCTGGACCGAGACGTGGCACCGCCAGGGCGGGCGCGTTCCGCAGTATGTACCTGATGACGTAGTTGACGCAGATGATGTTGGTCTCCTCAGCGTTCTTGGAGCTGCAGACCACGGTGGCACAGGTCTGCAGCCAGGTGAAGCCGCCACCCTTGTTCATCAGGCGGTAGTAGTGCGTCAGCACCTGGCCCTTGTGGATCACTGCGGGGCAGAAGCAGAGGGCAAGCGTCAGCAAACAGCACACTCGAGGCGAGGGAGACCCTTCCCCGCCCCGCCCCGCCCCGGTAGTCTGAATCTCTCCGCTCCGCCCAAAGCCATTCTCCGATCATTATTTTATATTGCCGCGCGACACTACTCCGCCCCGCCCCGCCCTGCCCGAGGCGAGGGCCCCCTCCCCTACCGGCAGCAGCCGGAAGTGAGAAATGACAAAATAGCCACCTGGGAGAATGGAGCAATATTTGAGCTGCAGCAGTGATCCCTGTGGGGGAGGTGGGGGGGTCCTGGCGCCGCGCCCGTGCCCGGCCGGGCGGGGCTGCCGACGACGACGTCCCAAGTATGAGGAGGAACAAAGGTAAAGGCCAGGAGAACGCCACCGTGTGTAAGCGGAAGAGGGGGAGGGGGAGGGGGAGGGGGCAGGAAGGGATGAGGGTTACAGCTAAGTTGAGATGTGCCGCACATCCACGCCGGCGCGGCGGCGCTACGTGGCGCGCATACTAGTCAGCTCTCCCCGCCTCCCCCGCCCCGCCCCGCCCCGCCCCTGAGCCCACCCTCTCACCCTCCTCCCCGCCCCGCCCGTCAGGGGAGGGAAGTGCACCGAGGAGAGAGATGAAAGTTAGCCCGTGATGAAGAGACGATCCGTCTCCGCACTGGCCCTTGGAGAAGGGGGCGTAGGGGGAGGGGGGGGGTGCATGTGCTCGTGGACGTGACGGCCGGCCGGCCCAACACAGCCTGCCACCGCAGCAGCGGGGCGCAGAGTTGCCTGATGAGTAGGCAAAATTTGCCTGCGGTACAACCGTAGTGTGTAATGGGCGGTATCAACCCCTCTGCCTGCTAGGCCTCTAAGCAACTCTCGTGGTGTACAGAATTTGCCCGGTAGGAAGACGCCGATACCGCCCGCTACAGTGTGGTCATCACTGTCGCGGCAATGCGCAAACGCGCAGTGACCGGCCCTTCCTTTCCTTATTCGCAAAAGCAACGTTATCGTCTCTTTCGAACAGTTGTCGCGACCTCGGCGGGTCCTCAACCCTCTTGGCCGCCCGCCCGGCGCGCTCGGCCCGGCCCGGCCCGGCCCCTCCTGAACAGGGGCTGGGCTGGACTGCACAGCTCCTGAAGATGTGGCAGGAGGTGGGGGTGGGGTAAAAGGGAGCGTTGTTCCCTTTGGGGTGGCGTGGCGGAGGCAGAGACGACGTCTGAATGTGAAGCGGGATAGGGGGGGGGGGGCTGGCCGCGCACGTCGGCGAGGGTCGATGGCGGCGGCGTCCTCCGCACGTCTGCGCACAGCTGGGGCTGCGCACCGCGCCACCGCCGGCCCCCAGGTAGGGCCATAGGACATGTTGACATCGCCATCAGTTCCGACCCGATGCATCACGATCAAAAGCCGAGACTATCACAGTTTCGAAGCGCGAGAAGTTATTTCACTCGCAATACTATGTTGCATAATCTCGCGGTGCAGCGAAACGACCCTTCACTGAGGGGTTGAAAACTCTTAATTCTTTTTATTTTACCGCTACACGTATCAGGAAAAAGAAATCGGAAAACTTAAAGGGAAAAAAATCAAGAAAAAAATCCCGTAATTTTATATTCCAATGAAGGTTCTTGTTCCCACCCATCCCTTGGATAATTCAGAGAGTGCACATTTTGATTCCCCGCCGCAGTACTCACGGTCCTGGTGGCACTTCCGCAGGCGGGCGGCGTCCTCGCCGTGGCACAGCGTGTACAGGTTGCGGCCCGTCAGCTCCTCGGCCGTGTAGTCCAGCAGCTCGCTGACGCGCGGCTCGCAGTGCGCGATGCGGAAGTCGAAGTTGATCCTCGTGACGAACATGTCCGAGTCGAGGCGGATCTCGTGCACGGAGGGCGGCGGCAGCGCGATGGCGATGGCCACCATGCCGAGCAGCGGCGGCGCGGCCTTGCGGCTGAAGGAGCACTGCGGCCGCAGCCGGCACAGCACGAGCACCACCTGCGCACGCACCAACACCAAGGGCTCACACCGAGGACTGGGCTGGGCTGGGCTGGGCTAGTGCCACTGCCAATCACTGACAATCACATCCCCAAAAAATTCCTCTTTCCGTTGTTTTGCACGCAATTTTAAAGCATTGGAGTTCCTGCGTCTGATTTCTTCCGCACCCCATCCGAAAGTGATAAACTTCTCTGCATTGGTATGGATTTAACCTGGGCGAATGGGAATTTAAAAAAAACGTTTACAACGGTGTAGTAAAGGCCCATAATCGTATTGGGACTGGGCCAGCGGCGGCCAGCAGGGCAGGGGAAGACCTCAACGCGACCAGCGGGACTAAGCCCGTATATATACGAGCTCATTACGATTAACCCAGTGGCCGGCCCGGCCCGGCGCCCTCCCGCTCCCGCCTGCTTCTCCTCTAGTTCCTTCTTTCCCCGTAAACACCGCGTTAAAGGGGCGCAAAGGCGTAAAAGTTTTGGTGTCTGTTGGCTAATCCCCCGAGCCCGTTAGGGGCTGGCGGGGCGGCGGGGACGCACGCCCCGGCGGGACGTTAAGGAGTGGCGGACTGGAAACAAGAAACAACTCCGAGTGGCGCGGAGAGGGCCGGGGTGCTTTCAGGCGTTTACACGCCAGTATGCGCGGACTTGTGTACCGCCTGCAAGACTGTCGAGAGGAAAGAAGCAGAACACTCATGTATTCAGTTGTGGCATTCGCGCCGGCCTCGCTGCATCTGTCCCAACGGCACAATGTAACATGATTAGCTCGAGTCACAAGAGATCTGAGAAGGTCGAAAACGATTAGGTCAGAGAGTTTCGGTGCTGCTTGGGCATCTGAAAGACAGGTACTGTGGTCGATCCTAAGAACGTCAATGGAATAAGAGCAGAGAACTATGGTTGCGACGGCTGAAAGTTTTAATATTAGAGCCTACTCTTGCTTTTTTGATTGGTTCTGTGTTTTTACACTCTGGTTCTCTTTATTTTTATTTTTATTTTGTTACTTTTTTTGGACAGATTGGATGAGGGATATACACACACACACACACTCACACAGGACGAAAGGGACAGGCTCCAGTCAAAACAACTTCTCCACCATAGTCGACCCCGAAAAACGTTTTGTGAAATTTGCGCAGAAACTAAACAAAAAACTTGTATGGGGCCGCATTTGGGTGGGGAAGCGGTCTCGGCTTACCTGGTATCCGTTCGACTCGGACGGGGCGCTCGAGCCGACCTAAAGCGAGCGAGAGAGACATAACGCAGATATGAACGACTTGGCCGCCGTACCGAACCGTACCGCTGAAGGACACTGCAACGAACGTGCACTCACCCGGTAGCCCGACGACTTGAAGTGGCAGCCGCGCTTCGTCAGGGTGGACTTCATCCTCACGCAGAAGGAGCGCTCCAGGCCTCGGTACGAGCTGCCCAGCGCCATCTGGGTGGCCACTGCAACACGAGCAAGTGGTCAGGCTGGGCTCGGCGGAACACAACAGCTCTGCCAGGCCCTGCCGGCCGGCCGGCACTCGCATTGTCTTATTTGTACGTGTTTGTTGGCCGACGACTGCTAGCCAGTGAGACTGGAAAGCTGTAGATATTGTCACAAATTGGTAGGTATTATGGTTGGGGTCACCGAAATTCGCTCGACGCGCCAGGCATAATATTGTAGCTTCCAACAAGATGTATCTAAACTGACAACTGAGCTACAACTTTCTCCATGTCTGCTGTCTCGAAAATATGTCCCAGGAAGACACTACTTTCAAAGCGAAAAGAAATCGCTCCATTCCACCCTACGGCGACGCAGCGCAGCGCACCCAGCACGGCCGCGTCGGCCGCGTCACGGACAAACCATTTCGTATGGCAGCCGCAAGCAGAGGAAGGGAAAGGCGATAGAACGGCTCGCCTCGCGGATGTGAAGGGGGGGAGAAGGGAGGGGAGGGAGGGGGGGGGGCAGTCACTTCCGCTGTCGTTCCGTCAATCGACTGTCTGTCCGACCAGGATCACCCTCCCCCCCCCACCACCACACGCTCCCGGCAGCAGCAGGGACAGGGCAGTTATGATCAGCCAGCGATCACGTGCGAACAGTCGAGAGGCGTGAGCGGGCCGGGCCGGGCCAACAAGGCCACCCTCCACCTCCCCACCTCCTCCTGGAGCTACCGGGCGGGGCGGGGCCGGGCGGGGCGCGCGCGCCCAGGAGGTAGGCCGTGCGGCGGGCGCGCGCGCCCCACGGGCCTGCCTACCCGGCCCCTGTGGCTCCTCTCCTCTCCTCTCCGCCTTGCCCTCCTTACCGTCGGGGTTCATGGTGCCCGTGCTGGCGGGGAGCCCCTCCTCGCTGGCGGCGCTGCCGGGGGACGCCAGGCCCTGCGGCGCCAGCACCAGGCCCAGCTGCTCGGCCACCTCCTGGTGGTCGGCGTGGTGCACGTAGTCGAACACGGAGCTGCCGGTCATCTCCACCTGCAACACACAGAGCACAGGGCGTCAGGCTGAGGAGGGTGCGGGCGGTGGTGGTGGCGGTGGCGGTGGTGGCGGTCGTGGCGGCGGCGGGGGCAGGGGCTGGCGGGAGCTGGCGGGGGCTGGCGGGGGCTGGCGGGGGCTGGCGGGGGCTGGCGGGGGCTGGCGGGGACGGGTGGGGGCCGCGGGGCCCAACGGACGTGACCGGATGGAAGTGGCAGCCATTTTGTTGTGCGCCCCTCTGTCCTCTCCCACTCCCACCCCCGCCGCCGTGCCTCGACACGGAGGGAGCCCCAATCTCCCGCCCCCGGCACGCCCCCGGCCCGCCCCCGGCCCGAAGCAGCGCCGCCGCGCCGCTCGGAGGCCCCGCGGCCCCGCAGGGACCCACCTCCTATTTTCACCTCCTAACCGTGCTCCGTGCCTGCAGTACGTGTATTTCAATTTCGGCCGGGATTTCTTTTTTCTCGCCGTCTCACTATATTCCTTGTCCACTGCTCGGGCCAGTGCTGCGGGGAGGGGAGGAGGGAGGGGAGGGGAGGGAGGAGGGAGGAGGGGGGGGGTGGGGTGGGGTGGGGTGGGGCGGGGCGGGGGCACGGAAGTAGGGGGAGGGGGTCTTATGAGGGGCGTCCAGCAGTAACATCCTCGCGATGGATGAATCTCCGCCCTGCCCCGCCCCGCCCCGTGGTGTAGAGTTGGTAGCCCGCAGCAGTAGCACGCGGCTGTATACAGGTGCGCCTTGAGCTAAGCTGCGAGAGGCGACGCGGTGTGCTGGCACGCCAGGGGAGTCGGGGGAGGAAGGGGAGGGGAGGGGGGGGGATCGTCCGGGACGATGTCGCGCATACTGAGGGGGCAATGATACGAGAAGGATCCCCGAGCCCAAGCCGGCCCGGCCCGGCCCGGTGCGGTGCGGTATGGGAGCCGCGTCCTACTCTCCCCGCCCCGCCCCGCCCCGCATCAAGGTGAGCTCTGTGCGGCGGGGCCCAACACGCACGCGTTTCTCTACGCTGCGGCCTGGCGCGTAACAACGCTGCGATCCCCGTGAATAAGCCGGGCGGGGCGGGGCGGGGCGGGGCGGGGCGGGGGCGGGGCGCGGGGTGTGGCCGAGAGAGATCTCGCTGGCAGGCGCGCGGTTGTGCAAGACACCGAATAACATGACAACTTCAGGGAATGATGCAGCCCTTCGACAACGTGAACAGTCCTGTCGCCTTACGCGGCCCGGGCTGGGCTGGGCTGAGCTGGGCGCTCCCCGCAGAGCCGCACAGCCGCAGAGCCCATAGGGTTGTTTTCGGTACATTTTGTTCCTTCACGGCTGCATGATGCCTCTGCTGATGTCCGTACGTGTGTCGAGGACCCGGGGCGGTGGTGGCGGGGCCGAGGGGGTGGCGGTGCGCTGCCTGGCGGGGCGTGGCGGGGCGTGGCGGGGCGAGGCGGGGCGAGGCGGGGCGGGCCCGCGCATTAGGGATGGGCGCGGGAGCAGCTCGCCGCGGACGTGAGTTGAATTTGGGCGTGCCCCTCGGCCGGCCTCTCCGCCCCCACCGCTCTCTCCGCCCCCGCCGCCGCCCCCGCCCCACGGCACTCACCGCCTCTGCCGCCCCCTCCCCGCCCCGCCCCGCCCCCCGGGCGGACGCTGCCATTGGCTGCTCCCCCTCCCCGCGCGCCGGGCCCCGCCCAGGCCCCGCCCGTCGCTCCGTGCCGGTGGCGCACCCCCGCCGGGGCCCCGTCCTCCCCGCCCCGCACCCCGCCCCGCCCCGCGACAACCCAAGTCACCGTTTTAGACTCTTTCCCCATTTTCCCCATACACACGTATACCCAAGCACACGTGGACAAATAATACTCCCTTTCGTCCTGTCTCTTTCTGCAGCCCCCGCCCCGCCCCGCCCCGCTGGCTGGAGGGACAACACATCTGCAGCCGCGTGACGGCAGAGGAAGCCTGTTCAATCATACACGTTCCTCGTGCAGGTGGCGGCATCTGCAACAGCACCTGCATCTGCGGGGTGAGGGGGAGGGAGGGTGGTGCAACAGCCCGTGACGTGCACCACCAGGGCGACGTGCGCGCCCGCCCGCCGACACCACCCGGGTCAGGAGCGTGGTGGGGCGCGGCGGGGCGGGGCGGGGGCGCGGCGGGCGTGATGGTCTAGGCGGAGCCTGCACGGGGTGAGCTCGCTGGGGCTGGGGCGGTCACGTCGACTGGGTCACGCGCAAGACGGACCTGACCGCCCCGCCACGCGCCGCCACGCCGCGCCACGCCCCGTTCCGCCACGCCCCCGTCTGGCCGCGTTCTCGCGGCCCGGACTGAATTTTAAGATAATGGCCGGACACACGGCGTGGCGAGCGGCGCCGAGGTCAAGTGCACGGCGGGGCGGGGCGGGGCGGGGCGCGCCACCCCTGGAGCAGGACTTCCCTGGAGCAACGCACCCCAGAGCCAGAACCACATTCGACTTGAGCGAGTCACTGGGAGACCCACTGCAACCCACTGCGGACACAGAGCGAAGGAGGTGGCAGCTGGACTCACCTGGGAGAGGCCGAGGTAGATCGACACGGTCTCGGAGATGTAGAGGAAGCGGCCGTCAGCGCCGAGGGAGAAGGCGAAGCCGTCCAGACTCTGGAAGAGACAGGGAGAAGCGTCAGCGAGCGTCAGCATCCAGCGGTATCCAGTGATATGTCGGTAGTTATGCCCCTAGTTACCTGCAGGATGTGCGTGCCCTGGTGCTGCTCGAATAAGTCCATGGTGGCGACCCGCGACCGCATCGGACCTGCAAGACGAAACAGCAAAGATTCAATCCACACGAATACAACGTCAGCACTGGTGCGCGTAACATTATACCAAATTAACGCCACGTGAATGTTTCTTGAAACGCTCTCAGCCGTCGTGGAATGTTGGCCTGCTGAGACGCATTGCTCCAAATTAGTAATTAAAGCAATACAAATCGATGTAAATTTTTAAACAGAAGTGGCCGCATAAGAGCAAACAAAATATTTGAGAGTTGTTTCCTCTTTCATGCCTTATTGCGTTAGGCGGGGCGGGCTCGCAGTGCTGCAGGGGGTTGCAGTGGGTGCACCGGCCCGGCCCGCGGCCCGCGGCCCGCCCGCCTCTCTCCGCCCCGCTCCGCGGTGTGTTCTCCTAACGGCCGCCGTGTCACTGCAATTTATATCCGCATGCAAATGCAAAAGTCTTTTTAAGGGAGTGAGGCGCGCGGCTTAGAAAGCCGTTTGAGGAAATCCTTATGTGTCTTTGAGAGGGTGCGCCGCGCCGCGCCGCGCTGTACCGCAGCCGCAATAACCCTTATTGCCCGTGGAGAGTCTCTTTACAACTGCACGGAGCCCCGCCCCGCCCCGCCCCGCCCCGCATCGCCCCGCGACACACAACTTTTGTCTGAAATAAGAAACACGCTGTTTCGTGCGAGAGACGCCCCCATCGGCTTAGCGTTAGACTGTTGATAGTCACAGTCATCTTATCCCACCGGCCGCAGCGTGTCACCTCGTGGCTGCCTAGCCTCCTCCAAGTAGTGTAGGGCCTGCTGCTCTGCGCCACCAGGTCCCCACCCCGCTCCGCCCCGCCCCGCCCCGCCCCCGCCCCGCAGCGCCCCCCAAAACTCCTCCATCTCGTTTTCAATTCCCGGGCCGGCCGAGCGCAGCCAGGCGCTGCGGGCGAAACAAGGCAAATCGAAGACTACGATAAATCGTGTTGTGTGGCGCCTCCAATCCCAGCAACACATGTTCAGGTATCACATGTGGCGCCGGGCGGGGCGGGGCGGGGCGGGGCGGGGCGGGGCGGTGCACACCCTCCCAGGGCGCGCGCTCGTACGCACGCGCGCGTGTGTGTGTGTGTGTTCGTTCTGCTATAATTTATAGTGTTCATGTGTGCTGCGCCATATGAGGAATAGATCCCGCGGGGAAGTCCCAGCCCAGCCCAGCGCGTCATTAACGGAGAGAGTGTCGCGTCCACTACCGGCTGGCTTGAGACACGCCCCGCCACGCCGCACCCCGCCCCGCCCCGCCACACCCCGCCCCGCCACGCCGCATCCCACCCCGCCCCGCCACGCCATGCCACGCCCCGCAGCCGCCACCCCGGCTCCGTCCGGGCCATATTTCACCGCTGACACCAGTAATATTGCTCAATTGGTTGCCTGATATGAGGTGTTATATATACGGCGGTTTTCTTTTTCCCTCTCCCGCGACGCACCCCAGCCTCCCCCACCCCCGTCCCCGAGGTGTCCTCGCAACCTGCCGTCCTGCAGGCCGGGGCGAGCGGAGGGGACAGGGGCGGAGGGGACGCCGAGGTGGGGCGGGGCGGTCCGGCTGTGGGCGCCGCGGCGCTCTGGCGCGCTCCCTCCCCAGGGGCCGGGCCGGGCCGGGCCGGGCCGCCGGTAGAACACTTTGCGCTTCCAGCGCCAGCGCCCCATGGACTTATGCGGCACCCGCGCCTGACGGGGCGGGACGCGGCGGGACGAGCGCTCCGCGGTATTACATGACACGCGGGTTACCAGGTTACCTGCACAGCTCCACGTCATTCTCGTCGTGCGACCACCCCGTCCCGTCACGTTACCCCTCTCGTCACACGCGTGACACCCGCCTTTCACCGCTCTAAGACTCTCTCCCTCCGTTTTTGCGCCAAGCGCATGTAGACAGGAGTGGTTGATGGCGGCGGTGGTGTAGGAGAGAGAGAACGAGGAGAGAGAGAGAGAGAGAGAGAGAGAGAGAGAGAGAGAGAGAGAGAGAGAGAGAGAGAGAGAGAGAGAGAGCAGCGGGTGGCTAGGCCGGTGACTGAAAAATTCGCTGACACGCGAGAGCTGCGGCAAAATACAGGGCGGCTTTTGGTTTGGCTGCGTTGGGCTCCTCCGCCTCGCCTGCCCCGCCCCACCCCGCCCCGCCCCTCCCGTGCGGGTGCGGGTCTCTGGTCCCTGCAGCCGCGGGTCCGGCATTAACAGCGCAGTCAATAACAGAGAGCAGATGATTGGGCAGGAGAGGGAGCGGGAGGGCGGGAGGGAGAGAGAAAACGGTGGCAGAATGTTGGGAGATGATGTGATGTCTGCCCTGCCCTAACGATATTAGTGTCTCCGTCATGTCTTTATTACCCCGACATACGGACAGAGAGAGAAAAGGGGGGGGGGGAGAGAGAGAGAGAGAGAGAGAGAGAGAGAGAGAGAGAGAGAGAGAGAGAGAGGAAGAGGGTGGGAGTGTGCGACAGAGACAAGAGAGCGGCAATTGAGTCATATGCACACGTAATGTTCGCACATATTTCGGAAGCGTGCATGAGAGAGAGAGAGAGAGAGAGAGAGAGAGAGAGAGAGAGAGAGAGAGAGAGAGAGAGAGAGAGAGAGAGAGAGAGAGAGAGAGAGAGAGAGAGAGATGCATGCGAAGGCGCACAAGGGCGGCGCATTAGAGCGTTTACGGGACGGGTCACTGCGTCGCGTCGCGATCGCCCGCGGCAGCAGCGCAAGAGTAAAAACACCGAGTACAGGCGCGTGGCGGCGGGGCGTGGCGGGGCGTGGCGGGGCGTGGCGGGGCGTGGCGGGGCGTGGTGGGGTGGGGCGGGGCGGGGCCCCGGCTGACTGCGGTGAATAAGCGGCCCTGATTGTGGCGCCCGAGTGCGCCCCGCCCCGCCCCGCCCCGCCGGCACTCGGCCCATGCAGCGGTCACGGCGGGGTGGGGTAGAATTAACCGAGTTTAGTTTACAATAAGCGCCACCTAATTCCATCACAGCTCCGTAAATCTGATTTACCTTGTCAATGGCCTTGTTGCCACTGTACGCCGCCGCACCCCGCCCCGCCTACGCAACGCCACGGCCGCATGCCTCCAGCGGGGAGCAGCAGGGTGACTAGGGCGTCGCAGCGGGGTGGGGTGCGGTGGGGCGGGGCGGGGCGGGGCGGGGCGGGGCGGGGCGGGGCGGGGCGGGGCGCGTGCTCAGACAGACCCCGCAATTGCACAGCATTCTCCCACATAAGGGTTCCTCCCCGGGTACTCCCTCTGCTGGGTGCTGTGCTGCGCTGGCCCAGGGTTAAAGATACACAGTAAAAAGTTGTCGACCATGTTCGGTCGATACCAGCTTATTGGTCTTCATTTGTATTTTCTTTTGAGCCCAATTTTATTCTTGCTCCTCGCAGCAGTGATTATTTATTATTTTTGATGTTTATCTCCAAATTCGCGGTTGACTTATTTTCGAAGTCTTTTCAAATGAAAAGAATCGTCAAGTAACCAGTTACTTTCACTTCTTTTTTTTTATTCCAGAGTATCCCCGTCAAGGGCTGTATGCTAAACACGGAGTCGCTAGCGTCTCCATTTAATTGGCAACTAATTGGGAAAAGTTGTAAGATTCAAACCGCGAAGAGACGACACGGCGCGGCGGGGCAAAAAGTGGCCGTCTGCTGGGGCTGGGGGAGGGCGGCGGGCGGCGGGCGGCGCGCTGGGGAGTGGCGGGGAGTGGCGGGGAGTGGCGGGGAGTGGCGGGGAGTGGCGGGGAGTGGCGGGGAGTGGCAGGGAGTAGCGGGGGAGGAGGCGGAGCGGAGTGGCGCCAACACCCTTGGATGATTTCATTTGAATAATGTCAATATTTTGTGGAGCGCATTAAACGCGCATAACATCGCCCCGGGCTTGTCGGGAAGGGTGAAGCACGGCACCAGCGGCACCAGCTCGCCTCGCCTCGGCAACATGCGCGGCGCGCTCCCGTGCTGAGGGATTGCCTAGTAGGCACAGCCCAGAAGCGCGAAAAACGACACGAAAACTTTGGCCGGGCGATTTTTTCCCTGCGCAGTCGTAAAGGGTTGTGCGTGTTTGTGTGTGAGTGTAGGGGCCGCTGGCCGCCCCGCCCCGCCCCAATCTCTAGTGGGATTAGAGGGCGCTGCCCCGCCCCGCCCCGCCCCACCCGCAGGGTCCTTGGCAGGTGGCCCCGTGGCGTGGCGGGGCGGGGCGGGGCTCGGGGCAGCACTGATGAGCTGCAATGAGATGAGCTGAGTGGGGCTGTGCTGCCAGTCCGCCCCGCCCCGCCCCGCCCCGCCCCGCCCCGCCCCGCCTGAGTCCGCCTGCTGGCGCCGCCGGCCCTGGTCTGGTCACCCCAGACTCCGAGGCGGGTCCGTGCCGTGCCGATCCACGACACCAAGAAAAGCTTATTGCACCACGGTAAATGTCGTCGCCACAATCCACAGCGGGAACTGTATGTACACCAGACCAGACCCAAGGTACTGTAAAAATCGCTGTAAGCACTGTCAAAAATTCAGAGTACAGTCGTACTGTGGATGCCCGTCGACCTTTGTCACCGGAACCTATAGTAAGTTGGGAAAATGCCACACTTCAAGGTGCAGGAGCTTCAAGAGTGCAGCACGCAGGCGCTGTACTGTTATGTGGCTTCAGCCCCCGCCCGCACCCCCTCCCCGTCGGCCCGGCCGGCCCCAGCGCACACGGCACACAGCCGCGGGCGCACGGCCAGCGTCCGGCCGGCCTCCGGAATCTCCTAAGTCAACTCTCAAGACGGTCCAGCCCCGGGGACCCCGGGTCAGCAGGGGCGCGTCTCGCCTCGCCTCGGACACCCGCGGACAGAACAGCCCCAGGGCGCCCGGGGCGCGGCGGCCTAATCCTGTAACTGGCCAGCGGCGGCCCCTCATTCCCCTCCCCTCCCCCGCTGACCAGACCCGCTCGAGCTGACGGAGCTGATTCACCCCGCTGACCGCTCGCCACGTCGCCGAAAATCAGCACCAAAATTATCCGGCGCGCCACCGCCATGAAAATACCACAACGTTCTTGTCCCGGCCGCCCCGCCCCGTCAGTCCGGAGCGCAGAGAGCGTCCGGGCCGGGCCCGCGTGGACCCCGTCGCGTCGCGCTGTCACTTTATATCTGCGCGTTATTGGGTTAGCCTGACGGTGGGCGCGGGGCAGGCGAGCGGCGTGGCGGGGCGGGGAGGGGCGGGGCGGGGCGGGGCGGGGCGGGGCACTCGCACGGCACGCAGGAGAAACGGTTCGCGTACGGCGGTGGTGCTTGTCCTCCGCCCCGCGGCCCCAGCAGCAGCAGCCCGCTTAGAGATAACCCTTCCCCGGGGAGCCCGGGCACCCCACCCCACACCACCCCACCTCGCCCGCCCCGCCCCGCAATGCCCGCGGTGCGCCCGGGCGGGAGAGGCGAGGCGAGGTGAGCGTAAGTCAAAGACGCACCCTAATTACGTATCTCCACCATTACATCTTTACGGCGCGCGCGGAGCGCTCGGACGCGCAGCCGCCCCGCCCCGCCCCGCCCCGCCCCGCCCCGCCCCGCCCCGCCCCGCCCGGCCGGCAGGCGGTACAGTACATTCGGCTTACCTTTGGCCTTGGGCTGCGGCGGGTCCCGGCCCCACGGCGGGTCGCCGTGCCCGGAGAAGTCCCGCAGCTTGAGGTAGGAGATGGTGAGCCTGATGATGGAGGCCTTGTCCAGCTGGGTGGTGATGGCGCCCGGCAGCGGCAGCATCTTGGCCAGCTCGTAGAACTCGGTGTTCTCCTTGTTGCGCCGCGAGCGCGCCGCGTCCCGGGACTTCTCCTTCCGCAGCTCGAGGATGCTGCAACAGAGAGCAGGGCCGCGTCGCGTCAGTCAGGCACCTCACCGTGCGCGCCGCCAGGGCCGCCAGGCAGGCCCGCGCCGTGTTAGTGAAGGTAGTCCCCGTCCCGTCCCGTCCCGTCCCGGGGGTGAGAGTGGTCCGCCCCGCCCCGCCCCGCCCCGCCCCGCGCACCTCCAGTCGCGCCGAGGCCACTATCAGCACCACGGTCAGCACGTCAGCGCCCAGAACAATCAGGCCCCTGGAAGCCTTTACAGCCCCTACCCCGCACCCCCCCCCCCGCCCCGCCCGCGCCAGCAGTCCCAGAGGTCCCTGCGGGCGAGTAAAAGTGAAAAAGTGGCGCAGGAGGAGGGGTGGGCGGGGCGGGGCGGCCGGGCGCCGCACAGGGGCGGTCCGAGGGGGGATGCAGTCAGTGCGGTATCAATACGAGCACTTATTTCTAAAACCACTCGGTACTCATCATCGGGGCCGCGCCGCCAGCGCCTGACTGCCAGGCTGAACACACCCGCGCCGCTATACGAATTTTCTTTTGTTTTCTTGTTTGCAGGCCGCGAGGGCGAGGGAGAGTGAGGGCCTCTGGAAATAAAAAGCCTGACAGGACAAGAGGAGCTGGAGGGCGCGAAGGAAGGGCGGGTGGAGACGGGGCGGGGCCCTGCGGGAGGCCGGGCAGGGCAGGGCGGGCGGCAGGGCAGGGTCTTTTACTGCCCCCTTCCATTACCACCTGAGCGGCTGGTCAGCTCCGCGCCGCGGCTGAGTGTCGCTTCAATAGCTCTCCTTCCCTTTCCCTCCCCTCCCCTTAACACCCTCCTCCCCCCTCCCGCCCCGACACCTCCCGGGGACACCTCTGTCACGACGGGGACGGCGGCCTCCACCTCCACCTCCACCTCCGCGTCGACTCGACGATCAGAGACAACCTCAGCCGTGAAATCGAACGGAGCGCTTTTTTAAATCCTCCTCCCCGCCGCCTCTGCTCGCCGTCCCCCGAAACAGACCGGAAATGAAACTACGAGTCGAACAAAACAGGACATAAATCTCGCGGGTCCGTGCGGCGCGGGGCGCGGGGGCGCGTGGGGCAGGGCGCGGTGTTGCGAAACAAAAAAAAAAAAGGCTTTCCCGCCCCGCGTTTCGGTTTTGCTACTCCAACGGCTCATACTGCGGCAGGCCGGGCCGGGCCAGCGTTACCCGCCCTGCCCCGTCGGCTATCGCCCTTGCTCTCCCCGGCTCCTTAAAGGAAACGTATTTGGCGCGCCCGGCCAGCAGGTCCCAGGTGCGGCCCGGGCCGCCCCGCCCCGCCCCGCCCCGCCCCGCCCGCTGACCAGGCGCTCGCCAACACTCGCTCCCCGGGGACCTCGCCGCCGCACCGCACCGGCACCAGCACCGGCTCCACTGCAGTGTTTGCACTAATCGAATCACTGGAACATACGAAACCGTAAAGTGTTTCGCCCGCCCCGCCCCGCACCGCCACGCCCCGCCCCTGGACAAAGATTGCATCTCAGCGAAGGCCCCCATTTCCGGCCGGATCGTGACGGGGCAAGGCGCGCCGGGCGAGGCGACGAGAGGCGCGGCGGGGTGCGGCGGGGTGCGGCGGGGTGCGGCGGGGTGCGGCGGGGCGTGTGGCGGGGCGTTACGGTGTGACGATGGAACTCATTGCGCCAATGGTGATTCAATGCGGCGGGTGGAGAGGGTCTCGACAGTGCGGGACGGGGCGGGGTGGAGTGGGAATAACCTAATCGACCAATCAGGCGCACTGACCAAGCAATCATTTATTCTAAGCCAAGAAGGGAGGGGAGGGGAGTGGAAAAGAGAGCGCTGGGGGAGAAAGAAACTAGGATGTATTTTTTGGGCGCCGAGTATTTTTATCACTTGAGACGCTCGCTCGGACATGGGAAGTACGGGGATGTGCTGGCCGGGCCGTCGGCGCGCCGGCCACATTAGGAAGCACAAAGGCCGGCTGATGAACGGGCATTGATTTCTCTGGTGGCCGCTGCGCTGGGCAATAAAGAGATCACACCCCGCCCCGCCCCGCCCCGCCCCGCCCCGCCCCCGCCCCGCCCCGCCTCCTCTCCCTTATTCGCTTCCTTTTCCGCATCCCCCTCATCGGCGCCTAATTTCCCCCGGCTCGCTCCCTCCCCGCCCCGTTTCGCCCCCGCTGCATCTAAGATGCAAATAAAAGCGCCGGGAAAGAAGCATTCAGTGCGTATGCCGTGCCGTATGCCGCAGTTGGACTCGTTCCCGCCGAACTGCGCCCGACCCGCGCGTCACCTATACTTGAGAATATGTTTCACTACAGGTTCACAGTGAAAGCACATGGACGCCTGGAGTAGTTTGCCTTGCTGTTCTGCAGTCCGGTGTTCCAGGGGAAAAAAAGAGGTGATAATCAGGTGGCTGCCAACCTTTTCACTTTTTAGCAATTTTAGTACGAATTTCGTCGAAACAAAAACGTACACGGCTTTTGCAATATTTTTCAACGCTTACAGCTGAAAATTCGGCCAGTTATAGAACTACTAGAAAACATTTTTTTTATGTTTTTTTTTCCCTCGCGATTTGTTAACTGCCGGAAATACCTCCCTCAGCTCACAGTTCTCCCCTGAGCCTACAACGACGGCCGGCGCCCAGCAGTCTTCTCGCCTTCCCTTTTTCCTCACGGCCCTTAGAGCCCGCCCCGCCCCGCCCCGCCCCGCCCCGCCCCGCCCCGCCCCGCCCCACCCCGCGCAGTCCGCTGGTTCCAAGTGTCAGTCCCAGGATTGAGTTACCCCCCCCTCATGTGTTCTTTGGCCTTTGGCGCCTTCAACAGAAAACTCGCTTAGAGTGTCCCAGGCCGGGCCGGGCCGGGCCGGGCCGGGCACAGCAGTGGGGAAGTACCGGGCCTAACCTACACTGTAAAGCAAGGGCTCGGCCCTGGTCGCCTGCGCTGCGCTGCGCTGCCCACCTGCTGGGCGCCCAGGACGTGCACACCGGCTGTGTCTGCAAGAACAAGCAGCAGTCCCGTCCTGAGCGCAGGGCTGTCCCGTGCGCGCCGCGCCCATGCCGCGCCCAGCCGGGCTGGTCAGTCCTGTAAGCACCATGCAGCCAGGGGGAGGTAAGGCGAGGGGGAGAAGGCGCAAATTCACGCTCGCCAAAGAGAAGTGGCACACTCAAGTCTCTGGGGAAGCAGGGGGGGAAAAGAGGGGGGGAGAGAGAGAGAGAGAGAGAGAGAGAGAGAGAGAGAGAGAGAGAGAGAGAGAGAGAGAGAGAGAGAGAGAGAGAGAGAGAGAGAGAGAGAGAGAGAGAGAGAGAGAGAGAGAGAGAGAGAGAGAGAGAGAGAGAGAGCTATAGGTGCGGTGTGTGAGAGCGAGACGGAGAGGGAAGGGGAGCTCCCTCTCACACTTGCACTTCCTACTCAGCACCTTGTTTCCTCTTCCTTCGTTTCGTTCTGATCGACGCCGCAACGAGTTGGGTCAAAGCCGGGCGGGCACGAGTTAGTACGTACCTCCCCTCCCCTCTACCCCCGAGGCCCCTATGGCACCGAGCCATGGCATGGCGCCCCATGGCGCCGCATGGCGGGACAGGAAGCGGACCGGAGAGCAGCGCGGCCCGTCGCCATTGGCCGCCCGAGCGGAAGTACCTCCCCACTCCGCCCGCCATTTGTTAGTGTGCCACATACATGCGTTCAAGTGTTATCGTGAGGTACAGTTAAATCAGCTTGTCCTTTAAACGTGTGTTTATGGCTGGCTAAGATTTTTTTGACAGATTAGCATCTACGACACACAACACAAATTCTGCCTACATTCAGGTTAATAATGGGTCAAAAGTCAGTCAAACGCGTCATGCCCATTTTGTAAATTCCCAGCACACTCCGTTCTTAAGAATATTATTAGTGGTTATTTAGCGTGCTCAGCTGCACTTACCCATGGCCGTCTATACTGCGGTCAAACGAGGGATTCCTTTAAAAGAAAAAAAGAAATTATTGTACACGGGGTGGGCTAATCTGCGATCAGGTAAGTAACAAGAAAGAGGAAGGGTGGCGTAAGTCTGTCGCACAGGTGGCTGCATCTCGCTCTCCCAATCTCATCTCATCCAGAAGAAGCAATCCGAGACCTCCTATCTCTCTCACTCCCATGTTAATCAAAATAGCAATAAAACGCTTCAAACGCGCACATAAATCTAGACGAATTATGGCTCACGGCACTAATCTTTCCGGGGAGACAAAAAAGGGGTGAGAGGGAGCCTCGGGGCGCGGGGCTCGGCTCCTTACAGATCACAAAGGGACCTGGGTTCCGCGAACGTCATCGGGGAGGCGGGGCTGGGCTGGACCAGGGAAAGTGACCTGCCGGCTGCCGCCCCGCCCCGCCCGGCCCCGCCCCGCCCCGCCCCACCCTGGTCCTCGCACCCAGCGGCACCCAGGGGCACCCAGGGGCACCCGAGGCGTGTGCTGGCTGCTGGCCCTCAGTCCATCAGGTCTGTCGGCGGATGACACCCGATGGGCGCTCCGATAGCCGTGGCGGAGCGGGGTGCCGGGTCTGGGGCGCCGAGGCGGGGCGGGGCGGGCCGGCCAGGGCGCTGTCCAGGCCGGGACCGTTCCCAGCCTATTGTGACAAGCCGATGGCTTTCTCTCGCAGTCTGCCCGGGACCCTCCCCCGCCGGGCCGTAACATAGAGCTGCACAGGTGTTTACGAGGGTCAAGTCAAACCCGCACCGCACCGCGCGACAGTAAAGACATACAGACCCAATCTTCTGCCCCGCCCCTTTGCGAGAAAGGGTGTAAAACGCGACAAGCACCCGCGAGAGAGCGCGCGGCGTGGCGCGGCGTGGCGCGGCGTGGCGCGGCCCTGGGAGCACCCACCCCGAACGACGCGATCACTTGTCCTGTAAAAAATCCGAAAAGACCACATTATTCAATGTGGTCTAGATAAGCTTCACGTGCGCGCCGGACCGCGGTGGATTATGTTTCTAGAGAAAACTATTGGACTGATGATCAGTCGTTAAATGACTTACATAATTTTAGGGGCTGTTATGGACAGGAGAAATGTACAGTAACTTTTGATATCAAGCAGTGTTAGTAAGATCATGCAGCCGTCTGAGATTCATGTTTTGCGCTCGTAACTTTCGAACCGAGTATCGCACGACTGTGATTCAAAATCTGTTTACCTAGTTGAAATATTTCGTGGCGAATGGGCTTCCTCAGATTTTTGCCGAACAGCAAATTTAAAAGTTCCCAAATTTTAGCGTTAGGGAGGTAAACAGTCGACGGACAATAGACGACCCGCCCACGCCTCCCAGACCCAGACAATGGCCCAGCCTGGCGGACCCTACTGACTGGCCTCCCTGGGCCCGGGTCTTCACAGGTATACTGTAGCGATAGGCCGGGCCAGGGCACACGGTCTCTGAGTTGCAGTGGCTAGCGTCCTGCGCTTACCAGTCCAAATCATTAATAGTCAGTGATTTGCCCTGTACGAACTGCAGCAAATCTCGCATTGCGCCCATCACGGCGACGAGGCGCTCTCTAGACCAAACTAAAATATAATATTTTAGACGAGGTCTTGTCCGTCTGTGCACAGTCGCCATTTTGTCGTGCGCATATACCTGGACTCGGGCTGGCCCAAGCTCGACCCTCGGCTCCCCCGCACAGAGCGAGGCGTGGCCCGGGGTGGCGGAAAGAATTAAGGCTCCTGACTGAAGGTCTCGCAGCTTGCGATAGGCGATTAAATTTCTGTCTGACATAAAAATTAAGTGCGCGGTTGGATAGGCTGACCTCAAAAACCATATGTTTAAAAAAAAGTAGTCAATTCTAAGACAATTTTGACGGGAGATTTCAGACCCATGCTGGTTTCGGCACTGACTGTAACTTTCGAACCGAGTATCGCACGACTGTGATTCAAAATCTGTTTACCTAGTTAAAATATTTCGTGGCGAATGGGCTTCCGTAGATGTTTGCCGAACAGCAAAGTTAAAAGTTCCCAAATTTTAGAGTTGGAAAGCTAAACAGTCGAAGGACAATAGACGACCCGCCCACGCCTCCCAGACCCAGACAATGGCCCAGCCTGGCGGACCCTACTGACTGGCCTCCCTGGGCCCGGGTCTTCACAGGTATACTGTAGCGATAGGCCGGGCCAGGGCACACGGTCTCTGAGTTGCAGTGGCTAGCGTCCTGCGCTTACCAGTCCAAATCATTAATAGTCAGTGATTTGCCCTGTACGAACTGCAGCAAATCTCGCATTGCAGCCCATCACGGCGACGAGGCGCTCTTCAGACCAAACTAAACTATAATATTTTAGACGAGGTCTTGTCCGTCTGTGCACAGTCGCCATTTTGTCGTGCGCATATACCTGACTCGGGCTGGCCTAAGCTCGACCCTCGGCTCTCTGCACAGAGCGAGGCGTGGCCCGGGGTGGCGGAAAGAATTAAGGCTCCTGACTGAAGGTCTCGCAGCTTGCGATAGGCGATTAAATTTCTGTCTGACATAAAAATTAAGTGCGCGGTTGGATAGGCTGACCTCAAAAACCATATGTTTAAAAAAAAGTAGTCAATTCTAAGACAATTTTGACGGGAGATTTCAGACCCATGCTGGTTTCGGCACTGACTGTAACTTTCGAACCGAGTATCGCACGACTGTGATTCAAAATCTGTTCACCTAGTTAAAATATTTCGTGGCGAATGGGCTTCCTCAGATTTTTGCCGAACAACAAATTTAAAAGTTCCCAAATTTCAGCGTTAGGGAGGTAAACAGTCGAGGGACAATAGACGACCCGCCCACGCCTCCCTTACAATAGACCAGCCGAGCCCAGCTCGGGGGACCCTACCGGCCTCCCTGGGCCCGGGTCTTCGCAGGCTACCTCTGCCTTCCCGGCCCACGGGGTGTGCAATGACAAGACTGCGGGGCGATCGTCGATGCTGATGCATGGGATGCGCACGACAAAATGGCGCTCGCACAGACGGACAAGACCTCGTCTTAAGCTTCGCGTTTTGCGCTTTAGCGCACGCGAAGCTAACAAAGACTCTTCAGGCGCCACTTAATAACCACAGTGGATCAGGCGCAGTAAAAGCGAGGTGCTGACGTGGCCGGGAGCGGGGGCCGGGGCGGGGCGGGGCGGGGCGGGGCGGGGCCGCCGGCCCGGGGCGGTATGGGGCTCCCGGCCGTTACCTCCAGGACAAACGGCCGCCGTGTGAATACAAAGAAAGGCTATAAAAGCGATCTGATATGCCGTGATGTCTTAATGCGGAGAGGACACGACGGGATAACGACAAAAGTCCCACCAGAAAGCCAACAGGTCCACAAAAATTGCGCCAACGCCTTGGCGCAAAAAAAAAAGAAGAAGAAAAGAAACGAGTTGGTGCGCAGCAGAAACCGGAGCCGCCACCGCAACGATTATAAAAACAATAACAATATAATGGCGTGTCCGGGAGCAGCGCCGCCCCGCCGCCCGGTGCGCCTGGAGCTCCTGCATGAGCCCTTGAACCTGCAAAACCCCTGGGGCATCCGCGGCCCTCAGATGCACCCGTAGAGGTCCTGGAATCCCTGAAGACTGGACCTGCCGAACACCTAGATCGTCAGGAGCGAGGAGCCTTTGGTAGCCCTGCAGCACCCAAGGGCGCTAGAAGACCCTTGGCGCTCCCGGGAGCCTCTAGAGACCGTCAATGGCCTTGAGAGGCCCATGCGCCCCAGCTTCAGGTGATCCTGGATCCCCTTGGTGTCCGCCAAGGCCCTGGAGCCTCTCTGGAGTCTGGTTGAAGCCTACGCCTCCGTGTACAAAGCGACGGAGCAGAACCGACAAGCAGCAGGTGCCGCGGGTCCTGCCTCACCTCCGCGACGACATGCAGTGCCATGCGGCGGGGCGGGGCCCTCCTGCGCGCCCCGGCCCCGCGTGCAGCGAGCGACAAGCCACCCTAACTCTGTGCTCCCCTGTACACCCGGGCCGAGCCGTGGCAGCCCGCGGGGGACAGCCGGCAAAACATGGCCATGGCACCAGTCCTCATAGTTGTGTGTCAACCGTGAAAACTAGAGCACGAGCCCAACCATTCTCATGGATGGTTTCACTGTGAAACCAAGTGTTCAACTGTTCAACACTTGTAAGTGTGTAACTTCCAGTATAACAGGTGCAAGTGCGCAACTCGGTATTTGTGTAATTGGAAGTGTCCAACTCGCCAGTCGTACACTTGTAAGTGTTTAACTCGACAGTTGTACTCTTGCAAGTGCGCAACTCGGTATTTGTGTAATTGGAAGTGTCCAACTCGCCAGTCGTACACTTGTAAGTGTTTAACTCGACAGTTGTACTCTTGCAAGTGTTCAACAAGGGAAATGTTGCACGGGGAAGTTGAACACATGCAAGTGCACAAATGTCGAGTTAAACACTTACAAGTGCACAACTGGCAAGTTTGACACTTGGAATTGCACAAATACCGAGTTGTACACTTGGACGTGTAAGACTGGAAGTTGCACACATTCAAGTGTTGAACAGTTGCACACTTTGGTTTAACAGTGTTATTCCACAACACAGTTATGTTTTGACGGCTGTCCCGGCCCGGTCGCCTCGCCACGGCTCGCCAGGGTGCAGTCTACTCATGCCGGACGGACCGTACGCGTACGAACCAGGAGTGCGAGAAGGCGCCGGGGTTGATGTTGCCCAGCCCGTTGAGGTTGTTGATGTTGAGGGCGGGCTGGTGCAGCTGGTGGTGCCTCTGGAAGGACGAGGCGAAGTCCATGGGCATGGCCTGGTAGGGCAGCATGGTGGTGGTGGGGAGGGGAGGGGCCGGTCAGGAGTCGTGCGCGCGCCCGTCCGTCACCGGGTCCTCGCCGTCCTCGTCGTGGGCTCCATGCCGTCACCTTGTCCTCTCACTGACACTCATGGCTCACGCTCGCACACGCTCGCACACGCTCACGCACACGCACGCACGCACGAACACTACGCTCTGCCACGCTCCCCGGGAGCCGCCTAGCAGCGCGACACACTGCGGCTGCGAGAGATGAATGAGGACTGAGCACGGGCAGCCGGGCCGGGCCGGCGGGCGGGCGGGCCGGGCGCCGGGGGCGGGGCGGGGCGGGGCGGGGGCTGGGTGGTGCCGGGCCCCTCCCCCTCACTCCCATTGGCTGCGCCACAGCTACACGCCGTGCCTCCGGGGCCCAACTGCTTTGTTCTAAGAAATAATAGTTTTATTTAGGTGTCTTTGCCCACTACGGAAGAGCTCCTGGAACTTGTTGGAAAATATTATCACGGAGGATCATAATTTTTATTTTTTGTAAACTTTGTTTTCGGGGGGAGACGAAAACTATGAAACTATGAAATGGCTGGACTAAGGACCGATCAACAGCAGGAGACCATAATCTAACCGTTTATTTAATAGTTATAGCAATAAAGGCAGCTTAAGCTTTAATAAAAGCTTACTGCAAAAATTTCTGATTATCCTAAACTCGACTGTGTTATCCTGACTGGTCTTCTGACAGATACAAAAATACCACTCAAAATTTAAAAAAAAAAATGAACTTTTGAAAAGTGCACTCTAGTCTATGAAATCTCGGCGAAACACGGAGTTGAAGATGGTTTGTCGCTCTCATTTGTTGCTCCTCTGGACGGCGCGCACTGCACCGAGCTTGTCCAGCCCGGCCTCCCTAACTTATTCCATGCCTCACAATGAGATCCTTAAGAACTCTACCCCCTCCCCCTCTCATTAAGGGTCTGCGTATTGTCTGAGGGTGGTCAACGGCGAAAAAGAATTCTGTTATCACAGCCAGGCCGGCCGTGTCAATCTCTCTCACACACACACACGCACAGCAGTGCGCACGCGCAGGACTCGTGCGCAGGCGTGCGAGTTGCCCCGGGCGACAGTGTCCGCTTGGCCTCACAGAGGCAATTGGCTGCGTTTGACTGGCACTATTATAAAATGCTCACTGCTGATGATTATATTTTCATTCGACTAAATGACACAATAAAAAGGGAAGTGTTGACGTGTAGGCAGGAAAGTGAGCGCTCTTAGTAGAAAAGTCCCCGGCCTGATCCGGCCCGCGCGCGACCCTCCAGTGTGATCGATTGTCACGAATTTGAGGAAATCTGACTTTTATGGTCACGTTTGGTGCATCATAGGGCGGGAGGGGTGGAACACCAGAGGTACACGATCGAGAGGGGAGGGGGAGGGAGGGAGGGAGGGGCGCCCCGGGCAGCCGTGTGACCAGCAATTCATCTTCATCTATTGACTGATCCGGAGAATAAAAGGCGTGCGATCGACGCAAGAATTTGCAAACAGTTTGGCGAGTGGGCTGGACCAGGGCCGAGTTGGACCGAAGATTTCAGGGTCTACTCCTTCGTTACACTATAATTTATTTATTTTTTTCCGGAAATTAGATTTAGGTTATTTTTTTTATGTTCCGAGTAATCCGTTTGGGATAGTACTGGTAAATCGAACAACTGCCTTATGTCAAATTTCTAACAAATTAGCCTGTGTGCTGGCGCGCCCGCACCCCGCCCCCGCCTCGGCCCCCGCCCCGCCTCCCCGCTGCCACCCCTTCTCTACATCCAGCGGAACCGATTACCTACATTTTTCTCCCGCGTTCAGCTGGGTGGTATTTTGCGTGAAGAGAGGGGGAGAAGAGAGACAGAGAAGAAGGAGGACAGAGACGGAGAAGGGACGAGGGGTTAGAGGGTAAGAAATACTCTTCGAAGGCAGAAAGGGAGAAAGGAGATTAGGCAGAGAAGAAAGATGGATGCTGTCTTGTGATGGAAGGATTTTATTCTCACACGTAAAGGTTTGGTCAGCGGGGCGTAACGGGGCGTGCTCTGTCGGAGGGGAGGGGCGGGGCGGGGGCGGGGCGGGGGTGGGGGCGGCCGGCTAGGGGTGCACAACTGACCGGGCGGCCAAATCAAACTGATATGAGGACAAGAGGCCAGCGCAACGGAACCAATCAAGTGAGAGAGACAGCTGATTACATTTAGACGAGAGAGAGAGAGAGAGAGAGAGAGAGAGAGAGAGAGAGAGAGAGAGAGAGAGAGAGAGAGAGAGAGAGAGAGAGAGAGCGAGCGAGAGCTGGGGGCAATCTAGCCTCATAGTGTGGCTATTGTGGCGGCGCCCTCGGCCCGACGCGCCACCCTCCGAGAGTAAACTGTGCGCAGTCGGAAACGGTCCGCCTGTGAGCTGCCCTCCGGTGACGTGCCACGCGGACCGGTCAAGTCCCAGTCAAAATGTGTACAGTTTGAGGACCTGGATGCGCCCCCGCCCCGCCCCGCCCCGCCCCGCCCCGCCACGGGCAGGATGACCCGCTAATCCCTTTAGAGGCTGTGTCAATAGTGTGGGTTACAGCCCTGTTTGCTCGGGGGGCTCCCCGGCAGACAATTAGATGCATGCAAGTTTAATGCGCACGGCCAGGCCCGGCCCGGCCCGCGGCCCAGCCATGCCACTCGCTCCACTCTGAGGAGTACGCTTGCCCGCAAAGTCGTCTGCTCGGAGTCCTAATTGAGAATCAAGACACATGTAACGAAACAGAAGTGTTGTTAATGAATACAGAGTTATTGATTGACAGTTGCGCTTTATGGGAAGGATTTTGATACGCTATGCATATTTATAAGGACAGAAGGGGCCCGGCCCGCGGCTGTTCGCCAGTCATTGGACCTGAGTCCGGGGCGAAGCCGGGGCCGGGGTCAGAGGAGCAAACCCATAGCACCATAGCACTATCAGATCAAATTAAACAAGTAGTCCGTCTTGTCGGACTTTGTGTTCGACTGGTGTGTAACGGGGTGCGCTGCGCGACACACACACACACACACAGACACACGCGCGCGCCCCGCGGCACGGCGCCCACAGCACCCCACGCAGCCCTCACGCTCCCGTAACCACCACGAATTTAAAGAGTTTCCCTGGCGGAATAAAAAATTCCGGGGTGGCTCAGCAGGGCGTTTGTCGGCAAGGGGTGCAAGACGCGCAGCCGCAACAACATGGCACCAGCAGCGCAACACTCACCTTAAACCAGTTGGGGTGAGTGAGAGAGAGGGAGAGAGACAGAGAGAGAGCGAGAGAGAGCGAGAGAGAGCGAGAGCGAGAGAGCGAGAGAGCGAGAGAGAGAGAGAGAGAGAGAGAGAGCGAGAGAGAGAGCGAGAGAGCGAGAGAGCGAGAGAGCGAGAGAGAGAGAGAGAGAGAGAGAGAGAGAGAGAGAGAGAGAGTAGGCGGGTGAGGAAGGGTTGAGGCGCAGAGTGAGAGGAAAGGGGCAGTGAGAGGGTTGTTGGGCCCGCAATCCAGGACACCAATTCAACACAATGGCATTTGTCTCATCAAACTCTGTAGGCTGGATCCCGCCCCGCGGATCGGTGACAATGCGGCCGCTAACGAGCAGGGGAGAGGGGATTAGCGCGGCACAACTGTCACCGGCGCCTAATCGAATCAGGCGCGCCGCGGCCCGACAAGTTTGTTTTAGTTTCCCGCCGAGGGGGTGGGGGCTGAACTAGGGCCAACTTTTCTGTTAGAAGAGTTTTTTCCCTTTATGTATGAACACACGTGATAGAGAATGCTTGAGCAGGCGCTCTCCCTCCCTCCCTCCCTCACACACACACACACACACACACACACACACACACACACACACACACAGTGCAATACTAACAAGCAAAAAAGGCACCCTCGGCAAATACGTCGTGTGCGCATATAAAACACCCAAACGAATCACTGCATTCATTGGCACCCACGCCGCGCCGATGCGCTGCGCCCGGCGCCCCGTCCCGCGCACCGCCCCGCACACCCCTCGCCTCGCACCCCTAAGCCCGTAAGCCACCAGAACCAAGTTAAAAAAAAATGGAACATATTTTCTCTCCTTTTTCTTCCCTCCCCGCCAGCCGACCGCAAAAGGGTGGAGTGGAGGGGTTCGGATAAGATTAGCCATCAAAACAAAGATCCCACAACCTGTGCGTGAGTGGAGCGAGTACAAAAAAAAGAGGACACCAGTTCTACGGTCGCGATGAAAACTCGAAAACGAAATAATCAAAACGTTTAATATCTCTCCCGAGATCCGTGCTTTAGTCATCGCGCGGAGAGAGCGAGAGAAGCAGACGGGTAAAAAAAAAAAGAGAGAGAAGACGAGGCAAGATGTTCCCTTTGTGGGTGACATCATGTTTTTTTACCGCCGCGCTCATTTCTTTTGTCGTTTTTTACCCGGGCGGGCCGGCTGGGCGGCGCGGGGCGGCGTGTCTGCGGCAGCGGCTCCATTACACGCCCCTCAAGTCGTTGACTCTGCCATATGCCAAGCGGTTTGACATCGGCCCGCGATCATCGCTAGACTAAGCGTATCATCTGCTTAAAAAAGAAAAAAAAACATCACATTTTTTTTTTCATGCCTCTTGTTCGATTCGCCCCTTTCCCTCCCATCTCCCTGCAGCTCAAGCAGGCCGGCCGGGCGGCTGGTCCCAGGCGCGGCGCGCCGCGCGCCCAGGTAGCCGCTGGGCAGACGGATGCCTTCCCCAAAGGGAAGTTAATGGCGCAATAAACTGGGCAAAAACACACATTAAGTCCTTTACGCGGGCGGGAAGGTCGGCAGGGCGGGGGCGACGCTGGAATTGGGCGACACAACGTACAGTCACGCACACACACACACACACACACAGCGCCTAGATATCCGTTAGAGGTCCAGCCCGAGGGCAAGGCAATAAAGATAGTTCGCTAAATCATCTGTACTAATTGTAGGGCCACGAGCGCGAACCGGCGCGGCGCGGCGTGGCGAGGCGGGGCGGGCGCCCCTAGCTTGGCAGTGGGGTACGGTGGAGCGGGGTAGGGTAGGGTGGGGTTGGGCGGGGCGCGGCATGGAGAAACAACAGCGGGGTAAGTCCATGAGCACCGCCGCGCAGTGCCGCGCCGCGCCCTGTTTGACGGATGTGGAATGCCCAGCCCCGCCGCACCGCACGGGCCGCCCCGTCCCGCCCCGCCCCGCCCCGCCCCGCCCCGCCCCGCCCCGCCCCGCCCCGCCCCGCCCCGGCCAACCCCTCCGACATGCGATGCGTCACAACCATTCTTTTTTCTCGTCTTGGGTCCAGTCGTGCCCGGCCCAGCCCGGCCCGGGCGGCGCTGGAATTTGAACCAGCCTTCCCTCTTGTCTTACACACCCCCATATTCTGCTACAGCCACCCCTGGGGGGAAAAGGCCGATAGAGGGTGAGAGAGAGAGAGAGAGAGAGAGAGAGAGAGAGAGAGAGAGAGAGAGAGAGAGAGAGAGAGAGAGAGAGAGAGAGAGAGAGCAGGGCGCAAGAGAAAGTGCCAGGCAGTACACTGCGCGCGCTACAACAATTATCTTTCAATTACAACACGCATGCAGATAAGGCGCCTTTATGGCGCCTTCATGTGTGAGGCGAGGGGCTTCCCTGTTATGACCCGCCCCGCTCCCTAATCGCGCCGTCCTCCGGCGAGAGGCCGCCCCCGCCCGGAGCCACCCGGAGTTTATCCGCGGCACTAGGGAGCCGGAGCCGGGGCCATTCAGGAGCCACAACCCGGAGTCAAGAAGACAGCTCGTACCCGGCCCGGCCCGCGGCAGCCCGGCCCGGCGCACCTGCAGCCCGGGGAGCCGGAGGCCCGGAGGCTCCGGGGAGGAGCCCCCCGCCGGGCAGGACCCCGATCTGAGCTGAGGCTTGCGGCAGATATGGTTATGGGGGGCTTCCGGCGGAAAAAGAGATAGGCCCCAACACCCCCTCTCTCCCTGTTTATTTCCCAGGAAAAGCGCGCGCGCACACACACACGCGCGCACCACACTGGGAGACAAAAGACACGCCACACGGCAGGCAGGCAGGCAGGGCGGTCACGTCTCGATCGCATTTCACTTTAATTACCACTTTATCGCACGGGGAGGATAAATCTCAATGCGCGCCGGGGCCACTGCCGCGTGCTCCAGGCAACGAACTCCAGGCTCCAGGCTCCAGGAGGGCACTGGGACACCTCCAGGAGCCGCGCAAGCACGAAGACTGCGGAGACACCGCGCGGACACCGCGGGGACGCGACAGGGAAATAGACACTACACGCAGGGACACCGCGGGCGGCCAGCTCACAGGGAGCCCACAGGGAGCCCACAGGGAGCCCACAGGAAGCCCACAGGGAGCCCACAGGGAGCCCACAAGAAGCCCACAGGGAGCCGGGGCACGGGGGCCGTCGCGGATCTTTTGAAGGTGATGTTGAAGTGGGCGGCTGGCCTGCGAGCCCCGGCCCCGCGCGCGCAGGGCGTTCAAACTGAGACGAGACGAGCAGGGGATCGACCCGGCGCCCGCCCGCTCCAGCTGCCCCCTGCCCTGCGCTGCGGCCCCCGGGGGGCGCCCCGCCCCGCCCCCGGGCCGCGGCCGCGCGCCGCCTCCAAGGCCAGGGCAGGGGCCGGGGCGGGGCGGGGGGGCGGGGGTGGCCGCACGTCCTGCGGGGCGTGCCTCGTGGGCTGCCTACCGACACGGGGCGGGAGGCACGACCTACGCCAAGCCCCGCGGAATTTCAACTCACATCACACGTACCCGGCCCCGGCCCGCCCCGCCCCGCCCCGCCCCGCCCCGCCCCGCCTCGACCAACCCTCCGGCCCCGGCCCGCCACGCAGTTCGTGCTGTTTGTGGACGTGGCCCGCCCCGCCCCGCCCCGCCCCGCCTCGCCGCGACCCACCCCGCCCGGACCAGGGCGCGCACGGCACCAGACACGGCATAACCATGTTCAACAAAACGGTCCTGCATTAACATTAAAGAAAGGGTGTGAAAAAAGCAGGCCTATGATATCCGACCACAAGCTCGGGCGGGGCGGGGTGGGGTGGGGCGGGGACAGCCTCCCCCAGAGATGGGACGCCCGATATGAGGGAGTCTGAGATGGGACTGCAAGGCGGAGTAAATTGGGAGCGAGATGGGAAGGGAAGGGGGAGGGGGAGGGAGGTGAAAAGGGGGTTCGGGAGAGGGGAGAGGGGGAGGGGAGCATGCGCGCTGGCAAATAGAAAAGCGATAAGGCCAGTGGCCGGCGGGGGTAATTAGAATAAGGAAAATAAATACATGGAAATAATGACGATGGAAGAACTGTCGCCCGCCCGCCCGCCCGCCCGCCTGCAGCAGCGCCTGCAGCAGCGCCCCGCGCGGCCGTGGCGACAACCATCATCCATCAACTGCCCAGCCCAGCCCTGCTGCTCCGAGACCTTCCGGACATTTTGAATCTTTTTCGCCAATGATGGAAGTAAAAAAAAAAAGGGAAAAAAGAATGTAGAGGGAAGAAGTTAATAACTGTGCAAAGTAAAGGGGAAGAAGATTCAGCGGAGGAGGAATGAGGTGATAAAGAAAAAGAAGTTTATCATCGGCCTCGTTTGAAGCGCGGCCTGAATATTTACGGGGCGCTGCTGCTGCTGCTGGCCCCGGGGGAGGCGGGAGGGCGGTGCAGCGGCAGCAGCGGCAGCAGCAGCTAGTGCAGCAGTGATTGTAACAGTCACACTGTCGCACTGCATCGTAGCGGCAGTAAAAATGAATTAACAAAGATAGTCAAGGAGAAGCAAAAGGCTGGGGGCAGATTATTCACACGAATAAATTAGAAGAAAAACGGGCGGTCGGCCTCAGGGGCGCCGTGAAGCGGGGCGGGGCGGGGCGGGGGCGCAAGAGTTCCCGCCCCGTAGAAACATCACAGCCACTTTGCACGAGAGGCGCCGCGCCGCGCCGGGCCGCGCCGGGCCGGGGCCGGGACGGGCGCCACACGGGGAGTGAGCAACAAAAATGTAAACAGGCGATCCGTTTTTTACCCGCGCGGTGTGCCGCTGCTGCTGCTGCAGCGAGTCGCTATGATTTATTCCGACGGGTAATCTGCAGAAGGAAGAGGAGTGGTGAGTTATGCGCCCGCCCCGCCCCGCCCCGCCCCCGCCCCGCATCCCTATCTCTCAATGAACGGGGACCGACCGCAGAGCAGAGCAGAGCAGTGCAGCTCCAGAGCGACCTCCTCCTGGAGCAGGCCGAGCAGGCCGAGGCCGCGGTGTCGAGGCCCTCGAGGACCACGCGACTCACAAGGCACCGCGGCCGACCATTTCCTCACTGAGCGCGCCTTCGCCATGCGCTTCACATACAAGGTAGCGGCAGGTGTGTGTGTGTGTGTGTGTGTGCGGCGCGCCCGCTGGAACGGTCCCAAGTGTCGGCGGAGGGGTTGGGGGGAGAAGGGGGGGGGACTTCCTGTGAATAAACAGTGAGTGGCCGCGGGACACATCAGCAGGCTACGCTGGTCCCTGCTCGTCTCAGCTGACGACATGGGCCTCAGCAGGCCTCAGCCGGCCTCAGCCCCACAAGACCAGAGACAAGAACCTCAAGCAAGCGATTGCGTGGTCAGCTAGGGTTCTCAGCGAAACCAACTCGCTATACGGCTCAACGACGAAAAACGAAAGGGAGGCCGCTGTCGCCTCGCCCTTACCCGCACACCTCATTGATAGGAAGCCCCCGGCCGGGCGGGGCCGGGCGGGGCCGGGCCGGGCCGCGCGCGACCCGCGCCGTGCGCCCTGCCCTGCCCTGCCCTGCGCGATGTCCGATAAGACCAGGTGTGTCTGTCCCCGAGGCCCGGCCCCGCTGGCACGGGAGCCCGCCGCCGCCATCTTGTTTTGACGTTTAGATTTACTCCGTGGAAGGCCTTACTTTATGGCTTCCCTTCTCTCTCCCCCAGACAATATGGGACGGACAGATTGACTCGTCGTACGAAACATCATTTATTAGCGGGCGGTGGGGCGGGGCGCGAGCACGGCAGCCCTCATAGCCCCGCCTAGAAAAATGGACAAATATCAGCGTTATATCTGTCAGGAGGGCGGAGGGCCGGGCTGGGCGCCTGCCCGCCCAGGGCGGAGCCCCGCTCCTGCGAACTGAGAGAAACGTTCTGGACAAAAATGTTTCTCACACCGAATCACCGCACCATCTTTATCCTCTAGTTATAAAAATTATAATTGTGATGGTAACAATAATAAGGCAAACATTGAGAATGAGAACAAGACCATACCGTCCCGCCCGGTCCAGTCCAGGCGCTGACAGCCGCGAGGCGAGGACGACCGCCAGATTTATAAAGGGCCTCGTGGGCCCAGTTCCAGGACCTGGGAAACTTAATATACCGCCGGGCCGGCCGGCGCAGGTGTATGTCGGGGCGGCGCGGGGCGGGGCGGGGGAGAGCGGGGTTAGTGTTTGGTGACGACCGCTCCGGCGCGCGCTCCGGCCCCAGCTCCGGAGAGGGACTTTTAGGGGGAAAAAAGGAAGACGAGGACATCAGCTTTGAGACGAATTTAGCAGGTCACGCTCGCAGCGCAGCGCAGGGCAGCGCAGGGCGCTCTAGCCGCCAACTTGTCATCTTGATGGAAGGGCTGGTGGCGCGGCCGGGCCCGGCCGCTGCTGGACTGAGGGGCTGCGGGGGTTCACGGCGGACGAAACGTGAGAGCGTGGGAACCGGAAGCTAAACCTTACCGAGGCTCACCGAGTCCGCCCCGCCCGGCCCGGCCAGAGAGCCTCGAGAGGCCTGGTGAGCAGCTCAGCTCGCCAGTGGCGGAGAGCTCGGAACCCACAAAAAGAAAGAGGACGAGACAAGACACGAATTACAATCAGCAGCAGAAGTAGCGGCGGTGGCGGTACAGGGGTGCAGCAGCAGCAGCGCCGGCACGGGCAGAGGGAATCAAAACAAGTCTGCAATTGGGCCAGTCTGGCAAAGCGGCACAAATCTGCCCTTGTGGAGGGGAGCGTGGCGCTGAGCTGAGCGCCCCCGCCCCGCCCCGCCCCGCCCCGCCCCGCCCCGCCCCGCGCGCTGTCCGTCATGAAGACGGAGAGGCCGCATTTATCACTGCTGGCCAGCGCTGGCACTCTGTTCCAGATCAGCATCCCTCAAGTCATCTCGGAGAAACTTCACACGCCACGAACACACACACAAACGCTCACAACACATGTAAGAGGCAAAAGTTTGGTTGTTGGTACCTTACATTGTTTCGGTATACACGTTTGACCATCCCGCACCCCTCCGCCCACCACCTCTGGCGCGTTCTAAATGGATCTCTCTCTCTCTCTGACATAGCGACTCATCGCTAAAATAAGCAATATCACGGAAGCAATATCATGAAACATCCCTCCCGGAATCAAAGCATCGTTAGAACTGTCAAATTTTCCTCTGGTCGAAGAGAGAAAAAAAGTACGGAGAAAAAAAAAGCGAGGAGCGCTGATCTCTATTTGCTCAATCATTTGTCTGTCTTTGCGTCGGTCAAGCGGACATCAGGCGAGGCTAGGCGGGCCGGGCCGGGCCAGGCCGGCGCCGCCTGACACCCTCCCGGCCCCCAGCGGGGCACTGCGGGGGGTTGTCCGCGGGAGCGACACAGTTAAAAAGTACTCGAAACACGTTTCAAGTAATCAGGTTGGCGCGTAATGCATTTCACCGCGCTCAAGCTCAAAGGGCGATCAGTTTGAAGGAACGGCAAGTCATGGGCCTCCTCTCCTCACGCCCAGAGTACAGGGTGAAAAAAAATGTGCAGAAAACGAAGGGCTCCGCGGTCGCCTCCACGCACCATGCACTGGGCGGAGCGGGGCCCGTAGGGAAGGCCACTAATGGTACGACGGAGTGCATTCCGCAAGAAACAGCCTAAATCATACCAGCTGACCTGCTTTAACTTTTAAATTCTAGCGCGGCTCTCGTGCTGCTCCGCCCGGCCCGCCCCGGCCCGCGCTCGCCAGTGAAAAATGATGCCAGTGAAATGACATTGTTTCGGCCGCTCCCCTGACGTCGCTCCATCTCTCTTCCTCCGTACCACCCCTTGCCCGCGCAGCCCTCCCCCTCCCCCAGCCTCTCTCTGTCTCTCTCGCTCTCAGTACCGAAACACGAGGCTATGATGATGAATACCTAACAGTTCCGCGGGGGCCGGGCCGGGCCGGGCCGGGCCCGGGTAAGGCTGGAGAGGACCAGACCTTTCAAAATTCAAGTGTATTCATATCAGAGCGTGATCGTGCAGCCCTCTGGGGAGGGTGGCTTCTAGCCGACAGAGGCATGTCCTGCCCGACAAGATTAACTTGTACCGGCTGAGACTGGACGGCACCGCGGCTACCTTTGGGCAGAAGTGAGCGTCAGCCGATGTGTCGGTACGAACAGGGCCATGATGTCACGACAGCCATTTGCTTGCTCAAGTGTCTCGGGGCGGGGCGGGAGCGAGGCTCCGGAGGGGCGGGAGGAGCGTGCCGAGTCGAGTCGAGTCGGGCGAGCGGCTCCCCAGGCGCGGTACAAAATATGAGCGAGCGAGATCCGATGGCATATTCGTATGAATCCTCGACAAGACCGCACGCGGGGCGTTTTTGGAGGGGAGGGGGAGGAGGAAGGGGAGGGGGGGGAAGGGGGCGTCAGCGGCAGAGATTTCATACGTCGAGATATCGAGACAAATGCGGACGGGTCAGTCAGCAGAGCTGAGGCCCGCAGGGTCCGAGCCCGACCAGAGGCCGAGGGCGCGGCGGGGTGGGGCGGGGCGGGGCGGGGTGAGGCGGGGTGAGGCGGGGTGAGGCGGGGTGAGGCGGGGGGCGGGGCGCCTCGCGAGGAGCCCCGGCCCGGCGCCACCCCCAGTCAATCACCGGGTCGGCGCGGCGCGGCGGCGCGCGGGTCGCAGCGGAAGGAGAGCATTAAGATATGCAGATGAGGTGCGGCAGGGCGCGGTGCTGCGCGGTGCTGCGCGGCGCGGTCCAGACACCTCGCAGCGCTCGCAGCGCTCACAGCCTCCGCCCGACCCGACACATCCCGAATCATTCCGAGAAACTGACCCGACAATGACAGCGCTCCCCGGGGAGGCCTCGCCAGGCCGGCCGGGCAGCCAACGCCTCGCTCCGCCACGGCGCCGACCCCACGCCGACCCTGCCTGCCTTGAGTGAAAGAAGGGAAAAAAAAAGAGAGGGGAGGGTGAGCAAGGGTCAGTCATTTAGCCGCACGGTTCATTTGTCAGTCGCGCCCCCGCCCCGCCCGCCCCGCCCGCCCCGACACCCCTCACTCCCTCCCCAATCACATATGCACCCTTGGCGCACTGCGGGCGGAGGCTGAGGCGTTCCACACGTCTTTGTCGGTATTTCCTATATACCGTAGTCTTTGTGTTTTTGCATTCCATTTCGCGGGCGGGAAGAATTTCTCTCGCCACATGGAAGAAGCAGTAGCGAGCGGCAGTGCAGCAGAAAGTGGCAGGGCAGGCGGCCTCCACCGTCCCCTTCCAGTGCTGCTCCGTCTCCTGCGGCTGACAAGAGCGCCCCCGCCCCGCCCCGCCCCGCCCCGCCCCGCCCCTCTCGTCAGTTTCAGCGGCGGCCTTGTCACAAGGAATTGCCACAATCGGCTCCTCCGCACCCTTCCGCTCCCCTCCGTCTTGAGGCTAATTGAGTCCTCCGTGTAACGAAGATTAGACCCGCATAAATTAAATCAGGGGTATTTGTCACCAGGACTCCGCGGGTTAAACAAAGGTGTAAAATATACGGCTAATTTCATGGGACAAAGTAGAGCACACATACACAACTCGCGAGGCAGAGCACAGTTTAGCCGACAGGAATCCAATCCAGGAGCAACGCTTATTTAACGGTATGAACAGGAAGGGTTGACCTTAATATGAGAGAAGTCACCTCTCTCATCAATGCTTTAATCTAAACAGTTTTCCTTCGGCAACTTGTCAACGGGCTCTAATACAATGATATCAGTGCGATTACTACGTCGATGATCTCCCTACGACACCCAGAAAACTATGTTCTTAATTTTTCAGTGTTCTTAAAGTTCAAGGAAAATTTTGCTAAGCGCATTTCGTCATTCAACTAAGTTAAATTTCTGAAATCAAGATCAGTGTTCTAAAAACTTTAAGGCAATGTTCTTAAATTAAGAACACAATATTTTGGGTGGATACGACTCTTGCAGCCAGTAAGAGCATATATCAATGTGTGATAATATGAGCTGGTTTTGCAAAAGAAATCTATCAAATTTTAACGTTGTTTTTTTTTTAATCTAGTGCGACACTCCAAGTTTGCGACGCGGATAGGACAGGACAATGAACGATTCGCAATAAACGTCAAGAACCGCGCAGAAATGTCGCATCGTCCGGTGAGGGTTACCCTACTCGTACCCTGGTCCAGTCCTCGCTCTGCTGCTCGGGGGTCCCGACGACCAGCGCCACCTGCGCGGCGGGCGGGGGAACCACTGGTGCAGCGCCGCTTCAGGGGACGGCCGCGAGAGAGCGCCAGTGCCGGGGCGGCCGCGAGTGGCGGGGAGTGGCGGGGAAGGACAGGGCGGGAGAGAGGAGAGAGGGGCCCAGCCCAGCCCAGCCCAGCCCAGCGGGGCTCGCGACAAAGTACACTACCTGCGAGCCGGTAGGACACGGCCCCCCGCCGGGCCGGGGGCTCCAGGGCCCAACCCCCAGTGGGGCCCGGGCAGCGGCCGCAACCACTGGGGCCCGGGCGCTGGCCTGGGCCTGGCACTGCGGGCAGGACTAGAGGCGCGCGGCGCACACCGCCCCGCCGTCCCGCCCATAACCACTAGAATCAAAGACAATTTACTGCATTGGGAAACGGAAAACAAAGTATTCCAACGCCGGCAAATACGTTTGCTTCGACGCCTACGCCAGCCCGGAGAGGCCCACGGGTGGCGCTAACAGATTCTTTGTTATGCTGCACGAAACTCAATGGGAGGTTTGCACGGCTCCAGACACCAGGTCCAGAGTACAACTGCCAGGAATAATAGTGAAGGGGTTGAGTAAAGATGCGGAAGGGGGAGGGGAGGGGAGGGGAGGGGAGGGGAGGGGAGGGGAGGGGAGGGAGAGGGAGAGGGAGAGGGAGAGGGAGAGGGAGAGGGAGAGGGAGAGGAAGGGGAGGGTGCGTGGTTGAGGGGGAGGCGTGAGGCTTTGTCTCGGTCGAGCCTCCCCCACTAATTCGTACACTCTACTACTATTTATTGTTTTAACGCACTTGATAAATCCCCCTGCCCCGCTATACTCAAATGAAAGTCCTACATTATTATAGAATTGGAAATTGCCGTTTTTGTGCGAAACGTCTCTAAAAAGCTGCGTGGCAGGCTAGCAGAGAGAGAGAGGGAGGTTAGACTATGGTCTTGCTTGACGGGTAGCTTGATGAGTAGCCAGTGACACACACACACACACACACACACACACACACGCATGCATAATAGGGGGTGGCGAGGTTATGGACCAAGACATTATTTACGGCTAAAGGAAATTGGGCCGTGCGATATGACCTAGAGAAATTGTCCCTCTCAAACCTGGGCTCCTCAAAGCTCCTCCTGAAGACACAAGTCGATCACTATCGGGACCTCTTGCATATGTATACGGGCATTTGCATGGTAACAAGGTTTATGGAGCGGGGTGGCGGGGCGGGGCGGGGCGGGGCGGCTACTTCAGGGGTGGCGCCCCTTTATGAGTTCGCGAGGCGCAAATATTACGATTTTGGCAAATCCGGCCCCGCGGATGAGATGTGCGCCCCGGGTCGCCCCCGCCTCCGCGCCGCCGCTCTCTGCTCCCCCTCCCTCCTCCCCCTCTCTCCATCCAGCTCCCTCTCTCACTCCCCCTCTCTCTTTCCTCCCGCCCGCGCTCATGCTAATCGTTGACTTGTTTTCGTTGGGCAACAAGGACGCCAAGCATGATCCGGATATCAGTCGAGACGACAGAATAATGTTCCATCTACATGATCTCTTTACCCCCCCCCCCCTCTCTCCCCTACTCCTTCCACCTCTCCCTCGTGCAGCCCGAAGCACCTCCCTCTTCCAGCTTCTTCCAAACTCTTGGTTTTTGCTCCAAACTACTGTGGCCGCCGCACCAACGCCTGGCCTCTGCGGCCGCAATATGTTGTGGGGATAAATCATTGTTAGAAGTGATATAGCAGCCCTCTGCCGCTGCAGGGAGGAGAGCAGGCAGAAGAAGGAGAAAAGAATCTGGGTCGAGTAAGGAACTCATTTATATGGAAATACGAGACATCTTTTGTCATTTACGTAGATATGAATGAAAAATCAATGCGCAAACCCACCTACGGACCCCGCGGGGCCGCGGCACACACGCCACCCCACCTCCTCTTCCTCCCCCATTACTTCCTCCTCTTTCCAGTGCCGTCACAGAGCACCGCTTCAAAAGATTTTTCTGGCACAGGAAATGTACGTACTTGGAAACAAAAGGGCAAAGTATCTGAAAAGTTTAACTCCTTTAAAATACTACTCTAACTATAATGAGAGACTTTGCAGACATTTCGCTTTTTTCTCCACTACTTTTTCGCGGTCTTGCTTTTTTTTTCTCGTCTCCCTTTCTCTTTTTTGGTCGATGGCCGGCGCCAGGCGTACTCCGCCCCGCCCCGCCCCGCCCCGCCCCTAAGCTCCGCCGGCCGCACATCGGCACGCTCAGCACAGCGCTCAGCACGCCGCTCAGCACAGCGCCAGTGCATTCCAAATTAAGAGCTCCGATCCGCACCCATTGCGGGACGGAGTGGCCCGGCCCAAGGGCGGTCCGAGGAGGGGAGGGAGGGGGGGGGGGTGACCTGACGGCGGCAGAGACGAGGCTCTTCTCTAGAATCCGTGGCCGTTAGAGGTGCACTTGTGCAGCATCGACGTGAGGCCGTAAGTTTAAATAACCCCGCCGCACCGCGCCCCGCCTCGCCGCACGGCCCGGCCCCTGAGATCGCTCTGTCCCTGGACCAGTATTTTCCGATACGATCCACCCGCGGTCCCACCCTGGGGGCGCAGTGCGCGGGGAGCTCCACACCCCCGAGGCGTTTTCGCTTCTGTTCTGAGGCAACTTCCACTCACAGAAAAAATGTCAAGGTCTGAAACATTGCAGATTTCTTTGGAGTGTAGGACAAAGCTCCTTTTCGGTCTCAAGTAAAAGTAATCTTGGGCCAAGATTGGCACAAGATTTTACTTAAATAAAGAAAACTTTTTTTCTGGGGGTGGTAGCCCGCAAAACTTTTAAAAATATATACGAAACAGGCAAGTTTATCCCACCCCATTAAACCTAAGCGTTACGCAAACAGTCACAAACGTTTCCCATTTGAGCAGCGCAATGAAAACGTCGTCATTGCCTGCGAACATCTTTGCGGTGACAGTAATGCACCCCGGGTGCGTCGGTCGGCTGGTTAATTGCCTTTCCAGTGTCGCCACAGAGCGGCGCGTCACACTTTCACAAAACCCTCTCCTTACGGTGAAGCGGCTCGGTATTAGTTGCAGCTTCCCTTGTAGCGCGCCGCGCCGCCCCGGGCCGGGCAGCCCAGCCCGCGGGGCCGTGCCGTATCGATATCCAGACTGAGCCCCGGCCCGTTCACCTCCCTATCTGTGCATCTGTCTCCCTCCGGCCCGGCCCGGCCCTGCAGCCTACCGCTTCTCATATAACTTACAAGTTCGTGCGGCGCGGCGTGCGAGCGAGCGAGCGAGCGTTTAACCCACAATCCATCCCATCCACCAGCCGGGCTGGAAACATTTTCATCACCCGCGGGACGAGTAGAGTGCCGTCGTGCGCGTGAGTGTGAGGGAGAAGGAAGAGAAAAGTTGAAGACAGCAGTCCTGAGTGAGAGAGGCGGCGGCAGCGCCCGTGGAGGGAGACTCGTATCGCACCTGCTAAAGAACGGCATAAACTTCCTAAAACCGAACCGTGTGAGAACCTGTGTGAGGATGAATTACTGACCACCCGCCCCGGGTGAGTGCCTGTCTGCAAGAGAGGAGAGAGAGGAGAGAGAGAGAGATAGAGAGAGAGACAGAGAGAGAGAGAGAGACAGAGAGAGAGACAGAGAGAGAGAGAGAGAGAGAGAGAGAGGTGTTGTGTGAGTGTGGTCGCCCCTACGAGTAAGATAATTTAAAAGGTGCCGCTGAGCCTCAACACTTCTGGCGGTGGGAGGACTGTGCCGGGCCGGGCCGGGCCGGGCCGAGACGGGACGGCTCGGCCACAACGACCGATAAATTTTCCATCCGCTCGGCGGGCTGGGCCGGGTCTACATGTTCGATGCGTGTTCGTACGTGTACGCCGCACTCGCTGATACCAGCGGACACCGCGAACCGCACACATAGTTTTGCAGATTTAAAAGCCAACCTTGCGCAGAGTAGTAATAAAAAAGTATAAAAAGAAGAGGAAAAGGCCCTTTAAGGCTTTTCTGACGAAAGGATAACTTTGGTTCGAACTATAAAAGTGCCTCTTTATTGAGGCTTCTTCGCGTTCTGTATCAAAAATGTAAATTTTAAAAAAACACACACACATATAAAAATGTAAGTCTTGGTATGTAAAATTTTTCCCTTCACATATTTTTACATTACTTTCGTATGCCTTTCACCTGCAGCCTATATAAGCAAATATGCGTCGGTGAGCGCGTGGTCCAGCACGGTGCGGTGCGGTGAGGTGGGGCGCGGAGCGGCGCTGCGTAGAGGAGCGAGGGGGGGGGGGGGGCGGCGCGGCGGCCACACATAAAGTGTACTCACTATCGGTCCGGACATCTATTACAACAGCATTAGCTCGGCGCGACAAGAACACTTTCGGGAAAAGCGAGCCTCATTTTCTTCCCGAAGCCCTACCCTTCCCTTCCCCGGCCGGGCCGTGAGCCGGGCCCAGCAGCCCATTAATCATAAATTCCATTTTGCAAAGAGGCGGCCGAAGCACTTGGTACGGCGCACCACTGCAGATGGTATCTGCCGCGGTACCAGCAAGTCAAACTCCTAGTTTCCCACACGCGCGCGCGCACACACACACACACGCACGGATTACATGTCACACCGTGTCCGCGTATGTTGACTGCAGATCAACCGCGTACAAACTCCAATGTTTCTCTTTTTTCTTTTTGGAGAGGAACATGTATTTAACTCGCCTGCGAACAAGAACTACTCGTGGAAACACTTTTCACAGTCTGTGGGGGCACGCCATCTTCTCCTAGTGGTCCCATCTAAGTACTTTAGAAGGTGGAATGAATTACCGGTCAGGTCACCCCACCTGTAGCCCGTACCCTCACGAGCGAGCCTGAATCCTGTTTGACTAAAACCTGACCAACCAACGTGATCATGATATTTCGGTATGCAGCCATATCGGCTAAAATGCTGCTTCGTTTTTCATCGGGTATGAAAGGCGCCTCTTCAACACTTCTGTCATATTTTTTGTAGTGGTAGCCTAGGCTGTTAAGTGTACCACTAATACCATGGCGAAGTCCTCGGCCGGCCCACCATCTCCCCCTTTCCTATCCATATTGAGATAAATCAGTCAGCGTCTATTTTCGGATCGAGTTACTTGAAAGAATTTTGACAGGCGGTCACCGATAGCATCGGTCGGAGATGAGTTCTGCTCTCGAGCGAAGCTTGCGAGCCTATCGGAGGTGTTAATTAGGGGGAAGGGGTAGGTTGGGGAAGCTCGTAGAGAGAAACTCAGGAGCAGCCTGCTGTGGTCAAACTTTCAATTCGACCAAACCAGAAATAACAAAAAGAAGAATGGGAAGTAGGCGGTGCAGCGCACCGCGCGGGTAGGCAGGGTGTCGGTGGGTGCCGCGGCCGCTATTTGTCTCAGCCATCGGACGCCGTGTGTTTACGGCGTGTTCGCAGCGGGGAGCGTTTTAATTTGAATGTGAGTTGGCGATGCTGGACCGGGCGGGGCCCGTGCCCGCGCCCGCCCCGGCCCGCGCCCCCCAGCGGTGCCCCAGCAGGGCCCCAGCGGGCCGCCCCGCCCCGCCCCGCACCCAACACAACTAGCGGCCGGGCCGGGCCGGGCCGCTGGACCACAACGCCGCCGCAAACAACATGTTCACAAAACTGAAACCTGCGGCTGCTGCATGTGATGCGCTGTACAGTACGCCCTTAGAATCTGTCCCACTATACACTGTGAAACCAAGTGTTCAACTGTTCAACACTTGTAAGTGTGCCACTTCCAGTAAAACAGGTGCAAGTGCGCAACTCGGTATTTGTGCAATGGGAAGTGTCAAACTCGCCAGTCGTACACTTGTAAGTGTTTAGCTCGACAGTCGTAGACTTGCAAGTGTTCAACAAGGGAAATGTTGCACGGGGAAGTTGAACACATGCAAGTGCACAAATGTCGAGTTAAACACTTACAAGTGCACAACTGGCATGTTTGACACTTGAAATTGCACAAATACCGAGTTGTACACTTGGACGTGTAAGACTGGAAGTTGCACACATTCAAGTGTTGAACAGTTGCACACTTGGTTTAACAGTGTAAAAGCCTTGATCGTGGACGTCGGGTCCGTGCGCGCAGCTCCGAGGGGGCAACCACTCGTGAAATCCTGTGTACAAACTTGCGGAAATCTCGATGAAATCCTCAGAAATCTAGATGAAATCCTCGGAAATCTCGATGAAATCCTTGCAAATCTAACCTAGAAATCTCATGAAATCTCATTGAAATCTTGTGAACTCTTGTAAAATCTCATGAAATCTCATAAAATCTGAGATAAATCTTGTGAAATCCCATGAAATCTTAGAGAAATCTCTCAAAATCTGAGAGAAATCTCTCAAAATCTGAGAGAAATCTTGTGCAATCAGTAGAAATCCCGTGTGAAAGCCTTGATCGTGGACGTCGGGTCCGTGCGCGCAGCTCACAGGTCGCTGGCCTGTCGCAGACGGCGCGGCGCCGCCGGGCCGGGGAGGCGGAGGCGCGTCCTAGAGACGCGCGCCGAGCGCGTGGCCTTCTAAATCATACGTCACGATCTCCAACAAGGGCAGCTGGTCGCGCGCCGGGCCGCGCCGGGCCGGGCCCTGTACATCCACCCACAGTAGTGACTCGGCCCGGCCGTGATGTATGCGCTCGGCTCGGCTCGGCGAGATTCCGAGGAAATCATTATCATCGTGCTCTGGAGGGAGAGGTCACGTGTCTCCTAGGAAACATTTAAAATTACCGTCCAAAATAAAGCGGTAGGTGGTGGTGGAGGGGGGGAAGAAGACGTGACAGCAGTGAGTTTCCCGGAATATACGCGCGGCGCCCTGTTACACGGTACGCCCGCAGCACAGGTGCGTGTTCATTTGAGAAGTAGTATGATTCCCCAGGAAACAAAGGGGGAAATGTTCAAGAGACGCGGCATACGCCGAGACGAAGGCATCGCCCGCCAGCTCCCCCGGGCCGAGCGATGCAGTACGAGGTTTCCCACAGTGCCCCGCACCGTACGCTATCTACCGCGGTATCGCCCCCCCCCTCTCTCTCTCTCTCTCTCTCTCTCTCTCTCTCTCTCCACCTGCTACACACAGGACGCCGCGGCCCCGCCTGATCTCTTTCATCTCAACTTGTCGCGCAGCGGCGAGCGGGGACACCGACGGGCGGGGCGGGGCGAGGTGGGGCGGGGCGAGGTGGGGCGGGGCGAGGTGGGGCGGGGCGGGATGGGGCGGGGCGGGGCCGTGCTCCAGCGAGAAGTATAAGGTCTGACCGAGGCTCGCGGCTGCACTGACGAAAGCTCCGCAGAGCATTGCTCGGCTGGGCTGCCGCCCGGCGCGCCGTGCATTCCCATGGGGTAGGCTGTACCGCAACGCATCTGTGCGGGAGGGTTGCCTACCCGCACGGCGTCCGGAGCGAGAGCGCGGGGCGGGGCGGGGCGGGGTGGCGGGCAAAAGTCGCGCTTTTTGCGTGCCAGCGTCTAGTGTAACAATGGATATTAATGTATCCCTGTTACATATTCGGTTTCAAAACCCGCCAAAAAAGGTAAGACATACGGATCCAGCTGCCCGCACAAAACCACAAACTGGCGGCGCGATTTTTTCACAAGAGCGCAGGCGAGTAAACCGAAGTGCGACACCGAGATGTCCCGCCCGCGATAGGGCGTGTTCCCACGCTGCGCTGCCGGGGCGGGGCGGGGCGGGGCGGGGCGGGGCATCTCAGCGGAGGACATCTCGAGCACAAAGTGGCACCGCATCCAGCCGGGAATCTCAGGGGCCGAAATTATGAGCCGCAGAGCTTCTACTGGGTCCTCACATGTGAGCAAAAGAGACGAAGAAAAGAGGGGGGGGAGGGAGTGAGGGAGGGAGTGAGGGAGGGAGAGAGAGGGAGAGAGAGGGAGAGAGAGAGAGAGAGAGAGAGAGAGAGAGAGAGAGAGAGACGCGCGGGAGGTCAGAGGGCGCTGCTGCCACTCCCGCTGCCACTCCCGCATCCGGCGGGAAATCTTATTCATTCATTAACCCGCAGTCCCATATCCATTCATCGTACTGGCGGTAGTGGCGCGGCTCACAACTTAATTGTTTGCAAACAACATGAAGAGAAATAATTACCAATCTGACACTGCCTACCTAACTCCTAGCAAGGCCCGTAACCGGCCGAGCCGGAAGGAGCAGGGGCCCATCAGATTTAAAGGGAAAAGAATTTGATTTACGACTCGAGGGAGGGAGGGAGAGGGAACGGGAGAGAGGGAGAGATGGATAAAGGAGAACGGAGGTGCTTATACCGCACGCAATCCCGACTTGACCGTCCCGCTCGCTAAACCCTCAAGCACGTCACCGGCACTTCGAAACCGATAGGTGCCCTTTTGTCAACGACCGGAATGCTTAGAGGTGGAAAAGCAAATAATAATAATAATAATAATAATAATAATAATAATAATAATAATAATAATAATAATAATAATAATAATAATAATAATAATAATAATAATAATAATCACCATAAGTATTCACTACCATGCAAACTATACAAATACTCGGATGGAGGAAAGCTCTTTCGCGAGAGCCTGAAACGATGAAAGTCATCCAACACCAGCACCAGCACCCCCGGTGCACTGGACGAGCAGCTACAGCAGTCACAACTAGGTAAGGTAGCAGTGGCTGCGCAGGTCGTACTCTCAATCACACGGAGGGTGCCTCTGTGCAGAGCCCGCCCCGCCCCGCCCCGCCCCGCCCCGCCCCGCCCCGCCCCGCAGGGCCCCACCAGCAGTAACGGCCCTCGTAAAGGGACGGCCGCGCGCACCCCGGGGCCCGGCCGGCCGCCCCGCCCCGCCCCGCCACCGCCACGCGCCCTCGAAAAATAAATAAGAGGCAGGCGAGTGTAATTACTGATGGACGGGCCCGGCGGGGCGGGGCGGGGCGGGGCGGGGTGTGGCGGGGCGAGGTGGGGCGGGGCGAGGTGGGGAAAGTGCGACGGACAACCCCGCGGACACACCGCGCGCTGCGCCTGAGTCACCGCCGGTCACCACCGGGCCGGGCCGGGCCGGGCCAGGGCGCCGACCAGCTCCGCGAGAATTTGCTTCCAGAGTGGCAAAAATACTGGCATCCTTTTTAGAGCGAAAACTTTTACACGTCGCATTGAACGCCAAAACTTATCTTATTTCCTGGCCCAGTAGGTTTTACGGTGCCGGACCGCGCGTTTACTACAAGGCCATAGAGAGGTAACTTTGGAGTGGTTATACGATACCGAGCCGTTGTACTTATCAGCGGGAGAGGCCGCGCGGGCGCGCTCGCTTACCTGCAAACATAAGGAAACACGTTAACGAAAGCAGTTTATGAAGCAGTGATCACTAGAGAGAGGGTATCCCCCACGCGGCGCACGCCACGCGCCGCCACGCCACGCCCCGCCACACACCGCGAGAAGGTTGTTTCGAAGAGTCAGTCTGGAGAACAACTCTGCTGCCATATAACAAACAGCCGTAAAAACAATGCCCAAGTTATATTCGGCTAACTTCTTTACTGCCGACTCGTTACAACACACACACACACACAGAGTACGGGGCGCCGCTCCAAAAAGGATTCCCATCCTACCTATGAAACGGACACCACCACACGGAAGGGATGAAAACGGGAACGCAAAAAAAATATATATATAAGAAAACAGCAGAGATAAAATAACTCAATAATGCAGCGACTGGACGGGACCCGCTGACCCTCCACTGCGCCTTCTTTACATAATGCCGGTCATTTGGGTCCAAGTGGACTCCAGTATTGCTCCAGCAGGAGCCCGGACGCACCCCGCCGCACCCCGCCGCACCCCGCCGCACCCCGCCGCGCCCTGCAGGGGCGAGGGGCCAAGGGCCAAGGGTTATTGGGCGCAGCCGCGGCCCTTCTGGCTGGACGCGGTCCTCCTCCATCCCCGGTGTCTTCAGGTTGTGGCCACATCGTGGTCATGCCTCGTATTATACGCCTGGCGTCGGAGATGAGCCCCGGGGTCCGGGCTGCGCAGGCCAGGCGGGGGCGAGGAGGCGGGGCGGGACTGTGTGTCCGGGCCGGGCCGGGCCGGGCTGACCCGGGGCCAAAGCAATCAATGACAGTCTGTGGGTCGCGCCCGCCCCGCCCCGCCCCGCCCCGCCCCACCCCGCCCCGCCCGTAACTGCCGCCGAGGCGCGCGCGAGCAGTGAGGGGAGAAAAGCTCCGGCCGGCGCAATGATGTCCGAAGGAGTAACTTTTCTATTCATGTGACCCTAAACGTAAGCTGCCGCGCCGCTGCCGCCCGCCCCGCCCCGCCACGCCCCACCGCGCCCCACCGCGCCAGGCCGTTCCCTCGACCCTCGCGGCTTCATCCCAACCCCCAGGACCATCAGGTAGAGCTGACCAATGCTTCAGATGGCGCTTTACACAACGAAAAAAAAAAACCCTGAAACACAAAGAAAGCGACCATCGTTTCTTCTACGTTCAGAAAGAAAAAGAAGAACCTTTAAGAAACCTAGTGAGCTTTAATGTGATTAGCAGGCTCTGGTTATTTTCTAAAAGCTAAGTCAAAGAAAGAAAAGACGAGAAAGGAATCAGTCCTTCGAAAAATAAGCCGCGGCTGACTACCACGACGGGCTGCAGTGGTGACCACGGCGGCGCGCCCGGCCCGGTCCGGAGAGTAAGTATGTCCCCACACGATTGGGTCGCGTCGCGGCGGACCGTGCGATATTAATCGTGTAATGCAGAAGGGCCAGGCGGGCGGCGCGGGGTGCAGCGGGGTGCGCCACGCCACGCCACGCCACGCCACGCCCCATGGGCATTGACCACGGCTCTGCAACCTTCATACAACTTGCAGCGTCCTCTGATCGTCACGGAATAAGCCTTTGGGAAAACGCAAAACGGCCCCCTCTGCTTCCCTCCTCCCCGGCCGAGGACCCTGCGCCCCGCCCCGCCCCGCCCCACCCCACCCCCGGACTCCTCGGAGAGGTCACCGCGCGCGCGCGCGCCTGCAGGGTGTTATCGCAGTGCGGTCAAAAGAGAAAACGTAAGGGAGGCCGAAAAAGCGTGGAGGAGCTGGGCTCCTCTCCGAGGGGAGGCCCGGCCCGGCCCGGCCGCTGGGCGGCGCTAGGCTGCGGTCCTTAACACGATTATGTCATTAGCCGGCGTAACGCGCTTTTATTGCCGAACCCCCGCCCCGCCCCTGCGCTGGGCAGCACGGCACGCCCCGCCCCGCCCAGCCATGCGACGGATCGCCGCTCGCCGCCCGACTGGAGGCAGCTGAGCTGCGGCGCTGTCATTAGGACGTCTTCACTGCACCGCCTTCTAGCGTCTAGGGCGGGGCGAGCACGGTTCCGGCTGGCAAGCGGGGTAATATGAAGTTTACGAATATATTTTTTTTAAAACTTTAAAAGTGTGCTGCAGTGGGGGAAAAGGGGGGGGGGGGGGCGCGGGGGCTCGCGGCCTGACCCGTCACCTGGGCAGCAAACGCAGCGCAGCCGGACCCGTCGGACGACTCCCACTCCAAGGGCGCGCGGCGCGAGCGGGTCCGCCCGGCACGTCCGGGCAACACCTCGGAAATAGATGAATTATCAGAGGCCTGCTGGCCTGCAAGCAGCCGAGCAAGCGCGCCGCACTCCCTGCGGAGTGCCCAGGGAATTTAGAAAATTCTATGCAATTTGGACTACAGTAAAAATCAGACAAAAATCGGATCAAGATGAATAATGTTGTCCACAGCAAAAGAAAAAATTCCGAGAAGTTCCCGGTTGAATCCGGAAAGTAAATTTTCCGCGTGCTGAAAATACGATAACATGCATGGATATGCCGAGATATAGCAACCGGAAAATCGATATCCGGATTCAACCGGGAACTTCGCGGAAAATGTTTTCCTGTGTCCTGTGCCGGCGAGAGGTAGAAACCCTCGCGTATGGCGAAAATATTCTAAGTTATAGGACACGACCGGACGACAGGTGAGGTGGGCTGAACCATAAGCCCACAGCGAGCGAGTCCCCATGCAGCTAACTGTACCGCGGCGCGGCGGACAGAACGGGGGCGGGCGGGGAGGCGACGCTTCAGCCTCGTAAACCGGACAAACTTTTCTCGCCGCGTGATGTGGCTTGTGCTATGGTTACACGCCGGTTATCAGCAGTACACTGTAAAACCTTCGTCCAGGTTTCCGAGCAGTTTTGGAAAAACCAAAACGTTCCAATGTATTTTCTCCATAAGAAAATTATGGCTGCTTGGAAACCTGGACGAAGGTTCCACCGTGTAACAAAAGCCTTTTAAAATAAATAACACATTGTCATTTTAAAGGGTGGACTTGATCGTGAAATAGAACTTTCGTAAACGAATTGTTTTTTGAAAGAATAAAGGAATACATTTGAAAAAAAAAATAACAATAATCTCAAGAAAATGATGCACTTGCTGGAAAAATTCCTACTGCGTGTAGCAAAACCACCCCGCAAACGGCCCGATTTTCGTCGAGCTATTCCAACTAATCGCAGTATTCAAATTAATGAGTGAAGCACGACGCGACGCTTGTACCGGCCGGGCCGGGCCGGGCGTCATTTATAATGCAATTAACAGGAGAGGCTCCGGAGGGAGGCTAACGAATACGATACACAGTCACAGCAGCGAACCTCCGCAACAAACGAGCAGCGATGTATCACATCAGCCTGATAAAAACCAACCGGCGAACGAAGATTAAGGAGCAGTGAGGCTGCGGGGGAGAAAGGGGTCTGTGTGCCGCGGCGCGCAGCGCAGCGCGGCGCAGCGGGGGCTGTATTTGTCACAAGCAGCGACATCTCTGTACGGCCCGGCCCGGCCCCGCCCGGCTGCGACAGCCCCACCGTTGTTCCAGGACAACTGTTACGGTGTAGAAAAGCCCCGAAGGATTTGTCACAGCAGATTCCCGACCATATGTCACGAATTGTCGTACGGTTTTGCTTCTGTTACTCCAACTATTCCTTCCCATTCCTCCGTAAGAAGATTTACTCAGGTTCAAGGGTTCGAAGTTGCGCGGGTGCATTTGTCAAACAGTTTATTGCGGTTCATTATATCATCTCTCACTTATTTTGATAAACTTGTGAAAATTTGATTTTGTACTGTAATGCTTGCATTCTTACAATGCTTCATAAACGTTGTCGACATTCTTGGACACACGCACCCCCCCCCCCTCACAACCCGCAAAGGCAATAACAGTCGTCAGAAAGGCGAGGAATCTTGGCGGTGTGTGGTTGTCACGGCAGGTGTTGAACGCTACTAATTAACTCGAGGCGGAATGCGCCACGCGCCGCCACGGCGGTAAGGTAATGCGCCCGCCCCACCCCACCCCACCCCACCCCGCCCCGCCCCGCCCCACCCCACCCCACCCCGCCCCGCAACGCACCGCACGGCGACAGAAAGGCCCGTCCGTGATTCTGTTGCGGCCGACAGCCATGCATCTCCAAATCCCGATCCGAGGCCTGAGATGGGCATATTGTCCACGCACAAAAACAAAAACGAAAAGGGACTGCCATTATAAGGACAACAACCGTCATCAGAGTACGGCTCTGGGGGTAATTTGGGGGAGGGGGAAGGTTAGAGGGAGGGATGCACATTGTGATTGAGAGGGAGAGAATGAGAGGAGAGGGAGAGCGAGAGCGAGCGAGAGAGAGAGAGTGGGAGAGAGAGAGAGGGCGGGGTGGGGGGGGGGGGGGAAAGGGAGAGCGAGCTCAGGGGGGGACTCGAGCAGGGACCTATGTATGTGGTGAGTACGGGCGGGGCGGGGCGGGGCGGGGCGGGGCGGGGCGGGGCGGGGCCGGCCGGAGTGTCGGTACTGAGTGGGTGGAGATTTGAGGAATATTCATTCCAATGTGATGAGGCGTTGGGTCCGGGCCAGGCCGGGCGGCGGGCACCACCTGCACTGCGGCGGCCGCGGCTGCTTGTGGTCACGCCGCGCCCGCCGCGCCCGCCCCGCCCCGCCCCGCCCCGCCCCGCCCCGCCCCGCCCCGCCTCCCGCTAGCTGCACTGCATTTAGACTTGGCGCTTCCGCGTATGCCTTCGCGTTAAAGAGCCGCGGCGCACCGTGCGCCTTGCGATCCTCCCCGCCTCCCTCTGCCAACCCGTTTCGTTCTGACCCGACAGCCAGCCCCTGTCTCTGGGGACGGTGGTCAGTACAACAAAAATACGAAAACGCATATAGCACAGTCCGCACTCAGAAAAAGACTTAACCTTGTAGCTAAAAATTAGCTATATACACGGTAAGGGATTTTGTTGTGACTTTACGAACAAAGACCTGTTAAATTTTTTTCACGAACTCTTCGTTATTTTTAGAAAACGAATACTCTTGTAAAATGACTATTGTTTGTAATATTGTGTATATGATCCAGAATCCAAGAAATTTGTCGTTCTGGAATGCTTATAACTTATATGCCAGATTACGAAAAGTTTGTTTTCCAATGCTACGAACGGTTCTTCTTCTGGAATGACGAACAGTGTGCGTCATTTTCAATAACAATACTATTCGTACGGAATTTTATCGTAAAATAACGAAATCCATTAACAGTGTATGGATCACTAACTTTTGGAAGTATGTAGCTAAATATTAGCGACATAGTTAAACTTTTTGCTGTTAGAACAAAGTTTTTAGTAGTACAGGTAACTTTTTAGTTGCATACCTCCAAAAGTTAGTTATCCATATATAGCTAATTTTTAGCTACACGGTTAAGTCTTTTTCTGAGTGCGGAAGAAATGGCGAGATCAACTCATATCACCAAGCAGTTCAGTGTGAGCAAATTATTATTCTCCAGATCCGACAGCCTGCCGCCTGCCTACGGCGCGGGCCGGCATACCGATGCATACGCTTTTTGGCCCCGGCCGCTTTGGCTCTTATCGCTTTCCGTTCGCGAAGAGTACGTAACGGCAGTCAGTCGGCCGCCCCGCCCCTCCAAGCCCCGCCCTAGCCTCCTGCTGACGCCCCCCGCCCCGCCCCGCCCCGCCCCCCCCCCCCCCCCAATCTCCCCAACTTCGACCAGATCGCTGCTGCGGTCATTGCTGGTCACATCGCTGGTACCCCCATCCACCCCTGGCTAGAACCGTTTAGCACCTCCTCTCCCATCCCATACGATGTAATGGCTGTCATTTTGGTGCCGAATCGTCCGGGCGAGGCAGCGCGGGGCGGGGCGGGGCGGGGCGGGCCAGCGGGCGGCGGACCTAAACGGCCCGGCCCGGCCCGGCCCGGCCAAAACACCGGAGAGCAGTGCAGGGGCCGGCCCGGCCCGGCCAGCTCAAGCGGGGCGAGGAGAGCGTTCCCGATCATCTTTTATCCCTACCATAGAGTCGATATCCACCGCCGAGCCGCGGGCGGACGGGCCGCGAGCCACCTGAACCACAGACGCAGTGCCCACACGAAACAACGCATTTTACACCGAATACCTAACTATGCCCCCCCTCCTCTCTCTCTCTCTCTCACTCACTCACTCACTCACTCACTCACTCACTCACTCACTCACTCACTCACTCTCTCTCGCACGGGGCGCGCTGCCTCTTTTGGTCAATGTGTGACTTGGCCAAAGGGCTGAAATTACGTACTGGTAATATAACGTCGATATAACTTTTTTTTTACAGGATTATAACGTCAGCACTAGAACATCGCTTCAATATTACCAGCAATATTCCATATTCCTCCGTGCACGGTCAGTCGGAGTTGACAACCCATGAACCCTTTGGACTTGGCAGCGCGGTGGGGTGGGGCGGGGCTGGGCGGGGCGGCAGGGACACTTTGCTTGACGTTTAACCTCGCGTCGCGTCGCCCCTTCGCTTCCCTTTCCTTTCCTAGCTAATGGCACTGCAAATATTTCGCTCAAAGTCTCTCCCCCCCCCCCCTACCTACGCAGTTGTCCCCGCCTCGCGAGCCGCGCGCGGGACGGGGCGGGAGGGACGCTTCCACAGAGACGCCGGCCCGGCCTGGCCTGGCCGTCGTAACCGCAGAGGCGCTGCGTTGCAGAGGACGGGCCGGGCCGAGCTTCTGATGGGCTGCGTATAAGGACAGTTCAAGTCCGGGCGGGGCGGGCCGGGCCGAGCTTCTGATGGGCTGCGTATAAGGACAGTACAAGTCCGGGCGGGGCGGGGCGGGGCGGGGCGGGGCCGGGCAGGGGACCAGCACAGCCCAGGCCCTCAGGGAAAGCGCGCGCGCGCGCCGCTCCGGCTCCCGCAGGCACTTCTTCTAGTGACACAGCTCGGTTAGATGTGCAGTTGTGCCCCATGTGAGCGTGTGTGTGTGTGTGCGTGTGCGCGCACCACGCTTGTGATTGTTCGGACGGACAAAGTACATCTGAAATCGATTACTCGTTCGCACCTCTGCCGCCCGCCCCTACCTGCCCCGCGCCGCCCCGCGCCGCCCCGCCCGGGTCCAGCACGGCTCGACCACTAATGCATATCCCGGGCGATATGAAATTACTGGTCTGTCTCTGTCGCTCGGCGGCTCACGAGTCTCTCTCTCTCTCTCTCTCTCTCTCTCTCTCTCTCTCTCTCTCTCTCTCTCTCTCTCTCTCTCTCTCTCTCGTGGGGGAACCTCAGGGCCCGGCTCTCAAAATTGTATCATGCTCTCGGTCGGTCGGTTAGTCGGTTCCCATACTCTTTCCTGCCCTGCGCCCCTCATATGTCGTGCGTTTTATTTTAAAAATAAAATAAAAACTAAATATAAAAATTCACAAAACGTTAAAAATTGTTGCACAGTTTCTCTGATGCGGCAGCGCAACCAAGCGGATCTTCTAGGGACGCCTCATCTAGAACCAGGGAATTAGAAATAATGAGCTCAAGGACCTTGCATTGTACCTCGCGGCTGGATTAACGCGGGAGAGTGTGTGAGTGTGTGTGGGGGGAGAGGGCAAGTAAAAGAGAGGGGGAGAGAGAGGGAGAGAGAGAGAGAGAGAGAGAGAGAGAGAGAGAGAGAGAGAGAGAGAGAGAGAGAGAGAGAGAGAGAGAGAGAGAGAGAGAAGTGAGAGGGGAGCTGGGTGTATCGACGTTTCTTAATTGAAGGTTATCATGGGCGTAACGAAAACCTGTCCCAAAATTGGCTCGGCCGCGCCGCCCGCCCCTCTCCCCGCGCCCCTCCAAATACGGCTTACAGGAGCTTCTCCTGAGCCCGCCCCGCCCCGCCCCGCCCCGCCCCGCCCCGCCACACTACACCCGATCACTGGCCGGCCGGGCCGGGCCGGGCCGGAGCCATCAGGCCGAATCATTTTTATAAAGGCACAACGCCGGTCGGCCGGTCGGCTGGTCGGCCGGGGCAGGCCGGTGCAGCACAGTGATGAACAGTAATTCTCTGTAATTCTGTTGTAATCACAGACATGATGCCTCGCGTTGTTCGCAGCTGTGCGTCTGTACAGGACTGCATCGCGCTCAGTACTATACTGGCACTCTACTGTACGTTGTTGTTTGGGTCTACAAGAGCGTCGGTACACCTCTGCTTGCACTATTTTTAAATTTCATTGGCAGGAACGTTTTGTGACTCATAGAGTGAAAGGGTACGTCCATCGCCGAAGCCAGCCAGCGTGTCGAAAATCGCACTCAAGCATTGAACAAACAAGACTTTTCGATACAACGGGTCTCTTTCATCACCTCGGTAATAACAGGGCAGATGTATGCAAATGTGGGATGTACCCGGCCGACCAGGACGGACGAGCCAATGCAAAGCTGATCGGCTCTCCGTCTCGCTCGCACGCGGTCCGCCCCCTTAGCCCTCCCCCTCTCTCTCTCTCTCTCCGTTGCACACGCAGGTCGCCTTATCTTTACAACTAGTGCTAAACACCAACACAGCTTTGCCTCCTGAACAGTCAGAAACGGCAGAGCGAAATGGCGGGAATTTCAATTGCGTCGTTAATCCTTAATGCTTTTGCTTTTATGGTTTGTCAATCTCGAGCCGTAAAGAAGCATTTGAGACAACAAATACGAAAAGGCGGAATATATTCCCGGCGAATAGGACCGCGGGGCGGGGCGGGGCGGGGCGGCTCCGGCGCAGCGCGGCGCAGCGCGGGTTTGTCTCCTTGTGCGCTGAGGATGAAATACGGTGTAACCCGCCATAAAACCCGGATTAAAATCACACATTCAATAAGGTGAGGTGAGCTCGGTTCAATTTACCCGGCGGGGCAGGCCAGGGCAGGGCGGCCCGAGCGCGCTGTAAAATCTTTCACGCTGAATTACATTCGAAGGTTTAGCGTAAATCACTCATTCTATTGGACCAACAACACTGCTCAGCTCAGGTGGCTCAGGTGGTCCAGGCCTGGAGGGGCCTCGCGCGGCGGGGACCTCAGCGTCACCGCCGAGGGGGAGATAATGAGAGAGACAGAGATGAAGGAAGGTGGAGAGTGAGAGGGATGGAGAACAATCGCACGCACGCCGCGGCTGTGTCTGATTATTGTAATTGAATTCGATGAGGCTGAGAGCGCTGCGCTGCGGCGGTGCGCGTGGTGTGGGGGGGCTGAGCCAGGCTGAGCTCAGAGCGCTCGAGTGCAGCGTAGCTAGCAAGCGCTCAGCATGTGCTCAGCAAGCAAGTGCTTAGCATGTGCTCAGCAAGCAAGCAAGCGAGCAAGCAGGCAAGCAAGCAAGCAGGAGCTTACTAAGCTTTCAAGTGCTCAGCAAGAAAGCAAGAGCTCAGAAAGCAAGCAAGTGCTCTGCAAGCAAGCAAGCAGGAGCTCAGAAAGCAAGCAAGAGCTCAGAAAGCAAGCAAGAGCTCAGAAAGCAAGCAAGTGCTCAGCAGGCAACCAATAAGCAGGAGCTCAGCAAGCATTCAATGGCTCAGCAAGCAAGTACTCAGCAGGTGCTCAGCACGTGCTTGGCAAGGTGCAGTCCAGCCTGGTCACGAGAAGGGAAAACGGCACCGACACTGTTTAGGGCGCGCCCAGCCCAGCCCGGTCCGGCCCGGCCCGGGTCCCGGAACAGGGAGGGGCAGGGCGACATAGTCTGTAGACTCGCTCGAACCCGTGACCCACTGAGGGGTCAGCAAGGCTCGCTGCCCGGCCCGCCCCGCCCCGCCCCGCCCCTCCCCTGGGCCGTACGTGGCCGGCAGGCCGCAGGAGGACGTGCGCACGGTGTGCCACCCCCACACCGCCACGCCCCGCCACGCTCATCCGCGCTCAGCTGATCGGCCGTGCTGTACAGGGACGTGATGGTCGTGGCCACGCACACCCGAATGTGTGTGTGTGTGCCACGTGCGTTCACTCACCTCAAGAGGCGGAGAAAAATTAGCACCCCATAACTACGTCTTTATCTTTCAGACACCGTTCTCATAATGTCGTTGTCGTTTTCCACACGTTTTAAAGTATTAAAAAAAAAAAATTAAAAAAACGCAAGGAAAAGAAAGAAAATATAAGAAGGAAAAAATCAATGGTACGGTAGCGACCCCTCCCAGGGCCGAGCCGCGGTCCTTTCTCCATCTGCCTGCTTCTTATTCCGCTCGCGAGCGCTAGCTCTGCCCCGCCCCGCCGCGCCCCGCCCCGCCGCGCCCCGCCGCGCCCCACCCCGCCCCGCCCCGCCCCGCCCCGCTTCACCCTCGCTCCACCACCGCCGGGGCTTACAGGTTCCCCGCAGCGTGACGTCACGTTAGAAGCGCCGCGCGCCGCGTCTGTCACGGTGGCGTCGCCAGACCATCCTCGCGAACTAGAAAGAAATCTCTTTATCAGGGAGGGAGAGAAAAAACACACTCGCAGGGCAGGCACATACGAGGAAAGAAAGAAGAGAAAGAAGTGCACACAGACAGACGGCATCAGGAGCTGGTGGCGGGCGGGAGCAGGGCGGGAGCCAGCGGCGGCCAGACGTGTTCAAAGCGAATCAAAACGATGGAACCACACGCTTTATGGCCCGGGCCTCACAGGGGCTAAGTGACAGCGCGGCACGGGCCGGCCGGCCGGGCGGAGAGGGAAAGAGAGGAAGAGAGAGAGAACAGCCGGAGGCAGAGGGAGAGACAGAGTGAGGACAACTTTCGTCGGGAGCGTTTTATACGAAATAAAATCAGCCATTCCGTCTGCCGGCGCGGCGCGGCGCGCCTGTGCGGCCCGTGGGCCGTTCAGCCGGACTGGCCGGGCGGGGCGGGGCGGGGCGGGGCGGCCTCCACAGGTGCAGCGCGCGGCAGACCACCGCAATCCCCGTTAAATGATAATAAAAAATGGAATGGAAGAAGTGCAGGAGGCGGCCGCGGCGCGGCGGCGAGGGAAGAGCAAACTGGCAAAAATTGAGGAACCGGTTCATCGGATGTGACCTTTGACCTCCACGCTACGGCGTATGGTGGGGCGCTGACCTGTCGGGCCTGAGCCTAATGACCGAGCCGTGTTCACTGGAACCGCTCGAAAATAAAAGGAGCGCTCGCAAACTGAACGCCCGTCGCAACCCGGCCCCCGCCCCGCCCCGCCCCGCCCCCTCGCCACCGTCCCGCTGTCGCGGCGTGGCGCGGCGCCGCCCGGTGCACTCAGCACCGCTAGTGAATGCCCTGACCGGCCGCCCCCCGCCCCGCCCCGCCCGGACCGGCCTCCTGAGCTTCCCCATCACCAAACTCGTTCTCCTGCAGTATCGCCCCGCCCGGGCCGGGCCGGGCCGAGTGCGCCGCATCGCGCGCCGGCAACCTCATCGCCTCCAAATACATCCTCACTGCCTTCCCTCTGGAGTCCGTCCTCCCTCCCTCCCTCCCTCCCTCCCTCCCTCCCCTCCCTCTCGCGGGCGAGCGCGCGGCGCTTACGGACCCACGGGCGCGCGCGTTAAAAATGGGATTTTACTAGGCTCGAGACGGGTATGGAGTGGCGGCGTGCAAGAGGCCTCCCCGGCCGGCGAGCACGTAGAGCAGAGTGGTGACGACTATTGGTGTGGTTGCTTTACAGAGATGACCGTCATTAAACAGAATATGCGGACAAGAAAATGTTCTCGTGGTGACGCGTTTCGTTGCAGTTTGTCGATGGGACCATACACGCAAAGAGAAGGTCAACCCACCCCTTTTCGGTTTAGTGTCATCCCTGTGTAGTAACTACTTCACTTCATGGTTGTCACGCTTTTCTTATTTGCCCGGGAGGAGGGAGGCAAACAAATGCGTTTGTGCTGAATTCACGACTCAAGTCAAGACTTTATAGAGACGCCCACCGCGGACTTGTGCACAAGGCAAAGGCAGCTGGGAGGGGACAGCGCGGGCTCTGCGGGACATAATGTAAGACATAATACAGGTTCTCACACAACCTCCAGCGCATGTGTAACACACACACACACAGACACTAATAACTCAAGTGACTCACTTCAGAAGCCGGATATCAAAAAGGAGTAGTGGGTGTTTCCTCCAATCACAGTAATTTAACTCCCTCCGTTGCGGGCTCCCTACGCCCCCCGCCCGCCCCATCCCCTTCTTCACCTCTCCTCTCTCTCTCACACACACGCAACCACAGACTACCCGGCTCCACCAAATCCCAGACGCGGTGGCGGCTGAACTCGGCTCGACTCATAGCTCCGCTCGCTCAGCCAATACGCCAGCGCCCAGGCCTCGGCCCAGGACGTACAGGAACAGAAATTACTGTATTTGCCGCTCGTTGTGGCTGATTACCGGTGACCTTGCGAGAGGACCAATCAGAGGCCGACAGCGCGGCGGCGGCGCTCCCTATTGGCCGAGCCCGAGTGTCACGTGGCCGTGGTGGTCCTGGGCGCGCGGCGCGGCCGGCCGAGCTGTAACCCGCCCGCCACTAACTAGCGAGCATCGGCATCCGACTTGGATTTATTTCAAATAAATCATCCGGTGGGTGTGAATGGTTGGAAGAGGGAGGGGGGCGGGGAGGGACCGGTCGGGGCCGCCGGGGGTCCTGCCCGCTGCTGCCGGCGTCCGTCCCGTCCCGTCCGTGCTGCCCGTCCTGCACACTCCCGTCGCGCGGGGGTGCAGCGGGGCGTGGCGGGGCGGGGCGGGGCGGGGCGGGCGGGGCAGGGCAGAGGAGGGGAGGAGGGGGCGGAGGGCTGCGGAGCTGCTGGTGCGCTGGCCCCAGCTGGGGCACGTCCCCGGGACGTGAGCGGGGTACGAGCCGCGCCATTTCTCCACTCATTCTCTCCCCTCCCCTCCACGCTCCCCGGCCGCAACCCCTTCCCCACCCCTCCCCTCTCCCCTGCTCGCTCCATCGCCCTCCTTTCCCGCGCAGCAGTTCTGTTTGTTTCTCATCAGCGCTTCTAATGGCGTAACTCAGAACTACTCACAAGAAGGGTAGCCGGGCCGGGCCGGGCCGGGTGTTCGGGGGGTAAAGAAAGGCGGGCCGACCCGGCAGGCAGGAACGCCCGGATAGCGATACAGACGAGCTAAAATCTCAAGACTTCGGATCCAGATCTGCTGTTGGTCGCCCCCCCCCCTCCCGCCACGCCACGCCACGCCAAGACCCGCAACATCCCGCCGCAGCCGTGACCCTGGACACTGCGGTGCGTGGGTGCGTAATGCCGACCAATCTGTCGCCGGGATGAAGCGAGTTAAGCCCCTGTGCTCGCGCGGCGCGCTGCAGACCGGCAGGGCAGCAGGGCTTGACCGCCTGACCCGGCGGGGCGGGGCGGGGCGACCAGCCTCAAGGTGCGCGCGAGCTGGGCGGCCACAGAAAGGAAAATGAAATGGTCACCCTGAAACGATTTCCACCGCCTCGGCAGAATCCGAGGGGACGGAGCGAGGACACTAGAGTCGTCTCGTTTTAACAGGGGCGCTGCTCGCGGCACGCCAAACCCCCCTCCCCCTCCCCTCGCCCGCCCAGCGCACCGCCAGCGAACAACGCTCCGAGAGCGGCGCGCGTCCCGTCCGCAGCCCGCTCCGACCCGTTTGATGTTTTGTCACGTGATTTACTGCCGATGGTTTGTTATTACCGGTGTATCATTACACGGGGAGCGTTTACACACAATAACGCGATACACATCGCCACCGCGTCAGCACCGCGAGGACACGGCCAGCCGCCCCGCCCCGCCCCGCCCCGCCCCGCCCCGCCCCGCAACGCCCCTCAAACTCTTCTCTAGCGTTCGCTGCTCGCGTTAACCATCCGCGGCGAGCGCGTTACCTCGCGGGCGTTACCCCGCGCCACACCTCGTTACCCCCGCAGCCCGAGCCCCCACGGCGTTCTCTTCAACGCGAATATCGTTTCAAATCGTCGCTCCGTCCCGCCTCCTCTCGCATCACCTTCCCTTTACTCACTCTCTTTCTCTCTCTCACACACACACACACACATACAAACGCACACTCACACACAGACGCTCTCCCAATCGAGGGGGAGAGAGACGGTACGCTGCATGTCGAACACATATCTGATAGACCGTAATCGCGAAATTAATACACGGTATGCTGTGTCCGAGCGGCGGGTCCGGCCGGCGGGTCTGTCCGGCGCTCGCTGCGGCACTGGCGGGGCGGGGCGGGGCGGGGCGGGGCGTGGGGGGGGGGGGGGCATTCGCTGTTGTGAGTGCAGAGATGGACTCACCGGGTGTTGACTGACGCCGCCCCCACATCGTCCACCGAAGGTTTCCTGCAACAGAGACGCAAGTTGATTGTCGTTGGTCGGGCACAACAGGCGTGCAGGCCTGCAGGCGCAGAGGCGCACAAGCCTGCAGACAACAGGTTGGGGGGAGAAACAGCAGCAGGATACACACGGCGCGTCGAGCTTTCGTTTAGCGTGCGGAGGAAGCTGGGGGACGACAGGCCGACGGCACGGCTCTACTCCAAGGGAGAAAAATGGTTGGTGGCGAGGCTAAGCGAGTCGAGTCCCTCCTGATTGGGGCCGCCCCGCCCCGCGCGGGCTAATACCCCTCGCGCCCGTTCGCTTTGAGCCGCGGGGCGGAGGACACGGCGCCCTGAGGGAGCTCCCGTCGGACACGCGTCCACCAGGCCATATGCCCCTCTCCGTCGCACCCACAGGCCCGCCCCGCGCTCTCTGTCACACATTCCTGACGCTCCATTTCCATTCGCTTTGTCCGGCTAATCTCCACCGCCCCTCCCCCCCCCGACGCGCCACAAAGCACACGAGTCCCCACTCACCACGCGTCCCCGTACTGCGGGTAGCTGGGCGGGTAGCCGGGCGGGTAGCCGGGCGGGTACTGGTAGTGGTGCTGGTAGAGCTGCTGCTGCTGCAGGGGGTCGTAGCCGTAGCCGTACTCGTAGTGGGCGCGGGCGTCGCGGGGGTCGGCGGGGTGGAAGTAGGGCTGCTGCTGCTGCGCCGGGGGGGTGTCGGGGCCCGGGGCGCCGCGGGGGGCGGTGGCGGGGGCGGGCCGCTTGGCGCCGGTGCCCCTCCGGGGCCTGCTGGGCGGCGACCGCGGCAGGGGCGGCGACCCCGCCAGGACCATGGCCACCCCGGGATACGGCAGCGGCCCCGCGCCGCCGGGGTGCATGGCACGGCACGGCCACCCCCGGGGCTACGCGCACCGCATGGCGCCGCCCGTCACACACGCTGTCACACACACACACGACCCTCCCGTTGTCACAGCGGCAGCAACACGTGGCCGGGCACGACACCGTCACGGTCACGACACATGGCGCACCTCCCCAGCCGCTCGTCGCGGGCAGCCCACTGTCACGACGAGCACACCGTCACACGCACGTCACGGGTACCAGGCACTACACACACACACAAACACAAACACACACACGCACACACAACACTGTCACGGACGCATCCCCGTCCCGTCTGCGCGCCTCTCCTCCATGTGTCCGTGTGCGGCGCGGCGCGCGGCAGCGAGGCGAGCTCCGCCTGCCGGCCAGCCCCGGCTGAGCGAGCGGGCAGGGCCGGACCGGGAGTGGGGGGCGGGGCGGGGCGGGGCGGGGCGGGGCGCGGCGGCCGGGAAGGGGAACCGAACCGAACCGCCCTCCTCCTGCGCCACGCCGGGCCACGCCGCGGCAGTACGGTCCCGCGGTGGAGCAGGAGGAGGAGGGAGAGGAGGAGGAGGAGGAGGAGGAGGAGGAGGAGGAGGAGGAGGAGGAGGAGGAGGAGGAGGAGGAAGAGGAGGACGATCCTGAAGGCCGGCCAAGTACTCCACGGCCGGTCCGGCCGGATCGGCTCTGAACTCTCACACACACACACACACGCACACTCCACTGTGCGTACGCGCGCACACACACTTGTGCCCGCACTTCGCGGTGCGCCGAGCTACTGCTGCTCGCCCCGCCCCGCCCCGCGGCTCGCCTGACCCGAGGAGTCCTCCAGCACCTCACCTCAGCGCACAAAGCACTCTGTGCCAGGCCAGACGCGACCAGAGACACACCGCGGGTACCACCCCCTGGCCCCGGGCCGGGCCCCGAGGCGTTCACTGCCCCCGGTGCGCCCGCCCGCCCCTCATGGGCTGGGACGGGCCGCGGGCCGGGCCGGGCCGGGCCAGGCGGCTGATGCTCAATTACCTGCTGGGCCCCAGGACCATCTCAGCATCAAAAAATTATTAACACCGACGGCCAGCGCAGGAGGCTCGGCCCGACCCCGGCCGGCCGGCCGGGGCTCCTATTGAATAATCAGACGAAAAAAAAAATCTTACTTCCACATTGTGGGTAGAAATGCGTGGAAAAGCTTTCACAAATGCTGCCTTTTTTATTTAATTTCAGACAATAAAGAGAACGCTCGCTCGCTCGCGCGCCTTGTTCCCCTCCCCGCTCCCCTGCGCGAGCGAGCGAGCACTGTTTCCGTGCGTGTTAACTCGACTGTAAATAAGAACACTCACACAGAGGCAATGCCATTTCCCGAGGCCAGCGGCACCCAACGGAAGGCCGGGCGAGCTCGCGCAAGACTCCACCGGCTCCTCGTCGCGGAGCGCGCCGCGCCGGGCCGGGCCGGGCCCTCCGCCCCTACCCCTACGAGCTCCACGTGGTCCGGGAGCAGCTCCTCCCAGGCCCCGGCCCGGCACGCCCAGGTGTGAAGGCGCCTGGTCCGGCCGTAATGTATTCGGCCCGGGGCGCTGGTCAGCGGGATGAGGACGGGGCGGGGCGGCAGGCTGTCGCCCGCGGCCACACTCTGCTCGCCTCGCCTCGCCTCGCCACCGCGGCTACTGTTCGGCTACCGGTGTTGTGATCTCTCGGAGATCACTGAGGCTGCGGCCCGGGCGGCCAGGCCAGGGCACCGCCGCGCCTCGCCGAGCTCCTCAATGACAAGACAGTGAAAGAGCGAGAGAGAGGAAGGAGAGCGGGGCTGCGAGGCGCTCATTGGCGCGAGCGAGCCGCCAATCACAAGGGGAGCTTGGCGCGGAGCAGCGGGGCGGCGGCGGCCCCGGCCCGGCCCGCCAGGCCCGGCAGCTGCAAAGGCAGCGGCGAGGTTTTGCGCTTGGCTGGCTCCCGGCCATGCCGGGCCCTGCCCTGTACTGCACTGCGCCGCGGAGCCTGCCGCTGCCGCTGAACCGACTAAAAAAGTGCCGTCTGCTTCCAGCTGGGCTCGCGAGTGTGTGTGTGCGCGCGCGCGCGTGTGTGTGTAACGAGGCGCCTGTTGCTGCGGCGGTCAGTCGCCACGGCACGGCACGGCCGGCCCTCGCATGACTTTTAATTCCCCATAACACCCCCGCCCCGCCCCGAGAGGGTGGAGAGGAGGTTGGCCGCAGAGGGGTGGCTCCTGCTTAACTGGCGGTCAAACTGCCGCCGCGCCAAGTCGGAATGGGGTCAGTTTAAAGGGACATGGGCGAGGAAGTGTAATGGGTCGTCTACCGGGGAAAAAAACAACAACGACATTAATATAAATGTGTTGCACGGCAGGGCGGGGAGGGTGGACAGTCCCAGTCAAACAGCGGCATCGGGATGAGAGATTTAACCGGCCCTAATCCCCAGCGACACTCAGCGCCCCGTATTATGGGCGCTTTGCATACACCGTCATTCAATTTGCCTCCCGGGCGGGGCGGGGCCGTGCCTAATCCTCACTGACCCTCGCTGAGCCGCCGGCGCTCAAAAATGTGTGTAAGGGAGCAGTACACTGTATCCGTCGTCACTGTACAGTAGAACAAGAGAATTAATTTTACTAGATCTCACCTGGGATACATATTACAGTCCCGAGAGAATGAAGGAGAACGGGAGATGAGGAAGACGAAGAGAAAGGGAGGGGGAGAAAGGGGAAGGCGAACAGACATACCTCGCAGATTAAGAGGGCCCCGCTCGCGTCTTGGTACTTCCCCCTCCCCTCCTGACTCTGTTGTGATTTATTGCGGGCGTTATGAGATCTCATAAACAGCATATGGGGACAATCGGACCGACATTGCACGAATTGGGGCTCCCCACCCTTCCACCCTCTCCCCCTTCTCTCCCTCTCTCGCTCACTCTCACCACTGCTCTCCCCCTCCCTTGTCCCCCTCTCTCTTCATTTTGTCGCCTTGGACACCATAAGTCCATGGTAGAGCATCAGCACAGAATCCTAACCAGAAACTAAATTGAGGCTCTTTATCTTCTCCAGAAATGAGTCCTATCCCCCCGCCGCAGCGCGCTGGTGGGCATCATGGGCTAGAGCTTCTCATTGCCAACATATTCCTCGCAACTTCCCAGCGTATTAAAAGCAAGCGACAATTCATTGACGTTTCTTATTTTTTTCCGGTTTAAAAGGAGAGTACGCAGCCCTGCGCTTGCAGCGCTGCAGCCTCCGCTGGCGGTCAATGAGTCCCGCAAACAGGGTCCCTGCGTGTCCCGGGCCGGGCCCAGCAAACACGCGGCTAATAGTCGTGTTTGCGCCGGCTGTTTCTTCAAGTCTGTAGCGACACAGTCGTTACGCACTTTTGAGGATGAAGGCCGCAGCCTGCGCGATCAGTCTGAGACAACAGGAGGGACGAGGAGCTTCACGGGGGGGGGGGGGGGGCACCAGTGGCGCCAGACGGACTTCCTGCCGCCCTGCTGGCCCGGCCCTGCTGCTGACAAGAAACCTCAGCAAAGCACCTCTCACAAGATGCACAGGCTCGTTTGCTTTCATCGTCTTGCTTTAATTTTTTTTTCAGTGGCTCAGCGTGGCGTCCCCACGGCGCAACAGCAGCGGCCTGCTGTCCGCGGCGCGGAGGCCACCGTTGCAGAAAGTAGCTTTGCTGCTTGTGAGTATGAGCCGTCAATCAAGAACCGATTTGTATTACTCACTCTCACTGCGTGCCCCGCGTGCAGAGCAGGGCGTCGCGGGTGGACGGGAGGGGGGGGGGGGAGGTGCATGCAGATGATTCTGGTCCTGACACAATAAGTCATCACCAAGGAAATCGGGAAATGACAACAAACCAAGGTATGGCCGCTGCGGGGATAAGCATAGCAATGCGGCCAGCAGGCGAGTGAACACGAAATGTGATGGAAACAAGAAGAGCCGCGCATAGTGGGGAGGATCTAGAGGAGGACGCTCTGGCCACCGGCAGGGCAGGACTCACTTTCCCCTGCAGCGGCTGCAGCCAGCGAGAAACTGTTGAGTCTTTCCCTTTCGGGAGACCTCGCACCACACCCGCCTGCCTATGGCACACACACAGGGACTGACAACGACACGGCATCCTTACACATTTGGCACATACATTCATCCGTGTCGTAGTCGTACTAGTCGTACACGGCCAGAAGAAAACTTTGCGTCGCGATGAGGCCAAGATGAGCCACTCACTCAAGCGGATGACATGTCACTGACATGTCGGCGCCGCGCGTCCGTCTGGACGTTTTTATTAGGAAGAGACCATTTGTAGCCTCGCCGCGGGGTCCGCGGGGCAGCGCCAGGGCAGGGCCCCGCCGGGCCGGGCAAAAACTGGACAGTCCCGGGACGAGCTGGGCTGGGGCAGCCTCGAGGTAAGGACATACTCCAACGCCCTGCCAGCGCAGGGCCCTTTTAGATTCCCTACACTAGGCTCCCAATATAGGTTCCCTATAGGTGGACAATAGGTTTTCTATGGGTTCCCAATAGGTTTCCAATATGTTTCCTATAGGTTCCTTCCGCACGGGTCGCTATAAGGGCGCCGGGGGACGCAACCGCACCTCGTCGAGGCATTCGACCGCACGCGCCGGCCCATTCTTCTGTACGAAACCTTCTGGGGAAAATAATGATCGAGACCTCTCCCATGTCATTCTCTTCACACACACACACACACACACACGATCAGACGCACACGCACACACACAAAGGCACAAATCAGGGTGGGACTCATATCCTTCCTTATTCACGCGGATTCCAGGCGAACTTGGCTTTATACCGTGCGCCCCCCCCCACCCCTCTCCTTCACTCCCGCGCGTCTCCCTGCGGCACACGACAGCCAACGCTTCAAATGGGGCGTGCAGCTGCCAACTAACGCAAAGAAAGAGAAAATTCTGCCCCGAAATTCCCTTTTTATTTTTTTTTGGCAGCAGTGTTTTTATTTTGGCCGGCTTCTCCGCTTCAAATCGAAGCGTTTTTGGGGCCCACGACGACGGCGGTGGTATGCCGCTTCCATTTCCTTCGAATTCGATGCGAAAGGTTTGATTCGGCGGAGGGATCGGGCTGCAGCAGCGATCGTGCCGCGGCGCGGCTGCTGGCGGCCAGGCTGGAGGCGGCAGCGCCCCATTCAAATGCCCGGAATGTGGACCGCAGCAGAGCGCCCCATTGAGGGACCCTGGCGGCGGGGCGGGCCCCGGCAGCAGCGCAGCGCCCGTGACACGGGGGCGACACGCGCGGGGCCCCCGGCGGGGCGGGGCGAGGCGGGGCGGGGCGGGGCGGGGCGGGGCGGGGCGGGGCGGGGCGGGGCGCGGCGCGGCGGAGCCCCTCAGCAGCCGAGTGCACGCCCCGCTCGCCCCGCGGCTCGCACCTAGGCGAGGTATGATTGGAGCGGCCGATAACCCTGGGCTCACCCCACCAGTGACAAGGGACGTCTCAATCAGAGATCGCCAGCCGAGGAGCAGCAGCCCCTACATGTACGCTCCACTGCACTAGGCCTATAGAGTGCCATCGGGATGGATATACGGAGAGCGAGAGAGAGAGGGGGGAAAAAACTGAGAGCATCGCATAATGGGGTGTTTACAAAGTAATGGCCTCTCAGCCACAGCGCCAAAAGCCGGGATTAAGCCGCGGAGCCGTACCTTCAATAAGATTAGATCAATAAGGGTGCAACAACTCAGCCAGCGCTGCACTCACCTACCCTCCCGCGGGCCAGGCCGTGGCCACACTGTGGCCACACTCTGCACCTCAAGCCGATGTTGTCAAAACTCGCGGCGGCGCGCGGATCGCTGCGCTTATGCCCTGGTCGGCACCGTGGCGTTGGCCACTTTTTCACGGATTATGCAAATGCGTCGTAGTGCCTCGGTACACTCTCAGAAAACACCTTAGCAATTCTTTTCTTTCCATAGTCCTTGCTAAGAGGCCAATTTTCGAAACGAAAATGAAATACTGTCACAATCCGGATAATGTTTAACATTTCTGTTTCGATTTCCTTCGCACCGCTACGCTCCGACGGGATAGGTCCATAAGTTACCAGGTTCGTTCCCTAACGTTCGGCGTTTACTAAAGCGACCTCAGCACCCTGTCCACTCAGAGTTTGGCAGAAGTGTGAATGGGTAAGCGGGTAATTTACCTCGTTTTCATTCCCTCCTCCCACAGCGGGCCCCCGCGGTGCGGCCCTGCGCCCCGCCACGCAGCGTCCATCACTTTTAATGAGGTGACTGAGTGGATCAAATGAATGAATTCCCTGAATGTAAACAAATTTTCTTCCGTGGAGGTAACGAGGGAGAGGGTGACTTATGGACCTCAGCGGGACTTGTGTTGTGGAAACTCAATAACAGGCGGGATGGCCGATGGCCGGCCGGCCGGGCCAGGCGCCCGGTGTGGCACGACTCGATGATCCTCACGCGAGCCTCCAGCGGCCTCCAGCGGGCTCCAGCAGGCTCCAGGGGAGAAAAACCAGCCGCGAGCAGCACCGGGCGACACTGTCTCAATTTCTCATACGACACCGCATTTGTCCGGCCATTCACAGCAGCGCGGGCCGGACAGCGCACGCCGGGTGTCGTGTGGGCAAAGTGAAACGTCCCGTCCCGTCCCGCCCCGCGCGTCCGGACGGGGAGGCCACAAGGCCACGCGGCGTCATGGGCCACGGGGCCACGCAGGGCCGGCCCGGCCCGGCCCGGCCGCTCCAACATAACCGGGCGGGAAATAATTTCTGACCAAGTGACTTAATTGAAGATGCGTCGGGCCGATAGCGTTCGATTATTTTCTCCCAGCCGATAATCGCTTTAATTAGTTGAGCATTAACACACAAAAGTCGAAAAGAGTCGTTCGAAAATAAGGTATGCGGAATTGTAATCACTCACCTGTCTGGCCAGCCCAGCGCGTCCTCCCGGTATCTGGAACACAGAGGAGGACAATGTCAGCGCAAGTTATATACAGCTCGGGGGAACAAGTTACAAACTTAGTCTAAAAAACGAAATTTTCGAGCAGCCATCGAATGGTTAGTTCGGGCACAACACGAAAATCAAGGTTGAGGCCGAAATTCGGTCGCCACTTGAGTAACATTGCTTGTTCAAACAGTCACTACGCCTCAGTTTTGTGTACGCGGCGCCGAAGCAGGTTTCTTACCCGCGGCGGCGGCGGTGGCTGGACCAGAGTCAGTCAGCACGCCAAAGGTTTGTGAACGGCCTGGCGGGGCCGAGCGGGGCCGAGCGGGGCCGGGCGGGGCCGGGCGGGCCCCTCGGGGGAAAGGGATCCGGATGAGTAGAGTGCGTCCAGACCAGACCACAGCACAATGGGATTGCGGTCGGGGGACCGCTAAGAAATGTGGCTCACACTTGCTTTATTTACGGGAAATTCGCGCGCGCTGGGAAATATGTTAAATATTGACCTTATCGACCCCGCAGTTTTTATTAGGATCACTTCCGGACTTCGAGGTCCTCGGCCAAAAAATATCACATTTTTGCCTCGGGTAGCTAGGCGCGTGCGGCGCGGCGCGACTCAGCAGCGCGGGGCTGCCTGCCTGCGCGCTGTTCCCACAGCCGTACCACATACCGCAGGCATCACATACTGGACCGGGTCGAGGTGAACGGACACGCACCTAACGACATATCGACCCGCAGGAACAGTCGGACACAGATGAGCACGCGGAACGGAGCGGCATCCCGCGCGCATCCGCCGACAAATATGGGGCACCGGGAAGGAAGTACCGAGGCGAGGAGTGTTTTCATCCGGAAATTTGGTGAAGAAGAATAAGCTGTCACAGCTGGGTAAAAAAACCTGTTGCGGGTAAGCCAAGTTTTTTTTTTATACGACGAAAAAAAATAGTGTGACTTGCGGTGTTAATATTTCTAGACTTCACGTTCTTGTATGACAGACATACATGAATACAATTAAGTCATTAAGTTCTCATTCTCAGGTCGCTTTGATTAACAGGAACGGCCGTTTTCGGTCGTGTGTTGAGGATTCCGCCGCAGAGGAACACGAGATCTGATCGGCTCGGAGGACTAATTTGATTACAGGAGAGAAAAGATCGGTAGCACAATGGAGACAAAGACAGGAATGTGTCCTGAGGTCGCGTGGCGCGGGGAGGGGGGGGGGGCGGAGCCGTTGGGCCCCTTGCGGGTGTCGTCTGCTTTGTCCCGCGCGCCTGACTCGAGAATGCCCCTCCGGACAACGCCCCGGCGGCGGCCCCGGCCCCGGCCCCGGGGAAACAACTAACAAAAAATAAATACGAGGGTGATAGTTCAGACCCCAATAAGGGGCGATGTTTATGTTGTGGCAATATTTCGATGAAGGAAACAAGCAGACACGGAAACTCTGCGGGCGCGATAGGCTGCTTGCCTGCTCACGGCCCCGCGCGGGTAGGCAACCCTCCTGCACCAGTGCGTGCGGTGAAGCACAGCGCGAGACACACCAGGGCCCGCGGCGTGACACACCTCTAGCGCGTCCCCAGCGCTCCACAGGAACTTATTCATGGAAAACTCGGCAAAAATCGTTCAAAGACAGGCCAAAAAGTATCGTTTATGCCCTGAAGACATAAGGTTGGTCCCTTAGTGGAACTATAAGCGGGTTCCGATGAGTTCAAATGGACCTTAGCGCTTGTCTAAACATATCGTGAAGTACTTTTTTTCCAGGTGTGATACTAGATTTTAGCTCCACCTTAGCTAGCGATACAGTACAGGACAAGATACAGGTGTGGAACACACACACACACACGCACGCACAGACGTTCTCATACAAGCCGCCCCACAATGATGGTGTCATACACGCATACCACGCCGATTTGTCTTTGTGTGAGTGACACCCTTTCAGCGGCGCGTTGGTCACGGGCCCGCCCCGCCCCGCCACATCTCGGCTACACTGTGCCGGAGGGAGAGAGACTCTCCTTGTGGGCGGCCGGCGCCCGCACTGCACAGGAGCCCCGCGCAGCAGTCCACCTGCCGTCCGAACAGTGTAGGCGTATTGGAGGGGGCGGGGGGCGCCAAAGGCGGGCACAATAGGACGGCTACCATGAACCACAAAAAGCGATCGACATGGTGTGCGTGCGCGTGTGTGCTGGGTGCCCCCCCCCCCCCCACCTGTTCCCTTTTTATCGACGTGTGCGTGTGTGTATGAGAGAGACAGAGAGACAGGAGAGAGAGAGAGAGAGAGAGAGAGAGAGAGAGAGACAGAGAGGCAGGAGAGAGAGAGAGAGAGAGAGAGAGAGACAGAGAGACAGGAGAGAGAGAGAGAGAGAGAGAGAGAGAGAGAGAGAGAGAGAGAGAGAGAGCGAGCGTGTCTGCGTGTGAAGATTGAACCCTTGCTCCCAGTCACGTGACTCCCCGAGCGCGCCACTCCAACCAAACCCGCAACACATCTTCAAATAGGAAGCCGAGGGAAAATAAAAGTCGCCGCCGCGAATCTGAAATGCAAAAGCATTTCGCTACCCTTTGACACGCCGCGGTGATGTGGCAACGCCGCCGGCTGCGGAGCGCGGCGGGGCGGGGCGCGGCGAGGCGGGGCGCGGCGAGGCGGGGCGGGGCGGGGCGGGGCGGGGCGCGGCGGCATGGGCACATACACCCGACAGGTTTTCGTCAAACCAAACGGCTGAGCAGAGTTCGATCAGACCGGACCGGCCGCCGCCCTGCGCTGCGACGGTACGAAGAATCTCTCTCCTCGCTCTTTCTGTTTTTATTCCCGTTCCCTACGCTGCCTGTCATTCCTTCTCTCTCTCTCTCTCTCTCTCTCTCTCTCTCTCTCTCTCTCTCTCTCTCTCTCTCTCTCCAGCTCTTCCGCGCAACACACACACACACACACACGCGCGCGCGCGTAAATACAGTCTCGTAACGTAACTCGCAACGTTTCCCCTTCGCGGAGTTTTCGAACACTCTTCGCGCGCTCTTGTATACCTGCAGCAGTGCAAAACTGGTATTCGCCGTGTGTCTAAAGCGCGAAAAAATCAAGTGACACTTAACGGTACGAAATGGGCAGTATTGGGCCTGAAGTGGCCGCTGTCGTTTCTCTCTCGCAAGCACCGCGTCTGTCGGGGCGGAGCGGAGCGCGCTGTTCTAATTGTCGTGGAGCTGCAGCCCCCGCCCGCCCCGCAGAGCCTGCGTACAGCCCCCGCCCCGCTCCGCCCCGCTCCGCCCCGCACAGCCCCCACCCCCCACCCCGCCCCCCGCGGGCCGCGCCGCGCCGAGCTCCCGCTGCCGATCTCCTTGGCGAAAAAAGAGCAAACAACTCAGATCATTGTCTGTCACCGACCGACTGCCCGGCCGCCGCCGGGTCCGCCGGGCTGAGGTCAGTGCAGCGGACACCTGCCCTGCCTCCCCGCTCCACCCTGCCTCCCCGCTCCACCCCGCCCGGTATGAGAAATACACTCTGGCCTCCCTGGAGGGAGCGGGGGCTCTGGGAACCGCGTCCCATCAAGTGCACGAGCACCGGCGAGGCGCTCGAAACAAAAGTTTTCTTAAGGTTATGGGTCTTTGCGAGACTGTAGGGCTACAGTCAGTGCCCTGCTGAGCTTCGATCACACCTGATCGCCCGACCCGATTAGGCCTTTCACGACAATATCACAGGCTTCATTCGTTAACGGCGACTAGCAGTAGTTCTCGGGGGTTTGTTCATTCAAGCCATCAACCCTTACGGAGCTCCCACCGCCCCGGCCCCGTGTTACTCGGGCCTTGCCTGCACCTCCTCCTCCCCTAACCTCAACCCTTTCGAGTAATCACTGGCGCCGGCCCATGCGGCGCCGCACAGGACCACGGCCCGCCCCGCCCCGCCCCGCCCCGCCCGCCACATTCTGCACACATGGCAACCGCATTCAAACCGCACTACACGCCGCCCCGCCCCGCTCCGCCCCGCCCCGCCCGGGATATGGCCACTTCCACGCACGTGCGCCCGGGGCGTTTTAAACCAGGGTGGCAACAGAAAAATGCCCGCGCCGTGCGCCCGCCCCGCTGACGGCGTGTTTCCATTCAAATCTGGCGATAAAGAACGACAACTTTCCAAATCTCTTGTCATTTTCACTAAAACGTGCGGAGGATGACGCGAGGGTGAGGCGTGAGGGGAGAACAGCAGGCGATCCACACTCTCCCCCCCCCCCACACACACACACGCACTGGGCGCACCGGCCCGCCCCCGGCCCGCCCCCGGCCCGCCCCCGGCCACGCCCCCCGGCACGCCCCCATAACCCGAGCTGTTCCTGTAATGAGCCATTTGAGTCACCAAACATCAAACTGGCCACTCATCACCGCAACAGCCCTGCCACCAGCGCGGTGGTGGGGACCAGGCACGCGGGACTACACTGCAAAAGCTCGCTGTAAGCTACAGTCAACCCTGCAGCACTGCTGTACAGTGACATTCGCCGTATGCTTTTTAGAGTGCATCCACGTGGCAAGGCATTCTCCCACAAATAGGTAATGAGGCAAATCGCCCGACCCCGGGGAGAAAGACAATCCTGCCAGGCACTTTGCGTTTGAGGATGTCTTCGAGCGGCGCGATAACATGTAACAGGCCGCAGCGCTGCCCCTCCAATATCCCATGGCGACAGCAGTACTGCGGCAAGTATGGAGGCCTTTGACGGAGAAAAAGTGTAAAATCGTAACATTGGATTTGTGGGTGAAGCAGGACGTTCCCCTCTGTGGCCTCTGTCCCCGCCCCCATGTATGTATGTCCCTCCCTCCCTCCCTCCCCTCTTCCTCCTAACCACCCCAGCTCTGTGTTTGGATTTTGGTTTGACAGGGCGACAGAAGTAACCGCCAAATGGCATTACATGCATCTACTGCGTCAATCTTTCTTTTTTTTCTTAAGCAGGCCTAGACTTTGCAACGTTGTATTCCTGGCTTGCCCTACAGGAGCGTGCAAGGACATTTTGTCGCGCCGAAAACTTTGGCAACAAATAGCACCATTTATCAAAGATCTAAAGGTCACGGGGTACTTTACGAGAAAGAGACAAGGCAGTAATAACCCACCTCCCCTTTTTTTCCTTTTTCCGTCACACAAGAACTGTAGTGCATCCGATGCACATGTCTGCATCTCCACTCAGTCGGAAAGGTGGCTGCTGGCTGCTGCACGTCGGGTGCAACACACAGCACATCCCACGCAAACGCACGCGCACACACACACACACACACACACACACACAGAGTCACTTAAATAATTCGCTGGATTGCGGGCCGCCGCCTGTCCCGGCCGCCACCCCCGCAGCTCCCTAGAGCGCCGTCTGTCAAGGCGGCGGCAGGGCAGGGCAGGCAGCGCTCGGCCTCGAGCAGTGGGCCAGGCTCCAGGCTAGGCTCCAAGGCTCCAGGCCAGGCTCCAGGCCAGGCTCCAGGCCAGGCTCCAGGCCAGGCTCCAGGCCAGGCTCCAGGCCTGGCTCCAGGCCAAGCTCCAAGGCTCCAGGCCAGGCTCCAGGCCAGGCTCCAGGCCAGGCTCCAGGCCAGGCTCCAGGCCAAGCTCCAAGGCTCCAGGCCAGGCTTCAGGCCGCCAGGCTCAAGGCTCCAGGCCAGGCTTCAGGCCAGGCTCAAGGCTCCAGGCCAGGCTCCAGGCTCCAGGCTAGGCTCCAAGGCTCCATGCCAGGCTCCAAGGATCCAGGCCAGGCTCCAGGTCAGGCTCCAGGCTAGGCTCCAGGCTAGGCTCCAGGCCAGGCTCCAGGCCAGGCTCCAGGCTAGGCTCCAGGCTAGGCTCCAGGCCAGCCGGGCCCTCCACCACGCTGGCCTGGAAAGACACCCGCGGAAACTAGCGCAGACCGCTCCGCAAGGGGTGGCAGGGCAGGGCAACACCCCCCGGGCCTGCTGCTGCGGTGTTTACAATACAATTTAAATCAAGGCTCCGGCGTTAAATTAACGGCGATTTGTTGGATTTATCGCCGTGCTTGCGGGGCAGTGCGCGGGGCCGTGCGGGGCGGGCGGAGGGGCCCGGCTCAGCCCCGGCTGCCCCCCGGCGCGCTCCCCGGGGGGGCGGCTGGACGACGCACCGCGCCGCGCCACGCCACGCCGCGCCACTAATACCGACCGCTCAGTCCAAATTATGTTGGAACAGACTTATTGCTCCCGCAATTGATTCGGTCGGTGTGCCGGCCGGGCGGGACGCGCCGCAGCCAGTGTGTCGGAGGTGCAAACTTATGCTAACTGGTCGCACATTAGCTCTCCGGCCCGCTTTATTTTGGTATAATTCACCGCCTCGCCATCGAGTGGCGCGCTAAATGCAGCCAAAGGCAGCCCGCCCCGCCGCATGAGAAACTGTCGTAGCGGCCGCACTGGGATTCCTCTCTCTCTCTCTCTCTCTCTCTCTCTCTCTCTCTCTCTCTCTCTCTCTCTCTGTACCCTGCCGTCGGGAGCAATGCATTACGACAATTTCTCATAGCGGCTGTCGCCTTTCCCACAGAGCCATACGTATCCATGGAGAGATGCGCCCTTCCCTACGCTAGCTCAGCGCGCGCTGCGCGGCGGCCCAATGAAGCCTATGCGGCGTATTGTCTGCCTGCCTGCTGTAAATTGCCTTCCCTTGCCTACGGAAAGACGAAAAAAAGGCACCTCTGGATTCAGAATTTGATTTTTACTCCTCGGTGTTTTCGCGCGGAGTGTTGCAAAGCGACGTAATAAATGCTTCGGGCGATAAATCTCACAAGGGGAAGTCCCTGCCGGGCCGGGCCAGGCGAGCCACCCCTCCCGCTCCTCCTCAAGCAGCGCTCCGCAAAGAATTAATACAAAAATAGTTTTTGCTTTTATTTCCCAGCGCCACCAGCCTTGTTCGTTTTTCCGAGCGAAAAGTGCAGGACTACTGTCACTGGGCCGGGCCCCGGGCCCCGGGCCGCCCCGGGCTCAGCCTCACGTCCGCCGGGCCGGCATGCTACACTTGCCTCTAATCTGTAGATTCATGGCGACTCTGTGTCTCCCCCCCCACCCCCACCCCCAGCCCGTCCGTCCCCGCGGGCCCTTACTGCCGGGGGAAGGCGCGCAGCCCGATGTTTGTCGGATGCATTTTTAACGCAAATAGTTTCCCCGCAGAACATGACAAACAGCTGTGCGATTGGACAGTGCCGTGTCGGCAGCAATGCTCCTCCGGACGGGTATGAAGATGAAGCGTCTGCAGTACATTCCCCCTTGCTGTGCGCCAAGAAAATGGATACAATTTTAAAACCTCCATACTTCTCTATGACTATTGTACGAAATATTTACAACAATGCTGTCGATTATTCAGTACATGTGTGAAACGCACGTGTAACTCCTTTTTTCAGCCTTTTTTTTTCGGGCACTTGTAATGCCTAAAACTCTTATTTACACCCAGAAAAAAAGTAGAAAAAAATCCATACAAAAATTTTATCCATACAAAAATTTTGGACCAATTCCATGCTGGACCGCGATGAGCGCTTGCTGAAGCTGTAGCGGCACGCCGCCCACCGCCTGTCCTTTTTCCCATGGGTTCCCTCAAAGCGGCCTGTAGTATTCAATGGGACGTTAGAGGCGTTAGGTTCGGTTCTTTACGTTACAAGCAGCGTGACGTTCTAATCGCGCTCTGATTGGATCGTATTAATTAAAACACTTATTACAAACCGCCTTATCTGGCGGCGTGGCGCGGTGTGGCGCGGCGGCACCAGATATATATCATAGTCCCTGCGGAGCGGGGCGGGGCGGAGCCGCCGCAGAAGCACCGCCGCGCTCTCCGCTTTACGAGACTTATTTGTACCTACGGCTGCACTATTTAGTGTAACGACCATGTAAACAAGCTGGGAACGAATTGGCAGGGGAAAACTTTAAACGTTAGTGCGGTGCTGAACCGAAGCTTCAGAGCGGACAGCGGCTTTAGACACTCCCCTCTAGAGTTGTCTCTACTCAAATGTAAAATAAAAGATGCCGTCAATTTTTTCACTTCAGACACATTCATTAGACACAATATAGAGTAACTTTAAATTGAATGCGATTGAGGAGGTTGCCAGGACCGACCACTGCAGCCAGTTCGGTTTGGGTTCCCGAATAAAAATGTTAATGACCTCTCTTTACTTGAAATTTTAACTGAAAACCCCTGAACCACCTCTACGCCCCCGCCACTTTTCGAAACTAACTTAGTTCCAATAATGACACCGCATCACTCACAGTAGGCACTGATTTCTCTGTTCCCTGTGTCATCGTTTCCTCCAGTTCCGTTTTGGGTCGAGTTCCTTCGAAATCATCTGTCGAGCAAGCTTTTAGCCGCCCCACCAGGCCCGGCGCCGGCCAGTGACTCCTAACCTCACCCCACCTCACCTCACCTCACCCCGCCCCGCCCCACCCCGCCCCATCCCGCCGCGCCGCTGCGGACACCGAACAAGCTTTAACACTAATACTAAATCTCTCTCACGAGAGCGCGCCGAACCGACACGAAAAATTAAGTGAAACAGCAATCCAGAAAATAAGACGAAACGGTTGTACACCGCACCGCGCCGCGCGCAGGCCAGGGCAGGGCAGGGCAGCCGGAGCGGAGAGGAAAGGAGAGCCATTTGAGTACTGCCGTGTTTGATTTATCCCGTGTGTCTCTATCTCAATCCTCACCCGCTATCGCAAAGGCGTTCAAAGGCGGCACAGAGGCCAGGCCAGGCCAGACGGGTTCTGCTCAATTTCGGCCGGGCCGGGAAAGCGGCATAAGAAGAATTGGACAGGAATATTTTACTGCGCGCTGCATCCAGTACACTCTGCTGCGGCCGCAATGCCGCACTTCACACCAATTCGCAGGTCTCGCTTCCAAAAGATTCACAATAAAGCAGTATATGAGTAGTACTTTAACTGTAATTTGCGCCGTCTATTACGTAAGCTAGGTTATAAAGCGGGTTATATTCAACCCATCAGTGAACTTGACTGTACTTTTAGGATAACCTCGCATCGACCGGCTCGTATGAGCTTATCGGGCAAAAAGGATACTGCTCTCCCAGAATCGCAACTGAAGGGAAGGACAAGGTCGCTGAGCGGAGCGCGCCGCTCCGGGCCGCTCCGGGCCGCTCCGGGCACCGCGGTGGAACCGACAAGGACGCCACGAGGAACGACACGGGATTTCAATTAAATGGACACGGGTTGTAATGAGCCCTGCAGATTTATGGGGCGCCCCCCTCGGCCCGGCCCGGCCCGCCCCGCCCCGCCCCGCCCGGGCCGCGTGGGTGCGCCGGGTGCGCGGGCCAGCCAGGCCCCCGGTGGCCTCCGGTCGGGCCGGACCGCGCCTAGAAGAATGTGGATCAGTTCCGTCATAACGAGACGAAGACTGATAGCGGAGCTGCTGGTTATTTAGAAGCGAAGCAGACCAGGGGCCCGGCAGGGCCTGCGCCCCCGAGTGCGGCGCGCGGCGGGGGCAACGGGGGGCCCCGCGGGACCCCCCGCCTCCAGGGGCTCCAGGACCTCTGCCTCCGGGGCCTCAAAGGCCTCCAGGACCTCTGCCTCCGCGGCCTCAAAGGCCTCCAGGACCTCTGCCTCCGGGGCCTCAAAGGCCTCCAGGACCTCAGCCTCCACGGGCTCCAGGACCTCTGCCTCCAGGGCCTCCAGCGCAGCACCGGCGGGGCAGGCCGGCCACCTGGAAGCCGCCTGGAGGGAGACCAGAGGTCAACAGCACCCGCGCCCTGCTTTGGCGTTTGGGGCCCGCGTGCCACGCCCTGCCACGCCCCGCCACGCCCCGCCACGCCCCGCCACACCAAAGCTGAGGTCACGGCTGGTCCGAGTGCTGACGTTCACCACTGTCACATGAATATGTAAACGACACACGTGCGGGCGCGCGCGCGCGCGCGTGTGTGTGTGTGACGAGAAAGAAAGTGAAAATGAGGAGTCTTGAAGGCGGCCGGGCCGGCAGCTGAGCCGGATTCCTTCCGCGGTGAGGGAGCTTCATTTGTTTAGAATTAGAGGCGGGCGGAAAGGCAAACACGGCGGGGCGGGGCGGTGGAGAGGGAGGCGGGGTGGGGCGAGGCGGGGCGGGGTGGGGCGGGGTGGGGCCGGGTGGGGCGAGGCGAGGCGGGGCGAGACGCACCGCTGAGACATCCTCCTAATCCACTTGCGCCTCAAGGATCGGGATCAGCCAGAGATTCGCCATAAAAGTGAAACAACAGCATCTGCATAAGCCCAGGGGTCACACCCTATCAGAAAGAAGGCCTCCCTCCCCTTCGCTCCCCGCTCCCCTCCCCCTCCCGCCCGCCGCGCTGCCACCTCTCCCGGCACGGACCATTTCACATGCAAATGGCTCGGAGCTCCAAGTTGGAAAAGAGTAAAAGGACACGGGGCGCCCCAAAGAGGCGCGGGGCAGGGCGGGGCGGGGCAAGGCGGCGCGGGGCAAGGCGGCGCGGGGCGGTGCGGAGAGCCTCCAGGGCCCCGCGCGCCTCCACTCCGCACCTCCAGGTGACGCCTCGTGGCCACGCAGGCGCCACAGGCCCCCCTGCACTGCCCGCTCCTGCAAAGTGCCCAGCTCTGCCACCGCAGGCCTCTGCTGTTGGCTCGCCGGCGCGGCGCGGCCCCCGGGCTTTGACAAACTGTATCACACACACACACGGAGAGAGAGAGAGAGAGAGAGAGAGAGAGAGAGAGAGAGAGAGAGAGAGAGAGAGAGAGAGAGAGAGAGAGGCGCAGAGGCCCCCGTCATGCACCGGCAGGCAGCGCCGGGGAAACCTCAGGGAGCCTTGAAGAATCGCCTCAGTCATGTGTGGCATTGTGTCCGGCTTGGTCACGGCGCACTCCCTTCCCCTCCCCCCTCCTCCTCCTCCTCCTCCTCACACACGTTCATTCACACTATCGGTTCCGGTCCACATACCCCAGCACTACCGCGCCGGCCAGGCGGGGCCGGGCCTCTAGAGAGAACATGTTTTTGTGATTTCGAAAATCCTCCACTTTTTCTCGCGCGCGCCAGCAGCCAGCAGTGAGGGGTGCGCGTCGGGGTTGTCGACGGAGGGGCTGGTTGTCATGGTTATAGCGGCGGGCTCACTCCTTCAGCCCCACGTGGACTGTAGAACACGCTCTTTTGACTTTCTCAAGTCTGAAATTCACGTAGACGCCATGGACAGAACGGTCCAAATCCTCATGTGAGCCAGCCGCATGGTAACCCATAAAGTGCCCTATGACATACGTTTTAGTCCAAGGTTCGTCCGCAGTGTACACTCCGTGACTTAGGGACTGGGCCACGGGGAGGGCCGACCGTGGCCCAGGTTTGGGTAGCCTGTCCGAGTTCTGGGCCGGGCCGGGCCGGGCCGGGCGCCCTGCAGGGTCCGCGGCAGGCGGGGATTTCCGGTGGGTTTACGGCGGGCCGTATGTGATCGGTTAACTGACCAGCCCGACGCGGGGCGGGGCGGGGCGGGGCGGGGCGGGGCGGGGCGGGGCGGGCATGCAGGCGCGTGCCGGGGAGGGCCGGGCGGCCGGGCGCCATGCACCCGCTGGACACCGAGGCGATCACGATTCAAATGTGCCGCCACAGAGCAGGTTGGGGGGGGGGGGGGGGCAGCGCGCGGCACGTCCCGCACTGGTCGCTCCGGGGGCACGTTTTAGATTGGGACTGCACCGCTATGGGGCTAAACACTCCCGCACTTTGCACACAACTCTCTCTCGCTCTCTCCCACTCATCGCTCTGTCCCCATCGCGCCCCTTTAGCTCTCTCTCGCTCTCTCTCCCTCTCTCACCGCGCCAGAGCCATGCATCGAGAGCCATCTTCTGCGCTCATCACGTACGTCTATGAAGGAACTATAAACCTTTAGCTTAGGTAGTAATGTGGCAAGTGGATAGAATTTTACCTAACTTAATATATACTTGTAGGGCCGCTAGTCATAACGGAGTGCATAATTCATTAATCGTCATATGGATGAAAAATTTTACACTCATCCCCCCCTCCCCCTAAAAAAAACAGGAATCCAAGCTCTTTTATAGTTAGGTCTAGTCGGGTATATAGTAGTTGTTGCTGGAGAAGAAAACCTATGTATCTTTCTCTCTCTCTCGCGCACGCACAACACTCTCATAAAATTGTTTCCGGGTCGCCAATAACGTCTGATCACAGGACGGTACGGCGCGCTCCTAAGCCGCACCGCACCTCGCCTCATGCCTCGCCACTCCACGGCCATCGCTCGGAATACCAATGTAATACCCGACACAGTCAGCAGCTAGAGTACCACAGAATTTGACAAGGAACTGGAGTGTTTATCATCGTAGGAGTTCAACTACGGTCACTTCATTTTTACCGAATTCTCACTATATGATGTTGGTCCTTCGTCAATGCCCACTCTGTCAAACTGACGCGTTTAGGGATGTCATACACTTTGGAGTCAAGCAGAAACAAACATCATTACATCTGACCAGTGTGGCCTTTACAGAAGAGCAAAAACCCAGCGAAGCCTAGACCCAAAACAGACTTGTCACACAACTTTTCGCGCGCATAAATCGGTTTGACTGTCATTAGCTACTTTACGTTGAACAGGAAAAGCCTCCGCGCCTGCCGCAGTTTCTCATCCCCGGTGGTCCTCAGGTCGACGCGGGACAGGCGTGGTCACGTGACCCGCGTCCGGCCGAGAGGAAGACGTTTATGGGAATGAAGAGCCCAGACCAGACCCGCGGCACTGGCGTGACAATACCGTTACTGTCAACGATAAACCCACATTAGCTCAGGTGGGGTAACGAATCGCTGTCAGCAACAATTACCAAGTAGTTAATATCGAGGGATAGCCCGATGCGTCGGTAACGGTCGTCTGGCAGCCGGGCTGGCCTGGCAGGCCGCCAGTGGGTAGGCAGCCCGCCGCACGCACCGGCCCGGCCACCGCGGCCCGCTAGGCGCGCCTCGCTCGCACCAGCGCTATGCAACGCAGCGCGGCGCGGCGCTGCTCTGCGCCCGGTTCGGTTTCTCGGTGGAATAATGACAATGTTCGTTTATTCCGGCGAGTGAGAAGAGGTAATCATAGGTAATTGTGCTACGGGCGGCATTGTGGCTGTGGATGTGAGACACTGTGATATGCAGCCATTGTGCCCCGGGGAGGGCAGGGCAGGGCAGAGCAGGGCAGGGCGGCCCTGCAGTGACGCGCGGTGTCGCTGCGAGTGCAACAAGAACAAACACACGGGCCCCGCGCCGCCCCGCCCCGCGCCCAGGCCACCGCAAACCTCAGAGAGGCTGCTAGGGCGCGCTCACGACCCGCACCGCACAGAGCGCCGTGGTCACGCAGCCCAGCCCAGCCCAGCCGGCTCCCACATGAGCTGCAGCCCGGCCGCCAGGGTTCCTGGTGCTGCGAGAGGCGTCCACCGCGCAAAACTGCCCCTTGCGTACGATGGCAACACACCCTTGGCGACCCTTGTCCCATTGCCCGAAGGTGTGCTGTCACCGTACGCCAAAGGTGTGCTGTCGTCGCACGCAAGGCGTACAGTTTTGCGTGGTGTACGCCTCTGGCGTACGATCACTGTTCGCCTTTGGCAATTACAATTACTGAGCACCCCAAGCCAACAGTGTCCACGTCGGCCGTCAGCGCGATGACATGGCCCTCCAGAGAGAGTGCCGTGTGGTTGACACGGGCGGGAGCGGCTCCTAGGAGTCCCAGACGAGGTCCTGGCAGGCGCGCTGGACCAGGCGCTCACCTGTAGTACTGGAAGGCGTTGGGCAGCCCCTGGTGCAGGCCCTGGTGCAGGCCCTGGTGGAGGCCCTGGTGGAGGCCCTGGTGCAGGCCCTGGTGGAGGCCCTGCGGCACGTGCAGGTCCATGGCCCCCGCGCCGCCGTGCTGGTGGAAGGCCTGGTGCTCCACGCCGCCGTGGTGGTGGCCCAGGACGGCGGCCCACGACAGGCCGCCGCCGGCGCCGGGGTGCTCCAGCCTGGGCTCCAGCCTGGGCTCCAGCTCCAGCCGGTCCCAGTGCATCCTCCTCACGCCCCGCTCGTCCTGCCCCCGGGCGGCATCCTCGCGCACGCACTCACTTCACACGCGCACTTCACACACACACACACACGCGCACGCGCGCACTTCGGCCGCTGGACGCGGTGCAGACGGACGCACTCACTTCACTCCGCTGACGGGACGGCGGCCAGGGCGCGGGTCTTGTCGGGTCCGCACGGAGCTCGGCAGCTCCTCGGGGGCCTGCACGGCGAGCAGTGGCGGCCGGCCCGGCCCCTACGCGCGGCTCCCTGCCGCCCCGCCCCGCCCCACCCCACCCCGCCGCGCAACGCCACGCCGCGCCCCGCGAGCCGCCCGGCCTTGGAGGGGGAACAACGTGTTGCTGTGGGGTGCCGGGCGGGTCCGGGCGGGTCCGGGCGGGGCCGCACCTGCGGGGGATGCACCGCACCTGCAGATGCACCTGCAGCTGCCCCTGGCGGGGGTGGCGCACCAGATGCGCGGTGCGGCACGTGGGGTCCGCGACACCACCTCCCCGACGTGCCCGCTGTGCGAACGCGAAACCCTTCCGGGCACCTCTCGGCGCCCGGACCAGACGCACCGCACGTCCCCGACGACGCTCCCGCTGCACGTCCCCGATGGACTTGCACGTCCAACCCTGCACGTGCACGTCCAGCCCGTACGTCCCGGCGGGGTGCCGCGCCGGCCTGCCTGGTCAGCCCGTGGAGCAGCCCGTGGAGCAGCCCGAGCGGCGGACTGCGGCCGGGCAGCGCGGTGCGGCGCGGAGTGGAGTGGCGCGGCGTGGTGGGGCGAGAGGCGGGGCCTAACGGTGGGCGGCGCGCGCAGCCAATGGCGGCCCGGCTCCTCCCGCGCCACGCCCCGTCCCGCCACGCCCCGCCACCCACGCCCAGCTGCTCCGCGGAAAGGCTGTTTGGAGATTTCTCATACTGCTGATATGAGGAAGCACCACGCTGTGTGTCCAGCCGATTGAAAACACCAAACTATTAAACTACAGTTCCATTCCGGGCGAGTCGCAAACGTCATTTAATTTTCCAGTGCTCGCAGACTTCTATTTCCTCTCCAAGACACACTAGTGTTGTCCAGGGAGTATGACTTAATAAAAAAACACCCCATTTTCACACAGCAATATTCAAATAATAAAAGGAGGTGAAAAACTCTCAAAATGTGTACATATGATAAGCCTTTTCGGACCACGTGATTGGATTTTGCAGCTGTCAGGAACATGCACTGGGCAAACATTTTCATCTAATACGGAGCAAATGTGAGACTGCTGCACGTTCTTGGGCAAGGACGTGGGGGAGAAACGAATTGACTCAAGCCACTAATATAACGTTAAAGGTATATTTCATGGCGACGCTGTGCCAGGCCAGAGAGATGATACGGCCCCCTGGATACTGTGCTGCCAACATTTGAATCCACAGAGTCAGAAAATCCAAAACAGACCAAGGAGAGTTGAACCCCGGGCCGGGACGACCGCGAGTGCCTCAATCCATTGAGCTGCCGCTGTAGCGGGGGAGGTCACTTGTCACTACCGTCACAATGAAACTAAACACTTTCTAACAAAATACTTTCACATGATAAAATAGATGACCTCTAGACGATTAGCGCGGTGCCCTACTCGGTGGCGCCGCCCCCGGGAGCAGCCCCGCCCCGCCCCCGGTCGCTCGCTGCGGGTGTGCCCTAATAGTACGTCCCGCCCCCGCCTCACCCCCGCGCCGCCCCCGCACCGCCCCCGCGCCACCCCTCCCTCGCCCGCGGCCCTCTGTCGGCGTCGGCCTGGACGCCACAAACAAAAGACGGCCGGTGCGTCGCTATTTAAATAACAGGTTCTGTCCTGGGCGGCGCGGGGCGGGGCGGGGCGGGGCGGGCCGGCAGCCGAGCAGGGCAGGGCGGCCAGAGCGCTGGTGGCGGCCGGCAAGATGCACACCTCTTGGCCCCGGGCCACCTGCAGTCCCCGCCCCGGCCCGACCCGGGCGGCGCGGGTCACCAGGTCAGCCGAGGTCACCGGCAAAGACCCCGCGGTGCTCCGCGATCGCCCCGCGCCGCCCCGCCGCAGCCTCGGAGCCGGTGCCCGCCCGGCCCCGCCCCGCCTCGCCCCGTCCTCGCGCCGCCTCTAGCCGGTCGGGCAGGGCCAGGGGCCAGCGAACAGATGAAGGAAAAAATTGCGCAGAAATGCTTTTCCGATCGACTGGAGAGCTGTAACTCCTCGGCAGACAGCATTCCTCCGTACACAGAGAGACACCGCCGAGTCCTGCCCCCCCCCCCCCCCTCACTCCCCGCCCCTCGCCTCTCCGGCAGGTCCTGCAGCAGACCGATATCCAATCGATTCCAACTCTCTGAAGAAACTCTCTTCTCTGAATCGGCCCGCCGAGCGAGACGGACTGCATTTTTTCTTATTGTTGTTTTTATTTTCGGAGAGTAGAGGGAGCGGGGCGGGGTGGGGCAGGGGGACGGGGCAGCTCTCTTTGTTTTAAGGACAGCATCGCGTAGTGATTTGACGACCAGCCGCTGGACGGTCGAGGAGCCCCCGCCGCCCCCCTCACCCGCCGGCCCGGCCGGGCCTGCCTGCGCCCTTTTTGCTGGCCCCGGCCCCGGCTCCCCTTCACAGTTAATCACCCTTCCGCCTTGTGCCCTGCAGATTATGTGTCGAATTTTCATCGTGCATTGCAACAAATCAAATACTCAAGACCCGAAACTTTGTCGGGAGGTCGCTGGTGTGCAAATGCACACACACATACACGTCCAGCTAGCTCACAAGGACCGGCGGCCGGACGGCATGTCGGTGGCAGGGCAGACGCGCACGTTGCAGCCCCGTACCTGTCGTGGTTATGATTATTTCGTACTTTCCGACGCAGCCGTGTTGTCGCTGTGTTTCCAGAACTCCCCGGCGACATTCGTTAAATGCCGCGGTAATCGCCGCTAAGGCCGGTACCTCAGGTACCTCAGGTACCTCAGCGGCGCGACGGCTGCAACGGCCGAACGTGATCAAAACCAATGCATTCCACACTGACTGCTTTCTAAACTCGCATTTTTCCCCTGCAGCGCAAAATCGACCCTCGTTTCGCACGCGAAAAAAAGAAAACTTTTATTGCGGTTTTTAAACTTTCCGTTCTTTTTTTTTTTTTCACTTCTCAGTTTGTCCCGTACATTTGTGTCTTTTTTTTGGTGGGCCCGCCACCGTCACGAACTAACGCAGCGTTGTGCTGTCGTACGTGAGGTCAAGACTCATGATTTAATACGGGCTGCTCTAAGTACGGTGAGAACCAGGGCCGAGAGCACAGCCGTGCCCAGGGACTTGTGGACCTCCGCTACCCCTTGGAACCACATGGGCCGCGGCCAAACCCCGTGCTACCGCACCAGTGACCACCCCCGAAAGACCCCCAACCGCTCCCAGTACCCTAATTCTTTCCGATTAGCACATTAGGTGCAGCCTGTCCATTATGTGGTCACGCTGTAGCGGTGGCAGAGCCCCCGCCCGCAGAGCCTCACTACACTTACTGATCCCCCGGGCCGGGCCGGCCCGGGGGTCTAACGGTGTCGCAGAAGGCGAAAGGCTGAGTGAGACACACATTGTGTTTCTCACCGCGTGCGGACGAGGGAACCTACCTGGAATAAAGATAGCAGGTGGCGAGAGAGGGAGAGCACGAGGAAGAGATAAAGAGAGAGAGGCAACGAAAGAGAGAGGCAACGGAGAGAGAGAGAGAGAGAGAGAGGGGGGGGAGCGGCTGTCACAAACTCATGATAGACTGCCTGAGAGGACGCTCCCCGTCCCCGTCACAACATCCCCCTCTCTCCACCGCCCCCGCCCCGCCCCGCAGCAGGCCCTTTCGGCCCGTCTCACATAGCCTGCCGCGTAGGAACGGAGTGGAGGTGTGCTGTGTGACAAGTAACCCCAACCCCATGTATTTCATTTGACAGTGCTGGGGACGTACTCGTTACTAGGGGTACGTGACGACGCGTGCCGGCCGGCCGGGCCCTCGTGGCGTCACTTACACGCCCCCATTAGTCAATGACAAAGCCTTTACTACCGATACGCACTCAGCACCAGACTAAGAGGAAGGAGACGGCACACAACGCGGTCCTATATGCTCCTTCACCGCTTAGGCCGCACCGCGCGCGGGCACGCCTGCGGGTTGCCTACCCTGACGGGGCCCTGACGGGACCCTGACGGGACCCTGACGGGACCCTGACGGGACCCTGACGGGACCCTGACGGGACCCTGACGGGACCCTGACGGGACCCTGACGGGACCCTGACGGGACCCTGACGGGACCCTGACGGGACCCTGACGGGACCCTGACGGGGCCCTGACGGGATCCTGCCTTCCGGGTTGACAATGCCCGGCCCGGCGCCACCTGCCTCCCCGCGAGCGCGCTACGTGCGGCGGCGTGTGCCATGTGCCGGCCGCGGCGCGGCGCGCTGTAATGGGAGCAATTAATAAGACGGACACCACAGCGGGCGTGGCGCCGGGGCGGGGCGCGGCGGGGCGGGCGCAGCGGCACCGGTCCAGCAGTAAAGGGGTGAGTCCCCGCCGCACCCCGCCCCGCCCCCCGCAGCACGGCGGCACGCTCCAAGTCAAATTACAGGTGCAGGAGGCGGCGTCCGACAAATGGCAGGATTATCGCTGACCACGCCTCGCCCCGCCGCGCCCCGCCGCGCCCCGCCCCGCCACTACGCTGTTCCTCTTCGCGAAGGAATGCGAGGATCAGGGGTACACCACGCCCGCCCCGCGGGGGGTAGTGCCTGCGTCCCTCGGGGGGATACCAATCGGGCTGCCTCATACGGCCTGGTTCGCGACGCTCGAGGTGCGCGGTGCGGCGCCTGCTGCGCGCTTAGGGTCACACTGAGGTCTGTGGGCCTTACGGACCTCCACACACGTCTCACCCCTCACCCCAAGGGGGCTACCACTTCTGTAATCCTGTGTGCAGGTTACCCTGTAATCCACGTGTAATCCCACTGTAATCCCTCGTCAAAATGCACAAAATGTGGAAAATATCCTAAAATTTTACGATTTACCACCTAAAATCAGGTATAATCACGTGTAATCCGTGTAATCTTGTAATCCTGTGTACGTCAGTAAACAGAGTGGTGGCCCCCTCGCCTCACCCTCTAAAATGTATCGATACTGACTTTCGCAGTCGTTTCTGGTCTAGAACCTTGTGGTGTCGGAACATACAAAAGTGCGTTAATTACGTTCTTTCGATAAGCCACACTATCAAATGGTGCAGACGGGAAATGATTTACGTGATGTCGACAATTGGACACATCTGCCGCTGTGTTTCTGTCCCCGACCGGCACTAACTTTCCGCCCGCAGCCCCGCCCGGCCCTGGCCAAGGTCCGCAGCTGCCACGATCCTGACCCACCCCAGTGGCACGGTGTTCTACGTGTGATGGTCGGCCCGCGGCGTGGTGCGGCGTGGCGGGGCGTGGCGGGGCGTGTGCGTTACCGGCCGCCGCCCCAGCCGCCCCTGTCATCAAGTAGCCGCCCGCTGCTCCGGCACTCCGCGCCCCGCCACGCCCCGCCCCGCCCCGACAGGTGCGGCCCAGTCACGTGCCGGTCATTTCATCTACAGCCGCCGCGCCCGGCCGCCCCGCCCCGCCACGCCACGCACTGCCGGCCTCCACTATATGCAATGCCGCACCGAGCCAGCTTGTCTTCAGTCGTCGAAGGGGCTCATCACCCGCATCAAAACTATAAGGGTGACAAATCTTGGCAGGGGACAAATCGTGGCGTGGCGCCTATTCCAAAAATTTAACACATTTTGTGCGGTATGATGACTGTTTTGTAAATTTGTTTTCAATAGGGGTGGTATCAACGAATAGAACAACCATTTTACTTGAAGTTTGGAGTTTATTTGAAACGTACAAACATTGATACATTGAAAGACCTGTTAATGGAAGATGACACGAAATCCTGGAACAATGGAGTTATTAGTACGTCGGTAAAAAGGAGCGAGCAAATGATGACAAAGACCATGCACAGCTTTGAAAGAAATTGTAATGCAGTTTTAACGTTTATATATATCTGAAAAGTACCTGGAAAAATCTGACTATGCGTATTCGTTAACAGTATTTAGTACAAATATTAAAACTGAAACGTTTTTAGGTGCATATAACGATGATAACTCAGCACTCTGAAGATATACTTGTCAATAAATTAATAAACAAACACTAACTGTCTAATCTTCGACCTCAGCAGATAAGAAGACCAAAATTGCTCAATGCTGTTGACTTTAAGACAATACTTTAACTTAAACCAGAAGAAATAATAATGGAAGTTTCAAAAACTTTGTGCTACATAGAATCTTAACAGCATTTAGCAAACAATCTTGTTAGTGTATATTTTTGACGGTATAAAATTTTATTTCTTATCAAGTTTCAGTCTTTTCGTTTAAAAATTGTGACACCGGCTGCAATAGAAGGCACGCTTTGTTCAGACTTTGTTGCACTTTGCACTTCTCAAAATATCGAAATGTTTTGAAGACTATCTGCTGAGTTCTCGTTCACTTAGTAATTCAATAATAATTCGACATTTAAAACTTAATCGAATCAGTATGGCAAACATCAGCAGCAATCCCGAGGTCGAAGCTCAACGCACATCTACAGTAACTTCTTCCTACGAAATGAAAGAAACCAAAACATTCTAGGTGTGTAGGACTACTCAACGTTGTGAGTGCGTTGACTTCGACGAGCTGATCAAGATAAAGAATGACACGGTTAATTGGTGGTTACAAACTTCTTCGAAACAATTGCGATGGTACAAGTGTAGTGATTTGATTTTAAACTTTTCTCTAACTCAAATAATCTTTTTTTTTTCAGATCATGTTTTTTAGCTTGTTCAATCTCAATTGTTTCGAAGATAGAACCTTACAAACTACGACATTCCAATGATCCATATTACTCACACGACAAAGACATCCCATCACCTGAAAAACAACATGGGTATCACTCATACTTCAGGAACAAATTTGTTCCTGTTGTCACAATTAATCGGGGTGGCGGGCATATCTACCGAGGGAGCAGCCGACAGTACCAGGGCTCTAACTGGCATAGCAGAGAGAGAACTGCACTGGCGTTCCCTGCTCGTCTGCTGTATCAGGACGATACAGGTGAGAAAATGCCCTCGTGTCGTAAGCTCTTTAGGACTGAGTAGTTGTCGAGAGAGCGAGGCCACCTTAGGCAGCAGCGTGTCGACCCGCGTTACATATATTTCATATTCGTTGCTTTGTCTCAATGAAGTCTCACAGAGCTTCGTAATACACAATCGGGCACTAATCTATTAGCAAAAATAACTTCATATCAATATGATATACATTTAAGAAAACGACTGCCTCAAGAGGCCTATAAATATTTACACTATAATTTCTTATTAAAATTCCCGTATGATTTTTTTTAGGAGAAGCGAAAGAAAAGGGCTGAAAAACTGCAACGTTTAAAATTTGTACCAAAAATCGCAGTTGACAGGTAAGGCCTGAACAAACGTCAGGAGTAAAATTAAGTAGTCGACTACACCGGGGGCGGTCCCCTGGCATAGCGCAGCTGGGGGCTGAGCGACAGGCTGAGGTTGTTGAGGTGGTCGCAGCAGTGCGGCTGCAGCAGGCAGGCCACGCACAGCAGCGCGACGAGCGCGAGCTGGAAGGGCAGCGCGGCGCGCACGGCCCTCCACAGCCAGTGCGGAGGCTCGCCGGGGTCGTCGGGGTCGGCCGGGGACACGCGCCGCCGGGACCGGCGTGATCTGCAACAGGAACAAGTCGCAACTTCACTTCAACGCCCGCATTCAACACAATCAATTATAAACTTCTCTGAAGACAATACCAATAAAACCCTCAAACTGTAAAATTGTATTCTATCACTACTGCTCTCCGCAGACTTAAAAGATACAAACATACAACCGTTGTAAGGAACAGGACTGGGATAAGGACGATGGTGAGGGCAGGTGTGAGATAGGAGTGGGCTCCGTATAGGCCGCGACGGCCTATACAACTAAATACCAATGTTAACTAGTCCACTACAACCCAACATGAGGTAGACACCAACTAAAACCATTACTTGTGAAAAGTATACCAGAGACTACAACCATCACTACCACGCATCACCATTTTAATTAAAAATCGACCCTAAATTGATTTACCTAGGCTGGGCGTCCCTCGACTAACTTCGGAACTCTTCGTACTGTACAATACTTGCTACTTGCATAACCTTTCTTCTCTGGTAAATAATTTGAGAGGTGAGGGTGAGGGCGTAGGCGCGACTTGACAGAGAAACTGGTGACAAGTTGTGCTGGGGTCGACCGTCTGTGATCCACGGGCTTGCTCAACACGTCGACAATACAACAGCCGTCACACTAATGGGGGGTAATTACTTATCCCCCAGTCTTATATGAGATTCTCAAATTGTTCGCACGCAAGTCGGGAAAAAAAAGAAAGTCGCGACGCGTCAATTCGTTTTGCAGCCCTCGGCGGGGAATTAGACTTACAAGAGCGGGGGAGGAAAAAGAGAGGGAAAAAAGGAGAGAGAAAACAAAGAGCAGGAGTCGCAGTTTATTGCTCGAGACACATTGTATTTGATGCAAATGCCTCCCAGGAGCGGAGCGGAGCGGGGCGAGGTCGGGCAGGGTGAGGCGCGGCCAGCCCCGCCCCCGCCCCTTCCTCGCATCTGGGGCCCTATCATTGCGTCATCACACTTAAGGGTCCTGATAATAACGCGCAACTCTTTTACAAGTTGTGCGATTTGCAGCAGTTTGTTCAGCGTGGTGTGTGACTAACGGTACGGACCAGCGAGGGGTGTCTATTTATCAAACGCGCCACTGTTAGCAGCATTTTTCATGCAAACTAGGAAGCAAGATCTTTACCTACTTTGCTATTGATCGCGTGTTTTTGGGAAGTGCGTCGTTTATATTCCGAATTAACGTCATAATGTTGAGTCCAATAACAGAATTGACAGGAGTATATTCGCAGGGTCCACAATATTTCTGCCGGCCAGCGGCCTCTGCTCTGCCCGACCCCCTCCTCGCCTCGCCCCTCACTTGTTGAGGCGCGGCGCGGCAGTCAGCCTCAGGCGGCGCCATTCTCGCGACATTAAAAATAAAGTTAAGGCGAGAAAAAAGTCTTTCATTGACCTCCGGGGCATATGTTGCACGCCGGCGGGGGCGGGGCGGCAGGCGGCGAGGGCGGGGTGGCCTGTCGGCGCAGAGGGTGCAAGGACTAACCACGATCGTAACATCAGAGTTCACATCTTCGACGCGACGCCTCCGCCCCGCACCCCCGACACGCCCCGCCACGCTCCGCCACCCCTCGCCACGCCCCCGCGACGACGGTCTGCCAGGCCGCGGCGGAGTCTCCAAGGCGGCATAATAGACACCCCTACTCTTTTAATGGTTCATCTGCATAGCAAAGCGCGGTGTCCCCAGCGGTGCCACCTCCCCTCCCCTCCCCCGGCTCACCCCACCCCACCGCTACCCCTCTCAGAAGGGGCGACAGCACTTTTTTCCACTTCACTCCCACACTACATAACACCTAATAGGGAAATTCCTCCGGGGCGGTCCTCCTGCTGCCTGGGACTTCCCCAGCGCCATCTACACATCCATCTGCCCGCTCAACTCTATCTCCGCAGCCAAGCGCCCTTCCCTTCATTTCTTTCCTGCCATGCGCGCTGCCGGTGCCCCCGCCCCCTCCCCCGCCCACATACGCTCCGGCCCGGCTTACCCGCCTGAGCCCCGGCCGTGCAGTTCTCAAGTTGCTAACAGCCCAGGCGTGCGGCTAACGGCCAGGCGCGGCGCATATGCGCGCACGGCTAAGTCGAGGAACAAGTTTTCAACACATCTCCGCGCAGCGCGCTACGAAAAATCCAGGCGAGAGAGGCAGAGCAGCGCTGAGCCTCGACTCGACTCGACTCGCGGGGATCAACAAGTAATGCGTTCAGCAGCAGTAAGGTGCCGGGCGGGCGGGCGAGGGGTGCGCAATGCGCCGCGCTGCTGGCAAATACGAGTCCTCCAGACCGGCAATTAAACGTTCATAAAAAAAAAAGAAAGCGCACGGGGAAAAACAAAAGGACGGAACAGCGCGGGAATTCTAATAATAATGAAATGAAAAAAATAAAAGAGGGCGAGAGTTTCAATAAATTTAAATGCCCTGACAGCAGAACGGAGTAAGTTACAGTATCGCAGAAAGAATAATTAAAACGACGAGAAAAGAGTGCACGTTGCACGTCCAGCCGGCCAGCGCCACCCACCGAAACACCCCGGCCGGCTGGGCCGCCCTGGCCCTGGCCTCGGCGCGCACCTAGGCGCCTAGGCCCCTGCAGGGCTGTGCCAGGCACCCTCCGGAGGGGGCGCGAGGGCCTAAGTAGCTGTTTAGGACGCAATCATCCTTAATTGCGCGAGGGTTAGCGGAGGAGCCACCAGGACTTCCTGTTCGTCATAAAGACAACGCAAAGAGTCTGGCGTCCTTTCATTACAAGGCTCGTAGGCATGCCACATCCCCCCGCCCCGCCCCGCCCCTGCTCCCTCGAGCCTGGGCGCTTAAAGGAGGCGCAAAGAACTGGACAGAAGGGGTCGCGCGCGGGCCAAAGTGCGGCGAAGAACTCCGTGCGCACCACCGTGCCGCCCCTGTCAGAGCGACCAAAGTGAGGGAGGGGAGGGTTCAGTCTAGGAATGGATGATGGCCAATAATTATTTTCAAAAATCCAGATCAGTCTAAACTTTAAAGCCACCAGGGTGGTGCGGGGGGAGGCGCCCGAGGACACCGTGGAGGGCTCGGCCCACTGGGCGGCCAACGCACCGCGTCGGGTCCGGAGGACGCCAACGAACCACGGAGAAGAGACGCCACACAAACTTAGGAACTAGCGCATAATAATTAGAGAGGCCTCAAGAAACCGGAGACCCGGACGCGGCAAGTGGCCACACGGAGAAAACCGCCCACAGTTTTTGTTCCAAAAAATATCGTTTTCTATTTCTAGAATTCATTTTTTTTTTTTGTGGTCACGCCGGCTAAACGGTTCCCTCCGCGTACACCATGCCGCGCACCACCTCGTGAAGGGACCCCCGACCCTCTACCCCACCCCCACCCCGCCCCATACGGCAGTTAAGCTGAGCGCACTGCATCGCGTAAATATAAATCAGAATCGGCAGGAGCGTTTGGCGGGCCGGGCCGGGCCGGGCCGGACCCCCTGTCGCGCGGGGCGGCTGGGCAGAGCCAGGCGTAACGTCCTCTCGCCGATCAGGGTTCGGCGTTATGAACGCAGGGGCTTTCACCTGGCCCGGGCCACGCTCTGCTCCGCGGAGGTGTTGCAGCAGCGCGAGGCGTATAACATTTATTAGCCTGCGAGCGACTCAGCAACGCGCTCAGCACCGCGCTCAGCAACGCGCTCAGCAACGCGCTCAGCAACGCGCTCAGCAACGCGCTCAGCAACGCGCTCAGCAACGCGCTCAGCAACGCGCTCAGCAACGCGCTCAGCAACGCGCTCAGCAACGCGCTCAGCAACGCGCTCAGCAACGCGCTCAGCAACGCGCTCAGCAACGCGCTCAGTACCGCCCTAAAGGGGCTCCGCGGGGCAGAGAAGATAAGCATCCTCATGCAAAACTACGATAATTATTACGAATCGTTCAATGAGGCGAGCGGCGCCGTGCACCCAGGGCGGCCTCCACGCCGCGCCACGCCACGCCGCCACTGCACCGGGCCGGGGCAGACAGACTCCCTGACGCGGAGGAAGTTGACGACTAAGCAGTCGGTAATGGGAGCCGCGACCGGCATGGGAAGCACCTGATTGTGAGGCCCCGCCCCGCCCCGCCCCGCGCTCCCCCGGTAATGAACGAAACCCGCCCAAATTAGGAAGAAATGGCGGAAAGTGGCGCGCAAAGATGAGAGGAGGGGAGGGGGAGGCGAGCGGTTGGGTGGGAGGAAGGGGGGGGAGGGGTTGCCACAGTTAAACTAACGCCCAGGGCTCTCCGCAGCCCTGGGGACGGGCCGCCGGGCCGGGCAGGGCAGGGTCCAGCACCAGCTGCAGCTCACGCTGTCCGTCCAACAATACTGCCCCGCGACCAACGGCACCCGCCCGCACCTCCTGGAGATCGCCGCAGGGAGATAGCGCTGAGGGTGCGCGAGCGAGGGGCCAGGCCAGGCCAGGCGCCTGGCGCTGCGCCGGGGCGGGGCGGGGCGGGGCGGGGCGGGGCGGGGCGGACACTTACAGGGGAGGTATACCTATAGCGGGTCCCGCGGGGCCGCGGTGTGCTGACCGGGCCGGGCCGGGCCGGGCCTGCCAGCAGGGCAGGGCGTCCAGGCTCGTAACAGAGCTATTCCAGCGCCCGCCGAAATGGGCTGCAGTGTCACCTCTTGGGGCCGGGCGGGGTGGGGCGGGGCGGGGCGGGGTGGGGCGGCCGGAGTCTGCACCCACGGAGGACACCGCCCCTCCCCCTCCCCCTCCCCGCCGCACTCTCACTCTGACTCATCCCGCGCTTCCTGTCGATAATTAATCCATAATCATTTAATTTGCTGGAGAGGCAAGGGAGACGCAGCCAGGGGGGCGGGCCCCTGGGCCCCGGGTCCGGGGGGCGGACCGATCTTGGGGGCGGGGCCCCGGGGCCCGGCAGGGCCGGGCAGGAGGCGGGGGCGGGCGGGGGCGGGCGGGGGCGGGCGGGGGCGGGCGGGGCCTGCGGTACTCGCCGCAGAGTGCGCGGTGACCCGACGCGGACACGGGCCCCGTGCGGCTGCGCCAGGGTGGACCCCTGACACCATCAGTGACAGCACGCGTAACGAATGAAAAGTGTCACCATGGTTGACAATGGTCGACAATTTTCGGAAACTTCCCTCCCTTGTCGCCATGTCGCTTGAAAATCGAAACAGATGTGTCGCCTCTAAAGATCCAAATCAGTTTTCGTCGCCATAATTTGGAAACATGTGTCTTGACACAATGAACGCAGCAGAAGTAAACGTAACTCTGTGGAGGACCACCCTGTGCATTCGGCTGCACGCCTCCCTCCCCTCCCGCTCCGTGCGTTATGAATGATCAAATGAATGGATCAGGCGGTAGGCGTAAGTGAGCCGGTTGGCACGTTCCCACAGTCAGGCTGGTGTAGGTGTGTGTGTGTGAGAGAGAGAGTGCGCTTCTACCGGCCCTATTGCCGGGGCGGGGCGGCCGGTAGGAAGAAGCGCTCCTGCAAGTAATTACTGATCCTCACACACACACACACACACGCGCTCACCGTATAATCCACGGTCGTTGAAGGCGACATGCCTCCCAAATCATGAGGGACAGGGCTGCATCCTGCCCGGCCCGGCCCAGCCCTCGCGGCCCCACACAGCTCCTCCGCCCCGCCCCGCCCGCACCGTTACGTATCACAGCTTCATCCGGAGATCTACCTTAAAATTTCTCATCCAGTTCGGTGTACAGCCATCTCCTAGGACTACGGACCTCACCTCCGCAAGTCGTAAGGTGACCCCCCGCCCAGCCCCGCCCGGATACACAACAACAAACCTCGGCGCCGGAGCGCAGAACAAAATGCCCCCTCCCCCGCTCATTCATTTTCTTTATCGCAAACCACACTCTCGAGGAGTCGCCGCGCCGCACCGATCATTTCATCAAACAATTTCAAAAACTCCCGCCTCATTATAACTGCCAGGCCAGGGCGGCCAGCATAGCGGCAAATAATAATGAAACATCCGGGTAATCGGAGGCGATGGACTGCAGCGGCGGCAGCGGAGGTTTGGGACAAAATAAAATTAAAATACATTAGTGGGGAGAGAAGAGGAACGTGGAGGGAAGGGGCAGAGGGGGGGGGGGGGGGGGGCTCTGTATACAACGTGTTTGGCGGCCGAACCGACCGACCGGTAATTACGGTGTAGCGATCGGTGGACATTGCGCTACTCGCCGGCCCAGCCCGCCGCGCCACCACGGCCATTAAGGGGCCTCCCCGGCCCGGCCCGGCCCGGCCGTATGTGGAGGCTTGCGCCCTTCACGCCGGCCTCCTGCCCAGGACACCGCCCGCCCCGCCCCGCCCCCCCCAAGGCTGCGGGGCGCCACACTGGGCTGCGCAGTGAGTGTCTCCAGAGGCGTCGGACTGCCGGAAATGAAAATCATAAGCACAGAGTAGACCATTTCTTGTCCAGTCGGAGTACGCGAGGGAGAGGCGTACGTCAGTAAAGAGCACATACGCAGCGAAGTCGAAAAGAGTGGCCGTCACCCTGAAGCGCTCTCTGTATTCCAAAGGCCACATGCCTGCGTTGAGCGGTGCTCGCACCGCCCGGGCCCGTCCGCCCGAGCCGACCGTGCACACCGCGGAGGCGGAGGTCCCCGCGGACGACGGGGCGGGGCGGGGCGGGGCGTACACCCGCGGCGCGCCCCGCCCCGCCCCGCCCCGCTGGACAATTGTCGTTTTCTGCCTCCGGCCCATCAAACCATGTGTTTACGATGTTCTGTATACGCGGCCGGCCGCCTGGTGTGGGCGAGGCAGCGGGAGCGAGCGAGAGAGCGAGCGAGAGAGCGAGCGACGCAGAAAAGGGAGGAAAAGTGAGTTTATGGTCCATTACAAAACTTGCTGAAATGACGCGGCAGCGAGGTCTTCTTCTGGATGACCTCGGCCCGGCCCTACCCGGGTGCACGGCACACGGCCCACCCTCTGGCTCCGAGCCGGGTCTCTTGACCTCCGGCCCCTTCGGGCGGGGTAGGGCGGGGTAGGGCGGGGCGGGGCGGGGCGGGGGCGGGGTAGGGCGGGGTAGGGCGGGGCGGGGCGGGGCGGGGCGGGGCGCGGTAGGGCGGGGTAGGGCGGGGCGGGGCGGGGCCGCTTCGGAGGGGATGCTCTGGTTTTCTCAGCAGAGCCTCAAAGCCCTTTAGTGTCCGCGGGAGCTACGGGGTGTCGCCCCGCCCACCCCCAAGTCTGTTAGCTTCCAGGACTCGATTTCAGCACCTGTGGTGGCATTGGCATAGCTCACCTCAGCGATGGACGCCCCCGCCCCCCTTCCCGCCCCCGCCCCCCTTCCCACCCCAGCCCCGCCCACCGCACCCCGCGGCCAGCTACTGTCCGTCCAGACTTGTGGAATGGCGCGGTGCTCTGAATACTAATTCAACCGAACACCTCGGCATGTCCAGCGCGGTGCGGCGGGGCGGGGCGGGGCGGGGCGGGGCGGGGCGGGGGCGGGGCGGGGCGGCCGCCGCTGACCGGCAGAAGTGTTTGTGTTGGCTGGCCGCAGCGCGGCGCTGCCCGCCCCGCCCGCCCCGCCCCCGCCCCGCCGCGCCGCGCCGCAGTCCAACCGCAGTGGGATGAGGAGCAATACTCGCGGCGGCGGGGCGGCCGATATCGCCAGCGCGATGCGATGTTGGTTCATGGAAATCGAACCCTTCTTGTCTGCCAAGATGGTTCGGGCGGGCGGCTCCAGGCCGCACCGCGAGGGCGCGCCGGCCAGCGGCCGTGGGAACGCCCCGCCTCACCTCACCATGGGCGCCCCGCCCCGCCCCGCCCGCCACAGACAGACTGCTCGGAGTGCTAATGGAAGCACAACGAGCTCAGAAATCAAATGTGTGAGGACCACTGGTGATACCGCAAGAGCAAGGGGGAGGGGGGGAGGGGGGAGGTGGCCATACATCTGCTACCCCTCTTCCCCTCAGAGTTCAAAACGGCGTGACCCGGGCGGGGCGGGGCGGGGCGGGGCGCGGCGGCTCAGCCCGTGCGCGGCAGCACGGCCCGGAGCCCAGCAAGGCAAGCGCTCAGCGACACTTGTGGTCGTCACGTGCGTACGATGAGGGGAGGGGTGCGGGCGGCCGGAGGAAGAGGAGGAGGAGGCCCCGCTACGTGATTCTGCTCGGGTCCTTGGCGCAGGCCATGGTCCACGGCTGGTGCAGCACGCCTCGCGCCGCCCCGCCACGCCGCGCCACTCCGGACTCATGACGGTTCCCGCCAAGGCCCCCCCAAAAAGTACAGCGTACAGATAGAAAGTGAAACGCAGCTATCCTCGCTACGGATCTCGTCTGGCCCCGGCCCGGCCCGGCCCGCGGGTCCATCGGGAGCGGCGCGGCGGCTGCGAGGCTGCTGGAGGACTGCGCCCCGTGAGAGCGCAGCCCGCGACGGGCGGGGCGGGGCGGGGCGGGGCGGGGCAGCACTGCCGCTGATGGGCGGTCAGTCCGACGCCCCGCCCCGCCTCGCCCCGCCCCGCCCCGAGGCGCAGCTCCAGTTCGCACGCCGCGCCGCGCCAGTGACTCACGACATGTTGCTTTGCGGTGTGGCCGGGCCGGGTGTGGCCGGCGCGCAGGTCGGTAGCGGACTTGCCTAAGCTGCGGTCGAGAATGGACACTTGACCGCTGGGAAATGGCCGGCAGCAAGGTAAAGGGCCCGCCGCACCCCGCCCCACCCCGCCCCGAGCCGCCAAAGCCGCCGCCGACCGCAGAGCCCCCAGCGCAGCCCAGCAGGATCACCGCGAACAGCAGAAGCCAGCGGCAGAATCATAAGGGGCGAAATGCGCCGCGGAAAAAAAAGAAAGCCCTTGACCTTGGTCGGTGCGGGGCGGGCTGCGCCTGTGTATGTGTACTCACCCGCTGGTCCTGGAGCGAGGTCCCGCCGCCTCCTTGCCGGTGTCCGAGGCCGCCGCCGCCGCTGCGGCCGCTGCGGGCGCCGCCCTGGAGGCGCACACGGCCGTGCGCACGATCAGGTCCCTGCAGGCGCGCTGCAGGCCGCGCAGCTCCGCCTCGGCCTGGAGGATGCGCTGCAGGCAGACAGGCAACAAAATCAGTCACACACAACCCTGGTCAACAGTGTTATAGAGTAACTTTTTTATACTGATTCAAATGACATACGGTTGTGTTGGACCATATTTTTACCCTATAGATCTCTTTACTTTAGTACCGTTTAAATGTTGACGAATTTCACTAATTTCACTCTAGCAATAATACGTAATCGTAGAAAAATTTCAAACCAATTCCTTTTCTAAAATTTATGTTGGGTCGAACATCTACACGAAGTGACATGTTTGACCTGGAGGATTTAGTCCCTTCACCTTTGAGTTCAAGGCTTTTAGATACTATTAATAAGCCGTCAGGGGTAACGATCAATTACACTTGATAAGAGTCTCACTAAAATCACTAAAGTTAAATATCTTTTCATGTTAAAATTATTTTTCAACACATTTAACTTTACGTTATATCATGAATAAAATTAAATACTTTTCATACATGCCAAAATTAACACTACGTCCCAAAAACTTAAAAGCAAGTGTGAAAGCAATAGAAAATATTGATAATCAAAACTTCCTAAAAAAACAGAAGTCTGCTGCAACTAACCTCCAGATCAAACAACAGGTTGACGTAGTTTCAATTTCAGCCGTTTTCCAAAAACGAACAAGAAACAATCACGGTTCGGTAATTCGGTGTATTAATGAAAGCAATAGATAATATTAATAATCGAGGCTTCCTAAGAAAACAGAAGTCTGCTGCAACTAACCTCCAGATCAAACAACAGGTTGACGTAATTTCCTTATTTATCTTGAAAGTCATCAGAATTTTTCAATCCCTTCACATTTCAGCCGTTTTCCAAAAACGAACAAGAAACAATCACGGTTCGGTAATTCGGTGTATTAATAATGTTAGAGAAATATATAGACGAGCACGATAAAAAATTCATGTTCACCGGACACATGTTCAAAAGTCACAGCCCTCGCCAAGCCCGTTCAGTTAGGTTAGGTGACTGAATCGAGTTCGATGTCGATTATAGTGTGTTTCGACGTTTCGACATTAGAGTGCGCCCCTGTGGTTTCGACTAAGAGAGGAAGAAGAATAGCGGATAGAACAAAAAGCGTCCTGATCCGCTATTCTTCTTCCTATTTTAATCGAAACACACTTTAAACGATTATACCCCGTAGCGCACAAACACTTTTTAAGCACTCATTTAAAACGTCCTTGTTTCAGATTTTGTTTAAAATGATATTCTGGAAAGAAAATAATGTAACTTCTACCAATATCAAAACATAAGCCCTCTGCGCTCCTAACTTGCAAAAAAAATCCCCCAGTAAATACTTGAAGTAACTCAAAGACTGCCTCACCTCCCGCATGCCGTCCAGCGCGCTGGAGCCGGGGCCCAGCACGGCCTCGAGCTGGCGCGCCAGGCGCCGCAGCCCCGCCAGGCGCCGCTCCCGCTCCGAGGCCTCCTGGTCCGAGCCCGTGTCCGAGATGCCCGAGTCCGACAGCGAGCCGCCCTCCGAGTAGCGCAGCGCAGCCGTCTGCGCGTCCGCCAGCACCACCAGCGAGCTCTGCAAACAGAAAGGAAAGAGATGAGCGTTCTCCAATTCAGGTCTTTGCGGAACAGTGCTGTAAATCGAGTAAAACACAGCGGTGCAAACCAGCCTGGTACCGGGCTGCGCGGGGCTGCGCGGGGCTGCGCGGGGCGCAGAGGGGTCCACGCAGGCACAACTCGATTACCTCGGCCCGCCCCACTGTGTTTCCCGCCATGTTCAAACAGATGTAACCCCTTCATCCCCCGCCCCACCCTGCCCCGCTCAGCTCCACTCACCCCTCCAGCAGGGGGTGGGGCGCGGGGCGGCGGGGGCTCCCAGACCCACCTTGCATCCATCTCCCTGGGAGCAGCGGGCCGGGCCGGGCTGGGGCATCAGCACAACCACCACATAATGAAACCCGTGGACGGCATAACAAACAAGGACCCTCTCTCTCCCACCCCCGCCCCGCCCCGCCACGCCCCCAGGCCGACCCCCTCTCCTCTCGGCCGGCTCATATCGCACTTGCGCCCAAACACACCCATTGCGCTGCATTTGGTATTGGTGGTATGGCCGCGATGGGAGGGGCGGGGCGGGGCGGGGCGGGGCGGGGGGGCGGCGGGGAGATTCCAGTGCATGTCGGCTTGGGTCGGCGTTGCGCGGCGAGGGAATGGGAGCGCGTTTTATTGTTTGCTATTTCTGCGGCTTCTGCTCTCCTCAAAGGCGAGTGACCCGTTGACCATCCCGGGGCGGGGCGGCGGGCCGGGCGCGGCGCCGACCGCGTTGGGTCAACAGTTAACTACTACTGTTGTAGCGGCTGAGACCATTAGAAAAATAAGGATAATGAGTTTGCATCGACCAGTCTCTAAAAAGAAAATAATTTCAAAAAAGCAGATGCAGATTACTTTTTTATATTGTTATATTCGTCAAGAATATTTCGATTAAAAAAACTGTTGAGTTACAAAGTGCAAGATGCGGTTGCGATACACTCTACTCTAAGTTTGATTCAAAAGTTTAAGCCAAGCGAGGCGTAGCGGGGCGGGCGGGGCAGCGACGGCTGCTTATAAAACAAGGCGGTAAAAATTCAAACATTCTGCGAGATCCGGACCATCTTCATCACGACTGAGGGAGTAAAAAAATATATAGTCGGGAGGGTGGGAGGGAGAGTGGCTCATAGGGAGGGAGAGAGGGACGGAGGGGAGGGGGAGGGTGGGAGGGAGGGAAGGGACGTGCCGCAGATAATTTGTGAAGTGCAGCAGAAGGCGGCAGAATCTTACCTCTCCCTTCGAGAGGGCAGGGAGGGGTGAAGGGGTGGCTCCCGCAATATGTTGGGCCTCTACAAGATTTATTGGCAGCCCGAGGGGAGGGATGGGGGGCTGCGGAGTGGGGGGTAGGTGAGCGGGACGCTGGCGACAAATGTGGGATGGTCCGCGCCGCCCCTGCCCCGCTGCGGGGGAGACAAGGCGGGGGGAGGGGGTCACCTAGTCGCACTGCCGACCCGACAAGACGTACAAACTTCGCATGACGTCCCTACTCACCACAATTCTTCTTTATAATTTCAACCGGGGAAATATTAACTAAAAATAATTAGGTACTCTGGTATTTCTCACTTTTTAAAAATTGTCTTACTTAGCCGATTCTACAAAAATTGACAAAAATTAGTTTTGGAACATAATGTAATGATCTGATTGATTTTTGTCTGACTTGGACGCCGCCGATATAAATGGGTACAGAGTTGTTTGTAGCCCTCCCTCCCTTCCCCCGGCCCGGCCCGGCGCGCGCTGTCACCGTGAGCCTGGCGCGAGGCTAGCGGCGCGGCGGGGCCTCAGCCGCTTGTCCTCCTGGCCTAGCCGTGTTTCATTTGCATGTAAAGTAACCGTCGTTAAGAAGCGATCCGTCTCACCTCGCGCGACCTCTCGGCTGCGCTGGCTGCGCTCCTCAGGGACGCCACACCGCCGCCCCCGGTACGGAACGCCCCACCCCCGCCCCGCCCCCGGCACAGCCCGCTCAGTTATTGGCTGCCTCCTGATTTATAAGGTCCTTTCCGCCCCTAAGATCTGTTTGTTGCTTCGCTCTTCCCTCCTTTTTTTCTATAGTTGACTCTCTCCCCTTGCTGCTGCTGCTGCTGCTGAGGGGCGGGGGCAGCGCGAGAGGTGCGAAAGAGAAGGTGTGAGAGTGTGAGGGGAGGGCGGGAACAAGCGAGAGGTTCGGAGAGAGGGCGCGGGGCGGCGCGGGGCGGCGCGGGGCGGCGCGGGGCGGCGCAGGGCGGCGCAGGGCCAGGGCGCGCTCTCTCGCGGCGCATTCCAGGGAGTGACTCATAGCCAGACTAGATCACTCCGCCCCCCTCACTCCTACTCCTCCTTCTCCTCGAGTCGGTATCGGTGCGCGAATCACACGGCGGGGCGGGGCGGGGCGGGGCGGGGCGGGCAGAGGGCCTGAGTAGCACCCGCCTCAAGCTCAGGGCGGGGCGGGCAGGGCGCCGCGTTACCCTCGACACGGCGGCGCGCGTCCGGATGACTCATCACGGCGAGTCAAACTGGCTCATTAACGCTCAACAGCTAATTATGCGTCACGGATGCGCGGTGGGGGCGGACAGGGCCCCTGTCTCTCAAACAGAGCGATATGCCCCTATCTAACAGCTTCATAACAGCTCGGCCCCGCTCGCCACGCCCCGCCACGCCCCGCCACGCCCTGACGCTTGACCCCCCGCTGACGCAGCACACTTGACGCCCCGGCCCGGCCCCTTCACTGACACCTGGGCAGGGCAGTGGGTCCGGCCCGGCCCGGCCCGCTACAGGCGCTGTCCGCCCCACCCCACCCCGCCCCGCCCCACCCCGCCCCGCCGATCAGATGGAATCAGAGCCACAGAATCTTGGAGGAGTCTGGGAGCGCGAGCGGCCAGAGCGGCCAGAGCGCGGCCCGGGTCGGCCATTAGCAGTAAGTTGGGTTCGAAAGGGGAAGGGGAAGGCGGGCTTATGAGACGTACGGGCGAACGGCAAGGCGAGAGGCCCCGGCCCCGCGCACGTGCGTGCGCGTGTGTGAGTGCACGTGTGTGTGTGTGCGCGCGCAGAGCAGAGCGCTGGTGCATCGCATCGCACATGCGCTGGATTCCTGCGAGGCTGCCTCGGGGCCCCCAACAGGTTGCACACGACGACACTTCCTTTCACCTCGCGATCTCGGCCGCCCCGCCCCGCCCCGCTGGGCACACTGGCACTCACCTGGTCTCCCTGAGCCGCGCTGTGGGCGCTGTGGACGCTGGGGGCGCTGGCGGCGCCCTCGTGCTTCTCGCTGAGCGCGCGCGCCACGTCGCGCACGGACGAGGCGACGGCCGGGGACACGGCGCCGGCCTGCAGCGCGCGGTCCACCTGCAGCAGGGCCTCCTGGTCCTGGCGCAGCGCCAGCCTCAGCTCCTGCAGGTGCTGCTCGAACTGCAGCCACGAGGCGCGCGTCTGCTGCAGCTCCTGGACCTGCTGCTGCAACCTGCAACCGCGAGCACACCGTCAGCGTCCTGCTGCAGCTCTGCAGCCCTGCAGCCCTCCCACAAGGGCGCGTCAGACACAAGTGTGTTTTTTCCGCCCCTTCGGGCGACGGCCGGTGACGTCACGGTGACTCGGCGCTAAACTGACAGCAGAGTGAGTGGGCATCAAGATGTTTGTGCTGAGGGCGCGGGGCGGCGCGGGGCGCCGCGGTGCAGCTCTGGACGCACACGGCCCCGCCCCGCCCCGCGCTGTTGACAGGGCGACAGTTATTGGCCGAATGGTCCGACGAGCAAACACCACGGGGCTGGGCCTGACCGGACTGGACCTGACTGGAGTGGACAGCCGGCCCGGCCCCGGCCGGAGGACAGGCGACCATCCCTGATGGTGTTTATTGGCAAAGGTAATGAAAGAGAGGTCAGACGCTCCCCTCTCTCTCCGCTCTCTCTCTCTCTCTCTCTCTCTCTCTCTCTCTCTCTCTCTCTCTCTCTCTCTCTCTCTCTCTCTCTCTCTCTCTCTCTCCTTTTCCCCCTGGCCGGCCACGGCGCAGTTTGCGGACGGCGGCCAAACACTTCCCCCACCCACTCACACCACCACAGCCGCGCGGGCGCCTTCGGCCGCATCGCCTTGAAAGAGAGCAAAGCAAAGAACTCTCCTCCCCCTGTAATTGCAAGGGCGATAGCCGCCGCTCCTACCCCGCGCCGCCCCGCCCGCCCCACCCCGCCGGCCATACGGCAACCGCGGCGCCTCGTGAGAAATACAGCGCCATAGGAATCAATGAGCTTATCTCGAGCAGAGTCCATCTGCGGCCTGGCCCTGCCCCGCCCTGCCCGGCGCGCTGGAGCCACATACGGCTCGAGGGCGGCGGGGGCGGCGGGGGCGGCGGGGGCGGCCGCCAGGCCTCTGGAGAGGGTAACGGCCCTGCGCCCAGCCCGCACCTACATTGCCCGCCGCGCCGCTCCGACACGAGTTACCTGGTCTTACCCCACCTTCAGCTCCTTACCATACACCTACCCCTGGCCCCCCGCAGTCATAGGGACACGGCGGGGCGGGGGCGGGGCGGCCCAGTCCGTCTCGCAGAGCCTGAATACCAAGCAGCATCCCCTCCCCGACCCCTCCCTACTTCCCCCGCCCCGCCCCGCCCCGCCCCGCCCCGCTTCTCCGCCTCGCCCCCTCTAATTCCCACAAGCAATGCCCGCCTAACTAGCGCAGCACAGCGAGCGAGCGAGCTGCTGACCAAAAGGGACCCTAATATGATCAGGCTACCTCTCCCCACCCCACCCGCGCCCAGCCCCTTCGAGCTCACCCAACTTTTCCTTGGCTGGTCCTCCCTCCCTCCCTCCTTCCTTCCCTCCCTCCCTTCCTCCCTCGCCCGCCCTGAGCACAGCGGACACAGCCGCTTCTTCGCCGTGGCAGCCCACACACACCCGCAGTTTGCTTTGGAAGGCTTGTCCACTCGCTGGGGCAGGAGGCTTGCTGTGGAGGCTGGAGGTCACCCTCTAAAACCCAGCCGCTAAAAGCAAAAGCCACAGCTTGCTGCCACGACCCCTGGCGCTGTCGAAAGGCTCAACCTCCCGATACAGCGGGGCCCCTCTCCTCCTGCATTACAACATGCAAATGGCTGGAATCACGAGGGCTTTGGCCCCGCCCCGGCCCACCCGGCCCGCCCGTGCGGTCAGCAAGCGGTCAGCGCTGCAAGCGCCCGGCGCCAGGCCAGGCGCCCGCACACGCCAAAAAGAGGGGAAGCTGGTTCAGCAAACACGTTCGCTACTACAGCAAACAAGTTTTAATACCTCTGACAATTGTTTAATATTTACTGTATTAGCGCAAAATAAAAGAAATAAAAAGCTAAAACAACAATTAGAGGTATAGCGAAATGCTTATGCTGTCAACATTGTAGCAAACGTGTTTACTACCCCAGCTTTCCCTACTTTTTTTTTTTTTTTTTTTTTTTTTTTTTGGCGTTCGCGGAGATACTATAATCCTGCACCAGCGGCCAGTAGGACGTCTGCTGAAAGTTTTAAAAGAAAAACATTTTCGATGCACTCGACTCACATGTCCTCGGTGTCGTCGTAGAGGCGGTAGAGCTCGGTGAGCTGGTCGCGCAGCTGGTGCGCCTGGGGCTGCAGGGCCGGGGCCTGCAGGGCCGCGGCCTGCACGGCCTGCGCCAGCCCCAGGGCGCCGCCGGCCCCGGCCCCGGCCGCGGCCCCGGCGCCGCAGCGGTGTACGGCGAGGTTGAGCGCGGCCAGGCGCTGCCGGCGCCGGTCCCGCACCGCCTCCAGGGCGCCCTGCGACAAACAACAACAACAATGTGAACAACGCTGTGAATAATGCACGGACGCGCCGGATTTAAATCGCTGCAGCCGAGAGGCATCGCGCCGCGGGCCGGGGGCGGCAGAGCATCTGCTGGGGGCGGCAGGCGATCACATGTGCAGCGCCACAACACAATTTATTCACCGCGCCCCCGCCCGCCCCGCCCCGCCCCGCCGATCACATCCCGGGGTGAGCCTCACCGGCCTGCAGATGTACCGCACCATTTTTACTTGTCGGGGATGAAGGAGGCAATAGCCCCCGGGCGGGGGCGGCGCGGGGTTGGGGGCGGGGGCCGGCAGGGGCGGTGCGAGGGGCGCGTGGCGGGGGTGGCGGGGAGTGGCGTGGCGTGGCGTGGCGGGGCATCGAGGGCACCACGTGACCAGCGCCGGACCACCGCGCCGGGTCAAAAAGGTCCCCACAGACCCACATCCCGGCGGCTACGAGTGAAATTCCGGCTGAACTCGAGGGGGAGGTGGGTATTGGGCGCCGTCCGGGGGCGGGCCGGGGGCGGGCCGGGGGCGGGCCCGGAGGCGGCTCGGCTGGGGGTGGCCACGGCATACGCCGCGCGAGTACTGTGTTCTGTTTGTTGACCCCTCATCTACCACGCTTGACGGCGAGCAGGCACCGCTGAGGCTGGAGTTCACCCATGTGCCGGACTCGCGCACATGCGACACGGAAGCCCGCAGGTTAATTCAAAGCGGCTGCTGCGGAATTCCTCATGCCTCGCAGAGTTCTTTTGCAGGATCGTAGTGCAAAGGGCCCTTTTCATGCCGCCTCCAACTGCCATCCTAGCCCCCTTCCTCCCCCTCCTCCCTCACCCAGCCTTCTATTCAGATGGAATTTTTGCGTGCGCTTAGCTGTGCCCTGCGCCGCGGGCGGGGCCGGGGTGGGGCCGGGGTGGCCCGGGGCGGCGGCCGGGGAGCCCTATTTGACCAGAGGTCACTTGCCCGCCGGTCCCAGGGGGACGTCCCCGCGGCCCTGGAGGTCGCGGAGGGCCTCCCTCTGCCCGCCGCGCCCCGCCGGGCGCGCGCCCTGCCCACCCCCGAGCGCAGCCCTAGCGGCAGCCGCCCGGGCCATAACAGTGGATAATTTATACGGGGTGAAGGGGACGAGGTGGCGAACAACTCCAGGGACGGCGCTGCGCGGGGCGCGGCCGCCTCCAGTGCACTCGTTCTGGACACTTGGCAACACAGTTCCAGGCACCTCTGGTCTAACGGCATGTCTGAAAACTCCGGGACGCTTTTTCCTTGTCCACGGCAGCCTTAGCTCTCCCCGGACTAGGCTCGGCTGGACACCATCCCGCCGTCGACGGCCTTGTCCTCCGCCTCCGCCACTAAAACAGCCCCGCTAGGCGCCTCGCCTCGGCGCGCCGTCCGCCCGCACTCCGCAGATTGTCTCCATAAGGCCGGGCTGAGTGTCTGCGAGGCGCGCATATACTGGGCTGGGGGCCAAAGCCGGACGGACAGCGCCGGGGCGGGGGCCGGGGCCGGGGCCGGGGCCGTGGCCGGGGCCGAGCACAGGGCCCAGAGTCGCTGAAAGTCTCGCTGAAAGCCTCGAGCCCTCTCGCAGGGAGTGCGGGGCGGGGCGGGGCGGGGCGGGGTGGTTGCTCCCCTCCCCGCGAGCCTCTGTGTGGGGCGGCATCAATGTCCATCTACAGAAGATTTACAGCCAACTGGACCGGCTGCTGCAATCCTGGCGGACCTCTATCCTCCTCTATCCCGCCCAGCCCCGCCCCGCCCCGCCCCGCCCGCCGCGGCGCCCTGCCACTACATTCCGCGGCCCAGCCCGGCGCGGCCCGGGCGGGACAACGCTCACTGATGAGATATTAATCCCATAGTGATGAAGCATTAAGCCTCATAGAGGAGCGGCGCGGCCAAGATTGAGGGATCGATGTGGGGCGGGGCGGGGCGGGGCCGGGCCGGGCGGGACGTGTGCATGCGACATTACAAGCATTTGTGGCCAGTTATTGGCGATCACGTGACGTCACGGCGCCCTAATAACGCGCGGGGGACGGGAGCGGAGGAGAGGGTTGTGCGGGTGGCGCCCCACCCCGCCCCGCGTGCCACTGGTGCAGCTAATGACGGAACAATGCCTCATGTACAAAGGGTACGCCCCGCCCCGCCCCGCCCCGCCCCGCCCCGCCCCGCCTAGCCCCACGGCCCACCACGCCCCCGCCGCGCCCGGCCCGGCCCGACAGGCTCCAGTCCGAGCTCCCGAGCTCTCCGCGAGAATATGGAGAAATGTTTTTTACGGATTTTTCTGTCTGTGCCAGAGAGGCCCTTCTCCCACTGCCACTGCCGCCGCCCCGCCCCGCCCCGCCGCGCCGCGCCAGCCCGCCGGCCCCGCTGCCTTTCCCTCCCGCTCGACTTTATGCGGCTAAAATATCCTACGTCAAATTCCCTTATTCCAGGCACGTACGGACCTCCCCTCCCCTCCGCCGCGCCCCACCACCCCCGCGCCGCGCCACGCCGCGCCTCCCCCCACCAGACATGACTACGCTTTTACTCGCCGAGGGGAGAGGGGGAGGAAGTGAATGCGGAAGTGAAGGATAAGGGAGGAACCGATAGATAAGGAATGAGTAGACTGCCCGGAGCAGACCGGAGCGGCTGCGAGGAGAGGAGAGGAGAGGAGGAGCCGAGCTGTCCGGGCCGGAGTCAGCCGGAGCCGCCGCCGGAGCCGTCGGGGTCCGGAGTGTGAAGGGCCGCGCCGCGCCGCGCCGCGTCCGACTTGTCCGGAGCAGGCCGGGCCGGGCTGGGCGGGGACAGATGCGACAGATTGAGACTAAACTCGCTGCTCCGGCGGCAGCTCCGGTGGCAGCATGGACCTGGAGCGCATGCTACAGTGCTCGTAGCCGTTGGACAACTGATCTGACTCGGATGAACAGAGATTGCCACACTTTGAAAGGCGGCTTCTATATGTGCGTTTCAGACAGGAGTTTCGTCAAAAATTGCACGTATTGAACAATCTACCGGACAGAAAGTATTGCTACTCAGAATGAGGTAGTAGACAGGGGGCTCATTCATGTTCGTTTTCCAAGTTTCACGTTACTAGGTTGAGAGGCGGCGGCGCAGGGGAAGGGAACACCAAGAGTGTTCATAGACGCAAGCATGCTTCTCCGCAGCGCGAGGTATCTCCGGTTTCGGGAGGGTGTCCTTAGGGCCACGGAGTATCTCCAGGAGGGGCGTGCGAGGTATGCCCTTGCAGGACCTGATCTTGATGCGGCGGGGTATCTGCAGGACACCCCATCCCACTGCTTGCGCGCGGGGTCTCTCCGCGAGGCGCGGCGCGGCGCGGGGTATGGCCGGCGCTGCGCGGCGCGCTCTCGCCCACTCACTCACCTTGGCCGCGCTGATGCGCTCGTCCAGCTGGTCCAGGTCGCCGAGCTGGTCCGCCGCGCCGAGCGCTGCGCCGCGCACCCGGAGCAGCTCGTCCCGGAGCGCGTCCATGTCCTTCCGGAGCAGCTTGTCCGCGCGGCCCTGCAACGAGCCCCAGCCGCGCGCCAGGCCTGGAACAGGAACAAGCAGTGTCAGGTCAAGGCGACCTTAGCAGAAACCTGAAAAATGGGTTCGTTTTTGACGCGGGTTTTTCACAGACTCTACTCCCCATCTTATCGCCCTATTTTGGCAGCGACATCCCCGCCCCGCCCCGCCCCGCCCGGGCGCCCTGGAGCCAGCGCGCGGTCCCCGGCCCAGCCCGGCGCAGCCCGGCCCGTGGAGGAGTGGCTTTCTCTGCACGGCAGGCCGGGCCGGGCCGGGCCACGGGCAAAAGTACAGACACGGACTCGAAACGAGTTTTACGCGATTCGGGGGGAACGTGTACGTTATCTCATTGAGGAGAAGTCTTCCGGCCCGGCTCGGACGCATCGAGCCTAATGTGAGCAGGTGAGTGAGAGCGCGTGCCGGCGGGGCGCGGCGGGGGCGGAGCGTCAGTCAAAGGACAAACAGTATAAGGGCACGAGAGTATTTCTGAGTTGGTTGTGCGCTTGAAGGCCGGTAAGCAGCCTTGGCCCGCCTCGGCCCCCGCAAACAGGATGGCCCAGCGCAGGGCAGCGCAGCGGCGGGGCTTCAGCTGGGCCCTGCTCAGCCCTGCCCTGCCAGCTCTGCCAGCGCGGCACAACAGGTGCACAAGCACAGCCCTGCGCTCTGCACTCGAGGCGGCACCAGAGGTGGACAGGACAGCGTGGACGCATGCCCAAGGTCGAGAGGATCAGCTCATCTGATAGCCAGCCGAAACAGACTGGCGAGGAAGCGGAACGCCGCGGAGGGGCGGGGGAAATAAATAAGGAAAGGAAAATTCGCATCACTAATTCGAGTGGATATCAGAAAATAAATCTCAAATATTTCTTTACTCCCCCCTTTTTTTTTCTCCCAAGTGCTTTCTAATTCGGGCGACCGCGGCAGACGCGCGCCTCTACACACCGCCGTGCACCCCGGCAGCGCGGCGAGAGCTGGGGCCGGGGACCGGGGCCCGGGCCCGGGGAGGGGGCGGAGCGGGGTCCCCTGCACTGCTCATTAGTGAGCTGCAGGCCTGCTGCTGCAGGCCTCCTGCAGCAGGGCCGCAGAGACGGAAGAGACGCACAACAGGACTCGCGCTGCCGGGCCGGGCCGGGTCCGGTCTCCTCCGCGTGTGCGATACAGCCTCCTGTATGTCCTGCGGGTCCTGCGGGTCCTGCGGGTCCTGCGCGCCGGGCCTTAATAGGGCAGAGCCGGGCATGCTAGGAACGATGCAAACAATGGGATATTTCACTGAGTCCCTGGGCCAGAAGAAAGTCATAAACTGGTAGCACAAAAACCGGAACCAGAAGCTAAATATACGAACAGACGAGGTATGAGAAACGTACGTGGTTTCATTCAAAACACCCAATCAACGCCGTTAAGCCACGTAAATTTCTCATACAACGATGAATCGCATTCAACTGCCTGGTTCCGTATTCGTACTTCCATTTTACTTCTTACTCCCGGCCCTGCGGGATTCAGTGAGATACCCTGTTTCTGCCATAGTCAACGCGATGAGAGTCGCGCATCTCATCTCGCCCCGCACTGCTGCCCGCTGCCGCCCGGTGCAGCCAGACCCCGCCCCGCCCCGCCCCGCCCCGCCCCGCCCCGCGCCGCCCCGTCCCGCCCCGCCCCGCCCAGCCCCACCCTGCCCCGGCCAGGCCCGCGGCCACCACCATGACCGTTTAATTAATGGCGCCTACGCTACGCTACGCTACGCGGCCCGCAGGTCCGTTTGGCCCGCGAGACCAGGGAGAGCCGGAGGAGAAACTGCACCGGGGCACCGAAAAGAAAGGAAAATGGGTTAGACCATTCACGTGTTCACATAATGTAAGTGCGTGCGCCCCGCCCCGCTCACTGCGCGCGGTTTCCTTTCGATGAACCCAAATAGTGGACCGGATGTTGCGGCAGTCCCAGAGTCAATAGAGCGCCCCCAATCTCTCTCTCTCTCTCTCTCTCTCTCTCTCTCTCTCTCTCTCTCTCTCTCTCTCTCTCTTCCTCCCTCTCCTCCCCTCTCTCCGTTCCCGCGCCGTGACGAGGCCTTCCCCCTTGCTCTGCAGCGGATGTATGTATCACGGCACGTAACATCCACTGGAAAAAAATTTCTAAAAGACTAAAATGGTGGCCGTTGGCTCCAGCGCGGGCCGGGCCGGCCGGGCCAGGCGGGGCTCTGCTCCTGTCCTGTCGCAAGCGGTCCCCGCGGCCGCGCCGGGCCGTGCGCTGCGGTCCCGTAAGGCACGGCCAAAGTAGCGCACTCGAGCGGCCGGCCGGGGCGGGGCGGGGCGGGCGGGGCGGCTGGAGAGTACGAGGGATAAGACAAAAAACGGGGACCAACGGATCACCAGATAAAAAAAAAAGAAAGAAAGAAAGAAAGAAAGAAAGAAAGAAAGAAAGAAAGAAAGAAAGAAAGAAAGAAAGAAAGAAAGAAAGAAAGAAAGAAAGAAGGAAAGAAAAACAATGTCACCGTGTACCTGGTGTAACGGAGTAGATGCTACGGTGTTCCGGGTTTGCATACCCGCTTCTCCCGTAAGGCACCATGGCCCCTGCGGCCCAAACGAGTACATGCAAGCCCGCAACACTGTAGCGTCTACTCTGTTACACCCGGTCAGGTACATGCGAGCCCCTGCCAGTGCCGAGGTAGGCAGACCCGCACAGCCCGAGAGTAGTAGTGGTGCCTAGCCAGGCTTCGCGGGCGCTGGGGGGGGGGAGTTAGTAAAGGTGTGCAAAGGAAGAAAGTGGTCTGAAAAAAACTGATAACTTTGAAAGCACCAAAGCAAGGTAGCATATCTGCAGTGCGGCCCTCCCCAGCCCCGCGCGCGGACACACACACACACTCTCACACACACACACACACAGTATTATCTCATTCGCGCCAGGCGATTGTTCTCGCGGAGAGAAACGGTCGTCACTCAGACGTAACGGACCAACGCAACGCAGAGGTACCGGGGGGAGGGGGACACAAACGCAGCGCGCGGAACGCAAATGAACCACGCCTACATTTTGCGCATAGGGGCCTCTGCGGAAAGGAAGGATGCACGGCGCGGGGAACCAGCACGTCGCGGCGGGGCGGGGCGGGGCGGGGCGGGGCGGGGCGGGGCGAGGCGCGGCGAGGCGGGGCGAGGCGGGGCGGGGCGGGGCGAGGCGGGGCGAGGCGGGGCGAAGGTATTTAAAGCTGTCTGATCTCAAATTAACGGTGCTAGAACTGGATCGACAAGCTTCTGGGTCGCACGCGCACCGGTGCATGTGTGTGTGAGAGGCAGTGAGGAGGTAACGACAACCCGCCCCAACACGTGCGGCTCGCAGTAGAGGTGCGGCAGCCCGGCCCGGCCGCGGGCGTGCAGAAAAAACTCAACGCCACACAAAGCATTTAGCAGTCATTATATCTTTTTGCACACACAGCTATTCAGCCTGTGCTATCAATAATTCCTCACTGCCAACCGTTGCGACTAAAAGCGACTTTAAAAAGTGCCCCAGGAATTACGACCGCTGTAAGCCCAATTATGGCAACTATTGCAAGTAACCGACGACAAGTTTGTGTTCGACAGCCACCATAGTGTGAGTTAATTTTCAGTAGTACTTATTAAAATTTAATACGTATTGCGAGCAACCACCGCTACTGCTTAAAGAAGCACTCGTCATTAAAGAGCGAATCCCAGCCGCGGTGCGCGGGCAGGCGCATGGCGCCGGGGGGGGAGGGCTGCTGGAGGCGACCCGCCGGGCCGGGCCTGGCCGGGCAGGGGGACGAGCTCGCCGATCTGCAAGTGAAATAGGCCTGGTCCATCCACCTGGCCCACCGGGTCCGCCTGCTGGCCTGCCCGGCCCTGGGCTGGCCTAGGCCATGAACAGCAACGGCACGCCCCGCCCCGCCTCGCCCACACGGCAGCTGCAGGTGCCCCGCCCCCCGCCCCGCCCCGCCCCGCCCCGCCCCGCCCCGCCCCGCCCCGCCCCAGTGGCGCCCAAGGTGAAGCCGTCACGCCGGGCCGCGGCGCGGCGCGGACCATTTGGGGAGACTTTACTGCGTCCCCGGAGGCGTGGCGTGGCGCGCGCCAGTAGACTGATTCCGGTGCACGCACTCGTCGCTCCGTCTCTCTAGCACCCTACGGCATACTCTTCGAGTGCGAGAGAGGCAGGGCGACGAAGGCGTGCACCGGAATCGGTCTACAGGGCAGCCGCAGGCAGCCGCCTGACTCCGAAGGATGGTTTCGTCGCTCTGTCTCTGTCCCACTCGTGGAGCGCTCCGTATAAGTGCGAGAGAGACAGAGCGACGAAACCATCTCTCGGAATCAGGCGACAGACAGGCAGGCAGGCTGCGTCCTTGCGACCCGCGGGGCGCAGCTGTGCACACGACACGGCACGACACGGTACAGACAATGTGGCAGGGGGCACGCCCCCGGCCCGGCCCGGCCCCCGGACCACCGGCGCCGCGCCACACAGCGCCGTGCCGTGCCAGCGCCACCCACGCCCTCTCCCGCTAGCGCCGCAGCGCAGCGCCGCGCCAAACCGTGAGAGACAAGTCAGCAGCACGAAGCTCGCGAGAGAGTTGCTGCTCGCTCACGCCAGCGCGCCGTGCCAGCGCAGCCCGGCCACAGACACGACGTGGAGCGCGGCCCTCACCTTCCACATCGTACGAGTCGCGGACCTCGAAGGCGTCGTCCACGGCGTAGCCCTCGTCCACAAAGTCAACCAGGTTCACGTTGACCCCGATGCTCGCCCGGGCCGGGCGGGGGGCGGTGTCCGCCCGGGGGGCGGGGGCCGCGGCAGACAACATGGAGGCGGTGTGACAGTCGACGGCGTACGCGTGACGTAGGAGAGCACCTCCCAGTTAGTCACCCGACTCACAGAGGGACTCTCCCGTTACATCACAGTCACACGACCGGCGGGAGACTGTCCGAGGACTGCCCGTCACATTATAGTCACACGACGCACAGGGGACTGTCGGTGGACTGCCCGTCACATTACAGTCACACGACGCACAGGGTACTGTCGGAACACTGCCCCGTCACATCACAGTCACACGAATGCCCCGTCACACGACGCACAGGCCAGGTGACTCGCCCCGTCACGGCACGCGGCCCGCCCGACTCTGCCGCAGCGCAGAGTTCCCCTGACAGCCGCGCCGGCGGCGCACTCGCTACTGCCGCATGCTGCCGCGCCGCGCCGCGCCGGGCAGCCCCGCGGAGCGCGCAGCGGAGCCGGCGTCCCTCGCGGCGCGGGGCGGGGCGGGGCGGCCCCCACTAGCGGCCAGGGCAGGGCAGTACAGGGGGGCAGCGTCCCGTCCCGTCCCGCACTGATAACGCCACCCCTGCCAGGTGCAGCCGCCTGCTGCCCGGCCCTGCCGCTGCTGCCGCACCCGGAGCACCTCCTCACGGAGTGCTACCGCCAGGGTGTTGGTGTTCCCTGCGCACTGGGCATGCCACCCCTCCCCGCTGCCCTCCAGGGGCCTATGGCCCCGCCCTGTCTATGGCGCACCGCCCCTGGTCGCTAGGCGACCCCGCAAGCACGCGACCTGTTCGTGAGGGAGACGGGTGCGGGACGGGAGGGCAGAGTTCCGGGCCGGGCCGGGCAGGCGAAACGAAACATGACGATGTAAATGTTCCAACGATGCAGGGTATTCAAACTCGTTTGAAAAGGCAAAACTATAAAATGAACGACAGCGGGTATGGCATCCGCAGACTCACAACATACGTGTGGGCCCGTATGCCCCACCCTGCCTGCCACTCCCTCCTGTCGGTAGTCGCGGCTCACTGAGCGGCACCTCGCCACGCCACTGTGCGAGCGGAAGGTCAAGCAGCTGGCCGGTGCGGTGCAGTCACCTTCAAGGTGTGCATGGAGCTCGTGCGCGCCCCGCCCAGCCGGTGTCGCAGAGTCGTATGGGATTTCAAGCAGGGAGCAGTCCTGACATCTAACTCCACAACTGGACGATTTATTGCTTTCGTTTCTAGACATTTCGGAATAACGAAGATAAAATAGGAGTGCTCGGGCCCCAAAAAGCGCCCCATAGTAATGATGCACGGTTCAAAAGAGAAAAGAAAATACGAAAATACAATCGCGAGGAGCCCTCGCCGCGAACGATGCATTCTCTTGTCCCAGCGTAGCGCAGCGCAGCGCGGGGCTGGACCGGCCGCAGTCCCAACCCAACAGACACAGTACTGACTCACGCGAGTCACCGCCACCGCCGCGGCGAGGCGCGCCGCCCTACAAGGAGGCCCAGAGGCCGTATAAGGTTATCTCTCTCGTTACGCACTTTCCATGTCCCGCAGGACACTTAATTTCCTACGGCTACGTAATCATTCTTGTTCTATCCCCCCCCCCCAAAAAAAAAGTACTTCTTATTGCAGTGTCCTGATAAATTGTTGGGAATGTTTCAAAAAATAAGTGTTACGATATTTTAAGCTGAGAGGAAAAATACTCATAAGAGAGTCCCCGATTTCTGAGGGCAACCCGAGGTGAGAAACTCGTTCTACTCGTTCTGGATTTATCCTGCGACAACGTGGAGTACAAGCAACATTGCGCACGGGGTAAGGACGGCGTCGTTGCGCGGGGTAGCGCGGCGCCTCTCGGCGTCAGATCGGGCTGGGCTGGGGGCGGGCCGCGGCCGCCAGCAGTGCGATGTAGGTTGGGCTGCCTAACCCCACGGCGCACAGCGCCCGCGGACAGACCACGCGCACGGCGCTAGTGTACTCACCAGCGATGTCTCTGCGCTCCTGTGGAGTCAGTCTCGATCTCACTTCTGGATCTTCCAGTATGTCGTTCAGACATCGGCTATTCTCGCTGCACGTTTGGAAGAAGTCCGCCTGCAATGACGACAGAAAAGAGTCAGAACTATCGCTTTCGGACACACTGGGCACCGGTCAAGGCATCATTCCCATGCCCACTGGGAGGACACCGCGGATAAAACAGTGAAAAATCCCGTGGAACAGTAATGGGATCCCTCGGTTCCCGAGAGACGGTGCCCTCCACGTGGTGCACGGTGCTGCACTTACGTAGTCTCTCCCCAGGATGAGGATGGTGGCCGCCGTCAGGTCGCCGTCCAGCACCTGCCCGTGCCGCTCGTACTGCGCGCGCGACTGGCCCACCCGCCGCCGGAGCTCCTCCAAGTCCGAGTCGCTGTCGGCGTCCTCGCGGTCGGGCTGATCGACGCAGAACCGAAAAAGCTCGTTAGAAACGCAGGAAACGAGAAACGAGTCACATTGAGACGAAACCCAAACGCGCGCGCGTTGCCGTGGCGTGGCGTGGCGTGGCGCGTGACACCCACCCTGACGCGGCGGCGGTGCGGCGGGGAGCCCGCGGGGGAGCCGCCGTTCGGGTTGGTGCTCAGCGAGGACGCGCAGTCGCTGTCCAGGAACGCCCGGTAATCGTCGCCGAACTCCAGGAGTCTGCGGGCGGCCTCGGGGTCTGGCGGGTCCTCGCTGTATGGCTCGCTCAGGTACTTTTCCTGCAAGAGGGCAAATTGTGGAAAACTTACACGAAAGTTTGGAATAGATGGCGTTAAGCACAACTCCCAGCGTAAGCGGAAATGTCGTCGGGTGCTTCAAGGTCACAAAATGACGACTCCAAGACGCCCTTCTCCCGTGGTTCACAGTGAAGAAATAAGTACCTGGTAGCTGTCCCAGGACGCCTGCTCCGTGCTGTGGATGCTCATCTTCTCGACGTCGCTGCCCAGCACGCCCGCAGCCCCCGCGGCGCCCACGGCCCCGGGCGCGCCGGGTCGGCGGCGCACGCGCAGCGCCACGGAGATGGCGCCCTCCTCGGGCCCGAGGCGGAACACGGGCGGCTGCAGGCCGGGCCCGGTGGCGGTGCCGGCGGGGGCCGCGGCGGGCAGCGCCGACGCCAGGGCCGCGGCCAGCGCCGCCTCCTCCTCGTCCGAGCTGCTGGACGCGCGGCGCAGCGGGTCCGCCCCCACCGCGGCGCCCGCCGCCGCCCCCACCCCCGCCGCACCGCAGAACGACCCGGACTTGACGAGCGTCAGCGGGTGGCGGCCCGGCGAGGACAGCGGCGTGCCCGGCGTCAGCGGCGAGTCCGGCAGCGGCACCACGCCGTCGGAGCCGGAGTCGCACCTGCGCGACTGCTGCGGGTGGTGGACAGTCAGGGCATCAGGTCAGAGGTCAGCTGGCCGCAGCTGGCCGGCGGCGGAACAGTGACTGCAATAACGTACCGTTCGCTTCCGGAAGCGCAGCTTGCGCCGGCGTAGCGAGCCCGCCGCGGACCCGGAGCCCGGGGTGAGCTCCTCGCGGGCGTGCTCCTCCACGGTGGACGAGGAGGCGCGCAGCTCGGTGGCCTCGCCGCCCGAGGCGAGCGTGGCGGGGGCGGGCGCCGCCAGCCGGTGCAGCGCCGACTCGGAGATGGAGAACTGCGCCAGCGGCTCGGCGCCGGCCAGCCCGGCCAGCGCGCCCCGGGGCAGCGTGGCGGCCAGGTGCGACAGGCCGGACACGCTCCACGGCCGACTGGCCAGCAGCCCGCGGTGTGGGCGCCGCAGCGTCACCTGCAGCAGCACGACGGGGGCCGTCAGGGGACCGTCAGGGGACGCACGGGGGCGGGCAGGAAGAGATGGCCCTCGAGCCTCGCAGCGCGCAGCGCAGGCTTACCTTGGCCGAGTGGCACTCCGAGTGCAGCCGCGGCGCGCGCTCGCTGGCCGGCGTGTCCAGGATGGCCTCGGTGGAGCCCGCGGACAGGCCAGTCGACAGGGCGACCTCGCGGTACGTCGCCACGCTACAGTTGTGCGCGTCCTCGGAGGACAGCGACGCGCGGTCCTCCTCCGACGAGTCCTCGGTGTACTCGCCGCTCGCGTCGCAGCTATCCGGCGGCTGTCGGGTATAGAACAGAGTCGTGAATTTCACAGCCGACTACGTTGCGAACAGGCGTTTTCGGGGCAGTGTCGCAGGCGCACCTGTCCGTGCTGTGCGCTGAGCCACTGCTTGGTCCTGGCGAGCTTGACGGCGCGCTGGCGACCGGAGCTGACGGAGGCCTCGAGGCGCAGCGGCAGCGGCTCGAAGCAGCGGGCGGCGGCCTGGGCGCGCAGCGGCGGGCCCGCGGGCGCCACGAGCGCGGCCTCCTCGGCGCGGGGCAGCGCCTCGGCCTGCGCCCCGCACCGCCGCACCAGCTCCTCCGCGCCCAGCACCAGCCGCTGGATGCTCTCGCTGCGCGCCGGCGACAGCTTGGGCACGCCGTCTGCAAGCGGCCGGAGGTCAGCACAAGTGTTCAAAGTAACAACTAAGGCTAAAGAGGGAGCCAGCGCGCGAACGGTACTTACTTTGCCTGCCATTGAGACTGCCGTTGAGACTGCCGCTGAGGCTGCCGTTGAGGTTGCCGTTATAACTGACACTGTGGCGGCCGTTGAACGTGCCGTTGAACGAGCCGTTGACGCCTATGTTGCCGTTGGTGATGTTGAGGCTGTCGGTCATGCTGCCGTTCAGGCTGCTGTTGAGGCTGCCGTTGGCCCTGGGCCCCGTGCTGCCGTTGCCGGTGCCCTGCTGGTACGTCCACTCCTCGTCCGTGTCCGACGTCGAGGTGCCGTGCCTTCGACGACCGCCGTCGGACGTGTCGAGGACGGCGACGTTATTGTTGATGTTGTTGCGGCCGTCGTCGGGGTGCTCGGACAGCTCGTCGTCGAGGGGCATGTTGTCCTGGCGGTCCGAGTCAGTGTCCGTGTGTCGGAAGTAGTAGTAGGCGCAGTTGGGCTGCGTGCTGAACCTGCGCAGCGCGCCGAGGGCAGAAAGGCGTGTTGAGTTGATGGAGCGCTAGAGTCTAGACGCGCTCCTTCGCCAGAACAGACACGGCAGGCAGCAGGTTTCTCGACCGGGCGGGGAATAAGAAATCTGCCACAGTTTTGCGCTCCCGACCCGACCCGACCCCGAGACTCTTAGTTAATGAACGGCTTTTCACGGGGCAGGGCCCGGCAGACAACGGCAGAGATATCCACCCTCCCGGTCCAGTTTCGGGCCGCCCGTCACACCCATGACAGATCGGCCCCTCCCCTCCAGCCGCGGAGGGGTCACTCATGCGAAAAAGGTAAAAAAAAGAGAAGAACTTGAACTTTTTAAGGCTGGAGTAGAGTGTACTGATGAAAAAAAATATGCGGTTACAAAACTTGACATGGGCGTTAGGCTTGGGCCGGCCACGCGCCGCGCACGGGCGAGCGCTCCAGGGGCTCCAGGGCTCCTCTCCAGGCCGGTGTCCGGCTTCTCCGGGAGGCAGGAGGACTTTCACTGGACACGGCAACGCCTTGGCATTGCTCGGCACAAAGGGAGAGGCATGAACCATGACTGAAAAGGGATTGAGGATAGAAGAATAGAAGCCTCGGGGCGGGACGGGCCGGGCCGGGCCGGGCGGCTGTGTCCCCCGCGGGTCGCGTCCGAAGGGGCCGGCCCGCGTGGCTCCGGAGCCCTTGCAGGCGCTCCGGGCCGGGCTCCGGGCCGGGCTCCGGACTGCGGCCCCGCATTGTCTCGCGCTCTCTATAAACATCTTCCAGGCGTTCCCTGCCCGGGCGTTCCTTCCGCACTTTTAACACACAGCTCCGGTTACGGTTTCTCCAGAAACCTTTTCCCTCCCCACCTTTCCCCGTGCCGGGCCTGAGGTACGTACACGCTGCAAACCGAGCAAAATCAGAAAGCGTCCAGACAAACTAACATCTCCAGAGGAGCGTGACAGTGTACCCCTTGCCACTGCCGCACACCTCGCTTAACAAAGTAGCCCCCGCCCTCCATTTCATCTCCAGCTCAGCAGCCTCCTGTCGCCGGGTCCTCTCTGCTTGAGCGACGTCTGGACCAAAACGAAAGAAAAAGAACAGCGGGTGCCTGCCTGCCTGCCTGCCTGCCAGGCCATCAACATGACAAAGGCCTCGCTGAACTGGTTTAAATTCGCTGAGGCCGGCCGGCCGGCAGGCCCCTGCTGCACTGACAGTTGGCTCACCTGTCGTCCCGGAGCACGGCGGCGTTGATGTTGGCGGTGCCGACGCTGCTCAGGTTGTGGTTCACGTCGGCGTCCAGCTCGGCGGCCATGTCCTCCTCGGCGGGCGGTGCCGGCGGCGGGGGGCTGCCCCGCGGACGGCCGCACTTCCGCCGACGCTTGACGCTCGCCTGCGGACAGGGCAGGACAGGGTGAGGCAGGGCGGGGCGGGCTGAGCGAGGCGAGGGGCCCGCTGAGCTCCGGGCGGGGCGGGGCGGGGAGGGGCGGTGTCGGTATCTCACGCACGGGATCGCCAATTATTGCGTGCCAAACGCCTCGCTCGCGCGGAACTTTCTTCGCCGGGGAAGACGGTATAATCGCCTGTTTCGCGCGCCGAGGGTCCGGGCCCGCCCTGCCCCGCCCCGCCCTCCACGACCGTGAGGCGTGGGGCGGAGCCGCCAAATTCAAACACGCAAATAACCATTTCGGCGACCTGCGGCCCTGGCCTGCGCGAAGCGAAGCACCTGAGGCTCCGCGGGGAGCCGCGGCGGGCGTCTCGCACGAAATAAACCCTGGGCTTACGTACCATAAGGCGCGCGATTGCTTGGTAAAGAAAAACAAATACCCCTTCCGTCCACAAAAAGACTAGCATTTAGGCATTTTAAAAAGAAACAAGTCAACGCGGGTTGGCAGGAAGACGGCTACAATCATTCTTAAGCGACCGGGAGGGAAAATGAGCCGTACAAGCGATTCTGTTGGACAACAAAAAGACAGGCGAGTGATAAGTTCTGCCTCACCTTGACGGCCCCCACCATGCTGGCGGCGCGGGCGCGGGCGCGGCCCCGGCCCCTCAGGCGCGCGGCGCCGTCCTCATCGCTGCACAGCCGCGGCTGCTTGTGCGCCGGCTCCTCGTCGCTGTCCGACACGCTCGGCGCCGCCGCAGGCTGCAACACACACACACACACACAATAAGTTTGGTCTCAGGCAACTCAACACAAACCTGTTACAGTTATAACCGAGGGGGAAACAACTCTAAAATTTTTGTACACCTAGTAATTCAGAAAAATTCAAAAAAAAATTCAAAAAATTCAGCAAAATTCAGAAAAATTCAATGAAATTCAGAAAAATTCAGAAAATTTCACAAATATTCACAAAAATTCACAACATTTGTACACCAAAATTCAGAGTTGTTTCCCCCTCGGTTATAACGTATGGACGACTGACTACGTTAAGCACTTGGGATAGAGGGTGGACATCCACCAGACTGCGATAGTTAACTGACGCAAAACAAAGTTAGGTTAAGTAACGGACCTCTGGTCTCAGGAGACGTAAGGCAGAACAGGAAATTTGAGACACGCTTTAAAAAGAAACATGCGACCAACCAACAACCGCCCTTAAATTTTTGACATGGCATTTCACATCATTTTTGGATGTACTGTACAATCACACTCGTCAATAATTTAAGAAAACCAATAATTGCTCATAAAAATGTAATATCAAAAATATATTACAGAAATTTTAATGCAAATTATTACGGATTTTTAAATGGACATTTTTTTTTCAACGTTATAGCACAAAATTCACTATGTGCTAGGGCAATAAAACCTAAAACCTCAGTTTTCGACACACTTCGCACACCTCAGCACGAAAGTATGCTAAGGCGTATATCACATCACACCTCTCGGTAAAACAGTTTTATCCTCCTCGCAATGACGCACACCACTTCCGCTTTGCAGTTGATAGCGTGAGTCCCGCGGGCGGCCGGGCCCGGCCCAGCACGCGCTGCCCAGACGCTGTGCGGGACTCACTGGGCCTTCGACTCACCCTCGTACGTGACTCTTCCTGTACCCGGTGCATCAGACAAAACACCAAACACACACCAACACCTATTTATCGTTGCTTATGTAATTACTTTTCAGAAATCACACAAACATCCCCACGTTTTTTCTGCTTATTGTAAAGTGTTTTTTTTCTTCTACTGAATTACGCACTACTCTCTATTGTCAGTGTACTATAATTACGGTCTGAGTTAAGTTGTTTGGATATTCAGGAACGGTGAACGCGCACACGATTACTAAGGAACGTCAGCACCACCGGTCCGAGTAGACCCTATGCTTGGCGACAGTACAGTGCCCTCCCTTCTTCTTCTTCTTCTTCTTCTTCTTCTTCTTCTTCTTCTTCTTCTTCTTCTTCTTCTTCTTCTTCTTCTTCTTCTTCTTCTTCTTCTTCTTCTTCTTCTTCTTCTCTCTATCTCTCTGTCACACAATCTCTCTCTCTCCTCTCTCTCTCAAACGCCCGCTCACTTGACGGACCTGGCAGGGCAGAATTTGGAGACGAAAGCAGGCAGGCGAGGCTGGGCCCAACCTTGACATAATGTAACGCGCAGGGCGCAGGTCGCGTTGCGTCACTCTGCGCTCGGTACACAGCGCACTTCACTTCACACCGGCAGGCCAGGCCGCACAGCACCGCACAGCCGCGGGCGCGCGCCGCCCACCCGGGCCAGCTGCGGGAGGGGCCCGGCCAGGTCCTGGTCCAGACCGCCCCGCCCCGCCCCGCCCCGCCCCGCCCCGCCCGGGCTTAGGCTTACGCCTTCCTTCCACCGCCAACTTTTACCGGCGGCAATATTTCACAACAAACCCCGAGACAGTCTCTCTACGCCTCGACACGTCCTGCGTCCCTCCGTCCCGCCCTCTCTCTCCCTCTCCCTCTCTCTCTCTCTCTCTCTCTCTCTCCGAGCGCAGTGCATGTAAATCGAATGGCAGATCAGACGCGTCTTAACGGCGTTCTCATAACGGCCCCGCACTAACCCAGTGCGGCGCGCAGCCGACCAAAAGGGAAAGGAAAGGGGAGCGAGAAAAAGGCTAGGCTCCACCGCCCAGCACCGCCCAGCGCCGCTCAGCACCGCTCAGCACCGCTCAGCACCGCTCAGCACCGCTCAGCACCGCTCGGCACCGCTCAGCACCGCTCAGCACCTCGCGGGCCCGACACGACCGCAGCCGCTAAAACGGCATTAAAATGTTTCGAAACAACGGAAACCATATAGGGCATTGCGAACGACCACCGGAAGGAGCGTTACTGTCGAATGTCAGCACAACAACTTAACACGGCGAAACATAAGGATGGGACATGATTATATCCCATCACAGTAGCCCTGACGTCATTATACCAACAGAACATGGAAAAAAAATTCTTCTCACGGTGAGGGTGGCGACAACGACCATCAGCACTGATATTTCAGAGGCGAAAAACTGCGCAGCAGACGCATCAGCCATTCTCACACTTTCACTTCACGGCAAGGATTTTTACACGTCGGCCAAGAATACGTCATTGTGTAGATGACAGTGCATCCGCGAGCCCCCGCCCCACCCCGGGGCTAGAGCCTAGCCCAGCTCCCACGGGGGCGGCAAGGCAGTGCAGCTGGTGTACGAGGGACGCCACGAGCCGTCTGGATATCTTTACCTCAGCCTCCTGTAGGTGTCGCTGCAGCTGATCGTGCGGCTGTCGGCACCTCGTCCTCCTCAGCCGGGTTTATTTGACGCCTCAATTATTTTTGCTCTCTCTTTTTTTCCGCTCTGCGGTTCTTGTAGTGCTTCGGTCGCGCGGTGAAAATGCGCCACCATCAGATGTCATCGACATCGCCATCGCCTCGCCTTGCCTCTCCTCGCTTCCCACCGCTGTTCTTTATCGGACCATAAACAGCGCGCGCTTTGCTCTTCCTGCGAGACACAGTCACCGACAGTCACCGACAGTCACGCACCGACACGTCAATCGGAGCGGCCCGGCCCGGCCCGGCCCAACACTTTCCCCGCCACTTTCATTGTCAATGCCTTCACCTTGAGGGAGTACCGAGGCGTGGCGTGGCGTGGCGCGGCGTAGAGGCGAACGTACGCATCGAAGGACGTGCCGCTTCCAATCTATTTTTTTTTTTTTGACGCTCCAGCCGCCCTCCTCCTCCTCCTCCTCCTCCTCCTCCTCCTCCTCCTCCTCCTCCTCCTCCTCCTCCTCCTCCTCCTCCTCGATAGCGCGGTGCCGCGCCACGCTGCGTGCCTCAACACGCGCCGGGCCGCGGAGGAGGAAGGCGGCGTGGCGTGGGAGTCTAATGCAGCCTGGATATTGGGGCTCGATTGTAGTGGGTGAAGGTCGTGCGGGGAGGCAAATGAGAGATGGGGAGGGGAGGGGAGGGAGGGGCAGCAGGAGGGTGCGGGAGGGGGAGGGAGGAGGGCGGCCGCTGCCGGCTGCACCCCGTTAGCTGATTGCGTTATTGATTTATTGCACGACCGGCATAAGAAATTTGCCCGCAACATGCGGGAGGCAGTGCCGCACTCAGCGGAGCGCAATTGCAATAGGGGCAGAGAGATAGGTCTGCCTGTCCCGCGAGAGAGAGAGAGAGAGAGAGAGAGAGAGAGTGAGAGAGAGAGAGAGAGAGAGAGAGAGAGAGAGAGAGAGAGAGAGAGAGAGAGAGAGAGAGAGAGAGAGAGAGAGAGAGAGAGAGAGAGAGAGAGAGAGAGAGAGAGAGAGAGAGGAGAGGAGGAGGAGAGAGAGAGAGAGAGAGAGAGAGAGAGAGAGAGAGAGAGAGAGAGAGAGAGAGAGAGAGAGAGAGAGAGAGAGAGAGAGAGAGAGAGAGAGAGAGAGAGAGAGAGAGAGAGAGAGAGAGAGGGAGAGAGAGAGAGAGAGAGAGAGAGAGAGAGAGAGGGGGGGGGGGGGACTGACACTTTGTTACCGATTAGAGTTTTGACAAGAACACAGGCTTCAATCAGAATCGTACATGGAGACCCGACCCGACGCGGCGTGTGCACAGCCGAACCAGTTTGCTATTTTCCCTATTGCAGTTTCGATACACGAGATACAAGATACAGCGATTAAGTACTTGACCGGTCTCGTGCGTGCGTGCGTGCGTGCGCCCGTGAGCGTGCGAGCCGCAGCAAAGAGTAAAGGGCAAGCGAGCGCGCAGTCTCGCGCACAGGCCACGCCCCGCGCTCCACCGCGGTCTCTCCGCGTGCACGCTGCACTGCATACAGGCCTCTGAAGGCCGGCCCCGGGTGGAAGGAAGGATACGTGGATGCAACTATAGTTCAACTACAGTTGACCGCAGTTGAACTGTGTAATAACTAAACGAATTTCGACAAAATAGCTTGCACCGCTGGAAAACTAAATAAATTTTTTTAACTTTGAAAAATTTAATTACGGTTCGTCACCTTACGACTTGAAACTGTAGTTGGATTGGTTGAAGAACTGTCGTTCAAGTGCCTTTCCTCCGGGGGAACCGGGCTGGCTGTCGCCTGCTCTGCAATCACACTGGTCAGAGTGACGGCTGGCCACTCACTTCCAGTAACAATGTGCTCCAGGCAGGCGGCGGTACTGGACGCAACTAATGGCCTAACTCCCAGGAGTGATCGAGTGGCGCGGAGAGGCAGGCGAGGGAGGGGACACGCGGCACGACGCGGGGGGTCACATCAGACGTAGCGGCCAGCAGCGCTAGCAGCGCTGTCAGATGCAGACACGGATAAGGCTGCCGGGCCAGGCCGGGCCGGGCGGGGCCGCCCAGCCCAGGCCACCCCGCGCCCAGGATAACCATGATAATACATATTTTCCGTCCGCTGGACGAGATAAGAGGCGCTCTGGGGCCGGGCGGGGCGGGGCGGGGCGGGTGGGGGCCTGGCTACGCGCTGCACCTGCTGTCGCCCCTCTGCGCGTACGGTGCGGGTCAGCCAGTGAGTGGGAGCGGCGCGGGGGCGGCGCGGGGGCGGCGCGGGGGCGGCGCGGGGGCGGCGCGGGGGCGTTCAGCAGCGTCCGGCCGGCCCCGTGTGTAGTTAGGGGCGGGCTGTCTGCCGACAAGCATCGCTTTAAACTGCAGTAATAACAATACCGAAACCACCACTTTCACATACAGTTTCAGCGGAAGCTCTTAGTTTTAGTCCGCAATCTGCGCTGCCCCACAGCGAGAGGTTAAACGGGAACAGAGGGGGGGGGGGGGGGCAATGAGTTAACAACGCGAGAAGAGCGCGCCGCGCGTGCGCTAAACAGCAGGCTCGGCTCGGCACAACCACGCCTCCGGCCCGGCCGGCACCACCGCGCTGCAGCTCGAATTTTTTGAATAATCCCAGACGTAATTCGACAGCCTCACACACCGTAGCGGCGTGAGAAGTCTCAGGGAGGGCTGCTGCCCGAGCTACACCACACTGTCATAAGCAGCGCGCTGCCCGCCCCGCCCCGCCCCGCCCCGCCCCGCCCCGCCCCCGGCGGTGTCACCTTACAGCGCAATTACAGGCACCAGCAGCAGAGCCGCTCGGGGAATTTTTCATTTCGAGTTCGCGAAGGAAAAGAAGGAGGAATGTGACACCAAAACCCCTGCGAACCGAAACCTCGCCGCACTGACGTGACGAGCGGTGACGAGGTGGCGCAGCGCGCCGGAGGTGGAGGGAACCGAAAATAGCGATTGCATTCCCTCTGATTCCCTCCAGCGCGCCTCCCCGCGGCCCCGCCCCGCACATTTTTCCACCTGTGCCGTGTGCTCGGCGCGGGGCGGGGCGGGGCGGGGCGGGGCGGTGCACTCGATGTTGTCGCCGCGCAGACTGTGTAGCCTGTCCTGCACCGGGCCGGGCCGGGCGGCCAGTGTTTATGAGGCAGCGCTGTGTGATCACATCTAGCCCAGACCATGCAGCGTCTCCTCGTAAAACACAAGTCCGACACAAGGGGCGCGGCGCGCGCGGCGCGGGCTTGGGCTTTACGAAACGCACCGAAAACAAAACTTGCGCGCGCGCGCGCGTGTGCATAAAACAGACCCATTACAAGCAATCAAAGGCTCCGCGACGCAGAGAGGCGGCCGCTGTCGAGTTTATGTCAGGGGTAAAAATCCACTTGATGACGGACGGCCCATTTGTGAAATACGCGCGGTGTTCAGGAGGTCTAAGCGGGCGCGGCGCGGGGCGGGGCCGCGGGGCGGGGCCGCGGGGCCCGCCACAAGGGGCAGCCGCTTGACACTTGTATGGCCGGATGTCTGTCGGTACGGCCCGGGTGCTCCACGGTGGCCGCGCCCCGCCCCTCCACCTCCACGCACAAAGCACCGGTACGGTACGAGATCGATCTCACCGATTCGGAAAAAATAGAAAATAATTACTCAATTATATAATAAGGCTTCGAAACACAACAAAAGGCTAAGCGGTCACGCCACCCTGGCTTGTAGAGCTACCCCAGAATTAAGCACAATTATAAGGACCTCCTTGCTAACAAAAATGGGATGGGTTATTGACTTTTTAAAACCCATTCCTTTACTGCCATAAGAAAGAAACAAAAGTATTTTGAGACTAACGCGCGTGCTGTGAAAATTTGTGCGTCCAAAAGCTGTCAATGAGAGTCTTAACAACTGCGTTTAAAAATGCCATTCGAAAGTATATTCCAGCGGGACGGCGGCTCGTGCCCCCCCCCCCCCCCACCTCTCTCCCCGTGCGTGCTTTCCACATCTCGTTACCAGGACGCATTAAAAACGCATCTAGCTTTAGCTGACCTAGCCCCATCGATCTGGGTCGGGACGGGCTGGGCCGCGTCCCCGTGAACTTTACTCAAAACAGTAATAGTTTTCCTTGATACCTTTTGCGATGTAGAGAAACAACGAAGCATTAAAATGAACATGAAGACTGCCATTTAAAAGGTTTACGCCCCCCGCCCGGCGCGGTCCTGACCTGACATAACCCAGAGAGCTCAGCCCCCGTGTGGTCTGGGCGCCTCGCCCCGCCCCGCCACGCCCCGCCACCCCGCCACGCCCCGCCACGCCATGGCCTACAGCCGCGGGCTGGTCGTGGTGTGTCCTGGTCAGAAAAAAACCGTGCCGTGCGTGCTGTACTAGAGGTACTTAATTACTTAATTAAAACTGTGCCCGCCGCGACCAGCCACACACCATTCAGTATTTGGAAAAGAGCTGTGTTGTTCCCATTTAATTTTATCTCGCGCCTCTCTTGTTTATCTTATTTAATAAATCTATTTGATTATCTCCTGCTTGAAAACCTCGCAATTGTTTCTAATATACAGACAAATTTCCGACGGAATACATACAAAAGAACAAAATCCAAAAACTAACGTGTGAGCATACAGGTAACGACGGGGACCGGGGACATCCACCCGCAGACATGCGATAGGAGGGAGAGGGACGGGAGAAGGACGGGAGAGAGAGGGAGAGAGGGGAGAAAAGGAGAGGGAGAGAGAGAGAGAGAGAGTGAGAGGGGGGGGCGGTGCAATGTGCCCACAGCCTTCGGCTGGCAGCCTGCCGCGCCCGGCCCGCTCGCCCGGTGGAGGGGGTAATGCCGAGGGGTGGGGGCATCGGCTCGGCTCCGCTCGGCGCGCGCAGCGCCGAATCAGTAGCGGCGCGGCTCGGTCCCCCTCCAACAGTCAGGTTGGCCGAGTGGTCTAAGGCGTCAGATTTAAGCTCTGATCCCCTCATGGGGTCGTGGGTTCGAACCCCACACCTGACATCCATTTTTTTTCTCGCGTTTCGTGCTCATGACTGAATCTGAGCGCCTTACCACGCGGCATTTACGCAGATCCTACAGAAAAGAGGTAGTTTCCGTCCATGCATAACGATCTGGGACAGTGCGCCTCAGACAGACAGTCCAGGCTGGAGCCGTGAGAGCGCCGCTGGCGGGGAAGGGACGTGTCACTACTCCACGGTTTTGGCGGCAGAGCGCCGCGGCGGGCCGCGCCGGGCCGGAAGCGCCGCGCAGCGCGGCGCAGCACCTCAGTTCCGTCATTACCACGCTTCCGGCACCGGCGGGGGACCTGCCGCGTCACCGCGCCTGAGTGACCTCAGCAGCGGCCGGGCCAGGGCGGCACAAAGAGCACCGCTGGGGCGACAACTCGCAAACCTCCTCCAAAATAACGTCAGCAAGCGCGTGGGCGGCCGTCGTCGTCGGAGGTGATTTAGGTGCGAAAATTTTGGAAATTAAACGAGTTTGACCTCGTCTTACGGGGAGTAAACGCTACGCAATCATTTCTGTTCAGCACCAAGAAAATAGGAACGAGTTTGCGCGGAGTATGTCTGCAATAATAGCGTGCGAGCTGAAACAATATTTTGGTGGCCAGACCAGACACTACCCTCCGAGCGGAACGTAGCTCTGAGGAGGAGAGGGAGGCCCAGGGGTGGAGCTGTATCGCGGTGCGTTGTGTTGTGCGGCTTCCGATGGCGAATCGATGCGGGGTCTCCGCACCGCACATTGTGTGTGTGTGTGTGTGTGTGTGTGTGTGTGTGTGTGTGTGTGTGTGTGTGTGTGTGTACCCGCCAGGGCAGGGCGTCTGCGTCCCCTCCGCGCGACCTCTGCGGGGGAGGTAGCCGCCATGGCACCCTTGTGTGGAGCGCTCGTTTGCTCTCTCTCTCTCTCTCTCTCTCTCTCTCTCTCCCTCTCTCTCACGCACAAGGCCACGGGGGAGAGCGACCCGCGGGCGCGAGATGGCCATACAAGCGGCGCGGCGACGAGGCTGAAGACGGCCGCTTAAAATGGAGCAATAATGTCGAATGTAAATCTCCCACCCCGCGCGGTACTTGCACCTCTCCCCCCTCTCCTCCCCAAGGTCAGACAGGCCCGAAGAGCGCCGGCGCGCCGCCTGGTGGGCGGACCAGACGCTCCTTACATACCCCACGCGCCAGGTCACGCCCGTGACGTGACGTCACGCGGACACTACAGCGCTACACCGAAACAAACTGCGTAAAGTGCCTCGGTTATTGTGTTTTGATCCGCCGCTCACGTAATGATGGCAGCAACTGGAACACCAGTCGGGTGTTCTGGGAGGAAAGCTTCTCCCCCGGGCCCGGCCGCGGGCCGCGGGCGCGCTAAAGAAGAAAGGACAGCGGAGCGGAGCAGGGGCAGCGCGGCCCACTTTGCCTTCCTCCATCCGGAGTAGAGCGCCGCGCCGTGACGCAATGGCTACCGGGCAGCACCGCCGCCCCGCCCCGCCCCGCCCCGCCCCGCCCCGCCTCACCGCCGCATCGCGCTGTTTACTTTTTTTCTCGGCGAGGGGAGGGTAAAAACAGGATTGAAACCATAAAAGGGCGCTTCTCTCGCAGGCTGGGCCCAGCCCGGCGCCCGGCCCGGCCGCGGACCCGTCGCGGACGTTACGGATATGATGAGGAACACGGTATAGGCAGCGGGTGGTCATCTCCCTCCATGCTGCAGACTGGAGACTTCTTTACACTAGCCGCCTCGTACGTGAGCGAACACTTGGGTGCGGAGGAGGGCGCTGCAGGCCGTCCCGCCCAGTGTGTGTGTGTGTGTGCGTGTGTGTGGAGGTCGCCCCATCACTGCGGCTAATCACAATCTAACGTACGGCACCAGGAGGTGGGGAGCACCACCCAGTACCTTTACGAGTGCTTGCGCTGCGGCCGGCACGCATGCGCCGAGCACAGCCTGACGTTTAGAGCACCACGGACGTAACACAGAGTTGCACATCCCACAACCCGCGCCGGCCCGCCGGCCGTTTGTGTGCAGAAGACATTCTGCATGAATGTTGATGGAGTAGTAATAGGAGTTTAATAATTATATATGTTGCAATGAGCAGAAAAGATTGTTCTTAGGGGTTGGAAAAAAATCCGCGGGTGAAGGCACACCCATTCTTAAAACGACTAGTTAAAAGCGCAGAACGGCATTACTTACTTCGTGGAAAAATCTAAATGCAAATATGTTTTAAAATGATGGATACTGTTTCGTACTTCAAGACTGGTGACGACTAGCGGAGAGGTGCGACAGGACAGGCGTGGCGTACCCCCCCGTGGTCCGCTCCAGTAACGCCGCCCACGCCACGGCAGCTGCTGCTGCGCTGCTGCGTACTGGTCCATATCAGGGACTCATCTTGTAATTACGTCCGCAGGCGGCGGTAACGCGCGGGTAGCGTGACAGAAGGGGGGGGGGGACGATTCATCACGGCCGATCTAGTGCGTGGGAGTGCGGAGGTGAGCACACACGGCCGGTGGCTCGGGTCGGGAGATGGTCACTCTGCCCCGCCCCGCCCCGCCCCGCCCCGCCACGACAACCACACCCCGCCGCGCCGGGCCACGCCCCCCGCCGGGACGCTGCTGTGGACAATAAACGATACTCGACGATACTTGTTACATCAGCGGAGATGGGAGTGGCTGTACCCTCTCCGAAATAAAGACAGTAATTCGGGAATCTGCGCGGCATTCCAATTCCGCATCTTTCTTTACTGGACCCCACAATTGGATGAGCTATCTCCAATCTCTTTAGGATAAAAATATATAAAACAATTTTTTATTCAAATTACAAGATACCATATCGGTTGGACAATAATATTTTCCTTTCCTCTTTCCCTGCCTCAAGAGGCAACAGTCGAAGGCACAAATAACGGGGGAGGGGTCGTGCACGGTGCGTTTGGCGTCCCGCGGAGCGTTTTACTCTGCATCGTAAATCCTACAAGTGTTCACAGGAATCAAACGCCAGGAGGAGCGGAGGGGTCGTAAAAGGCAAAGGCAGCAGGTCCATGCCGTGTCACGGGCCGGGCCGGCTGGGGTTCAAGTCTGAGGTCTGGGCCGCGCAGGGCCGCGCAGGGCGGCCAGTGGCAGCGGCCTGCCTCCGTACCAAGCCGCAACGACCCTCGCCCTTCGCCATGAGCATCCGGAACGGAAAATTAATATCAGAGAAGATTTAATCGTTTAGCGGTCAGGCAGGTAGGGCAGCGCCGGGCGGGCGGGCATGAACCAACAAGGGCTTAGCCGGTAGCCTAGCATTAGGAGAGGAGGGCCCCCGGACTATAAATCCACTCCCATGGGATTATCCTGAAGGGATAATGCTGGAGTTTTTCCCGCAGGACCAACACCTCCTGCGCACCAGCGCGGGATCATTTACTCGACAGATATTATTTATGGAGACGAGGGAAGCAGTTCTACGCGGTTTCTAGACAAAGTTAAGGTCACTGTAAGACTATTTTCGAAACTACCGAGAAGTATTCATACTAACCTCCCTTTTTACTTTCTATTAAATTTTACTGCACGATTATAATTGCAATTTATATGTCGCATCAGAATAAAAATGCAGTAAAAAACAGCAATAAATATTTCGAGAAGTGAAGTCTTGCAAGAAGTGAAAGCCTAGACAAATGTCAGCTTTTTCTCGCAGCCTTTTTTTCCCCCCTCACTGACCCAGCTGAGCGGACGCGATGACAAATTTGGTACCATAACTGAGGAGCCACCCCACCGCCCCCCCCCCCTCCCCCTACTCCACCGCCGCGCAGAATAGATGCAAATCAATCAGCGGCGACAGACACGCGTGGCGTGGGGCGGCGGGGAGGGGGGCGCTATCGACTGAGCGCCTTGAGAAAGTCGCCGCCGCCGTATTGATATCATGATTGATATACACTGATGCCATGCAAGGCAAGGGTTCTTGTCCCGCGGATGGAAACCACACCAACATCTTTACTAACAAAATACTATTACGAGAACGTTCTTAACCCACGTGTCATTCCAGTTTTTCCGTTTTGACGTTTCACGTTTTAACGGTGGATAAAAGAATATCCAGGATCGCAACAGACAGCAAACCCTTTCACGATCGCCCAGTAGAAACTGCACTGTGAGCTGGACGTTCCCCGAGCCACTACATTAGTCTGGTTTGAAAACCAGAGCAGAGGGTTTAGTGTCTTCTGGATCCGGCCTGCACCGCGCCCATCTCGTGCCTGGAGATGAACGATACAAACGCGCCCGTTTCACCCAATTTTCCGGCACCCTCCCCTCCCCTTCCTCGGCCCGCCCCGCCTCGCCCATGTGGTGGTTCCCACCGGGCCTCCGCCCCGCCCCGCCCTTACGCGTAAGGGGAGCGTACGCGCGAGGGAGAATGCAATCGGGCGAAGCATTAAGTGTCCCCGGGGAGGAAGGGAGGAGCATCGGTGGCGCACAGCGACGGTACCATCCGTGTCCCAAACGGAACCCCAATTCATCCCGGCCGGGACATTTAGATAATTAATTCGGACAATTTGTTTTGTCCCGAAACGACTCTTCCGCACGGGACGGGCAGAGTATCACTGAAGCATCGAGCTCCGCGACCAGAGCACGGCAAGGTTCATCATCCCGACCTGGCGACGACCTGGCGTCGACCTGGCGAGCCGGGGCGTAAACACGCATAAACGCACGCACCGAATGCACCAAGAGTGAAAGTGTTCTGACTGGGAGCTCTAATTAAGGACGATAACACACCAATACAACCCGGCGCCCTTTTGTTCTCCCCTACGTGCTGCGTGGCGCGGGGCGTGGCGGGGCGTGGCGTGGCGTGGCGTGGCGTGGCGGGGCGTGGCGGGGCGTGGCGGGGCGTGGCGGGGCGTGGCGGGGCGTGGCGGGGCGCGGCTCGAGGTGGACGGTGGGCAGCTTCCAGGAACGCACGGCTATGGCAGACTCTCGGGCTAAATCCTCCGAGATTTTCAACCGACATTCCCGGAAACAAACTCATGCTCCGGCCGCTCCGGCCACACGCGCCATCGCCAGCCGGCCAGGAAGATGGAAAATTGCTGCTGGGAGCGTGAAATTGCGTGGAGGAGCGGCCTGCAGAGGGAAGTGGGTGGAGAGGGGGGGGGGTAATGAGTGATCAGTAGTGCCTCAGCATGCAGTCGCCTAGCCGGGTACCTCTCAAGGTAAGCTTACGGGTCTGGGCTGGTAATGCACACAACGTCATGCGGCGCGGTTGCACTCGACGTTATGCGCACGTTGTTGTTCATTTAAGATCGATGCAAGCAAATGTAAAAGCACAAGAAATACATTTTAACACGATCGCATACTTCATAGTACCGACAAATAGTGCATTTTACGAGCATAATAAAAGGACAATACAGAAATTTTATGCCGATAGCCTGAACAAAAAAGCGCCAGTAAAAGCGGTATGAGAATGTGTGTATTGTGATAAGCATAAAATTATTCAACGTGATTTTCATCGTAGAATTTATCTGCAAGTAATTGTGAGAGCGCTCGTCTGGTCGTGCGGTGATTTGGGCGGCAGCGACTACTCGGCAATCAACATTTAATAAGAAGGTCAGCGGGGCCGCGGCTTCGCTGCGGGCGGGGCGGGGCGGGGCGGGGCGTGGCGTGGCGGGGCGGGGCGGAGCAGGGCGGGGCGCCGCCGCGGCGCGCACGATTCAAATCGGCAACCAGCCCGTCGCTGAAATACGGTCTGGTGTCGCAACGCCACATCAACGGCAGGCGCGCCGCCGCATTACCGGAGGGAAAATGGTGAAAAGTTCAGAGCGACCTCCAGGACCCGCCCGCCCCGCCCCGCCCCGCCCCGCCCCGCCCCACCCCACCAGCACCCAGCCCTGCGACTGCAGCACTCGCGGTACACTGTAAACTCATGTAGGGTACTAAGTACAGAATTACTTGTAGGTGCGAGCTTGAATCGAAAATCGACTTCAGTCGACTGCTAGCAACAGGCAAGCTGCATCGCACTCACCAGTAAGTGTGAGCATAGCATAGCATGTACGAACAAGGACTTCTTTTATCCACCAAAAGGCATATATATACTTATATCTAATCCAACGAGCCTTGCAAGTCGACTTGACCGGGCGGCACTCATGCGGCGCTAAGGCTCACACTGGTATTTTCTAGTTGTCACGATACGGCGCCGCTACGTTCTCGCGGGCTGACGCCCCTGCACTCTGCGCGAGCGTGGTGCAGCCCGCCCCCCGCAGGTGCGGTGCAGAGCGCAGGTGCCCCGCGGCGGGCCGGTGCAGCTGCAGCAGCTGCAGGCGCCTCCCCTCCGCTGCAGCCTTGCCCTACAAATCACGCGCGACCATCATTGACCGGCCGGCCGGGCTGCTTGGCTATGCATAGGACGGTGATTAGGTTCCCGAGGGGGGGAGCCGCGAGAGGACATCACTAACGGCGACCAAATGCTGCAACGCCGCCTGCCTGGCTGTTTTGCGAATGCAGAGCACGGAAAGGGGTCAGCGCCGGCCGGCCGGAGCCTGCTTTTGTGCGCGCTGCGCTGCGTACCTGCCTTCTTTTGCCTCTGCCCAAGTCCGTGGGGGAGTGAGGGGGGCTGGACCGTTACCGTTACAGAGCTGTTAGGAGCGAGGCGAGACAGCGCCTCCAGCAGCGCGGTCTGCACACCTCCCCCCCGCCCCCTCAGGCACCGCGTCGCTCTGCTCCACGCGGCCGGGCCGGGCCTGCCCTGGCTGCGCTGGCTGTGCCACAGCAAGCACCGCAGAAGTAGAGTACAGGGGAGATGAATTGCTGCACTCATAATCTCATGTCACAATCCTTTTATTTTCCGTGTGTCACCCCTAGCCTCCCCGCAGTGTGTCTGCAAGGGCATTAATCACTGGGACCCACCCGATACCCAGCGGCGGGGCGCGGTGGGGCGCGGCGGGGCGCGGCGGGGCGCGGCGGGGCGGGCGTGGTGCTCTACGGTCCCGTTCCTCGCGGTTGTCAAAGGAAAAGTCCAGCCCCGCCTCGAGACGCTCCCCCCCCCCTTCCCCACAATCTGGCGGGGCATCACACACGGAGCGGTTCAGCCGCATCAGGGCGTTAAATTTGAAATGTGGCGCGCAAATGTCGCCGCCCTATAGCGGTGCCGTGCCTGCGGGACCTTGTGCACAATGCCGTCGTGCAGGCCAGGCTCGGCGGGCGGAGGCGTGCGCGCTCACGACTCATCACACCTCCGGCGCCTCCGGCGGGGCGCCTAGGCGGGAGGGATTACGGGAAAAGTCAGACATCCCCCGCCCCCTCAAGAAGCTCTCGCACGACTGGCATTCTCACAACATTCCACGAATGCCTGTCTTCTTTATTACTTCACGACAACGTGAAACATATTTTGCGCGAAGCGTAAAGTAACGGACAGAAAGTTAAATTCCTACGCTCAACGTTAGAGTTAATGCGGGTCCCCATATTCCCGACCCTGCACTTTGAATGCCTTGGGTCTGTTTGTAGATGTTTCTTGGCATGTGCTCATACGGGCTTAGTAACAAATAAATCCTTAGTCAGCTGAAAGTAGGATAAGGGACCTGAATGCAGGACTAGTCAAGAGCCTCGCGACCACCTTGAAGACTACGCCTGACCCACAGCCAGGAGCCCGACATCAATAACGCTTCTCATCACCAATGACGGGTTGGGCAGGTCGTAACGGCATGTAATACCAGAGGGAGCAGCCAACGCGCTAATAACGGCCTTAGATTCAAATGAAGAAAAAGAGGACCTGGCTTAGCAGCGGAAGTTAGCTTTCGAACGCTCAACATAGAAGCATGATTATATTTAACACCCTTGATTGTTCTTCTCTTTGCAAGGACGATTTCTTTTTTATAGCGAATAAGACGATTAAGCATTTGTGTTCAGCATTGAGAACTGCAAGTAGTTTAAACGAGCCACCTATTTGCAAAGCACAAGGGCAGGCGGCAAAAAGCAATCTGTGCCGGGCATCAAGGTCATTACCGCTTGGGAAGGGCGTTCGGTCAACACCCCCACTTTTTATATACTACCTCTGTCACTCCCCCCACCCCCCACTCCTTTAGACACGTACGTCTTTGAGAGGCCGCGGCTACGGCGTGAGTCACCGCGAGTCCCTTTTCGGCGAGCCTCCTGCACAATACGACAGTACTCCACACTACTCGTTGCCAAGGTCTTACAGACAAAAGTAAATATTAGTTAAGTAATCCCCCGCCCTCTTACACGACGTGACCTCTGATGAGTCTATCTGCGGTTCAGGCAGCACGCCGGCCGGGCGGCCGGGCGGTTGCATCCTCATCCAGGGCCCAGAAGACGGTCAAGGACAAAGACGAGGGTACGTCGCATTGTAAAATGCCTTTCAAATGTGAAATTTAAATGAACTTACTGGGGGAAAATTTTATGAACCATTAAAATTCATTATAACGTTCTCCTATCTCCATCCAGCAGCCAGCCACACAAAAAAAGTGGCAGGTGACCGTTACAAATGCGTAGGACTCAGAGCAAGGGTCATTATTTGACTTGTCGGAGCGCGCATCCGCGCGGCCCGGCCGGCCGGCCACGTCATCCAGAGCAGAAACCGCCGAGCCGTGCGAACACGCCCGGCCCCCCGCCTGTACGACCCCGGCCAGCGCGAGCAGCTTGCTTTAGGCGCCTTTGTCACGTACCCGTACGGCTAAGCTCAAATTCGTTTCATGTCTTAATAGTGGCTTGTCTCGCACACGGCCAAAACCCTACGACCGATTATCCGTTTGACAATTAGTGGTTAACATGTCAACGGATTAAAAATCAGGTAATTGCCTTTAGACACAAAATTTTGTTCGCACCCTTGCGTTACTACTTCAGTTTGTCAATGTAGTTCGAGATATTCAGGATATTCAGGTTTCAAAAATACGATGAAATATTATCTAGAGTTATCACGTCGTTCTAGGCTGCCCCGTCAGTGAGTCATACTCGGTGCGGGTGGGCACGTGTCTCTCACTCCCCCCGCCAGCTAGGTGCGGGCCAGACTGTGAGCACACGCCCAGTGACCAACGGAAAAAAGTTTTGGTAATCAGTTCGGTCACACCTGGCTGCATAGGTACTCACCCGTTGCAGTTTGGTGGCAAGCGTCTCGAGCAGGCACTGCCACTCTAGGGAGCGCAGGTACAGGTGGTGCCAGCGCCGCTCCAGGCGGCGCGCCGCGCGCAGCGCACTGCCTCGCTCCTGCGGCTGCTGCTGCTGCCCGTCCTGCTGGCCCTGCTGCTGCTGCTGGCCGTCCTGCTGCTGCTGGCCGTCCTGCTGGGCCTGCTGCTGCTGCTGGCACGCCCGCTCACAAAGCTTCACCACCGACGATACGATCTTGCCGTGCGACTCCACGTCCCGCTGGAGCACCTGGAACAGACGGGAGAAAGACATCGGTTAGACTGCAGGCAGGAAAGTCACGGGATAGGGAGAAGATCGCCAAGGGCCGGCGCCCGGCGACCGTTTCCTGAGCGGCGCGGCGGGGCGGGGCGGGCAGCAGCCAGCGGTACTGGCAATAACGCACAGTCCTGTTGCATAATGGCGCCGCGTTATTCGCAGAAACAAAACAATAGAAGGGCGCTTGTCGTGACCCGGGCGCGGAATGGCCCGCCCCGCGCTCAATGAGGAAACCTCCGTCCTGCTGGCTGACACCACGCAACATAACGGGCCCGGGCGCGGCGTAAAGCACTTGCACTCGCATGCGCGCATGCGCGGCCACACGCTGTCCTCGTCGCGCACAAGCAATTAGTACTTTTGCCTAATATATTTTTTTTTCCCAAGCCGCGCCAAGTCGTGTAAAAAGAGGGGAGCGGGTAGCCTTGATTGGCAGGTAGTAAAGGGGGAGGGGGGGGGCGGCCCGGCGGGGTGCGGAATGGGCGAGTGGCTGGCGAGGGGTTGGGAAAGATAGTCGGGGAGGGGGTGGGGGAGGAAGGAAGTTATCGACAAGGGTCGGAGGAGGGGTTGACAGCGGGGTGAGGGCGGGTGGGCAGGCGGCCATCTGATAAGGGTAGCGTGCGGTACTACGCACGACAGGTACGGGAGAGAGAAAGGGTTGCGGCGAGGCGAGCCTCCCCTCTGGGCATTAGCATTGGGCAGTCTCATGTCCGTCCACGTGTCCGGGGACGGCTAATCGAAATGTAACGAGTAGTAGAGAACGTGCAATCCAGTACTGAACTCAACAGCTCCCTCCCCACCTCGCCGGCATACTCCTGGGACGCGCAGTACTTTTAACCCACACCCCTCATACCCTTTTCAGCGAGTTCCATTTCTAAGTAAAATTACCAGTAGCACACTTATTTTCGCACTTGTAGGGTACTACTAAAACAATAATGAAATTATGGATACTCCTCGCTGTGCATTTGAAGAACGAGCCAATATGCTTAGGCCACGAGTCAGTACTCGTTATATATACTGAGAGGCAGGTTCAAATCTAGGACAGGCAAGCCAAAGCCTGGCGCCCCCTCCGCTACAATGTCTGACTCAACTCCTCGCCAATGATTAGCGAACACATGAAAGAGGCTGCCTCTGCCATCTGATGGCCTCACTGCTGAGTGCCGAGCTGTACGAGCAGCAGTCTACCCACCACCAGGGCGGACGCAACGTCAGCACAAAATATAACACTTGGCCATATCATTTCATAAACGCGGCAAAATAATCAATTTTTTTACAAATACTTTTCTGCGAACACTGCATGGCTGTAGGAGTGCGCCGCGCACACGTGATACGACGCAGAGTCGAGGAATCTCGATTGCTTACATGCGACCTGTCGGCCGACAAAACGGCGCAGGTTAATGCATCCTAATGTGCCAGCGTGAGACCAAGGAGGCGTAATCGAGGGGTGCCCAACTCGAAAAAATCGTGTACACCGGATTACCAAACAACAAGGATTACCAGGGATTACTGGAGATTACCAAAGACTACTGAGGATTACCAAAGACTACCGAGGATTACCGAAGACTACCGAGGATTACCGAAGACTACCGAGGATTACCAAAGATTACCATGGATTACCAATGATTACCAGGGATTACTAAAGATTACCACGGATTACCGAGAATTACCAGGGATTACCGAGGATTACCAGAGATTACTGGAGATTGGAAAGGATTCCCAAGGATTCCCAGGGATTACCAAGGTGTCTTTCTCCGCAATGACAACGCCTGCAGTTCGCTAGGTAGGCTAACCCGCAACTCTGATGTGTTGAGGAGGCGGCCTGCCTAGGGTGCCCGAGGCCCGCGGCTAGTGATGTGCGAAGTGCCCTTTTCAAAAGTCGAATCGAATCGAATCGAACTTCTAAAAATTTCCCCGAATCGAATCGAATCGAATCACATTTTTTTCCCCCGAAGCGAATCGAATCAAAGGTCCCCACTTCAAATCCGAATCGAATCGAATCCATTCAAATCACTTCAAATGCACTAAAATTTATACGCAACGCTCTGCAGAAAGAATTTGTAAGAGGGATGTATATGTTATATTACTTTTATCTGCAACGAATAACCACAACTTATATCCAGAGTCACGAGAAACATTTTTTTTCCTCCTGAGAAAATGTTTAGGCGAGAAGGTTAGGCGCAGGCGCGCAACGCCGCTTCGAATTTGAACGAGGAGAAATTCCTGTCTTCGAAGCCATCGATATCGAACCTGATTGATTCGAATTCGATCCGAATCGAAGGGGTACCGATTCGATTCGATTCGAATTCGAAGGATTCGCACATCACTACCCGCGGCAAGCCGACTTGCGCCTGTGAGCCCAAGTGCTCCGTCACCCTGCAGAACAAGGTCCTGCTGCGAGGCGAGTTGCATGCCCCCAGCCAGCCCGGGGCGGGGCGATAAACACAGCGGTGCCGTAGCAGGCCTTTCATCGCAGTTCACCCCATGGATTTTAACATGTTGGTGGTGAATGCTACAACTTCAGGGTTATTTCACATCATATCATGAAAGTTTGGTAATAAATGTGTAAATGGGTTCTTACTTTACATAATAAGAATGTACCGGAAACCTTTGGGTTTTAAGGTAAGGCCATCCTTATGCAATTGGATGATTTTACCCAAATACAGCGTTGTGCGGAGGAGTCCAGAGGAATAGAAATTATCCGTAACTTGCTAACTAATTGTTGAACTAGCCATTTTTGGGTGAAGCAAAGCAATCCATTAATATAAACATTAAAAGGACAGTTACTCTTTAGGTCAGAATCTTTAGTTAAAAATGTTGTCTATTAATGACCTAAAATTTATTTTTGAACTCATGATCAAACCATAGCTCTTATTTATCTTATCATAAAACTTAACAAAATTTGAAAAGCACCAACACATCATGCCGATTTGCATGAAATTTGATCTTATTCGTTGGATTGAGAATTGAGTGTATGTTGTTCCTTTTAATTAAATTTTTTAACTTAAATGAAGCAAAGTAATGCACCAACTAAACATATTTACAGTGCCTTCCACCACACAAACTTTCTGATATTATTTGTATACACCTTTGGTGTTTGGTGAAATCCATTCTAATTCTTCACTTTAAACAATGTTGATAAAATCATAATTACAAAGGATGATGCTGAGGAATAATTAAAAACGTTCGATTCAAGGAGTCTTCCTGCGTGGCGGGACCCATTACACCGAAACCAAAGGCTCTATACTGTAGTGTCTATAGCCTGTAGGGTCGGGCGCAATTTCCAAAGAAATATTGAATTCGGGGGATCGGACTACCCCACAACGCTCTGCAAGCGCTGTCATTCAGCCTCGTTTCATGATAAGTTTATTGTAAGATTACAAAAGATTATTACCAGGGAATTACCGGGGATTGCCAGGGATTACGAGGGATTACCTAGTGGTCAACAGAGATTACCTGGGATTACCAGGGGACTACCCACACGCTACTGCACAGGATTACGTGTGAATACCGAAGATTACCACGGATTACGTTTCCATGATAAGTTTATTGTACCAGATTACCAAAATTGATTAATGCATCCTAATGTGCCAGCGTGAGACCAAGGAGGCGTAATGTGAGAAAGTCTACCATACTTCTTAATTTACCTCAAAAAGGCAACATCATTCGAAACAACCTTCGAAAACGAGACAAAAAATACAACCATTTCGGTTGGCCGCCATTAATTCTCTTTAGCCCACGTATAGGGGGGGATATCAGAATCCCAATCGATAAATAACAGGACTGCCGACCTTGGCGACACCAGCGCTGCAGTAAACGGTCCTGCAGGGCCAGCGGGGCCGGCGGGGCCCGGCCGGCGAGGCGGGACGCAAGGCAGTGGGCGGGAGGTCGGGGGCGGGGCCCGCACACAGGTAGTAAACCATCTGCCCTAACCAAGCGAGGAAACAAATACAACGATATGCATAACTAGCGGGCAGTGTGGAACAGATTGGGACGTAGTCACGTCGCCGCGTAGGAGGCGGGGCAACGTGGTGGTGAGGCAGCCACACATCACAGACCAGCAAATGGGTGAATCTAGGCGGACAGGCGAAGAGGGCATACAAACGAGCTGTGTGTGAGCGCCTTGTTACATTGTGAAGAATGACGCTTTAGTATGCAAATTTCGCCCCAACTGGTCTGCGAACTAAAAGAGAAGCAGGTACCTCCAAACGAACAAAAAATCAATCGTTTTGAGTATATACGCTGATTTCGACCATTCTTTTCTAATTTCTTGATATATAGGTCACACGTGCCAACAATGTTACAAAGGATGCCTATATTCAAGCCAGCTGCCTTATTTCGTCGCCCACCAGATGTATACACACACGAAGAGGGAGAGAGAGAGATATGCACGCGCTCCTTAGAATGCTAAGGAGGTTGGGTGGGTCCCGGAGAGAAAGACACCACAAAACGATCAAAAGAAAACCAGGGCGTGCAACATCCGCCGGGGATCTGGTAACGCGTATTCATATAAAGCACGTCAGATGGTCGCGCTACAAGTCCTGTGCAGGGAAAGAGGAGTACACCTTAACATGGCGCTGCTATCCGTTCTACAAGAACTAAGCGCAAGCATTTGAACTAAAGAAAGACACGGGGAAAATACAATCATTTTTAGGCACGAAGTAGCCTTATAGTTTTGTCTCGGATCTGACTGTAGCTCTAACAGAATTTTTTCAAACTCAGTTTCAAGGTGGAAACCGACGCTCTGAAACCAAATCCGGAATCGGCATGTCGGTAAAATGCACCAGATCTGAGATATTTGGCCCGAAAGTTTAGTGTGAAACGTATCTTAGTGGGGAATCTGATGAGTTGAGGGGTTTTAGTTTCGGGCGCCAACAATACTCGACAAGTACTCGCCAGCACTGGCCGGGCCGGCGGGCAGGGGAGAGGGCCCGCGTGGCTGGGCGTGGCTGGGAAACTGTTGATTCAAGTCATGCACAGTATTTCATAAAATAAAAAGTGAAACAAAATCCTAGGATATAAATGTGAATTCAGTGTTCGAATGATGATTGCACAACGAACGCACAGTTTAAAAAATCAAGTCGATCTGACGACTCAATCCAAACATTTAGACGCATTTAATGTGCATTACACGTTTTAACGGTTTTGGTAGTACATTTTAATTTTCAGTAAACATACTGATTTTTAGTGATACGACGACTGAAACCTAACTTAAACTTTTCTTGAACCTGAGTGTAACTTAAACCTAAACTTCATGCTACTTCGTGACTCCCAGGATTTCACTTGGTGAAATCGTATTTTTTGATATACAACATTTCGCTTAACCCACAAACAACGTTTTCACATTTTCAAGTAGGCGACCGTCTCTGCCCTGCTTCGGGGTCAGAAGGCACTGACACACAACGGGATCAGCCTTGGAGCCGTAAGGGGATTGGTGATTGATGGTTGGGAAGGCAAGGCCGTGGGGCGGTAAAGAAGGGACACTGCTGTGGATGCAGTGGGGGGATAAAGGATTTCGTAATTAAGAGAACTGAGAGCGTAACCATGTCGTTCCCATGCAAAACAGTAAAAGGAAACAAAAACGAGGAAGGAGAATGCATGCATGGGTTCCAAGCAGAATCACGCTTGTTTGATAGGTGTGATCGAGTAAGATATTTGGTGGGAATTAATCGGGTGTGGTACCAAGGGTCAGTTACGTCGGCCTCGGGAACAAAGCGGAATTTGCAAAATGCCTGAGACTTTGCAGTTCACTGAAAATTAATGTTCCCCTCGGGGTTGCGAAAGCTTGCATACACAATAAAATAATACGATCCATAGGCCAACAAAACCGACAGCGTAAGCGTACAGGGTTACCTCGCTCGTGTTTTACACGACAGGGGGGGTTTGTGTAGTGAAAGTAGCCGACTGCACGCACACTATCTCCCCCCCCTAGAATACGTCCAAATCAGACAGCAGTGACAGTTTGTAAGGTTGCGGAAAAAACTAAAACTAAGGCATTACAGCTTCACGTGCTATTTTTCTTTTCCCCTCCACCACTCCTACGTACCTCCCCCTTCCTTGCCCCTATCAACCCAAATGGCACATGTAGCGTACACTAATGAAGAGTGCGCGGACACAAGAGGAAGAAATTCGCAAAGCCAGTCACCGCAACAAATGATGATGACTGTGCAAAGTCAGTGACCGCGCATCACGGCCTCTCTCTCAGAAAAAAATATAGCACAAATTTTATTTAATTTGCACAAGCTATCTGAAAATCAATTAAATAGTAACGTACCGTTACGCAACTTTTATCACAGCTCGCAAAGTAGAGTGTTTTGTTGCGCCAGGCAGGCCAGCACTGTGTAGGCCAGGCCGCACGGCACGGCCGGGCGCTCATGCACAATGCCAGGCCAGTCGCCATGGCCCGCTCGCCGCTGCTGCTCCTGCTGTTCCTGGGCGCCGCTCTGCTGGCGGTCGCGGCCGGCGGACTCAGTACAACAAGTGTAACCGCACCATCAGAAAAAGGTTGTCAGACTTAAGCCTGATAGTGCTGTGGATGCTTCACGCTTTTTAACGCACAACTAGAGCAAATGTACTAAGATGGTGGGTTCACTAGAAATCAAAGTACCCAAATGAGAAGTGAGCGCGCTTCGCTCTATAAAATTCTCAGTGCCTTTCCTGGATTCCTAGGAACATTAAACTCTGCACAGGTCTAGTGAGGACATGGCTATTTTGAACGGTACACTTGGCATTACTAAACCTCGGTTTACTGGGAACCGCCATATGGTACGACAATTCGTTCTACAAATTTTTCTGAGCATTCGCAATTTGTAAGGAGGGTGACCTTTTATTACAGACGCCACCATGGTCGTGTGCCGTTCGGCCTGCAAAATGTGTCAGGTGTGCGGAGGCCCAGGCGCGATAGAGGCGTCGGGTACGGCGCCGCCGGCACCTTGAAGACGCACAGACAAGAAATGTTGCTCACTCACGTAAGCAGAAGTTCTCCTTTGCCCCGACAATTTGTGCAGAAGATGTATACATCATGATTAAAATTCACGGACTATTTAGAATCAACACAAAAAATGAATGAATCGGGGGGGGGGGGGGGGGGAGACAATCAACTAGTTTCCAATTGGAGCTTTTAGTTTACGATAACAGAGCGTGGCCCTCGTAAACCAACAGCGTGTTCTCCGATTCTCATAATCGAGCCCCGATGACTGTCAAAAAAGTCTCACGAGATGATACTCGTCTTAATTTTTTTTAATGTACTATTGAGGTTTTCACATTTTCAACTCCTGTGTTGTAAACTTTATTACAATATTTGTAGTTCCAAAACGAGCAAATTTGTGCGTATCTTGTTCCTAAAGGGGGTTAGTTTTAAATTTCATAATACAAATCTTTTCCAGGGTATTTCTTTTTCGCTTGTTAAATTACACATCCTGTGTGTTTTAAAAGCAACATGTGTTGTAAGAAAAGTTTACAACACAAATGTTAACAGTGCTTATAAACACGTACTAATATGATTTTCTTTATAAAGTTAGGGCGTTTTTTTCTCCCAAGTAGCAGTGGGATACAATAGGGACGTGCCCTTTGGCTTGGGGCTCCTGGTGAGCGAGGGGGGCAGGGGCCGCTGTGCTTTCTAGATGAGAGATAAAAAGGACGCGATACGTAGGCACCGCAAGCGCAGCGTGACAAAAGAAAATCTTGTTGAACACAAACCCACACTAGTACTGCAGTGATTGGCACGAGATAGGGACACGTCGCTACTGTAAATCGTAAAATGCGCCACTGAAGACAGCAACAGAAAGCAAGGGCGAAAAAGTTTTACAGAAGAATTTTCCGAAATACGATCAAGCAATCCGAGAAAAAATATTTTACGGTTCGCTAAGGAACCATTCTATACAACAAACGCCGTATAAGAATCAGCGAAGGTTGTAACCATTTTAACCGAAGGTTTGGCGTAAGTTTTCAAATGAACAGGGAGCAAAGCTTAAACGTATCATATACAGTATCTGACTAGATGACTTAATGTGGTCACCTTGTGAGAGTCTTTCTCGATTCTGAGGCCATGTTGCAACGAAATCTGTCCACAGCATATCGGATGTGAGAGCAGGATTTAGATATCATATGTGCGGAGCACGAAGTGCGAATGAGTCGAGGCGATCCAACAAACTATATCATGTGTGACGGTGATGCAATACGCTGTCCTCGACACGTCCTTTCGCATTACGGTAATGAGGCATTGTGGATGTCCTCATTGAAAGGGGGAAGTTGCGGTGGTGTCAGAGAGGAGGCGAGGTGACAGAGCGTGACCAGGAAGTGCTACGCCCTTATAGATTAGGACACAGTTGATAGGATTGATTCACTGTGTGATTCCAAACGAGCAAACTTGAACTGTTTTGCCCTCCATCTCCCGCTTACCTAAGTCCTACGCGACTAACTTTCCTGAGCTTTGTTCGGCGCGATACGCACTGAAACACCCCATTAGCTCTATACGGCATCAGCGCGCTCCATACCGAGAACAGTATACTGCCATACACACGGCAGTTCCTCTGCAGAAATTTATTTGAATCGAGCAGACCCAGCGTAACTTGTAAAACGATCTGCTCGAACTGTGCACAAACCTTTATTTAAAGCGGCGTGCTGACGAAACTTAATGTGACGTAATCGGGGTTCTGTAAATAATTAAAAAAACAGCACCTCACATTCAAAAAGATAACTTCCGGCCGATATCCCCCCCCCCCCCCCCCGACTCCTTCCAACGAGGAAAAAAGGAGCCAGTAAAAAGGGCGAAAATATAATAAACTACAAAACTAGTAGAAGGTCTGCACCAAACATGTTCTGTGAGGCCACTGTAACCTTAATTGGAGATGAAGGTGAAGGATGCATGTATAAACGTTAAGTCATCGCAGACGTAACGAGACAGTCACAACACAGCCCGTAAATATGGTACCTGATTGAGATTCATTTCGAACATACCAGCAGCTGGCTAGGGGCCTAGGGCTAGCCGAAGGCCAGGATGTGGCCCACCTGTGAGCGGCGACCGTGACACGGCAGCGCGACTAGAACCATTATTTTTATTTTATTGACTCTTTTTTAGACCGTATATAAACGTTTAAGTATTGCAACGCTTGTGTCTTAGCGGCGCCTTGTCAACCAAAAAAATCCTTAGTTGCGGGGCAGTGGCAGCCGAGCGCTTGAGGCCTGTTCAACTGCATCGTCAACCTACGAGTCAATCAACACGTTCTGCTCCGCTCCGCCCGAGAGGAAAAGTGCACCGTACCGATAAGTACGGGTATCGCGTGTTCGCCCGCCACGCCCCGCCACGCCAAACGAATTGCGCTCCCTGCCCTGCACGGCTTTCACTCAACAGTGGCTTAAAAATAAAACACGGCGGGCCATGTCCCAATCAGCTGTGCTCATTTGCATACGCAAGGGAGAGAGTAACGCGCACGGCGAGGCAGGCGCCGTTTGTCACCGGCTGGTTGCCGTCCTGGCCAGCTCCCTGGATCAGCTGACTGCCGGCCGGCCGGACGGCTGCCGGCCACTGCCGCCGAAATGACTTTCACGGAACGCACACACAAAAACGACATGAACACTGCGCAGATCAAAACGCAGCGAGCTGCCAGCCTGCCACTGCTATTTATAAGCACTGCACTTTCTAGGGAGAGGGTCAATATTATAATAGAAACAGCTAGAACTTCTCGTCGTCCTCTCAAAAGTCGCGCCATTCGGGCGCGCTGTCAATCCGGAAGAGACATTATGAAATCCGGACATAATTCCACTGCTCTCAACGGCAGACTGTAATGTGTGTGCAGGGCGGCAATTAACAGCTGTGTATCGCGCGCCTGAGTGTACGCAGCTGTGTGTGTGTGATAGACTTTCCGGTCGGTGAGAATTCTCTGAGTTACGCTCCCCTCCCCCCTTTTTTCTCTCCCGCAACACACACTATGCGACGAGTTCGAGGAATCGACAGGACCAGCAACAAGACAGGAATTAAGTAATTGGCACGCACTGGTCAATTGTATTTGTGACATCTCAGCGAATATCACAGACAAAAGGTTTGAGACGTATTTTTAGCTAGAGCACATTTGTCGGTACTTCATGTCGTGCTTACTAGAATTGACAAATGACCCAGTTCCACAACTCCATCGACAAGGCCATTTGAAGTCATCAGCTCCATAGCAAGTCCTGAGCTCAGAGCGGGCAGGTTAGTCCAGTCGACTGCTCATCCCGTTTAGTTTAGTTTTTTTTTGCGTCTGCGACGAGACTTGTCCACCTGCCAGGCGCGAGGTGTGAGTCAGCGCACTGACCTAGTGCACTGACCCGCCCGCCCTCGCGTCAGGGGAGGGGGAGCAGACACTCTCACTAGATTTATTTAGACCTTGCTGTACTCTTACAATTTAAGTCCACAGTTCATTTAAGGCAACGTTCGCTGCGCAGTCCGGATTTATTTTTTTTAGCGACACAGGCTGACAGTACACTTTATATCTGTAGGTAAATTTGCCAATTACTTCAAAATGAGGTAGGTCGCGCGCGCGTCTATGGAGTGACCGCTTTCTCCGGGACCAAGTGCGCTCCTCATGGGTACTTGCCTCGGTACGGCCGCAGGGCAGCGTACACTCTGCACGTAAAGTCCATTTGGTTTAGAGTTTGCTTTCGTTTGAGACCAGAGCAAGCGGCCTAAACCCATACAGGGCACGGCGAGGCGGGGCGCGGCCGAGAGCAAACATTCGCACACCTTTATTTTAAGCGAGCGGCGTACAACCTCAACCGCAACGTACGCACGCACCGCATAAATACAGCTACAACCTACAACCAACACTCTGGAAAACCAAGTGTGTACATGTATTCATTATTTACTGCATACTTACAGGTATTCAGTAAATAATGAATACATGGCCATGTATGCAGTATTTGCTGAATACCTTGGCATGTACACACGTAGTTTCTATGTGATTTTTCGTGTGTACATGCCAAGGTATTCAGCAAATACTGCATACATGGCCATGTATTCATTATTCACTGAATACCTGTAAGTATGCAGTAAATAATGAATACATGTACACACTTGGTTTTCCAGAGCACTTCTAGAGAACAAAAAATTAAATATAAAAAAACCACTGCGTTTCTTAGAATGTTTTAGGTAGACAGCGTGACGTAATGAGGTATACGTTACACGAAGGAGACGTGGAGAGGGGATCATCCCGCAGAGGACGCACGTCACAGCGCAATAAAACCCTGAGGACGGAACCCTCAGAGCAGAGGGACCGACAGCCTCTCTCTACTTTTAAAGTCCAATCACACTTTATATTGTCACGTCTGGTCACATCCAGCAGGGGGGCAGGGCAGAGGGGCCCGGCCCGGCCGCACCGCCAGGCAGGCAGGCTCGTTTTGGAAAGTCTTGCAGCTCGCGGGTGACACAGGAGGGCGACATGCAGCGGGCAGAACGACTCTCGTGTGGCTAACGCCGCAAGGGCCACCGGATATTTATTTACTTTTTTTTTTTTACTTCGGACGGGCGGAATGAGTATTTCCTTCTCCGTCAGGTACCACGCTCCGCAGGGCTTTTAATCTTTCCGAGTTGGAAAGAATAAATAACGAGTTGCGGCGCCCAAACTGATTGTGGTGCCGGAACTGTTTGGTGGCGCCCTCGCACGCCAGCCAAGGAGAACCCACGGAATGAGAAAAGTATGAAAATGAATTGCGGACGAACAAAAATTGTCGGGAGTGAAAGCCTGAGCCGCGTAGCCGGGTAGTGCGCCCTCCAAGCGCCTGCGACATAGGCAATACGGTGGCTCCTGTGTAAGCTGGTGGCCTACCAGCCAGGCTGCAGCTCCAGCGGCAGACCCCAAATACAGAGGGAACCCTGGGGGTGACCAAAGCTTCTTGATGATGTGAGAGGATAGTGCCTGGGGCCTGGGGTCTATTCATCACACGCCGAGGCTGCTCAGCCAGGTCCAGCCGTGCCCCCCCACCCCCACCCCACCCCCCAAACTCCCTGGCCCGAGGCCAAACCAAGGCGGCCTAGACTACGCTGGCCGTTGGTGCGTGGTCAGTTCAGCTCACGGGGAGATATTCCTGTCCTGAAGGTCCGCGCGGCAGTGGGGAGGATCAGTGCAGGGGCCGGGCGGGGCGGGGCGGGGCGGGGGGGGCGCCTAGACATACATACCCTGGCTAGTAGGAATTCCTGGGCCCGGCCCGTGATTGCTATTGCGCTAACCAAATTAGTCCCATGTATTTCTCTTTCAGGAAAAGAATGCTAGAACAAAGATGCACACGCATCTAATGTACGAGTGTCCGCAACACATTTCTGAGGAAATTTCTGGTAATTTGCATGCGCCCGCCCACGCCACCAGTTGCTTCACAACCATCGATGGTTTTGCCGACCGCAACAACGGGTACAACTAATAACAAATCTGCACGGTCAGGCCGAACGCCTTGATGAAATTAGGACGAGAGAGAGACTGGGTGTCCACACACACACACACACACACACACACATTCTGCACACCCGGGGTAATATATTTTCCTTGGCTTCGACCCGCATACCACAGCGACTGCATGCGTCCTACGCGAGCGCATCCCCCCCCCCCCCCCCACTCCCCCGGCCGGTGTGTCTGCGTGTGAGCCTGCCCTAAATGACCGGCCGACACCAGAAATGCGATTCAAAATAGACCAGTTGGGCGCGTGGCCGGTTGAGAGAGTTGAGGGGGGTGGGGGGGTGGGGGGGGCGCCTACCTACCTTGGGCCCCGCCAGTTCCCCGCCCGCAAGGTAAACACAGCCGCAGAGAGATGGCTCTCTACGGACGACTTACAGTTCGGCTGGCATCTGACTTTGGTCGGGCACATCTCCCGGGACACTCACCTGAAAACAACAAACCGAGCGGTTAGAAGCGGCACAGCAATAACATGGCGGCTTGGACATGGTACTCTATCCGAAACTACTAAAAACGGGTCCTGTTCACGGTTTTGGTCTCCGTGTCGTGCGCAGTTCTGCTCCGTGAGCTTGGTGATGTAGAGTGTGGTCAGAGCGTTCGCTCCCCGCCCCGCCCCGCCCCGCCGCATACAGCGCATTGATCGTGTGTCACGCGAAGCGGAACCCCCGGGACAACACCGCGCCGCGCCGGGGCAAACAGACGGGGCCGCGGGCGCACGCACAACGCGTCGCCGCGACATTCGAAATCGATGTCTTATTGAAGGGGCCGGCCTGCCTGGCTCTGAGCAAATAAGTTAGGCCGCAGCTCCTCGGCGGGAGCCTCGTCAGACAGAGCTGCACGACGGCGCCCTCGAGGGCTCCTCCCCCCGTTGGGCCTCGACAGAACAAGTTGAAAAGTCTTTTTTTACGGCTAGAAATGTGGATGAGGGTGCGCGAGGCGCCCTCCAAGACGTCGGGGCGCCCCGCACAAGCAGCCCCTAACCGCAATAAGGAAGGACCTCCCCCGTGAGGAGTACAGGGGGCGGGCGGCGCCGGGCCGGGCCGGGGGGAGGGGCCGCAGGGCGTCGCCCCCGCGGCCAGGCAGCCCCACGCCGCACCGCGAGGGCGCCGGCCGGCCCGCCCCGCCCGCACGGCTGGGGCGCGACCTTGGGGGCGACCTGGGAGGAGGGGGGAGCACCCAGAGCACTGCTCCCAGACCAGCAGGTTCAAAAAATGGACTCGGATCGAACCGCTGCTGAAGGGCCGGGCGGGGTGTGGCAGTGCAGGCTCTGAGAGAGAGAGATCTCGCGGGGAGGTAAAGGCGTAAGGGCGCGGGAGGGGCGGGGCGGGGCGGGGCGGGGCGGGGTGCTGCGCGGCGCATCCCTCCACCACCGAGGCGCCCACACACTCCAACCAGCACCTGTCCCGGGCCGCCTGTGTCCCCCGGGGGTCTGCAGCGGTCTGCACTGCGGCGCAGGTGTAACCCGGTCAGCCGCTGCACACGGTATTGCAGCAGCACCCGGGTCGGGAGCGCGGGCCAAGAGCAGCCCACGCGCCGCGCCGCAGCGCGCCTCACCCAACGACAACAGTCCCTCTACCCTGCTTCTCTCTGTCCCTCCCTTCCCTGCACGGGTCTCCCCGGGGAGTCGGTTTCATCAAAATTCAACTAAACACGGCGTTTAGTTTTAATGAAAAACAAACCAACCCGGCCCGGCCCGGCCCGCGCAAGTTACGCGCTTCCTTCCGGGGCAAACAGCGGCGCGCTTAATGAAGCCCGGGGCCCGGGCGTAAGCGGCAGGGACACACCCGCTTTACGGCCGGGCCCTGCCGAGGAATGTACGAGGTAGGGGAGGGGGCGGGGCCGGTCTGAATGTTCCGGGGGGTGGCTCTGCCTCGGGGCCCGGGCCCAGCCCCGCCCCGCCGTGGCTCCCGCCAGGCCCCGCCCCGCCCTGGGGAGGCCCGGGGGCCCGGAGCCTAGGCCCCACCGCCGCCGGCCCGGCCCGCAAAGTAGATTGGATGCCGCCAAGTAGAACTCGATTCCGAGGAAAATAAACCACGCGGGGCAGGAGCGAGGGTGGGCCCCGCCCCGCCCCGCCCCGCCCCCCCGCCACGCCCCGCCCCCCGGGACTGCGTGCGCCCAAGCGAGGAAGAGACGTCCTGCTCCCCGTCGAGGAGAAGTGAAACAGCTCGAGGCTACAACAGCATGCGCTGCTCAGTGGTCCAAGGAGTGGGAGGGAAGTGCCAAAGTGCCACCGAGGCGCGCCGCGCGGGAAGCGGCACGTTCCGTCAGGGAAACACTATACTGTTCAGCGGAAGTCCCCGTCCACGTCGCGTGCCGTATCCATGCAGTACAAGAAGAGTCACGCCGAAAGTTCTGCACGCCCCCGGCAACTAAGATGTTTCGGAGAGGCTATCAGGCCGGGCCGGGCGGGCAGCCTGCTGCGCTGCACAGCAGGCCTGCACACCGCAGCGACAGCCCGCTACAACTTTAGCGGCTGCAGGTGTGCGCGCTGCGGCTACGTCGGCTACGTATACCCCCCCCCCCCCCCCCTCGGCAGCCCCGGGCGAAACGAGGGCGCTAGGCGTGAGGGGGCAGCCGGCCGCGAGGACATAAACCACGCAAATACGATAGGCACGCGCGGCGCGGCGCGTACGCCCGTATACGGCCGGACCGGGCCGCGCCGGGTCAGGCCGGCGGACCAAACCAGGTGGGGCACGCCACGCCTGGGGCACGGGCCGACACTGCAGCTCAACCGGCAAGTGTCGCAATGCGATCCGCAGCAATGTAGATCGGCCAAGAGCAACTCCCTTCGTTTGAGAAAAACTCCTCAGATTTTGAGGAAGTCTTCTCAAACGAGAGGAAAAGTTCCCATATCTTTTGAGGAGACATTCTCAAAGTCTGAGTAGTTTACCTCAAATGAGCTCCTCACTGTCTTTCGCCTTTTCCTCAAAAACTCAGACATATTGTTTTTACGGTGGAGTGAGTGCAGCGAGCGGAGATTTGAGGACGAACACTGTGCACTGCACCAGCCAGCGGCCCCGTCCCGCATACGTGCAGTCTGTCACTCGCTCGTGACTCCCCTGTGTCACGCCGCCTGAACAGACCGAACAGCCCGAGCAGGACGAGCAGGCTAGCATCCCGGCCAGCCGAAGTGGGACAGGGGTGTGGGGCGCCCCGAGTGACTGAGTGAGTGAGTGAGTGAGTGAGTGAGTGAGTGAGTGAGTGAGTGAGAGAGAGGGGGGAGAGCAGCGCGGGCAGGCGGACCGGAAGGAGGTGTCGATCGCCTAACCTGGGCACACCACCCCCCGAGGGGGCGTGGCGGTGAGGCGTTCCCCTTATACACGAACAGGGCAAACATAGCGCCACCAAAGTTTGACGCGGCCTGAGAGTGCGGAGGCCCGCCCCGCGCCGCCCCGCCCCGCAAGGGCCAGCTGCGATTCTTTTGGCTCACGATAAACCTGGATGTGTTGGAGCTGTATTGTGAGCTGCACCCCAGTCAGAGTCGCGTGCAGTGTTTCCTTTGGTTTCCCTTCAAGTCTGCACGGGCGGCGGGCGGGTGCCGGGCGGGTGCCGGGCGGGTGCCGGGCGGGTGCCGGGCGGGTGCCGGGCGGGTGCAAGGTGCGAGGCACCCCTTCTCGGAATGGCGGCCCTGCAGGGTCACGGCACCGCACCTGCACCCTACCGCACCGCGCCGCGCTCGAGGAATACTAACTAATCTGAATGCGCGCAGCCAGTCCACTCACGCAAATCGTAATTGCACAGCGAGGGATCGAAGAGAAGGGGGCGGTGGAATGAGAGTCGGTTCTCCTCCCCCCGTCCTCTCTCTCTCTCTCTCTCTCTCTCTCTCTCTCTCTCTCTCTCTCTCTCTCTCTCTCTCTCTCTCTCTCTCTCTCTCTCACCGACACACAGACGTGTCCGCGTCTTTGCAACAGCGCGTTGACCCCAACCTCCGCAGAACACAGTATTTACTTCACCCGCCGCACTTACTCTTCCAATGATTTCTCACCCCCGCCCCGTGTTTCAACTACCAGCGATATATAGTTGAACGTAATAATTTCTGTGGACGTTGTGCAAATACAAAATAGATAGCAAAACAAAAAAGAAATGTGTTTTCCTTTTTTTTTTAAAGAGGAGTGCAACGACCCCAGTCTCCGGGTGCAGTTTTTGGAAGGGAAACAGTCCCGTGCCGTTGTGGGCAGGTGCCGTGCCGGCGCGGGCAGGGCGCGCGCGCGGCCATTAGGAGGAGGGGCTGCGCTGCCCCCGCCGCCCCGCCCCGCCCCGCCCCGCCTGCAGCAGCCACTTCCGCGCGAGGTCAACAACGCGCAATGAAAGGTGCTGCGGGGCGGGGCGGGGCGGGGCGGGGGCACCTTCGATACGCTGCACCATTCTCACCTTACCATCCGGGCCCGCAGATGGCCGCTCGGTCGGAGGTATAAATTTAACACTCGCCATACCACGGGGAGAAAAAGTTTGCCTGCGCTTTAGCCGGCCATCACCCGAGCCCCGTTCAAAGGGCGCCGTTTGCGCCGCCGTTTAAAGTTGTCAACCCTTTCATTACCCGGTCCATCCAGCTAGCCGGCGGTAAATCAAAGGGCAACGGAAATGAGCGAAAATAAATTATTCGTGAAATGTGTGTGTCGCTGGCGATGAAAGCGTCTGCAGACAGACAGGCTCGGGGTAATTAAACACCGGGCGAGCTGCCGTGACCGCGCGGGCCGGGCCGGGCCGGACCGGGTCCAGCCTCCAGGGGCCGGTAGCCTCTAGATCCAGCCTCCAGATGCGCAGCCTCCAGACCCAGCCCAGCCCAGCCCGGCCTCTGGCTCCAGCCCCGGCCGTGCCAGGCCGGCCCTGGGCACGCCCACGCGTCCGCCCCGCCCCGCCCCGCCCCGCCCCGCCCCGCCCCGCCCCCACCGGTCCGGATGGACACTCTGATTACTTGATTTTCTCCTCTGGCTTGGCGCCTGATTCCCCGCGCGCGATCTCCTCGACCGGACGCGTGAGGGGCGGGGGAGGGAGAGGAGGGAGAGAAGGGGGAGGGAGAGGAGGGAGAGAAGGGGGAGGGAGAGGAGGGAGAGAAGGGGAGGAGAGGAGGGAGAGAAGGGGAGGGAGAGGAGGGAGAGAAGGGGGAGGGAGAGGAGGGAGAGAAGGGGGAGGGAGAGGAGGACGAGGGCGGAGGAGGGTGCGAAACTTGGGGGTCTGGCGGACCACAACACCTCCACGCGATCACGACAGAGGCGTTCGACACGCACGAATATCGGGAGTCGAGGTCTCTCTCTGTCTGTCTCCTCCCCCCCTCCTCCCCCATCTCTCTCTCGGCGAGGACTCCGGCTCCAGCCGGGCAGAACGCCTTCTTGTAGGGCAGGGCCGTGGCCGTCTGCACAGTGTGCCGTTCGCAGCGAACCTTTCTGCTGAGCACACGTACTGGATTTGCATCTTGTATTTGTACAAAGTTAAACAATCAAATTTTTCACAAGAATTTGTGCGGTGATTTGAACGATTTTGTACATACATTTGTACAAATTCATGCAGTTTTTCGCATAAATTTGCGTGAAAAGATCTGTAGGATTAACTTTGCACGAACGTTTGCACAAAAACTTACAAATACCGTTAGGGTGCGGGCGGCGCTGCTCGGCCCGGCGGGGCGCGCTATGTCATTGGGGCTGCAGCGTGTCGTCAGAGATGATTAATAACAGCTGTGGTCACGCACACTGTGCGTGCCGTACCGTGCCGTCTGTCTGCACCCACCCCATCCCCGCCGGGCCGGGGCGGGGCGGGGCGGCTCACCCCGGCGCGACCGCCACCGCCACCCCTTCTGCCTCTGCCAGAACGGCAGCACGCGGTGAAAGCACCAGGCAGCCTAACTTCTCGATTCAAGTATATTTACCTCTGGTCACAAACGCAATATAGTAAATGATACATTGCAAATATTTTTCTCTCTCTCCAGTTTTTTTTTTGTTTTGTTTTGTTTTAACTGTGGCGAGATTGGGTCAGTGGGCGAGACGCGCTTCTCGGTATGGTTCTCCACCCCCTACGAAGCACGTGCACAACAGACACGGCGATAAAAGCTTTACGCGGTACCCACCCGGTCCGAAAATAACCAGGCGAAACGACGAGCAAAAGAAAGGAAAAAGAAAGGGGGAAAAAAAAGGATTCTCAGCAGGAGCCTCAGACACGTCCATGACGTAACGCGTCACGTGGTACAACCTCAACCGCCTGCTGAAACAAGATTACCATCGACCGGCCCGTTTTGTGTCAAAACTAATCGGCGCTGGCCGAGCCGCATCCCTCCAAGTGTAAGCAGACAGGCCCGGGCAGTTTTACTTCTGGAGATTTATCTTAAAGGACCATGAAATGTTCTCTCCTGTGGCGGAGATTTCTGTCGGATTCCTTGCAGTGCGGCGCGCTAGCGAAATCACCCCCGGAGCTCGCTGCTCCTGCCTGCAGTCCTTGCGATATCAAGATTGCAGCGGCGCTGCTCTGTCTCCCCCCCACCCCCTCCACTCGCCCTCCTCTCCCGCCTCTCTCTGTTGCACACATCTCCGACAAAAAGGTGTGGCTGCCGCCATAAACCCGCGTGTCGTCCCCTACATTGTAGCGCTGGGCTGGACTGCAGGACTGATTGTAGGTGCGCGATGAGGGCGGGGCGGGGCGGGGCGGGGCGGGGCGGGGCGGTGAGGTAACGCACGCCGGCCCGCGACTAAAAGCACGGAGGGGAAGCGGCCCGCGGCCCGGCGGGAGGACAGGACATGCGGCGGGGCGCCCGCCAGCACGAGCCGATCACCTCCACAATGCCATCGCGAGCGGGTAATCCGCGGGTAATCTGCGGAGACTAGCTGGTGAAAGGCGACACAGAAAAGGTTAGTCCTGATATCCAGGAGCCTGGAGCCTGGAGCCTTGAGCCGCTCGCGGCGCCGCGCGGCTCGCGGGGGTTACACAAAGGACTGCAGGGTCGCAGGCAGCAGGCGGCATGGCAGGACTGCAGGCTGCACAGCAGGCCAAGGCAAGAGCACTGCAGGCCCGGCAGCAGGCCTGCCGCGCGGCGCGGCCTGCGAGAGCTCACCCCGAGGCAGGACAAAGGGCTCCGTTGGGCAATCTCACAAAACTGAAGGGTGCCGGTGGGTGCCGCGACCGGCGTATGACGCAACGAGAAAAAGTTTTCCCCTGACGGGCGGTAAATAAATGCCTAATATCTCCCTGCACACGTCGTGGAGGGGTGCTCGCTCGCTCGCGCCCGCCCGCACCGGGGGGACACGTCCTGTGATTATGTCTTCGGCAGGTATTTAAAGGCTTGTCGGACAGTGATGAACGGCCCGCTCTACACGCGCGCCAGCCGCGCACACCTGGCCACAACTATTTGTTTGTTTTCGGGATTCACGAGATCACTACACGGCGCTGCATTCACTTTGCATATTCGATGAAGCAGCCCAGGCCTGGCAGCGGGCAGCGAGCATTATGCCTCAGCGATAGCACTATAGTCGTTCCGCTTGCACCCACGGGCGGGGAAGCTGGTGCGCGAGAGAGAGAGACAGAAACAACGAGAACGAGTGCTTTAGATGAAGCACAAGGCTCTGTGTGAACAGGCCCGTGCCCGCCCCGCCCCGCCCCGCCCAGCCCCCGCGGCCAAACGCCGGAAGCGAAAGAGGGGCAACCTCTTAATTCATAGACGCCCTCCACTCTGTGCACCCTAGCTTTAATCCAGAGAGAAGATGAAGACATGAGAAACGCGCCGGCCAGACAAGCACGGCTTTCACTGCTTTGCTGCAATAAATTCGGGGGCCGAACCGGGATGTGGAAATAGACTCGAAGGCGGCAATTATCTTAGAAAGTAGACGCTAGACGCATGGAATCTCTTTCGCTCAGCCATCGCACAGAAATGTTGATCAGTCACGAGGGAGCTTTCATCCAACCTGTTATCACCAATGCGGAGTGTCTAAAGCGGCGGTCAATATGGTTCTGATGTGGGGCGGGGAGAGTGGAGAGTGGAGAGGGGGGAGGGGGGGGGGGCAGCGCCCTGCCCACACTGCCCATGCCCTGCCCTGCCCATCTCATTCGTTCAGGGCCGATCAGGAGCCAGCGGGCCCCGTGTAATCTCCAATCTTGTTTTCGTAGGGAAGCCATAAAGGTCTGCTCTGGCTGTGGAGGAGGACCTGTGTGAAATCCGAGATTGCACTATGTCGGCTTATGGTGGCTGTCCAGTCCAGCCTGACATCCCTGGCCGCCATGAGCACGCGGGGTCTGGCGCGGCGGGGCGGGGCGGGGCGGGGCGGGGCGGGGCGCGGCGCGGCGGGGCAGAGCCTCGGGAAGGGCGCCGCTTGGGGACATTTTAAAGGTCTACAGCAGGGCGTCCGTGGGCGTGGAGCGCGGCGGGTACCCACGGCCAGCGAGTGGGAGGACAGGAGGATTTAGGGGGGCCTTGTCCGCTTAGTAGTTTATAGCTACGTTACAAACGTACTGCAGTTAGTTGAGCTACACTTTCAAAACAGTTCTGATCCTGTGTAAATGGTGTTATCCAATTTAGATACAGACGCATAAACAAAACTGAAAAAATGCGACAGCATATTTTTTTGTGGGTTGTAGGAAAATGAATACTATTTCTTTTTGTGAGCAAGGAGTGGATGATCAAGGTGCTGAAGACAACTCGTCACCTGCTGTCAGTTTGATAGGGGTCAAGGTCAAGGTCGTTAAGAGGGCGGCAGCCTCGTACGTGCACGCTGCTCCCTCCCACGCCACGAGCGCGGCGCGGCCCGACGGCACCTCTCTCTCCCTCCCTCTCTCTCTCTCTCTCTGGTGGGTATAAAGCGCCGCCTTCCATAAAGCCCAGTCGGGTAACGGAATGGGTCAGCCCTGCCCTATATAACAGGAGGCGGTGAAGAATTTCAAAGTCTTTTAAGCGCTTTTATTTCGCGCCGCGATGCAGATCCTCTAGTGGAGCGGTGCCCAGTGTTGGGCCCTGCCCTGCGCCGCACTCGCGCGCGCTGGCGGTGGCGGTGCAGGCCGCAGACCAGGCCGCCCTGCAGGACAGCGGGCTGAGCCGGGCCGGGCACGGAGGGAGGGAGGGAGGGAGGGGGCGGAGGATCGATGAGAGCGAGTCGCCATGACAACGAGACGCGGAGCAACAAGGGGAAGTCCTGTCGCTGACCACGAGAGCAGCCCAGCCGCGCAGGCGAGCAGGGCGAGCAGACAGGACAGGTGACAGCCCCGAGCCCGCGGGGCGGACTGTTCTGTTCGGAGCAGCAAAAGTATCGCAGATAGGAGCAGCAGCCGCGTGCATCGCATCGCATCGGGTGAAAGCGGCAGCGGAGCGGCGCGGGGAAGATGAAGATTAGGATGAACAAAACGGCAGCAGGACGAGGGAGGATGTGTAGATAATGGCAGCGCTGCTGAGCACTGACCCCAAGGTCGGGCAAACAAAACACACCGCCGGGCAGGGCGGGGCGAGGCGGGGCGGAGCGGGGCGGGGGCCTGGCCGGGGCCGGCCAGCACAGTGTGGAGACTATAACGCGGCGCGGGCGGGGCGCGGCCCGCTGCACCGTATGGAGGGGGGGGGGGGCAGTAAACATAATGAGACATTAGTTGATGCAACGAGTGAAAGTGCAGCAGCGGCAGCAGCAGCGCGGCTCATGGCCACGGACACATGGCCCGCCCCGCCCCGCCTCGCCCCGCCCCGCTCCGCCCCACCACGCCCCGCCCCGCGCTTACACTATACTAGTGCACAAATCGTGCCGCGAGCACGCGGGGCGGCCAGCGCTAAGGCCTACGTCCGGGTGGGGCCAGACCAATCACTCGCGCCGCGCGCTCGCACGGTCCGTGCGGACCAGAGGGGTCATTACGCGGGGCGGGGCGGGGCGGGGCGGGGCGGGGCGGGGCGGGGCGGGACCCGAGCACGGCCACGACTCTGCGGGGCCGGCCCGGGCGAGCTGATCGGGAGGCCCACCAGTGTTCTGGAGCAGCGCCGCGCCGGCCGGGGTTCAACTCGGAACGGAAGACGTCTGCTGCCGGTCGGGAACGTCGCCGTCGGGATGAGAGGCCCAGCATAGGGAACACCGCGAAGCCGCCGCCGCCGCCGCCGCGGTTGTGGAAAACCGCGACTTTGACTTGCAAAAGTCGTGCGCGGGGGCGGAGGGGCGGGGGGGGCGTGAGGGGGTATGAGGTGGGTATCCTGAAGCCGCGGAGCGCAGCTGCTGGGGGGGGGCCTTCACGCTCAAAACCTTGAGGCATCGAATGTCCGGCTCGGAATTTGATCGGAGGGACATCGTGATTAATAAAAACAAAAAAAAAAAAAAAAACCGAAGCATCGTCATTTTGCTTGGACGGCAAAATAACACATGTACCAGGTCAAATTTTCCGTTCCGATTTTGAAAGGGTTGCCTGCGCTCACACGTGCTCAACGTTCCTTTAACCTTTACACAACAAGCGGGGTTGCTTGGATGCGGCGTGATGCGGCCGGTGGCAGCGTGCGCGTTCATGTTCATGCTCATGCACCTGCTCACATCCGGCCTGCAGCTGCAGCCACCGGCTCAAGGTCACGACCTTGACCTACCCGCGCCACGCACGCAGACACGCCTAGTCAGTATTTGTACAAGAGGATAATTGCCGGCTATTCCGAAGCTCTTCTCATCTCCATGCTCCCTCCGAGAGCATGACCTCACCCCCATAAACTCTTGTGGCCCGGACAAAGAGGCGCAGCCGCAGAAATACAGCCGCGAGGAGGCGGCTCCAGGACGCCAGGCGCTCACGCTCGCGCGCGGCCGTCACGCTCACGCTCGCAGTTTAACTCGCCAAATTAGCGTGCGCCCGCGTCTCGTTACGTTACGTCCTCGCGGGGGTACAATCGATGTCCGGGCGCGTGACGTCACCACTGGTCACCGCTAGTGTGGACGGTACGCCGTGTTGACGCGCGGTACAAATCGTCCTCTCGCAAATTATTTGGCGGCCAATGTTTTGACGGGGAAACTTCGGGACACGGAATTTAAAGAAACACTGCAAAGAAAACGAAGGACCTTTCCTAATTTTCGCTTCTTGGCCTTGAAGTATGGTAAATGTAAAAGGCGCTTTGGCAAACGACAAAGAATGTTCCGCAGAGTCGGCAAACGTGTCGTCCACTAGGAGTCGTGCGAGTGGGCGGGGCGGGGGACCGTAAGGCGCGGGTCAGTTTGGCACAGAGACAATGGCGACTGACAATATGAATCTAGTGAGGCAGCCGAGCCGCGCCCCCACAACGGCGCAGCGGTGGTGGTCCCGGCCCGCTCGCCTCTAACAGGTTCCGCGCTCAGCGGCCAGTGGGAACGGGCGGGGCAGGGCGGGGCGGGGCGGGGCGGCAGAGGCCAGACGCACACCGAGGCCGGCCACAGAGGGTGTCATCTTACTCAAAGATCGCACTAATGACAATAATTCATTGTTTTGCAAATGCGCAAAGCCCCCCCCCCCCTCCATCTCACAATACGCGCTCCGCCCGCCGGCCTTGACTTTGGTCTCCCAACCCCTACAATTATGCAAAATCCAGCAGTCCAGCCGGCCGGCCACGTGGTGCAGCGCGGGGCAGCGCGGGGCAGCGCGGGGCAGCGCGGGGCAGCGCGGGGCAGTGCAGGGCGCAGGCCATGGCGGCCGCCGACCTCCGGGGAGATAAACCCCAATTAGACTTGCAGATGTGTTTGGCGCGCGACCAGCGCAGGCCAGGCCAGCTGCAGCGGGGCCGGGCGGGGCCGGGGCCACGGGGCAGCGCCGTGGGGCAGGTCAGCAGCGCTAACAAAATCGAAAGCACGGCGAAACCTGCTGCTGAGAGCGGGGGGAACGACCTCGTAAAGGCTGGACATTCTAGAAACATTGCCTAGGACCACCGAGAGTAGCGCTGGTTCTAGATTTTCTTTAGATCACCTATGTGGAAACTCTAGGTGTGGCGGATGGTGTAGACGTAGGTGTAGCTTCTACATTGTGCATGACACGTAAGACACGACTTGTTTTTTTCTTTTTTTTCTAATGCTCCCCAGTGGCGGTGCGGCAGTGTGGCGCGGTGCTCCTCGTGCAGGCCGCGCTGCAGCGCTCAGCCTTGGCCGCCCCGCCCGCCCCGGCCCGGCCCCGCCGCCGGCAGCGGTAGCGCTTCATGACGCGCTCACACTCTGAGCGGAGGTGACAGGACGGGCTTACGGGACCGGGCGGGGCGGGGCGGGGCGGGGCGGGGCGGGGCGGGGCGGAGCAGGACCGCTCTATGGAGGTCAGCACGTGCGCGGCGGGCCGAGCTACATACGCGGCCCTCACTACCCGCCCCGGGCGGAAACCGAGCCCGGCGCGGAGTAATTCAACTGAATGGGCCGGACCGCACCGCGCCGCGCCGGGCAGCTCCTGCTGGCCCACGCACCTGGAGCTGTGCACGTACGCCAGGTACCCACCAGGCCGCAAGCCGCACTGCACTCAAGAGAGAAAAAAAAAGTGCCGCACCCTCGCGAAACTTCGTAACCAGTGAGCGAGATGAACGCCATTAAATTTTGCCACTATTTTTATTATTAAAATTGTCCGAACGCGCCATTTATTTTCGCATTCCTTCAGAAGTGTGCCTGATGACGCGATACTTTGGAACGACGCGTTGTGTTTCTGTGGCGCTGGCAGACACAGACACACATGTATAAGTGGAAAAGGATCCCGCTAGGTGTGCGATTAGAGCGAGTGGAATCTGCGCGCCCCGCGCAGCCCCGCGCAGCCCCGCGCAGCCCCGCGCAGCCCCGCGCAGCCCCGCGCAGCCCCGCGCAGCCCCGCGCAGCCTCCCACCCCGGAATGAGCCCGGAGGTCATACACTCAGACCGGGGCCGTATGTTTGCTCAGTTCTCACGCGCGCGCAGGAAGGTAGCGCGGTGTCACGTGTCACGAACTGGAGCCTCCAGGGAACGCGTCCTCGCACTCTCACACACGTGGTGCTACTGTGCTACTAGACCAAGCTGCGCACCAAACACGTGTTCTCAACTAACAATAACGGAAAACGTGAGGCAGGCGCAGGCGCGGGGAGACATTAAAGGACGATCCTTAGCCACGGGCAGCCTACCTTTGACTCCCAGACCGCGGCCGGTCCTCAGCCTCAGCCGTGCGCCCCATGTGCAGCCGGCACACGATGAGGTCAGCCTACAGTACTCTGCGCGCGAGTGAGGGGGCGGGGGGGGGGGGGGGGGGAGACGCAGCGGATGCAAACACATGGACCGGGGGTATCTCAGCCGCCTCATCGCCGCCATGGGCGGAGCCTCGTACACTCACACACACACACACATACTAACAACACACAATACCAAGGCGTCTCTAAAACGAACCTACCCCTTATTGTTACAGCTTGCCTGTACACACACACACACACTCACATCTGAGAGAGGCTATCTAGCCATCCACAGAGACGGAAGCCACTGCAGCAGCAACACAAAATAAGCCTGCTCCGAAGCTTTCCCGAAGGAGCAGGACGGGCCGACACTGCCGCTGCCTTCTACACCCAGAAAAGCGACGCTTCTCTGGGTGCAGCGGACCATCAGCAATGAATGGAGGTTACCCTAAGTGCAAACAATACGCCGCGCTTGGAAGACAACGGGTTCGGAAAAGCGTCTCCTGCCTGCTGCCTGTGGGGCGCTGCAGGCCAGGTGTGTACCGACTGACTCTCAGCGGTCCAATTAAGAGCAGGGTGCGAACAGACCACCTGGGGTAGGCCTGGCGGCCTGGCCCTGGCGCCACACGTCAGCAAGCGCTCGGGCAGGCCGCCCCGCCCCGCCCCGCCCCGCCCCGGGGGCACGATACTACCCGCCACACACAGGGCCTGAACTGTATTGTACGGGCGACTTGAATAGGTTCGCCGTAAGGCGAATAATAGCTTCAGCTGCTGCTGATGGAAACAGCACGTGCACACACACACGCACACACGTGCACACGTGCGCAGGGGCGTTGGCACGGCGACACGGCACGCGAGGCGCAGGGCCCGGCCCGGCCCGGCCGCACGCTGCTTCCACGAAATGGTTACTGCCCCCTACCGACCCTAAGCCCTCCGCCCCCCTCCTACCTCTCTCTCTTTCTCGACCGTCAAATTGTTTTCCTCCCAATAACACACGCCTCTCCCCCGCGCCGTTACGGCTCACGGTTTTCACTAGTCCCTGAGCAGCTGTAAGGTGAGGTGAGTTTATTTTTCGACGCGTCCATAGAGTCTGTACGGGCCGGCCGCCGCCGCGCGCCAAAGGTCCAAGAGCCTGACGCAAATGAGAGCTTGACTAAGAGCCAGGCAGAGAGGCGTGCGCGCAACTCTTGTAGATGATATAAATATATGACACTCGATTGTGCCGCGGCTCCACCAGAACGCTATTTGGATGCGCGGAGGCGACTGCCGCGGCGCGTCACGTCACGTCACGTCGCGTCACGAGTGCGGGCGCGTGCGCACGCGGCCCCGCTCTGCCCGCGCCGCCCGTGACCGAGACATTGGAGCCGCGCGGCCCGGCCCGGCCCGGCCCGGCGGTGACCAGCAGCCAGGAGCGTCAGCCGCGTCAGCCGTCAACGTCGCGGGGCGACCGCATGGCGTCTGCGCGCCCCCCCCTCTCTCTCTCTCTCTCTCTCTCTCTCTCTCTCTCTCTCTCTCTCTCTCTCTCTTTCGACAGGCGCTGGTTGGCCGATGCAGGCAGACAGGTGCGTTTCGCAGCGCCGCCAGATGGCGGTCGGCTGCTCTGAGCAAAAACGAGAGAGAGAGAGGGAGGGGAGAGGGAGGGAGAGGCAGGAGGGGAGAGGGAGAGAGAGAGACGCAGAGACGGGAGAGGGGACACTGCCCTCCTCTATGGTCCCGCGCGAGCTTCACTGCTGCATTCTGAAATGCAGTGATTAAATATCCGATGATAAAGGCTACGAGGGAGGGGCAGAGAGATGTGGGCGAGACGGGCCCGGGGGGGGGGGGGGGGGGGAGCACGTGGCAGAGGCAGTGACAGAGATGAAAAGGGAGGGAGGGGGTGCAGGGTTCTCGCGAGGGTGCGAGTGAACGCCTCGCCGAAGGTCAGCCGTCTATTTGTGTCCTGTCCCGTCCCCAGCGCCGCGACACTGCCCAGGGCCCAGGGCAGGCAGGGCGCCGGCGCGGCGCGCGTGAGCGTGAGCGTGAGTCAAGTGAAAACTGCATTGCGACGAGATACTGTTCGTCAAACAGCTCAACATATTCGCGACGTGTCTGACAGGGTCATCTCCGGGCGCCGCCCCTCAGCGGCCCTCCTCGGCTCACTACGGCCCGCTGATCCCCAGCCACATTGCGCATTCCCTTTGACAGGGGCGCACCCCGCCCCGCCCCGCCCCGCCCCGCCCCGCCCCGCCCGGCGAGCTCTCTCGCACAAACTGCAACGCTGTTGCAATCCACTAATGTTGAGGAAAGAAGACGGAAATAAAGCCCGGCCTTATAGAGCCGCTCTAAGCGCCGCGCCTCGCCGCGCCTCGCCCCGGGCAGCCCCGCCCCGCCCCGCCCCGACTCACAGACAACCGCCACGGGACTCACCGGCGGGAAGAAACACACTCCGATTTAGTCAGTCTTGTGGATTTCAGAGAAGCAATATGCAGGAAGAGACTTGCTAACTTTTGGCAGTGCAACGCATGTGACGGCCCGCGCCGCGCTGAATGAGTTTACAGCGGGGGGTTACTGCTGGGGCCGAGCGCAGCTGCTCGACCCCAAGGCCAGAGGAACTCACAGTGGCTCGCTGACGACCCCCCCGCCCCCTCTCCAATTCCGACTTTTTATGACGCGGCTACGCACCACGAAATTTTTCATCCCGACTTGACGTTCCGCATTTAATGGCGTTGACGAGAGGGAGGACGTCTAGTGCCGGGTAGAGTAGACACCTCGTGGCGGGGCGGGGCGGGGCGAGGCAGGGCGGGGCGAGGCGGGGCGGGGCGAGGCGAGGCGGGGCGGGGTGGTGGACCCGCATGTTGTGACGGAGCCTAAATGAAGTTAATTAGGTGATTTACAGCGACGCGTCAACGCCACGTCCGCCGCCACGGGGGAAGGCGCTGGGAGCGGCCGCGGTCCGGGCCGGGCCGGGCCGGGCAGGCCGAGGACTGACGCGGCGGGGCGGGGCGGACAAGAAATCGATAGGGGCCGCTGCGTTCAGAAAATTTTGTTTAAAAAAAAAAATGCGTTTATTGCATTTCAATTGAACGCCTCTGTCGGTGAAATAGGCTACACGTGGGTAGACGAAAACTAACCGCAGATTGACGCATAGGGATACCGTGGGATACTTTGAGCCTCCATGACAGTGTAGCGCCGGGGCGAGGGGGGCGGGGCGGGGGCGGGGAGGGGAGGGGAGCGCCGGGGGCGCCTTCGTTACACGACGGACCAGAAAGCAAATCCTGCGGCCTTACGACAATAAACGCCCCCCCCCCCCCCCGACAGACAAGGAAAAGGAAATCAGACGCGGCGGGGGAGGGGCTGCTGGGGGCGGATGATCCCTTCCTCTGAGGCCTCCGCGCCGCGCTGCACCGCACCGCCGTGCAATAAGCCCCTGCAGTCAGGCCTGCAGCCGCACCGACTCACGCGCCGTTTTCGGACAACCGCTGCGGCGCGGAGTGGCGGGGCGGGGCGGGGCGGGGCGGGGGCAGGCCGAGTGCAGCCCGTCCCGAAATGGAGTTATGGTGGCTGGCTATGCAACCCTTGCGGCTCCTGCCGCTCCTGCTGCGCCTGCTGCACGTCGTCCTGCTGCACGTCCCGCGCGCGCAAGTGCCGCGGTGACAACGGCAGCAGGAATAATTAGAGCCTCACGTGCGAGCGACATTAAGACGGGCTCACTTTCCCTTTCGCTTTATCGAGCGCCGTAACCGCGCTGCACCGCACTGCAGCGCACCGCACCGGCCTGCACGCCACGGACAGATGAGGGACGGCCTTCCCTTCAGCTGTTCCCGCCCCGCCCCGCCCCGCCCCGCTCGGCTCTCGCGTGCTTTTTTCGCGTCCGTTTTTCTTGTCGAACATAACCCAGCGGGACGGGTGCTGCATGAACACAGAGAGCGAGAGTGTGAGCGCTCCCGACACCACACCGCCACAACGCCTTTCCTAAAGGCCGAGGGCATTAATATTAACTTTTTACCAGCGCGGTTCCCGTCCCGCTCTATTTTATACGTTTCGTTAAAGCACACGTACATCTCCCACGTTGCCTGAATGTGATCCTGCATGCAGGCACCCACATCACGGACGCACGCAGGCGCAGGCACAAGGATATCGAAGTTTATGAAGCGTGCCACGAAGCCGCTGAACGCAGTGCAGATTATCATTTGTTTTTATTTCAAACGCATCCCGTGACGTCCCGTAATAATACTAACATTTACAGCAACGAATGAAGCGGAGGACGAAGCTAAAGCGCGGCGGCGTCCGGCACAGAGATTCGCGATGTGGAGCGGGGCGGGCAGGCCGGGCACACTCACTCATTTTCCTAGATCCTGCAGTCTGCAATCTGCACGCACAATCTCGACGGATGTGCAGCGGGGCGGGCGCGTCCGAACAGAGAGGCGAGAGAGAGAGAGGAGAGAGAGAGAGAGAGAGAGAGAGAGAGAGAGAGAGAGAGAGAGAGAGAGAGAGAGAGAGAGGGGGGGGGGGGGGCGCTCCCGATGCGCGTTATGATCAGAGGAAGCTGCTGCGCGGGGCTGGGCTGGGCTCACGGGTGGAACGCGTCATTTGCAGCTGAACTGATAGGCCCGTCCGGTCAGCCGCCGTACACTGCCAAGAGACGTTCCTGCTGACACCACGGGGGCCACCGCACACCAGCTCCTCCTCGACCGAGGCTCTCGAGAGCGGGACATATTCTATTCGCCCGGCTAGGCTAGGCCGCGAGGAGCGCCGCGAGGCGAATTTCAAATGAGTGTCAGTCAGCCGTATAGTCAGCATCGCGAATTTAAATGAGTGCCAAGTCAGCATCGCGACGCAGCGCAGGCGCGGTGGGACACGGCGGGATTCCTCCCTCGAGCGCGTGAGGAGCCGGGCCGGGCCGGGCCGGTCACGGGGCCAGTGGAGGATATCCGGCCGTCATCGCCCGTGTGAGCGGCACGCGGGGCGGGCCGGGCCGGGCCGCGGCCTGCAGCTGGCCGTATGGTCCTGACGGCAGCGGGCCTCGGCCACGGCCCCAGCAGCCCCGGGAGGGGCCTCGCCGTAGCAATGACCCTGCCTGCGGCCAGCGCTGTGACTCACGCAATCAAGCGACGGACCCCGCCCCGCCCCGCCCCGCCCCGGCGTAACGCCTAATGGTATCAGGTTAGGTAAGTGCCAGCCGGCCGGGCGGGGCGGGCAGGCGGAGCCGGTTGAGGACGGCGCGGCGGCGCGGGGCGGGGCGGGGCGGGGCGCTTCTCCCGCGGCAGCGCTGGCGGTGCGCGCACAGTCCATCACAGAAGATGGCACGGGAAGATTACTATTTCGCATCCGCAATGAGCACCGCTGCGGACTGCGATCGGCGCCGACGACTGGTCCAATATCGCGGCAGCTCGTTAGCCAGCCCCCGGTGACCGCGGCAGTAAAGTGTCAAAGCGTTGAACCCCGCCCCGCCCGGCCCCACCCCGCCTCTCGCACTGTTAAAGCCTTGCGGACAAACGTTACAACGAAGTTGGACGCTTCGCAAGCTTACGAACTTTTTGAGTCTTACAAACTGAATAGTTGGTAAGAAAGCCCCGTGGGGTGTCAGGTGAGCGGCCGCAGCGCCTCCCCTCCCCTCCCCGCCTCATCGAGCCTTTATGGCCAGGGCTGCACGGCCCCGCCACTTTACATACCATCTAACTGGATTTGGGATTGCTCGCCTCGGCCCGCCTCGCCCCGCGCATGCGCGCCGCGCACCGCCGGCTCCGACGCACGCCCCGCCCCGCCCCGCCCCGCCCGCCGCTGAATTGCTGGTCCGCCTTTACCTTTCAGTCGCGTTCTGGCGGTCTAACATCATGTTAAGAGTCCGTTGCATGACACGTTTCTCCCCGTGAGTGCTGGCCAACACCCACGCCAGTGTATTGTGCCGGCCATCATCGGGCCATTCCTCTCCCTCCCTCTCTCTCTCTCCCTCTCTCTCTCCCTCTCTCTCTCTCTCTCCCTCTCTCTCTCCCCACGCTTCAACCGTTCCGCTATATATGCCCCTCGCAGACAAAAGGTTCGATCGCGTAAGCGAAAATGACGCGGCAAATTATGGGCGTCCGTATCCACAAGTCGCATACGGTTACACCAAGACGCCCCCCAACCTCCCCCCTCCACCGCCACCCATTGATATCCCCTGGCCACAAACCGAACCCTCGACCGACTCCTCCCCTCATAAAAGACACTTCATAACAGCGGCCGGTACCACAGGCAAGGTGGATGGAAATTCGTAAAAGCTAACGGGAATCGAAAAAGGATCATAAAATTGAGTGATCAGATAAGGTGTGTGTGTGTGTGTGTGCGCAGGTCAGAGGGGCCTCCCTGACCCTGCCCTGCGCCGTTATGTGGAGCAGTAAACGCGCCGGCGGCGGGGCGGCTGTGAGAGCCACCCCCTGCAGCAGGAAGTTTATCATGTCAGGCATCGCATCACCGGCCAGCTCAGGGAATTCCCTCAATCATCAACACAACTGAGAGGAACCAAAGTTGCCACTCGACGTGGTGCCGAGTGTTTAACAGAACACTGTGAAACCAAGTGTTCAACTGTTCAACACTTGTATGTGTGCAACTTCCAGCCTAACACGCACAAGTGTGCAACTCGGCAGTTGTGCAATTTCACGTGTTCAAATCGCCAGTTGCGCACTTGTAAGTGTTCAACTCGACAGTTGTGCACTTGCAAGTGTTCAACAAGGATAGTGTTGCACGGGGCAGTTGAACACTTGCAAGTGCACAACTGTTGAGTTGAACACTTACAAGTGCGCAACTGGCGAGTTGCACAATTTCCGAGTTGCAAACTTGTGCGTGTTAGACTGGAAGTTACACACATACAAGTGTTGAACAGTTGAACACTTGGTTAAACAGTGTAGTGTTGCGGGTCTAGGTGCCGTAGGCCGCGGGGCGGGTGGTGTCGGTCCAGCGTCATTAGTCTTATTATTCGCACCGGTCACGTGGCGTGACGTTTGCGCAGGGTCCTTACGGCCGCGCCTGCCGCACGCGGACCCGAGTCCATCAGTCGACCAAAAGTGGAACATTTAAATATTTTTTAATAAGGCTCGTAACGCGAGAGCAATAATACCTTTGACATCGGAAAGTCATTGTGACAGATAATTGCTCACCCAAGGCCGTGTGCGCACGGCGCCTTTTGCGTATATTTTATATCTTCCAAACGAAATCCACAGATCGCACGGTAAAACCAATGTCTGATTCTTTTTAGGAAAAAAAGGGAAAATATTGAGGAGCTCCCATAAATTTAGGAAAGCTTTTCAGGAAAGATTTTAAGGAAGTTTCCTTAAACTGAGAGGCAATGCCCCTCAACTTTAGAGGAAACATCCTTAAAATCTACAGAGTTTTCAATAAAGGCAGTTTTTTAAAGTTTTCCCGTTTCCCTCATAAAATCAGACATTGTTTCCCCGGTGCGGGCAGTGCGGGTGGCGCGGGGCGGCGCGGGGCGGCGCGGGGCGACCACGCCTCGTACACCGGGCTGTACGCTAGCGTAGCTAGCTGCACCGGTGCGATCTGGACACTAACATACAATCTGCAGGCACGATCAGGGCCTGCCTGGCCCGCCTGGCCTGTCCGGCTCTGGCCTCACCTCACAAACAGCGCGCCTTGGCACCTCCCACAGGGCTTTGTTGTAGGGCGCTGGCGGGGCGGGGCGGGGCGGGGCGGACACCCCCGGCCCGCCCCGGCCCAGCGCACCGCCAGCGATCTGGAGCGCGCCGCGGTGCGGCGGGTGACGTGACGTCACAGCGCGGAAGGAATCAAACAGATTCAAACTGCCGGATCGAATTCTCAGCCGCCTTCGGCCAAGGCGGTGGTTTTGCCAGTCATTTCCAGGCGGAGCAGAGCGGAGCAGAGCGGAGCGGGGGGCGGTGAGACACCCTACCCGACCCGAGCTGCGCCTGCGGCCTGCGGCCCTGCCTGCAGTACACTGCCAAACACCAGCGCCGCCACTGGCCGCCGCCCCGCCCAGGACGATCGAGTTACCGGCCGAGGGCCTAACGGAACGGACAGGTAATTATCGGCCCACGGCACCTCTCAGCGCACGGCACACACACACACGCACGCACAGATTACCGACCAATAGGACGGCCAACATTTGGCTCCGTGTCCCAACGCAGATGGCTATTCCCCCGATGCAAAGGCGGTTAGAATATCAAGTAATTTAGTCCCTTCAGCCTGAGAGAGAGGAAGAGAGAGAAAGAGAGAGAGAGAGAGAGAGAGAGAGAGAGAGAGAGAGAGAGAGAGAGGGGGGTGGGGAGTGTGCCGTGTGGCTCCGCATGTTTGTGTGGGTTCAAACACTGAACACGGCGACAGAATCAATCTGCGATCAGCTCGTTAGTCACGCCAACGGACTAGGAGGAGGGGGGGGGGGGGGGGGACCTCAAGACAGCAGGGCGGGTCGCATACCGGCGACAAGATTTTAAATTTTACGCGACCTAAAAATTAAATAAAAGATAGCGAGAATTATGTCTACAGAGCTCAATAAAGTGTTACTCTGGTTACTCTAAGACTGCGTTTTAGAGAAATCCCACTTAATTTCCTTTGCATATCCACCTGCCACGAACTGCAGTTATGTACGCTCTCCTCTGTGCGCTCGGGCGACAAGCTCGTGGGAGACAAGTCATTGTACAGCCCCTTGTAACAAACGCTGATTTGTTGTGGCCCCGCGAGGCGAGCCGGGGTCGGGCCGGGTCGGGCCGGCGCGTTACATGGACATATGACTTACGTGGACAGCGCCGCGCCGCCCTGCGCTAGCGTCCTCAGCGGGTAACTCCCCGGGCAACTCACCTGGAACAAAGAGAAACAGGTTAGGAGTCATAAACACAGGGCCGCCACTGCGTCAGTCACAAGTGACTGGGCGGGGCGGGGCGGGGCGGAGCGGGAGGAAGCACGGGGGGACAATTTAGCCTACGGGTAAAAGGGGACCGGAGCGAGAGAGAGAGAGAGAGAGAGAGAGAGAGAGAGAGAGAGAGAGAGGGAGAGAGAGAGAGAGAGAGAGAGAGAGAACGGGGGACAAAGTAAGACCAAAGGGGGCCGATTGGAGTGTCAAAAACGAGCGGGGCGGGGCGGAGGGCGGAGCGGACGGAAGAGGGTGGGGAGGGGAGCGTGGGGAGGGGAGGGTGGGGAGTAGTCCACGGGCAGCGCGGCGTGGCGCGGGGCCAAACGAACTACAGTAAAAGGGCCTGCCTCTAAACGCGTCGCCAGGAGGCAAGGTGGGCGTCTGTAGCAGTGCGGGGCCATCAGCCCGTGTCGCGTGAGATGTGTGCGTCCGGTGACGTGAGCGCGCGGGCGCGCGTGCGTGTGTGTGTGTGTGTATTGTGGAGCCATCCTCGGAGCTCGCGTTTGTCCGCGCGTGCGACGAGCACGGCCCGTTCCTTTGGTCGTTTCCGTTGCCCCCCCCCCCCTCCCCGACGCCCTCTCTCTCCTTTCACGTCCTCCCCCGAAAAGTCCAACTTCCGCATCGCCGGCGTCAACTTGGGCTTCTTCAGAACTTTCAGAGGATTAGCCCTCCAATATGCGTGGCAAACCAAAGGTAACACAGGCACATGCGAACACACTGCTGGTTTGCAGAGTTCATCTTTTTCCAAATAAATTTCGCCGTCCCGCTCTGCTTCCCCGCCCCCTCCCCTCGACAGCCTACCCGCGGCTGCACGCCCCCGCGCGCGTTCCTTACCCATTACCCGGTATATATACCGAGCCACATTTTACCCCGACGCGACGCTCCGTAACGTATCAGAGAGGGGGCGGGCCGGGGCGGGCCGGGGCCGCGTGGCGGTAAAAACCGGCGACACGGCGACGTGCGTGCGGCGGGGGACGCTCGTCCTGAGTGCGTGTGTGTGTGAGCGTGTGGGCCTGGAGGTGTGTAGGTGTGCGTGTGCGCGCGCGGCCGGGTGCTGCCGCATATTTATTGTTATTTTCAATCTCCCCCCTGCCTGCTGCAGTAGCGCTCGCGCCGCGCCGCGCCGCGCACGGAGACACACACACGATCAAGTGCTCGGGCCGGCTGAGGTGAGGTGAGGGGTGACCCAGATGGCGCGGCGCGGCGGGGCGGGGCGGGGCGGGGCGGCCAGCACAACGGGTACCGAGTTGGACAGGTTTGTACAGCGAGCGGTTCGTCACCGCCCTGCCCTGCCCCGCCCCGCTCCGGCCCTGTGTGGTCCGCACAGTACAGCGTGGGCATGCAGCCTCCAGTACTTGTGATGCGCTAGCCTCTCCCATTGCGCCGCATTAGCATAGGGCACCGCCGGGCCGGCCGGCCGGCTCAGCCAGAGAAAAGGGCCGCACAGCGCGTCAAAGTAAAAAAATAAAAAAAATAAAAAAAAACAGACCTCAAAGATAATAACGACCATCAACCGACACCGTGAAGGAAAACTTATGTGGAAAAATGATGTTTAAGTGGACTTTAAAGCGACACGCTCCATACCGAGCACTTGCCCCGCTATCGTTTCAGATTTTCCCGCGAGTCAGCATTACGCTAAAGTTAGCTATGGTACTATGTACAACCACGGGCCGGGCCTGGCCGACTTCTTGGCAGTGTAGGGCAGGACCACGCTGCCACGCAGAGCTATCGGGCCATAACCAGAGCGCCCGTCCCGGCCCGGCCCGGCCCGGCCCACCCCGTCCCGTCCAACCAGATGGTTTACATGTTCCGCGCCTGATCAGGTGATTCGAGTGCCGACACGCACGCACGCACGCACGCGCACGCACGCGGGGGCGCTCACACGCACCACGCAGCATGCAAGGCGCACACCCCGGCCCCGGCCCACTCCAGTCCAGGAATGTCAATAGCATGAGACCACCGGCAGCGCGGCCCCGCCCCGCCCCGCCCCGGCAGATGAGCGCCAGTCAGGTCCTCTTGATAAGCGCGTCGCAAAAAGGCTTGAGCGCGCAGGGCCGGGCCGGGCGGGGCCGCTCGGCGCACAACAAGGCTCGGCTCGGGTACTTTTGGTCCCGCCCGCCCGCCCTGCCTGCCTGCCTTTGCCTGACGCGCGGAGGTCGGTCGGGCCCGGAGCGTGCAAATGTCAGCCGCTGGTTTTGTGTGGCGGCGAGGCCAGGCCAGGCCAGGCCAGGCCACTCTGTTGGGCTGACCGGCACTGGAGGCTGGAGGCCGCGCGCACAATAGTGCACGGCAACAAGCAGCACCGCGCCCCGCCCACCCGCGGCTCTGCGCCACCGGGGATCGAAAATACATTCCAAGAGGACGCGATGACGTGGGAAAGAAACGACCAAACTCTTATTGTGCAGTAGTCTCCTCGCGCGGGATTTTCGCGGCCACTTTTAGGATAAAGTCGCCATCATGGCGCCCCCGAGCGGCGTTTGGCGCGTTCAGTTCAGCCTGGGCGCTACCTTAGCCGGACACTGGCTAACGAAAAACCTCCCAGGCCGCTCACACGGCGCGTCGGCTCGGCGGCGGCCGGTGGGCGAGCGGACCGCCCCGCCCCGCCGCGCCCCGCCCCCCCGCCCCGCCCCGCCCAGGACAACGAGAGGAGCCCCGCGCCGCGCCGCGCCCGTCAGCCTGGCCATCCATTCGTCCTCCTGGGGGACCATTGTGCGGCCACTTGAGCCAGCGACAGCCCTGCCGGCCCTGCCCTGCCCGCCCGGGGGTGGGGGCGCGGGGCCTGGCCGGGGCCTGTCCGGGGCCTGTCCGGGGCCTGGCCGGGGCCTGGCCGGGGCCTGGCCGGGGCGGTCTACCCATAGCTAGCCCGGACAGAACAGGCCCGATTGGGACTGGTGGGTTGCGAGCCGAGCTCGCCTGCTGTCCAAATGCGAACCTGAGTTATAGCTGAGCTCCAGAGCGAGCCCGCGGGTCACCGAGCCCTCGGGACAGGAAAGTAAAAGTGGTTTCAATCAAGGGACATATAAGCCTTCCGCCGTGCCGTCCCATACACAATACGTGTGATAAAATAGTAAGAAGAGGGCGCTCTTCAAACACAGTAGCGGCTCGAGCCGGCTCAGGCCGGGCTGTTCACAATGCACGGACGCATGTCGGGGCAGATCGGCCGGGGATTATCCTCCAGCCGGGATGAGAGAGAGAAAGGCTTCCGCACGTGGCTGCACAGCCCCGCCCCGCCCCGCAGAGGACCGCACCGCACCGCACCGCCAGCCGCCAGTGCAAATGAAACTTCTCTCTCCCCAGCAGCCTTCACACGCCGTGCTGCTGCATCAACTTTTACCTTTCTACAGGTTTGTTTCTGACCGCAGCCAAAATACGTTGAGCCCTGAGGGGTAATTAGAGGGCCCCACCGGAATGTGCAGGACGAGCCTCTGTGTGTGTGTGTGTGTGTGTGTGTGTGTGTGAGTGGGGCGACCAGCTGGCCCGAATAGCGTGACGACAGCTTCACTTCACTCCCGGCCCGGCCGGGCCAAAGCCAAAAGCAGCCCCGCAGATCGAAGCGCGTCATTAACATTCCACACAACTGAGGTATCGGCAGAAATAAACACAAGTTGAATCTGGGTTCAAAACCAAATAGCGAAATCCGTAGCCTGGTGCATCGAGGACACGAGAAGTAAGTTGTCCTCCCTGACGCACAGGACAACGCGCTGACCCAAATATACTGCCTGCTGTCCTGTCCTCCGCGTGGCCGTAGAGGCGTTTGGCATGAGAGAGAGAGAGAGAGAGAGAGAGAGAGAGAGAGAGAGAGAGAGAGAGAGAGAGAGAGAGAGAGAGAGAGAGCGCCATTAGAGGTACGGTACGTGGGAGCAGGCGACGACGATATGCGATCCGCTACTCGGACGACACGTCAGGTTCGCACAAATGGTACACGCTCATAATTTTTTTTTCTTAGGGTAGGGAGGTAGTTAAAGTAGCGCATGGGATAGCCGTTGGATGTTCGTGGATGTTACATGTAAGACCTGCAACAGCGATAGTGAACCATTCGACACGAATCCAAAGGACACCACAGTCGGATGGGATTCCGAACAAACGCCGCGCACCTCGGGTTCGACACACACACACACACACACACACACACACACACACACACACACACACACACACACACACACACACACACACACACACATGTGAGCCAGGTCCTCTTCCTCCCTGCTGCAGCACAGCGGTACACTGACCGCAATCAGCTGCCTTCCTGTCGTGCTCCGCCGAGCTTTCCAAACGCGGTTGCGCCGCGCGTCCTTGGAGCCACATACGGCCGAACTTCACCGCAGGACTCCTTGCCGGAAGGAAGTGGGCTCGGCTCGGCTCGAACCTAGAAACCCATAGCGCGGCGGCGAATAAGGTTTCTCGCCATATAGTGTCAGAAACCGCAGCGTCTGCTGTTGCGAAATCATCGTCAGCGAACATGTGGCGTCATCCGCAATCAACAAACTTGATTCACGATTGAGTGTCAACTTGTCAATACTAAGTGCAAACGCCGATATATTGATATTAAGAGAAACCGCGGACGCAGTATACTTAATTTTGCTCTTCGGATTGCAGGTAAATCAAATACGACAATTTTAAGAGTGTCCCTGGCGGAGTCGCCGCTGCCGCCGCGCGGAACGCCAACTCCGGCGTCACGTCACGCTTTGGCGCCGTCCGACGCAGATATTCCGCCTGAGAGACGCGCTGCACCGCCGGGCCTCGCCCCGCCCCGCCCCGCCCCGCCCCGCCCCCGCAGGCCAGGAGATCGCGACGCACGGCTGAGCCCGTCATTAAATGACGGCAAAGCGAGAGAAAAAAAAAATGAAGGTCCGAGCCGCGCTAGGGAATGGTCAAGCGAAGCGGAGCAGCGGCCCCGCGGGCTGTCCTGTCCGTCCAGCGGCCCCGCCCCGCCCCGCCCCGCCCCGCCCCGCACGATCGAACTGAGACTGGACAGCGGCTCACCGGACAGTGCAACTGCCCTGCTGCAGACAAATGGCTCCTCAAAACTGACGGACGATCGACCATCTCCATCTCACAGGAGAAGCGACAGCCAAAGACCAGTGTCGAATGACATTCAGAACAGATCTGTACTGGAAGCCAGCAGGTCAGGAACCCGCGAGACGCATAGCGCGCGAGTGTGAAGGCTAAGAAGAAGGGCCGGACTGAAAGTGATACATCACTGAGAGAACGAAGAAGCGGACCACACCGGCCCCGCTCGCTCTGCGAATGAGTGCGGTAAAACGCCAGAACACAATCTAACATTCTCTTGAAATTGGGGGCAGAACGGAAACTCTTATCTTTTCCCTCAAAAGAGCCAAGAGAATGACAGAGTACTTTTAGCGAGCTGGGCCGGGCGCCGCAGCTCGGCCGCGACGCTGTCCGGGCGTCCGTGCGACCGCAGCTGCCCGCCTGCCGGCCACCTGCAGGTGCGTCCTTGGCCAGTCCGGCGGCGCCCGGAGCGGCCCGGAGCGGCCCGGAGCGGCCCGGAGCGGCCCGGAGCGGCCCGGAGGGGGCCAGCTCGAGGGGCACGGTCCGGAGCTCTGACATCACGGACGCATTCGAGGCGTGACAGCAGTGAGCACAGAGCGCCACTGTACTGTACACACGTCCTGAGGACCCCAGCGCCGGCTCCCCGGGCGCCCCGCGGGAGGGAAGGCTAAACGACCACATCAACAGATGAAGCAATTCCAGGCGTCGTCGAGCGCCGAAGTTATGGGGTTTATAAGGCGTAGGACATTATAGCCTGACTTGATGCATATGCATAGGGCCGGGCCACACGCGCTCTCCGAGTGAGGGGCAGAGAGACAGAGAGAGAGAGACAGAGAGAGAGAGACAGAGAGAGAGAGAGAGAGAGAGACAGAGAGAGAGAGAGAGAGACAGAGAGAGACAGAGAGAGAGAGAGGGCAGAAAGAGAAAGAGAGAGAGGGGGGGGGGCGGGGGAGGAGAGGGAGGGGGCTCCCACGCCCCTATCCTCGAACATCCTGTCGATTTATTTAGACAATCAGACTGGACGGGAAATCTAAAACTACTTGTGACAGATGGGCAGGCAAAGGGAGCGAGGGACTAGACTTCTAAGGAGAAAGAAAAATGGAACTACATTTTTAAACGCAAATTTACGGTTACTGACATAATCATAATCCTAAGATGGTGAAAATTGTTCATCCTTATTTCAAGATTTCATTTTCCAAATTAAAGAAGGAAACCATCAAGGATATCATCTCGTTATTGAAACTTGAATGAATTTGTCTGATGCTCCTTGGTCGTTCAGTTACGTAAATATAAAAGGTCCAGCAGTCCAGCCGGCTGCCAGCCCGGCCCCTCTTGCCGTGTGGTCAGCTGGATAATTGAAGAGAAAATTCGTCCCGGATCAATGTCCCTGTGGTCGTGGGGGCCGGCTGAGGCAGAGTGGGCTCAGCCACGGGCTCAGCCACGGGCTCAGCCACGGGCTCAGCCACGGCCTCAGCCGCGCAGCCTCCGCCCCTCTGCGCGGAAACCGACCGATTAACCGGCGGTCAAAACATATGCTAAAACACGCGATGGAGCCTCTAGACAGTCCGGCTGCACTCGGGCCGGGCGGGGCGGGGCGGGGCGCGGCGGTCCCGGGCGGGGCGGGGCGCGGAACAGGGATTGGCATGATGTGGACAGGAAAACACCATCATCTGTATCCGAAATGGAGCTCAACCGGAAACCAGCCTGCCGGCTTCCTCGCCGCTTGCGGCATTCAAAAGCATGCCTGGGTCAGACGTCTCAGACAGCGTGGGTGGATCGTGTCATCGACACGCGGGAAACAATTAGAAAGGCCTTGCGTAAGACGGGGCGGCGATGCGGGCTGGCTGGGGGCGGGCTGGGGGCGGGCTGGGGGCGGGCTGGGGGCGGGCTGGGGGCGGGCCACCCTCCTGAGTGGGCAGTCCGCGGACAGCCCAACGCATTGTGTGCTAATGCAAACACCCCCACCCGCAGGCCTAGCTACCCCCCTCCCGCCTCTCTCTCTCTCTCACTAACTATTTCTCTCGTCCTCCATTTCCTCTCTGATTGCCCATCCCTTGTCAGGCTGTCTGTCGTCCACTTCCGGAAAAGGAATAACACTTCCTCCCCAGAGTTTAAGAAAGGTGTAAGAAAGCTATTATTGAAAGTTTACGAAAACGACATACACATATAAAAGACGTGTCATAGTTTGGCAATTCGGCGATTGTAGTTGCAAGAGATTTTTAAACTCCATCCACAGTATACCCCCGCGGCGAGCGCTGCGCGCCTCGCTCCGCGCTCTGCTGTGCGGCGGCCGAGTCCACAGCGCAGCGCTTCCGAGAAAAGCGCGGGAATCGGCATTAAAATACCAGCGGCCGTAATGGTGACCGGGCCGGGCCGGGTCCAGTGCCGGGCCGGCGCTTCTAATGGACACGCGCAGCCCGGCCGGTGGCGGTACGCAGATGCGGCAGGTGTTGGACCTGCCACTGTGAGGCCTGGCCTCCTCCAGCAAACAATTGCTAGAATTCAAAGTGGACCAAGACTTTTTCTTCGATTTATTTTTAAGGAGGAAATATTTTGATCAGATTTCTATGAAAACCGCAGTAATTCTAAAAATTCTAACGCTAACGCGTTAAACGGCCCCCTAGGTTTTAAAACTTACCTTAAATAAGATAGAATTTTAAAATGTCATGTCAAAACTGTTTGTGAAAGTCAATAAATCGTGATATACGTGAGCCACAAATCTGCCACACAAAATGTCGCCCAGCGGGCCGGCTATCAACAACGCTCTTCTGCTGGCCACTGAATCCAACGTAAAATATTCTTTAAAAAAATAAATTTGGAAAAGAAGTCAAAGGATATTGCAGGCGTTTAGCAAACAATTATAAAAGCCTTTACGCACAAACATACGGACACATAGTCGAACTAATTTAAACCATTTACTGAAAACATGAACTTAGGTCTGAATCTTAGGTTGGCGGTATTGTTAGAAGCCCAGCCCACTTTCAAATAAAATTATTGGAAGGCGGAATTACAGTCCCTGCCAACAATCAGGAGCCGCTGCCGGCAGCTAGTGGTCGCGTTCAAAACTGTCCTGGTGGTGCATCCTTTTGCACGGTGCGAAACTGCTGCGATTCTGACGTGACCACTCCCGTGTAGAAACTTTTGGACATCGAGGTACAAAGCAACAAGTGATCTTTTTCATTGGTTTGAAAAAACCGCGAAATAATTTTATTGGTCAGAGCCTTCCCCGACCCGGCTCGGCCTCGCTGCTCCGCTCGTAATTACCATAGAAACAGCGAATGCAAACTAATTGTATGCAAAAACGTATAGACAGTTCTACATCACACCTATCTCTAAAAATTTCTAATTTTTCGTAGTATTTTTCATTGTAATTTTGTACGAATCGCAAGGGCACGATCGGCTGCGGCCATAAGGGGCCATCGTCAAGAGGGTGAATAAAAAACTCACTGGCGTGAGCAATAGGCACCCCTAACGGGGGCCTAAAAAGGCAGCGCGTGAGCCCGGCCTGGACAGACTGTATTCCCACGTATTTTGAACAGTGCGAGAAGCGTACGCTCACCGTTTGGCAGGTGTGTTAGGAAGAGGAAGGGGCGTCCTGGGAGTGAAGGAAGAACGGGGAGTTTAGCAAAAATACACCTAATTCAGAATTTTTCGCGCACTTTGTAAGTTACTTTATGTCTAGAGAAGCTATTTTCTGCACACGCTTCCTGCGAGATGCTCACCGTTAATTCATAATACGCATCACAATGACTTTTATTTAAAAAATAAATACGTTATTATGGCAGTAAAAGAAGCAAATATCGCCGTATCACAGATGTGGCGGAATTTTTATGTACAGAAACTGGCTTCATGGCGGTCCGCCTTTACTATAAAATAAAACAAAAAGAGGCGTTAGGGGGTGGGGCCGGACAAGGGCGTAACATCCAGGCCGCTCACACCCATACGCCTCCCTCCCGTGCGGACGCACAAACGGCCGGCCGCTCCGACACCCCAATAAAGACCCGGTCCGCAACGCGCCAGTGTATTGGAGAAAGCTCCTGGCGCGTCCCGTACGTACGCCACAACAAAAACACAAACAGCTGGCCGAGCCGGGCAGAGCCGGGCAGAGCCGCAGCACACAGCTGGCCGCCAGGTGCAGGTTCCTGTCGGACCTGACCGCCCAAACCTCACCTCAGCCTGGGCCTGGGCCCGACACAATGCCTGCCCAGGCCCAGCCCGCACCTTGGCACGCGGTCAGAGAGTCAAAAATATAGAGAGGAATCCCGACAAGAAGAGGACCCGCCATTCCAATGGTATGGGGGGGGGGGGGGGCAGTGCGGGGCAGGACCACGCCACGCACTCAGCCCGCTCGCGTGCGAGGGAGGGAGTGTGCTCGCGTGCGTGCGTGCGTGCGTTCTGCGCACGCTGACAGCACACCGGCCGGCGACCCGTCTATTTCAAGCGCCGGTCGCCGCAGAGTGGACAGCGACGACGGCAGAAAAATGCTCCCCCAGCACCAAACACTAACCCAGAGCAGCTCACGTAAGAGTTGGTGCTGTGCTAAGTGCTTTGTGAAATAATCTGTCGTAGTGGCACTGATGGAATCTCAAGTGCGTCCAAACTACGGGAGGAATATGGTACGTGACAAAATTAGTTTGGCGATGACTATCGATTTCCTATCTACCCGTTGAGTAGGGCGTCTGTGGCGCGCGCCGTACTGCGGGCGCTCTGATCCCCCGCTGCCAGCCGATACCCCCTTGTAAAGGCTTTGTGTGTATACGCAAAACAACACAAACAATGGAACATGCGTTCCGCTGCATTCTCGTTTCGCTCAGGCGTGTTATTTTGGGCGGTATCGATTATAACCGGCCGACTTTGACCCATTATAACGCTCCTCGGCCTCCAGCAGGCTCCAGCAGGCCCCAGCAGCCCGGCCCGAGACTCCAGGCCAATTATTGTCTTATACGTCGGGCTGGGCGGCCGGTGTGCCCCGGCCTGGCTGGACCCGGCGCGGCGGGCTGGACCGGGCCGGCCGGCAGCTGTTCACAATGCGAATCACTCCCCGCCGCTGCCCCATTTTACTTTCGAGGATTTAGGGTCGCCCTGTTCGCATTGTTTCTGTTTCCAGCAGCAGGGCTGCTTCTGAAAACCTTCTGGTCGCAAACTAGCGCCCCGCCCCGCCCCGCCCCGCCGCGGCGACGACCCCGCTCGCTTGGGAGACTTTCCAGGCCAAAGCCATTTGCCGCCAGCGACACCTACCGCCCGTCAGACTTCCCGCCGGAAAGGAGGAAAAAGATAGCAGAAATAAAAAACCTCGTCCGCTATCTCAGTTTGCTCACCTGCTACGAAGGCCGCGACGGCGTAATCCAACAAGCGCAAAAATCCAGTCAAAATGCCGTTCAATCACAAGCGAACACGCACACACTGAACACGCGCGCGGATGCGTGGCCTTCCCCGGCGGGGGGGCGGGGCGCAGACAGACAGACAGACGGACACAGCCGTGCGGTGCGGGCGCCGGGACGTCAGGCGAGCGACTGGCGCGGCGCGGCTGTGCTGTGCTGTGGCGCGGCTCGCGGTGGCTCGGACGGCCCGCCCCGCCTCGGCTCCCCTCGGCGCTGCGGCCGGCGTGCTTCGGGTCGCGCTCGGCTCCTCTCGGGAGGGACGCGCTCCGCTCCGCTCGTCAGCCGCGGGGGTGGTCTGTTTGGGTGCCTCGGGCTGGGGCACCGGCCGGCCGGCGCGACCAGCAGGCGCGACAAGCCATGCGAGCGCCACACATATTGGCCGGCAGGCCGCCATGACTCATGACTGATAGCGGAGATAGCAGAGGGCGTATCCCCCGCCGCGCCCGCCGACCTGAGGCACCTGATGACCGTTGCCGCAAAAAGTGAAGCAGTGAATACAGACTGACTATTTTATAGAAAACGAAGAAAATAAATAATTGCCAGTTATGATAAACTCAGGCGCAGTGTTCAGTCGGTTTATTAAACAGAATTCCAAGCGGCTGGATGGAAGGACGTCGCTCCAAGAGTCGGCTGCGTCAGTTACTCAAACCGTTGTCCGTTGCGCCGCTCGCAGCAATTAACCTGGCATATTGTAACCGAAAGCAAAATGACTTTCCGGGTCGCGGCCGGCCGGACGATGTCGGACCGGAAAAAGGGCTGTGCCGCGCGAGCGCGAGCGCCGGGCCGGGGCCGGAGCAGAGCGGTAACCATGGCGACGTGACGGACATGCATAACGGGACGGGCCTTCCGGCCGGCAAAACAAAAAGAGAATTGGCACGACGGCAAAACTAGAGCGCAGCGCAGCGCGCTCATGACGGCTCATGAAGCGTTACGACAAACCAGCGCGACCGGGGGGTGCGTAGCCTCCAGTGGAGTGTTGAATAGAGATGGCTGCAGTACCCCAGGTACTCAGTGGGACTCGTTCACAGAGTGAGATGCATGTACGACGTCACCATACATTCAACTCATGTGCGCTCGATGTATCAGAGCCGCTTAGCCGCATATTGGTCTTGAACACAAAGACTTAAGGTGTCGGCGCTGAGAGCAGCTCAGGACAGAAGAAGGGGTGCCCCCTCCCCCTCCCCCCGGGCCAGGCCCCGCCTACCCGTCCAACAACGTACCCGCGAGAGAGTGCAAGCATGTGTAAATTTTTCAGACAAGCACGGCAGATATGGCGGTGAAACGCTGCCAAACTTCCTCGGAAGTATTCGCGCTGTGCAGATATGGGAATGGATGTTTCACAAACTATCTCTGGAGTGCCTACTGTTCACGCTATTCGTGAAATTCGTAATCTCGCCCGAAGTGTGCGATAGTTATCTCAGAATGTTCTAATTTGAGTAACAGGTGGACCTGACAACCGCGCACAGACTGACGAAAAGCAGTGTGCGCATGGCGGGCGGGTGCTCGCTTGTTCGTGGAGTAGGCGTGGTGTCTTGGTCGCAGTCTTGCCGCTGCAACCCCGAGGTTCTGTTCCCCGCCCAGCGCGCACACGCAAACACACACGCACACAGGCCCGCCCGGCCGAACAGCCAAACGGCGAAGCGACCTCAAAAAGCGAAAGTAGAGGCGGCTGGGCTCGGCTCCAGCAGCGGCTCCAGCAGCGGCTCCAGCACCGGCCAGCTACCAGCGCAGACGATCCCGTGAAACTTATCTCTATCAATATCTAGACCGCCACAATGTAGGCCGCCAGCAGCGGCACAACTCCGCGCCACATTGTCAGGCCAGGCCGAAAACGGGAGAGGAAAGTCTATGTGAGTTCCAGCCAAAGCCGCGACATTCAAGTCTGACTTTCATAGCCCCAGCACAAACCCATCGCACCCGCGCGGGTACACTGTTAGACCAAGTGTCCAACTGTTCAACACTTGTGTATGTGCAGCTTCCAGCCTAGCACGCGCAAGTGTGCAACTCGGCAGTTGTGCAATTAAAAGTGTCAAACTCGCCAGTTGTAAACTTGTAAGTGTTCAACTCAACAGTTGTGCACTTGCAAGTGTTCAAGAAGGATAGTGTTGCACGGGGCAGTTGAACACTTGCAAGTGCACAACTTTTGACTTGAACACTTACAGGTGTATAACTGGCGAGTTTGACACTTTTAATTGCACAACTGCCTAGCTGCACACTTGCGTGTGCTAGGCTGGAAGTTGCACACATGCAAGTGTTGAGCAGTTGAACACTTGGTTTAATAGGGTAACCGTCAAAGCAACTACTTGCGGGTAGAAATATTGTCGCAGTAACTGAGCAGGGCTCGCGACGCTCCCAGCGCGGGACTCGGCTCGGCTCGGCGGCGCCGGGCACCCGGGCCCCGGCCGGCCCGGGCCGGACAGACGCGATTCCGCATACATATAACGCCATTTCCGGAATCAGCCTGCAATTTCCATTTGTCGTCGCAGTGAGAGAGCCGGCAGCGTGAGGAGTGGGGGTGGTGGTGGGGGTAGGTAGGTAGGTGTGCAGTGCATGTACGTGGACCTACGCCCACCAGCTGGATTTCCGACGGTTCAACGAAAAGAGAAGGGAAAGTGTGGGTGGAGAAGGGTGCTGCGGAGGAGGCGGCGGCCGGCCCCGCCCCACCCCACCCCGCCACACCGGGAGGCCATAGGGTACACGAGGTACATGTAAAGTAGCACCCGCGCAAGTTTATAACTAAAGAGGAAGAAGAGAGGGGGTGGGGTTCCGCATAGAGAGAGAGAGAGAGAGAGAGAGAGAGAGAGAGAGAGAGAGAGAGAGAGAGAGAGAGAGAAGGGGAAAAATAAGAAGAACAAGGAGAGAAGAAGAAGCAATTACCATTCGATGCAGCGGCAATCTCACTGTCGGTTTCAATACGCAAGTCGAGATCCACATACACTTTATTCCCCCCCCCCCCTCCCCCCTCTCTCTCTCTCTCTCTCTCCACCCCCAACACCTACCGGAAAACACTCTCACCGAGGAGCCAGGCAATACCCCGCATCACGCCCTGCCCGCCCCGCGCCGCCCTCCCTTCACCTCCTCAGTTATAAGAGATTGGTATCAGCGAGAAGCGACAAATTGCGCATCGCAACGCAACACGGAGGAAACGAAACACGTCGACGTATTCAAAGGGGCCACACCCTCGGCCCGTCATGAAATTCTTTGTCGTATTTTACTTTAATATTTAGAAAATCCATTTCTGAGCGTCAACCGGCCACTGTTTTTTTCCCCTTTAAAAGTGCTATTTCTAGTTAAAAGGGGGGATAAAATTTCGCAATCATTTAAAACAAACTAGATGGCAAAACTGACAGATGTCTAGATATGTATAAATAATGGATGATTAACTTGTGTTGCTTGATGCTCCGTCAACGCTATTCAAAACAACGTGGTGCATCTATTTATGAAAATGGTTGCGTATGTGACATACGTCGTCGTAACACGTCTCTCTCTCTCTCTCTCTCTCTCTCGTTTGGCAGCAATTAATGATCACTGACCCTGTGCGGCTCTATAGCTGGTCAGTGAAAGCTTAGCGCGTGCAGCGAACTGCAGGGCGCCCGCTGCACCGCGCCACGCCACGCCCGCCGCGCCCCACGCCACGCCACGCCACAGAGGCTCGTGACTGGCCGTCAGTACCGCAGCGTTAAAAGAACGCAGATCTCAATCGTGGCGCCACTTACCGACACACGTATCTCTGCACCCACTCACCTGGAACAGAAAACATACACTGTCAGAAACAAGGCGCTGAAATTGCCGCCTTTTGAGAATCGTGTGCGCCAATTTCTGACATCCACGTGGAAAATTTTAGTAGTATTGGTAGGGATGAGAAAGAACTCCGCGCCGGATTCCGGCGCAATCCCACCGCGTTATTCTAGCGTAATTCCGGCGCAAATAATTCTCCGAATAAAATGAGAGTATTTCTCGGAGTATTCACGTTATTCGGCACATCGCCTGATGCTCGGCTCATGACAAGGAAGCAGTGCTCGGCTCATCCCGCCCCGCCACACGTAACGCAACGGAAACGTTAGGCGTGACGTTAGGCGGGCGGCACGCGAGCCCTGCGCCCGGCGCACGCAAGTGTCACCATCCAGTGAGCGACCTCACCCTGGTTCGAAATAACTCTCCGCGGGTAACGAACCAGAGGAACGGTCAGCCTGGGCTGCGGGGGCGTGAGGGAAGGGGGCGGGGGTCCTCGGCACACCTGTGCACTCGAGATGCACTGCACTGACAGTGTGGGACCGACAAACGCTTGCAAAGTGTCAATAGTACTTGGTCGCATACCTGCATGCGTCTGACAAGATGTTATTTTAACACTTGTATGATGTGTTCAGCAAAATAGGACGACCTTTGAATGTGTTCAAAGCTGATGAACATTTTGATGGAAACACTGAGAGGTACGGCGTGCGAGTGTTTAAGTTTCTAGAGACACGTTACGCTAGAGCGTACCCTAGGCCCCTCCCAGCCCCGCCGGGGCCTCAGGTAGCTAAATAGCGCCCCGCATAGGACACCATGCAGGCGCGCGACACGCCACGGCCGCCACTGGACCAGCACAGCCCTTAAGAAGCTGGATTTACGATTTAACCCTTCCTCGTCACTTTCTCTGGGCGAGCGCCGTGAACATAGCCGTCAAAGGTCACAAGCGCGCCGCGCCACGCCACGCCACGGCGCGGTGTTCGCGGGTCGTCAAATCTATCACAGCGAGCCTTAAAAACAACAATCTTACTGCGCCTGCGCCGTCCATCAGGGGCGGTGAGCGTGAGCGCGCCTGTGAGGCACCCCCGCCGAGTAGCACCGCGACAACCTCACCTGCGGGGCCGGGGCCCGGGCCGGGCCGGGGCCGCGGGTCAGCAGGGAGTATGGACGGCGCCGCGCGGGGCGGGGGGCGGGGACACCCTCGGGGACACCCATTTGCACACAATCACAGCATCCAACATGAGCGTCCTGCTTCGTCCTACGCAAGGCGTCCCCGATGCAGCCCGTGCTGGCCCGGTGGACATCTGCAGCTGGCATATAATGTATGCACCCTGGATGACACGCAGCATAAGGCTACACAGAGGTCAATAACGACATAATACCCCACACCATTTTTAAATTCCCTCGAAGAGAAAATGTAGAAAAAAAAATAGTACATTAAACCTCATCTAGCGGTACACGGAAAAAAAAAATAAAACCACCCTCCGCTCCAGGCGTTGCAAAATCCCCCGTACGTCGTACGTGCTACGTGCTCCGCTCCGAGCGCATGCTGCAGTAAAAACGGAATAAACTCGTGATAGATGTTGTAAAGGCATCTCATCGACTGCATGCGGAAGACAGCCCCACCGCGGGAGGGCGGTGCACGGCGGTGCAGCGCGCAGTGAGAGGCGCCGGCCCCGCACCGCCCCGCACCGCCCCGCACCGCCCCGCACCGCCCCGCACCGCCCTGCACCGCCCCGCACCGCCCTGCACCGCCCCGCACCGCCCCGCACCGCCCCGCACCGCCCTGCACCCACGTGTCTGCTCACAGGTGTCCTGTCGTGCTGGCTGAGCGGGGCTGAGCGGTCACGAGCGCTTCCGCACCGGCCGGCCGGCAGGCTCAGGTCAGGTCACGGCATCAGACATCCATCTCTCGTGAATAAATTCAATTCTCATTGCGTTAGGTAACGCGCCTTCAGCCCGCCACGCCACGCCACGCCACGCCTCGTCACGCCCGCGCGACCAGTCGCAAAGAGCGGGGCCAAACAGATAGCCAAAGGCACAAAAGGGATGTGATAAAATTGTGAGGAAGACGAATGGGATAAGGGATCAGGAGGAGGAGGAGGAGGTCGAAGGGGAGCGGCAAAAGGACTTTCCCTCGATGGCCATGAGCCGTAATGGAGCCCATGACGCGGTCCTTTTCGTGGCAGTCACCGTCCTGCAGGGCGCCGAGCCGAACCGCGGTAACCTCTGCCCTGCCCTGCCCTGCCCTGCCCTGCCCGGGTGGTAGGTAATACAGTCGGCCGCGCCCTGAACTCCTAGGATATTACGAGGCTCTGGCCACTATAAAACAAATCGTTCTGTAGTCAAGATCCGCTTCTCTAGAAGAGAAAATTTACTTTCGGGCCTCCATCTTATTTTGTACACAGCGCTCGTTCTACGCTCAGAAAACCATTTCTTTGAGAAGATATTGCATTTCTTGTGACCGAAAACTGGCTGAGCTGCTTTTCTTTGTTACAACGAAAATTTCGTAGGTTTCGGCTTAGTCATGATTTCACCCCTAGAAAGATGAGGTTTTCTGAGTGTGCTATTGGGTAACATTTCTCAAATAAATCCATTAGGTTTTTTGTAATGCTCAAAATCATGATAATATTTCTGGATAAAAGAGCGAGAAGTTAGGTGAAATGACACTGCGGTGTGCTTGCTGGGCTGGTTGAGCTCCAACAGCTGCGCCGCCCAGCCTCATCAACAAGGCTTTCTCTGTATTGTTGCAGACCAGCGCATTCCCACACTACGCTAACGCGACTGTAAGCCAGGCGACACAAATAAGCGAGGGAATACTATTTGCTCGTCACTCCCTAGAATGCCGCCACCAGGCGCAAAACAAACATATTTTAATTTCATGTTAAACTGACGACCACTATCTCACAATAGATTTCTGTCCGTGCTTTCACTCCGACACGCTCGGGCAACTTCCGTTTTTTACTTTATGACAATCGGCAGCCGCAATGAAATCGATTTAAATGAACCGTGACCACAAAAGAATTCGCTGTTGAGAGAGGAACGGTAAGAACCGAGGCAAAGAACGGTGAATGAGTCAGGAGAAATGCAGTGCACCTGAGGGCGACATTCTTATGGCAGCCGAGCAGCCAAGCAAAACAGAAATGGGGAAACCGCGAAAAAAAAATTAATCTCCTCTACGAAAAATATTGCATTGGTACAGCAACCCCAACACAAAAAAACAGAATTGGTAGTCCGGGACGTCAAAAATTTAAGAGAGTAGACGTCTATCAATATACAAAAAATTAAAAGGGGTGTACGGCAACACGCATTTAGGTACAAGTTGTTCTTCCTGCATATTTCAATTTGATAGCTCGGGATGCAGTGCGCTGCCGGCGCGCCGCTCCGACCGGCTGAGTGTGTATGGGATGTGCAAGGGAAAGGGAGGGGGGGGGGAGGGGGGGCTGGAGGTTATGGCACAGCTCCCTAATTGAGGCGCACACACGCACACGCACACACACACACACACACACACACACACACGTTGCGTCACGGAGGACAGGAGGAGGCGCACACCCACGCTCTTGTCTTTCGCACGCGTTGCGCACATCAATCACAGATACGCCCTGCGGAAGAAATTCGGGACGCGAGATCAAAGCAGTGGCGTGTGTTCCAAGGTCGGCAAAGGCAAGACCCCACCACCTTAAGAACCGAGGCTCGAAAACTCTATTTATTATTTGTTCGCCACAACACACACAACGCACCCCTAGTGCCTAGTTCGAGCTGCAGGGGGTAGCTCCGGCCCTGCAGGCGCTACCCCGCTACCGGGGAGGGGTGCGAGCCAACCCCACACACCAGAGCGCATCCCCTACTCTGGGGACCTTTCACAAAATAACTTCCAATAGTCTCAAATTTATTTTTACAAAAAAAGAGTGTCGCTTTCTTTAGCTCTTCAGGGTGTTTAATACTTTACAATTTAAGTCGAGTGATTAAGGGGGGGGGGGGGAGAGGTGTCATGAGTGCTGCGGGCCAAGAGCGAGGACAGAGACTCGCGACCTCGCGACCCATAGCACAGAGACTAGCTCCGAAAATTCGAAAGTAAGTAGCGGCGAGGGGTGTAAGATACACAAGACACTCCCGGTGAGAAATCAAGGGAATTCAGCGGCTCTGGCCGGCGCGGCGCGGACTTTCTTCTTCTCAACTCGTCGACCAGTTCATCCGCCTCCAATTTCATTCATTTCCTACCAATTCCCACGTTGGTGGTGTGTTTTCCTAGCGGAGTACCAACAAGCGCCCCCCCCCCCCCCTGCCCGCCCCGCCTCATACGAGCGAATTTAATTACTTCAATGTTGCGAAACGTTCGCTTTCCTACCGCTGGCCGGCTGGCCGGCGGGCAGGGCGGCCACTTTCATGTGTACGCTTATAACGCGCGGGCAGCGCGGGGCAGCGCGGGGCAGCGCGGGGCAGCGCGGGGCGGCGCGGGGCAGCGCGGGGCAGCGCGGGGCGGCGCGGGGCGGCGCGGGGCAGCGCGGGGCAGGACGCGACACGACACGGCTCTCGCGCCGATCAGGACAGCGACCACCACATTCTTCCTTTTCTTTGTGTCTCCGAAAACCCCGCCGCGGCTTGTCACACTGCAAATCAGAAGTGTTCAACTGGACCGGCACACACTTTCAAGAGTTAAGCACTTCCAGATGCTAAAAACAAAGAGCAGACGTAGAACGAGTAGTACCACTGAAGTTTTGCGCACTTCCGTCACACATAAAATATACATGGCCATTTCAATTGAGCGAATGAAAAGAAAACTAACACCGTGGTCATGCCAGTTTAACATTACTCCTGCGACAGAAGTTTAACAGAACTAGCAGCGCAGCGGGCGGGGCGGGGGGGGGGGGAGGGTCATTACGGACGGCGCACGCATCTTCACACCTCGTTTGCTCAGAGAAGCGTGAATGGGGGACCGGAGAGGTGGAGGGGGAGGGGGGGGGTGACCTATTACAACATGCTCGCGAGCCGGACAGGTGCAGGTACCAATGCTAGCAGTCGCTCTATGGCCCGCTGATTCCCTACAAGAGCGGCAACGGCACCACCCGCAGAGAGAGAGAGAGAGAGAGAGAGAGAGAGAGAGAGAGAGAGAGAGAGAGAGAGTATTTCCCTGACGCTATGGCGCGGATGTCTCCGCACCGGTACGCAGCGCGCGGTGCAGGTCGCGCAGCCTGCCGCAGATTAAGTTACACGACTCGCTGCGGGGGCGGGGCGATACTGTTTGACTGTTCCAGAGTATCGCTAGAAACGCAGCGGGTGGCTGACGACTTATTTTCCTGCCGCTGCCGCACGCTCGGCCTCCGCACAGACCTCACCTCCCCTCACCTCAGCGCGGTCCATACCGCACAGAGCCCCCCCCCCCTCTCCTTCGCTACGGCCTGGCGTAAGTATGATGCACGCACGCACTCTCATTTGGACGAAAAATTCCAAAGTGTACGGTGTACGGCCGCGCAGTGGTCTGCTACCCGTGCACCCAGTTGTTTCGGATGCAATATTCCCGCCGGGTAAAATTATAAGGGCAACTCGGTCTCGACCATTGTACCGTTCGTTACCGGGACTGCCTAGCCACAGCAAGCAGCGGGTTCTGCCCGCGGGCGCCTGGTGTGTAGGCAGCACCGGCGGACACCGCTGAACCGCGGGTCGGCCTACGCGCAGGCGCCATAGCACCGGGCTTTAGTGCGAGCGCCTGGTGTGTAGGCAGCACCGGCGGACACCGCTGTACCGCGGGTCGGCCTACGCGCAGGCGCCATAGAACCGGGCCGTAGTGCGGGCGCCTGGTGTGTAGGCAACCCCGGCGGACACCGCTGTGCCGCGGGTCGGCCTACGCACAGGCGCCATAGCACCGGGCCGCAGTGCGATCGCCTGGTGGGTACACTGTAAAACCTGGGTGTTCCCTGAGAGCACGACTTAGTCGCTTGCCTCCAAAAATGGAACGCCTTTTGTCGCTCTGCCACAGCACACCTTAGTCGCTCCCATGTAAAAACACCTTTGGGCCCAGTGAGTTCCTCACACTGCATAGTATTGGTGGGATAAATCCCCACAGCTCTACATATGCAAGGTCCAAGGTGTGCAGTAACAGCGCACCTTTCCCCTATCTTCCTCTGGAGCCACAGGAGGACCCAAAGGTGTTCTACAGGGGAGCGACTAAGGTGTGCTGTGGCAGAGCGACTAAAGGCGTACCATTTTTAGAGGCAAGCGACTAAGTCGTGCTCTAAGGGAACACCCAGGATTTACAGTGTAGGCAGCATCACACAGCACGCCTGCCCCGGGGGACCGCCCATCCGCGGCCGGCAAAGTCCTGACAGCCAGTGAGTGTTGGCATAAAGAAGGCAATAAGTAGCCCCAAACACAGGGGAGTAGAGCGGGTTGGGTCAGCGCCTGTCTGATAGGCAACACCGTTATTCAGGTGCGTGTATGTTGTCTGGTAGGCAGGCGCAGCTGCAGCCCGCTTCACTCCACTGTGTTTGGTCTACTTTTCTGCACTGTAAATTGAGGAGTCAGCATTCTCGCTCCCAGAGGAGCGAGTTTTTGACCCAAATTTTAATGCTCTCCCAGGAGCAAGATTGTTTTATCTCGCTCAATTAGAGCATGCATTCTATTCTTTTCGCAATTTTATCGCTCCATTGGAGAAAGATTACATTATATCGCTCAAACTGAGCGACTTCAGATGACTCAGATTGAGTGAGCTAAAGAAATATCGCTCTGTAGGAGCATCTCAAATCCATGTCGCCCTTTTTGAGCATTATTAAAATATGTCGCTTGTTTTGAGTCAGAATTCATTCTCCTCAATTTACAGTGTGGCAACACTGCTGACAGCCTGAACAGCTACAGAGAGCGTGGTCCTCCGCGGACAGGACACCCAGCCCTGGCCGGACCGGACGGCTCACTCGGGTCACGGTGTGCCGCGCCGCCGGGCCGGGCCGGGCCGGGCGCTTGCTAACGCGCTCACGCACACGCCGCGTTACTGAATGACGCGTGAATAACGCCTCATCGGGATGACAAATGTTTGCGTCACGGACGAAACAAAACAAATCTCGCCGACACGGCCGCCTCGCCTCGACGCCGTGGCGAAAGGCAAGGCAAGGATGAGGTGGGGCGGGGTGGGGCGGGGTGAGGCTGTGTGAGGTGGGGTGAGGTGGGGTGAGGTGGGGTGAGGCGGGGTGAGGCGGGCGGGGTGGAGTTGCGAGGCGCAGGTCCACGCCGGCAAATCGTTATGAAGTGGCGAAAACTCGGTGGAAACTCCGCGAAGCGATTATTCGACTCCCGCCCAGTGACTGTCAGTGCGAAAAGCGGCAAAGTGTCCTCTTTCTGTTTTCATCTCCACAGTTTTCCCTGCGCCAGAGCACGGGACCAAATATACACAACACACTTTTTTTCACACTTGGACTGTACAATATGCGCTACTAAAAGCACCGCACAGGCCGTGTCAAGACAAACATGAGTGCAGCAATAAACGTTATACGTGCATGGTGCGGGGCTGGGCCGGGGCCGGGCCATGCCGCGGTGCGGGACGGGCCCAGAGCACGGGACGCTGCACCCCGCCCGCCCCGCCCCGCCCCGCGGCACCGGGCGGGCACGCCGCGCCGGAAGAACGAATCTGTTGCAGTAATGGTCCCTTCCCTCCCCCGCCGGGCCCCGTCCCGACCGTCCCTCTCCCACCGCCGCGCCGAAACCTATTGTAAAGTCGTGAGAAATAGTGCAACGCTCCGCACTTACCGTTGCAGGGCCGTGGAAAAGAAGAGCGAAACAGAAGTAACGCAGAAGACAAGGGACACAGAGACACGACGGGCGCGGCGGGGGCGCGGAGGGGCGCGGCGGGGGCGCGGCGGCAGGACCACGAGGCTGCCTGCCTTCCTGCCCGCTGTCAAACTGCTTGCCCCATAGCGACGCATAACAAACGCCCGCTAAAAAAAACATACCCACAGGGAAAAAAAAGTACCGTGTAGAAAACCGCCTCTGCTTTCCTCTGGCGAGTTTAGCAAATGTTTCCGTCGGAATGAGACATCGGCCCTGCTTAACGCCCCGCCCGGCCCCACGCCATTGCGCGCACGGTAAGGTTTTTATTATATTCCTCGCGGGGCCAGTAAGCGACACGCGGCACGATAAGCGTCCGGCCGGCCGGCCAGCCGGGCCGGAGGATCCGAGTGAGTGACGCAACGAGTGTAAGAAAAGAAAGTCCGAGTCGCGATGACCCGCCATGAGCCGAGCCGGCTGCTCATGACCAGCGAGCGGCCGGGAGGGAAGTCGCACCTCGGCATTCCTCAAACCTTTATTGCACGCAATGAAAATGCTATTCTGTGCGACATGTCGCTCCGCGGGGCGGAGATATTGCTGAAAATGATCCAGCATGGAATCAAAAGAGAACGTTCAGCGGGTGAGAAAAGTGGTCTTTCTGCTCACTGTAATTTAGGGGTGTACTCTGAGAGTACGCCATAGGCGTATGCTACAGAAAACAGAGCGCCTTAAGGCATACTGTCAGAGTACGCCTAGGCGTACTCTGAGAGTACGCCAAGGCCTATTATTGATCTGACACACCTTTATATCAAAGTCGACAGAGACGCCACACAAGGCGCATTCCATGCAGACACCTCTGGGCTGCGCTGCAGCCAAACCCACTGGGTGCTCTGGCCAAATGTGTTTACATGGCAGGCACCTTTACATGCATATATCATGTATAAGGTGAAGTGAAGGGTGCCTACAATGCACGCACCCTGACCAGGGCCTGTGCTGTGCTGTGGGGATTGTGTGCTACGCATGCAATGATAAAGGTGTGTCAGATCAATACGCCTAGGCGTACTCTCAGAGTACACCCCTAAATTACAGTGTACCAACATCAGTTACAGCAAAAAACAAATTCTGTTACTTTTAAGTTTCATACTTCACTGCGAAAGTCTGCTAGTTTTCAATTCCCACACTGTTTGTTCTCTGAGTGGTGGTGGCTGGTGAGGTCTACGAGGACGTTGACTGGACTGTCCACTCACTCAGACTGGGCGGACAGACGGGCCCGGCCCGGCCGGCGGCCGCACGCGACGACACAGGACGCCGCCAATGCAAGTAACATTGACCCTCGCCTCGTCTGCCTGCACGCCCACGACAACCGCGCAGGAGAAGAGCAAGTGCAGCAGGCAGAGCAAATAGCAAATTACTTTTCTCTTTTCTCGCGCTTTGGCCACGTCACGTCGGCCCACAGCTGGGTGCCGAACCGCGAGCTTCTTGACGGCTTCGCTTCTGTCGCGGTATGAGAGGTTCGACGACCCAAAGAGAAGGATGGCCGGTCAGCGGGGGGAAGGGGTGGGGGAAATAGGCAAAGGTAGCATGAGGAGGTGGGGGGCAGCGCAAAGAGGTAGGGAGGGGGGATATGAATCAGGCGCTGGTGGCTCCCCGCTGGGTGCAACTCTATAGTGGACCACCGCCGCGGTAGAGAGCCAGGCAGAGAGGGGAATGTACATCACCGCGCAAACTCTCATGATTTCTCCAGTAAAATAGATAAAGTACTATTACTTAAGCCCGGCAAAAGTTGTCCCGGCAGAGCGACGCTCGAGACGACCGACGCAAAAATAAGACTGAGGTAGAGGCTTTACAGCGTAAAAGTGGTCTGTATTTTACGAGTCAATTGTTCCAAGGACAGATATTCCGCGGGCAGGCAGGCATACAGCAGGGCTGCAGCGGGTACGTACCAGGTATTCCTTGGCCTTCTGCTGCAGCTCGGGGTACTCCCAGCTGCTGCCGACGCGCAGGTCCAGCGGCTGCAGGCGCCCCTCCATCTCGCGCACCCAGCGCCGCAGGCAGCGCACCTCGTGCTCCACGTCTGGAAAACAAAAGAGGAAATTGAAAAGAAGAAAAATCGACGATTTAATGAAAAAGATTATATTGTTACAGCCGTGTCGTGAGTAATTTATCCTATTTATTTCTGATTCCACAGTCGATCTCCAGCCGGCACGGCCTTGCGTACCGTACTGAAAGTAATCAATAAGAAGTGAAAAATCCTCAATTTTGTAAAAACGGAACGATTTAAGAAAAATTGACATCATTAAAACGAACAGAATTATTCCCCCCCCCCCTTCCCAAGCAGGACAGAACACGCCACTCTAAGCGCCAAACACATACGCAGCTAATCCTACACCCAGTAGGCCGCCTTCCTGTTACGCCACACCCAGCCCATCGCAGCCATAAGCCCCCGGCGAGTAGGCAGCACACAAAGACTCAGTTAGGACCGCCTATGTCCTAGGTAACAAACCCAACACTATCCTCAGCGCCGGGACGGAAGGCAACCCAACCTGCACTCCACTGGGCGCCTGGAGTGTAGGCAGCACATCCTGCATTCCCCTTAGCGCCTGGTATGTAGGCAGCCCATTCTGCAATCCCCTCGGCGCCTGGTGTGTAGGCAGCCCATCCTGCATTCTCCTTAGCTCCTAGTGTGTGAGCAGCCCATCCTGCAATCGTCTTAGCGCCTGACGCGTAGGCAGCTATTTCTCCACTACCCCCAACGCCTGGTGGCAGGCAGAACATCTTGCACTGTCCATAGCGCCTGCCGCGTAGGCAGCCCACCCTGCACCACCCTCATCTCTTGGTGCGTAGCCAGCCAGAACATCCTGCACTCCTTTCAAATGCCTGACGCGTAGGCAGCCTATCCTGTACTTCCTGTAGCGCCTGCCGCGTAGGCAGCCCATCCTGCACTCCCTTCAGGGCCTGACTCGTAGGCAGCCCATAGCCCATCCTGTGCGCTCTGTAGCGCCTGCCGCGTAGGCAGCCCATCCTGCACTCCCTTCAGGGCCTGACTCGTAGGCAGCCCATCCTGTGCGCCCTGTAGCGCCTGCCGCGTAGGCAGCCCATCCTGCACTCCCTGTAGCGCCTGCCGCGTAGGCAGCCCATAGCCCATCGTGTGCGCCCTGTACCGCCTGCCGCGTAGGCAGCCCATCCTGCACTCCCCTCGTGGCCTGGTGCGTGGGCAGCCCATCCTGATCCCGCACTGAGCGCCCGGGCCGGGCCCGGCCGGTACTCACCCGCTCCCAGCTCCCGCGGGCTGGCCATGGCCCGCTCCAGGGTGTCCCACTTGGCGTTGAGGTGCTGCGCCCGCCAGGTCACCTCCTCGGTGAGCTCGGGGCAGCGCTGCAGCAGGCGGGCGGACTGCTCGTTGAACAGGCGCCTCCTGAAGGCCTCGCGCTGCAGACGCTCCGTGTGGCTCTGCGGGCAGGATAGGAGGGCCATGAGGTGACCCCGCTGGACCCGCCTGGACACACACCGCGCCGCGCCGCTACTCACCGTCCGCAGCGCCCGGTCCGCCACCGTCTCCTCCTTGGCGTACACCGCCTCTTGGATATTATTCAGCCAGGAATAGAGTTCCAAGAAGTGTGCGCTGAGCTGGGCAAAGCTCCAGTCCTCGTCGCCGTGCCTGGAGCCCCGGCTGGGGCCGGCCGTGTACACTGACAGGTCCCCGCTGGCCTCCTAGGGTGGACAAGATATTCGTCAGTCTCAAGACGTCTCCACGTTGCCAAAGAGCGATTCACGATACAAGTCCATCAACAGCTTGCAGGGGTACCTTGCAGGTGTCGATGAGCTGGCTGTCCATGAGGTAGTCGTAGTCGCTCTGCAGCGCCGCCCAGAACTCGTCCTTGCCCCCGGAGCCCCAGGAGCGCCTCCACGTCTCCTGCTCGGGGTCGCGCGTCCTGCGCTTCTTGGTCAGCGAGTCGTAGGGGCGCTGCAGGCGCGCCGCCAGCTCCGGACCCAGCGCCGGGCCCAGCGACGACAGCGAGAACGAGCTCTTCATCGCGGAGTTCTCGAATCCTAGGGCACACAGAAAAAAATACAGTCAAATTTATATGCGCCGATAGGCTGTGACTTTGTGTAAAACCGCCTGTTGCCGCTATTTTTACATTAATGATTTCGCAATTTGACGTCTCGTAGTTACATAAAATGTAGATCAGATCAGCACACGGATAAATTCGCGGTATACAATAGACTCTGCATTAACTCCCTTTGCAAAAACTAGTCCGCAGTCCGCTACGGGGTTGCGATCCTGCCATCAGCAGATGCACCTTGAGAAAGGCTTTCCCCCTTCTAAGACGAGAGTACACACGCGGACACGGGGCCGGGCGGGGCGCCACTGGTTTGTCAGCAGCTGCGCCGCAGGAGAGAAGCAGAGGAGAAAACTAAACCAGATGAGTCGATCTCCTTGTTGTGGGGGAATTGGCTTGTTACGGTGGCAGTCCGGCGCGGACAGGACGCACACTGCAGGCCAGGCACTGCAAGCCAAGCCGTCCCGCGTGCCAGCGCTAGGAGACCGCTCGGACCATCTGCATGTACCGAGCCCGCCACGCCACGCCGCGCCACGCCACGCCCGTTACATTGCCAATGCCAATCCCGCCCCTTTCCGCCGCAACTAACTGCGGTACGAGCATTCGGTGGTGGCGGATTGCCTCCCCATATGATGCAGTGAGTCAATCGTCCCTCATGCGGCTAAATCCCCTGCTCCTCGGCCTACAGGCGGCGCTACGCGGCTCTCTGCTCACTGAATGTCAAGAGTTGGAGCGTCGGAGCACCAGCACCGTTAATGCAAGCAAGGCCCTGCGCTTAAGCAGCGTGTGAGCAGAACGCTCGTGTGCGTGTGTGTTAGTGTGTGTGTGTGTGTGTGTGCGAGTAAAGGCAGAAGCGCCCTCCATACCGCAGCACAACAAGCCTCCCTGTGCAGGCAGCTGGTCCAGCAATAGCGCCACTGACCGCCATTCTCACCGGCCAGCAGCGCGCCGGGCGGGGCGGGGCGGGGCGGGGCGGGGCGGGGCGGGGCGGTGCTGTGTACGGGAGGCGAGGTGAGGCGCCGCCCTGCGTTTAGTTCCGTCACGTACCTCCCGGCATGGCGGTGACGTTGAGTGCCGAGTCCGAGCGGTGCAGGCGGCGGCGGCAGAGGGGGCGGCGGGGGCCGCCCGCCCCTACTGGGCCCTCAGCGAGGCCCCGCGCGGGGCCCTCGGGGGGGCGCGCGCTGTCGCCATGGCCTGGCCGCGAGGGCGGGGGCGGCGGCGGGGGCGGCGGGAGGTCGGCGGCGGAGGCGGCGGGGGCGGGCTGGACCCGGAGGCGGCACCTGGAGCGGCGGCCCCGGCGCCACGGACCCGACCGTCTGCAACAGGCAAGCACAAGACAAGGGCGGTGAGAGTGAGACACATCCGACAAAGTGATAATCCACACCAAAGTGGAGAGTGGAGAGTATTTTTCAGTCCAAGTGTCAAAGATGGCATATGTCCCTCTGACGTAAACCTGCGTGTACGCCATGACGCAATCCTTCCGTTTTCTTTGAAGAATTTCTTTTTCTCCGCGGGTCAGAACGAAACTGAAAGAACCCCCGCCGTCACTTTCCCGGCCACGCAGAAAATAACATTGCGCGTGCGAGAGGTGAGGCGCGGCCAATGCGACGGGCGGCACGGTACGCCCTCGGTACGCCCTCGGTACACCCACAGAGTGACCTTTCACACCGCGCGCGCCCGCCCGCCCGCCGGGCCGAATAAAAGATCAGAGCGGGGCGGGGCGGGGCGGGGCGGGGCGGAGGGGCTGCACACGCATGCAAAGCGGAAGCCGCACGCGCTTCACTCGCGCCGTGAAAAGCGCAGCCAGCACCCGTCAATAGTGCCGCTCCGTTCGCTCCACTTCACCGGGGGGAAAAAAGACGCTAAATTGTTATTTTTGCAGCAGAGCCATAGCGCGCCAGAGCCAAGCGATGGGCGATGCGCTGCGGCTGGCTGCGGCGCGCCTGTGACGCCAGCTGCGCAAGTGTTTGCATTGAGCGTGCATGACTGCGGTGTGACAGAACAGACGTCCCGGTGTGCGAGTGAACCCGCCCCGCCCCCGCCCCGCCCCGCCCTGCCCCGCCCCCGCCCGACACTACCCCTTTGGACCCTCCCTCAACACCGTATAATCAGTGTTAGAAAAATGCCAATTTCAGATTACGATCGAATCCATTCAGGATTTACTGTTACTTTATTAATTTGCTGTAAACTTGAAATTGGGACCAATCCCGCTTAGTGAAGTACATTCCAAACCTTTACGGTTCAGACTGTACGTAAAAATTACTGTCCAGACCGTACGCACACCGTAAATAAATACAGTATCTTTTACAGTGACGTCTTTTTAGTTGCACCAGGCGGGCACAAGTGCGTTCAGCTCACCCGCGGGACCATGCCGTGGTGCCTACTACCCGTTGTTCTATAAGGAGAGTGCGACTGATCACTGACCCCCCCCCCCCCCCCCTCTCTCTCCCTCAGCCTCCGCCTGTCCCCGCTCACAGTTTGGTCGTCACGCCACGGCCGCAACCCGAGCCCTGTGGCCTGTGGCTGCCTGCGGCGCATTGTGCGTGCTGGGCAGGACCAGGCCACGCCAGGCCACGCCAGGCCACGCCAGGCCACGCCAGATCTCATTTCAGCCTAACCTTTGCTCAGCAAGCCCACACCGCGCGCTGCAGCGCCTAAGAGCCCAACCAGACCTGAAAATGTGACACGCAGTCTAGACTCGCGCAAGAACCACCATTTATTTTATTTTTGTGTGCGAAAGAAGTGTTATGTTTTGAACCAGCAAACCAAACTATTGTTATATGTAGGTACCCCTCTCGCGGTTGTTACTTTATATGAATGATTTATTTAAAAAAAAAATTGATGTAAATAGGACTTAAATTAATTGATTCACTATTATGTTTTTAACAATATAAATAGTGTCCAATATTTAGTATGAACGCAGCAGCAATATTATTTTCAATGTTCCTGCATGGACGAGAGACAAACACAGACGCAAGTGCATTGACCGCTTCGGTTGCACTCGTGATTATATCTGAAAGTATTTCGGCGTGTGATGATAAATTAAACGGAACCCGTTTCCGACTGAGACTCATCTGCGTGCCAGCAGGAGAGGATTTCGGGACTGGCACCCGCACCCGAGAGAGAAATAGAGAGAGAAAGAGAAAGGAAAGGAGTGATAGAGTGAGACGGAGAAGCGGCGCTCTAAACGACATTATAATGAGGGTCAGCTCAGCTATCTATAATGAGCGATATCCCTATGGTCCAGACTCACACTCTGCTAATGTTATACTCTCCTCTCTAGACGCCACGCCTTTTCACGTAACCCTGCTGGTGAGAGGGAAATGTATTCAGCTGCAGAAAGAGCACCTCACTGCTCTGTTGCAAATTAAGATCTCCCAGCGTCAAGTCATCGCATCACGATGTCTAAAAGATGCAAGGAATTTCCTCAGACGTTTACTATATCCTGCAATTTCTATCTAGAGCTAAAAGCTTACACCTTTATGATACAAAAGTCGAGTAATCGCACTGCTACAGAGGTAATGCCTAAATTAGATTTGACAAAAATATTGCCTTGGTTTCCTATCGACCCAACAGTAACTCGGAGGACCAGGAGTGTGTCTGGGGCACGCACAATGCCTGCACGCTCCAGGGCGTGCGTGTGTGACTGTACGATCCTTGAGGTCACAGCTACATGACCTGATGGGGCAACCCTTCCCAGAAGGAAAGTTTCATTCGAAATTCGTAGAAACAACATCAAAAGCCAATTTTTTCTCAGTACCGGATAAAAAAATATTTTCAACTCGGAGCAGTTTGTTTAACGAGACAATTTTACCATAACCTGCCTTGTTGACAGTGAGTGCAACGATAATCATACCACAAGTCGAAAACAAAAGAAGCTTAATTTCTATGCTTTATTGCTTCATTATCCTTTTTCCTGGGCAGCATGCGCCCAGCCCTGTAACGCGCCTGTGCTTTGCATACAGTCAGCGGCTCACCCACGATGGATGGCCGTCCGAGCCAACGCCCGAGGAATAAGACGTGACGTGCACCACAAACTTTTCGCATTTCTTGCAAGCTTCTACAATTTTCACTCAAGTTTTGGAGAAATAAGATGAAGGAGTCTTTGGATCTCGACAACCTAATCGATTTACCGCTATTGCGAGAAATGTTCGTTGGGGTTACGGGAAAATTTTTCATGAAAAAATGTCGTCAAGCTACAAAATAGTATTTCAAACTTACAAAATTGTAAGGACACTTGTTGTCCAATTTTCATTCTTAGCGGAACACACATTTGCTTTCGTAAATTTACGATACCGATCGTAAGTTTACATTATCACAAATTACGAAAACTGTAAATTTAATAAGATATTTTTCAGCCTGACAGGCTGGTAGCAATAGTCGAGGTTCCCGCCACCGCAATACTCTACTAATGTTGATAAATAATTAAACAGCGGTTTGCGTCACGAGTCGCAGTGACGGTGAGTACCTGCGGTGGAGGCGGCAGCCAGACGGGGGGCAGCGCGGCGCGGGGGCGGGCGGCCGGGGCTGGGCCTCCGCGGGCTCCTGCAACAGGAAAGTGACCCGAGTGTCACAGGGGAGCAGCGCGAGTGCAGCCAGCTGCCCAGCCGGGGCCGGCCAGGCCCGGCGCCCGCCCGATAATTGATCATCACAAACGGAAAAGGGGGATATCAATTTCCGTTGGTAGATGAGGAGGAGGCAGGAGGCGCTGGGAACGCAAAGGGTGTGATGGACAATGGGCACTGTCAGTGACCGAGCCGCTTGCGGGCGGGAGGGTGAGAGGAAGGAGAGAGCAGGAGGACGCACCGGGGAGGTTTGATGAGGGCGACAGTAGCAGTGGCCGCGTAGGTTCCTAGTTCCTGATTGGAAAGTTTCAGAGTACGAGCACCAAAATCATTTCGAGCAAAAATCTTATCCCCTCTCAATCTCCGAGTTTGCATCTTATTTGAGACCGAGAACGATCAGCGATCAGCGAGAGCAAAGTGCCTGTTTGTGTATTCTCCTTGTGTCCGCGGCGGCCGCGGAGTATTGACTGCGGACACGAGCGGGAGGGGCAGAGGGGGGGGGGGGGCGGGGCAGTGGGGGAGAGGGGAGGGTGCGGGGCGGGAGGAAGCCGGCCATTATTCATCGCGTGGTCCATCAGCAGAACCATCGCACGCAGACTTTAAATATTTCTTGTTGAGATAAAAAAGTATAACCAATCGTTGAGCGCGCGCACAGTCTCTCCCCCCACCCCGCACCGCGATCCCATCTCTTGAGATTATTCGCATGCGTTGCGAGATAAAAATTACCATATTTTGCTAATTTTCACTAAAATATGAAAAATCTATTTCGAAATGAGAGACGCTAGAAAGGCATCATATACATCTCCAGATGCAGTTTTTAACGTAGATTACAGATATGGTCTTGGTTTTGCTCTTAAAAAATTTATTTGCAGTCCAGTTCAAGTTTTCTGTTTTAGGCATAAAAGTCCATAAGAAACCAATGGTAAACTTCGACCCGTCTGCGCGACCCCTAAATATTGTCGCATCGACTTCCGGTTTTTTTCTTTGAGTTTCCCAAGACCAAAATATACTTTTGCCGTGCTAGCCCGATGACATTTTGCAACTTACCGGAAACGGTCCACCCTAGCGCGGGGCGGGGCGCGGGGCTGGGCGCGGGGCTGGGCGCGGGGCTGGGCGCGGGGCTGGGCGCGGGGCTGGGCGCGGGGCTGGGCGCGGGCTGGGCGCGGGCGGGCGGGCTGGGCGCGGGGCTGGGCGCGGGGCTGGGCGCGGGCTGGGCGGGGGGCTGGGCGCGGGGCGGGGCGCGGGGCTGGGCGCGGGGCTGGGCGCGGGGCTGGGCGCGGGGCTGGGCGCGGGGCTGGGCGCGGGGCAGACGACGCGCACAATGGCCCTGCAGAATGCAGCCGCCGCATATTAACTTTTCAGCAATGAAATTCCCGCGAGGTTTTGTTCGCCATATGGAATCCGTGTATAAGGATCGGCGGCTCTAACTGTCTCGCTCGCGGCCTGGCGCGCGGTGCGGTGCGGCGCGGGTGGGGCGGGGCGGGGTGGGGGGGGGCGGGGGGGGGGGGGGCGGGGCGGGGCGGGACCTCCGGGTCGCTGGCCGGTGCCGGTCGGGTCGCCCCTCCCTGCTCCGCCCCGCCCCGCCCCGCCCCGCCCCGCCGCAGCCCGCTGCACCGCTGACTGCATGCGATGCGCCCTGCAGGCGAGATGCACAAATTGCGACTACTCCTAATCGCTGCGCTCGATTGGTCGCCCCCCCGTCCCCCGCCTCTCTAGACCTCTAGGAGGCCACGCGATGCCCACCGACCGCAAGACTTACATCGCCTGCATCTTTCTGACCGCCTGCCTCAGCTGACCGTCCCGTCCCAGAGTAACCAAAGGCGGAGAGGAGAGCGGACCGGACAGGTGTGGAAGTCGAGCCGAGCGCCTCCGGATACCTGTTATATGCCAAAATACCGCACGCCTCGCCTCTCCGCAGAGTGCAGAGCGCCTCGGCCTCAGGGCGGATAAAAAATTAATAGAAATAGAGAGAATCGGCGAGGCGGGCGGCGTTACGCGGCACGCAATGTTTGCGCCGTGAGAACACGAGCCAGGGACTGGCGCCAAGAGTATCACGGAAAAGACCAAACAACGCAGTTTTATAGGGGCATGCTGGTGCTTTGGCTATAGAACAGCGGCTTTCTTGTGCCAGAGAGTTTTTAGTTTTAGCTCGTTTTCACGCAATTATAAAATGTACTCGAAAAAGATAAAAAATAAAATAAATAAATATATATATATATATATTTATATGATGGTGCAAAGAAAGGTGCACGTGCACACCGTGACAGCTCTCGTGGGCTTCGCCGCACCGCACACTCGGCATAAACATTCCAGCTTTACACCCCGTGAAAGTCCAGCTCGTGTGTCGCGTCGCCTCGGTGACGGTGGTAACGTCAAACGCATCAATGGGGCGTAGGGCGTGGCGGGGCGTGGCGGGGCGTGGCGGGGCGTGGCGGGGCGTGGCGGGGCGTGGCGGGGCAGTCACCCGACACTGCGGTCCGCGGAGGTCAGCGTCAGAGCACAACACAGGTACCCCAGTCCCACCGCAGGGCTGACCGTTTCATTAGCTGCAATAACGCCACTCGATCGCAGAAGTAATGCTTTCGCTTAACTCGTCGGATACTATGCTTTACGTTCAAGAAGTCTTTACAAATAGCTATGTTGTACTTACACGCGGCTTAAGGTAAACATCGAGGGGGTATGCACTCGCGTAATAGTCGGGTCACTCTGTCCGTAATAGCACGCGTAATAGTATGCGTAATAGTGGCGTAATAGCCGAAATTCTGCGAAATTTACCTATTTTTTGGGTTGTTTGGGCTGTTTTTAGCTGTATCCCGATATTTTTGAGGCGTAATAGAGCGTAATAGACGTAATAGTCGGGTCAAAGGTTCTGAGAGTGCATACCCCCTCGGATAACATCAAGTTGACATAAAGTAAACGCATGTGCAAGTGCACCGGGGCGTCCAACACCACGCAGTGTGACTGTCGCCACCTCGGTCATGCACTCACACAGGTGCAGCATTCCAATATGGTCGCTCCGACCATTGCCTTCACCCATGAAAACGTTTCCGGCAGCAGCTCCACCCTATGTTGCACCGCGGCGCGGGCGTGGCGGGGCGGGGCGGGTGGGGCGGGGCGGGCGGGGCGCGCATTTCAAGAGCGCTAAAACCTGACCGTTTATCAGTCCCACCGCTCCCTTTCTCCCGGCTTGTTGTCGCTGATTATGATTTGTGGACGCCCCGCCCCGCCCCACCCCGCCCCGCTCCGCCCCACCCCGCCCCGGCGCGGGGGTCGGCGGAGGCACGCGCCGCACAGACCCGCGCTGCGCTGGCGCCGCGCCAGCCGCCGACACACAGCCTCAGCAACCCCGGGCTGGACACCAACACCCAGAGCCTGGACGGACGGAGGTCAGGGCGTCTCGCGGTACGCGCGCGCGCACACACACACACACACACACACACACACACGCGCGCGCGCAGCGCGACAAACTGCGGGACGAGGTCCGGCGCGCTTTGCATATCGGTATGGACCGGCTTTCGCCGAGGGGGTGTGCAGCAGGGCGGCAGTACACGAGGGCTGCACCACCTGAGGGCTGCCCCGCCCCGCCCCGCCCAGCCGCCTGTCCGTCCCGAGCTGCCCCGCCGCGCCCCGCCCCGCCCCGCCACTTACCGACCCGCCGACAGCAGCCTCAGAGAAAGCTGTCCCCGCGCACATCATGGAGGAGGAAGGGCTGGTCGCGGGCGTAAGACGCGCAGCATCCCCAGTGTCACACTGACTACACGGTCCAGACGCCGCCCCGCCCCACCGCCCCGCTAACAGCACCGACACTTACGCGGATGGATCCAGGCGTGCACATGGAAATAATATGCACTATTTTGTACATGTACAATTCTTACATAACTATGCAAAGATTGTTGATATGTACGTCAGAATTTTATACGTAAGTTGTGCGTGCGCATAGACCTACGTAGCTATGTATGAAATATAAAGAAAATCACTGTGTTTAGGCAGTCGAGAGAAACACTTGGCATAGCCCCGCTACGCACAGTAGTCTAAAGGAGTGATATCGGACAAAAGCCATGTATGCAGTCGAGAGAGAGACAGAGAGGGAGACAGAGAGGGAGAGAGAGAGAGAGAGAGAGAGAGAGAGAGAGAGAGAGAGAGAGAGAGAGAGAGAGAGAGAGAGAGAGAGAGAGAGAGAGAGAGAGAGGCAGCTATGTGCTCGCGGCGGTCCGGTCCCTGCTGCGGAGAAATGCCCCAATGACTCAATGACTGATAAGCTAACGACAGCGACACACAAGGTTAGAGGCGACACGCGACGCGAGGGGCGGGGCTGGAGCTGGAGCTGGAGCTGGAGCTGGACAAGACGCACGGCACGGCGCTGCGATACGCATCTGGAGTAATCAACACATCATAGGCCGCGGGGCGGGGCGCTGCAGATCAAGGCCAAATCGGCGCGCTGTACTCACAGTGACCAGCAGGCAGGGCAGCCACGGCACGGCTGGCCACCTGTCGCTCCTGCGCTGGGCTCCGCCAGGCTCCGCTCACACCACACTGGTTATTGCCAGTCGGTATCATAACGCCGCTGATAACCGCCCGGTATCGGGCCGGCCGGCTTATGGCAAGTGGGGCGCCCCCCCTCCCCCTCCCCCCAGAACCACTTCGAGTATACCATGTACACATCGGATATTCCATGAAAAATATTCCAAATATTCCATCTATTCCCAAAATATTTCATCTAATAAAAATATTCCAACTATTCCCCGCAGAAACACATACTCTACTTCCCTATTCGGTTCGCGCTTTGCTGCAGGCCAACGAGTGCGTGGAGCAGGACGGTTGCCGGGGGCGCATGGGTGGTCACCCTGCCCTACAACATGCGCGCGATCCTAGCCCGCTCCGTCGGCGCCATGGCCGGCCAAAGACACGTGAGGAGCGCCGTAATCAGATGAAATATTCGGAGATTTGGGAATTTTCGGAATGTTTATGGAATATATGGAATACTGTTGACATAGAACGACTCCTATGCCATACTACGCAAAAAAAATAAAATTGGAATATATTCCAGAATATATTTCAAATGTTCCATATATCCCAGAATATATTCCAAATGTTCCAAATATTCCAGAATATATTCCAAATATTCCATTGGAATATATTCCAAATATTCCATTGGAATATATTCCAAATATTCCATTGGAATATATTCCAAATATTCCATTGGAATATATTCCAAATATTCCATTGGAATGTATTGGAATATATTCCATGTACACCAAAAAGTCGAAGTCCACCCCTCGCTTGTGACAGATTCCAATTTCTGTATACCATTGCATATTTAAACTGAAAGAAATTTTTTTTTCTAAGGGTGTAATGGTTTAAATCTGAATGCACTTCACTTCATCATACCACGACGAGCGCCGTCACTCTGAGTGTGTGTGTGTGTGTGTGTGAGAGAGAGCTCGCCCCACCTGTCCGTGTGTACGAGGGATGAGCTCTCCTCTGATTACCTCGCGACCGCTAGCGCGAGAGGCGCGGGAGGCGCGGGGCCCGAGGTGGCGCCTCCACCGCAATGCCATGTAATCGATGCGCCTCATTCAAACGTCGCAGAAACAGCGGCGACCTTGACCCGAGGGCGCTCCCGTCCCGTCGCGTCCCGTCACAGCAGGGCCGACCTGGCCTGACAGTGGCTGGCACCCTCGGGGAACCAGCGGGAGGGAACCAGCCCCGGTGCACACTGACAGCAGGATGTGCAGCGACAGGACAGCAGACAGTCGGGGCTGCATGGCGTGTCGCCCGCCCCCGCCCCGCCCCCGCGCCGCCCCCGCACCGCCCCGCGCCCGCGTCTCTTCCAGCACTCATTCCGGACACGACAGGCTTCAGAAACAGCTGTTCGCTGCGGCGTCCCCAGAAACGCATTTTTATATCCCCGCAGCTTACAAGAGCCACACACTAAATCCTTATGAATTTATTTGCTGTGCAAAAACATGCAGAATTTTAAACAACTATAAGAGTATGCACAATTTCATGCATAACTATGTACACGTTGTCCATAGTCATGTACAATTCGTACATAGTTTTGCATTAAACTTGTGAATAATTATGATTGTTAAAAAAATTCTTTCAGCACAACAAAGCGCATAAGGATTTAGTGTCGTGCAGTAGGCGACAGTTCGCACACGCGCTTAACTTGAATGAGACTGATTTGCTACACTCATCTGATGTGAAGTGCATGCGTCAGCAGTCTGACACACAGTGCCTGCATTCCCATGGCGCTAGCCGATCGATGACCGGCCGGGCCGGGCCGGGCGGCGAGAAGTGGGTCAGTGCAGCGCTGGGGTCATGGGTCAGGGCCGGCCGGCCGGCCGGGCAGGGCAGGGCAGGGCAGGGCAGGGCGCTTGTAATGGGGCGTTTATCACACCGAGTTGGTCGGCCGAGCCTTTATATTAACAATGTTGCCGCGCGCCCGCCCCGCCCAACCGCGATCCAGCGATTTACAAGGTTATCGCGCCCGATTACGACGCACTATTAAAATATTTATTATTCCCCGCTTTTGAAGTCTGTTATGATGCGCCGCCGGGAAACTCGGACGTAGGCTCTAAAAGCGACTCATACGTGTGTATATCACGCGATACCACGCGTCTAGGGCAATTCACGACGGAACAGGAAAAAAGTGTTTTAGAGTAGGGGAAAAAAGTAATAAAATATGGTGAAATAATTGAACTGGAATATGTGACGATCGCGTAAGGCGAAACCTTTAGAGACCTATACGCGAAGACGTATGGCAGAGACGGAGAAAGGGGTGGAGTGGTACGGCCGTATAATGTTTCCTATGGCGAAACCGTGTGTCTATTAAGTGGCATCGTGAGTGGAGATAGGGCGAAGGCCGCGGCGGACACAGTGACACACACGCACACACTCACAGACACAGAGTGACACACAGTGACACCCTGAGCGTGGGAGGCAGCCGCACACTGCACCATCCCTCACTGCACTGCTGTGGACAACAACGTCCGTAAACCCACACCAGAGGCGAGAAGTGCAGTATTTGCAACCAAATGCGATCATCATTAAAATCCGCAGCCCCGCGACGTGAAATAACCTTTGGCGATATCGGCGTGCAGCGTCCAGTCGGGATGAGGTAATAAATTGACTGTCCCGTCCGCAACACCTGCCCTGCGCTTAGCTGAGATGAATGGCAGGTGGTGCGGATAACGGCCGCGGGGCGGGGCGGGGCGGGGCGGGGCGGGGTGGGGCGGGGCGCGCGGGGAGGGGCCTAGACAAATGCCTGCCAGGTCCGGCGCGGTCAGGCGCGGTGCAGCGGGCCCACAGCAAGTGAGCGCCGATAACGCATAGCAACGCGGACGTCTTCAGTTATACAGCCTGGCCGGGCCGGGCCGGGCCGGCAACAACAATATGTCAAAAAAGAACGCATGGGATAAAACCTCCAACCTTTGATGTGTCACGCTATCACTGTAAAGTCGTAGGTTTACGGGAAAATTTTCCACGAAGTGCAGTTGTAAAATTGCAATTGCAAATCGTAAAATTACAAGCACTACGTATCGGTTTGTAATTCATTCGCGAGCAAAAAAGGTCTGTCGTAAATTTATACAACATTATTTACAGAATTTATCGTACAAATATATTTTTCACAGTGCACGGGAGGGTATTTCCTTTTCTTTCCGGTGCGGAGAGGAACCCGAGGCTTTCCTCTCCTCGACACTCGGCTCAGCCACGCATGCCGGAGGGCCGCGGGGCGGGGGTGGCGCGGAGAGCGCTGCATATGCCCTGCCTGGACGGGCACCTCCCCACGCTGCACGCCACGTGCACGCCACGTGTCCGTCGCACCGCGCGGGCCTGCTGGCTGGGGCTTTCACCCATTTTAAGGTCAAAGAAGAGGAACGCTCTTCCTGTATTGGCATTGTGATTGGCGTGGACTGCAATTGCAACTGTAATAGTGCGGGTGGATGGCCTGGCCGGGGGAGTCCATAGTGCAAGTGCAGTATGGAGATGGAAATCATGCGATTTGATCGGAGTGTGCGTGCGTGTGTGTGAGTGTGTTGTGTCGGCCACAGAATGCTATCGGGGATCGGGCAGGCGACGGGGTAAGGGTGAAACTGACTCGCACGCACACAAACAAACACACGCACACACCAAACAACTTGGCCGCTCGTCACAGGACAGTTGCTTCAACGTGGCGATCCGCAGCCGCAGCACGCCGCGATGAGGAAAAGCGGTGCCAGTGCAATCAAACTTTTCAAGTTTAGAAATTTTAAAAATTCAAATTAATTCACAAAAAAAAATCATAAAGTAGTCAACGTGTCTTCCACCTCTACCGGCCGAGTCACTGTGCTGGCGTATACTGGTCGGGGTCGCGAATGGCGTCGGGAATGACCTCAGAGATCAACACACCCCGGAAGACGCTCGCCCGGCAGGCGGCAGGCGCCTTGGCCTGCATCACTTTCGCCAATTATTGACCGCCCCTGCCGGGCCCTGCCCCCTCCTGACCCGCCCGCCCCGAGCGGAACGTGTGCCAGGCGGGCTGGCCGGCCCGGCCCCGGCCCCGGCTGGCGTGTGGTCAACACAATCACTTGTGCGCGCGGCGCGGCCTGCTGAGGGAACGAACCTCCAAAGCACAGGCTGATATGGACGACTCGGCAAATGCGATTACGATAATGTACTGTACCGAAGTCATTCCAATAAGGATGGCAGGGGAGCTACCGAGCTCCGTGTATTACAAACCCTCCCCGATGTTTTACTTTCCTTGAGATCTCCCCGAGGGGGAAACAACTCTGAATTTTGGTGTACAAAAGTCGTGAACGTTTCTGAATTTTACTGAATTTTTCTTAATTTTTCTGAATTTTTGTTGAATTTTTGCGCTAATTTTTCCTGAATTTCTCTGAAGTTTTGTAAATTTTTCTGAATTTCTCCGAGTTTTTCTCAATCTTTCTAAATTGTTCTGAGTTTTTTGAATTTTTCTGATTATTTTTTTTTTGGAATTACGAGGTGTACAAAAATCTCAAGAGTTGTTTCCCTCTCGTATCTCCCTGAAGCAGTAAAGTGTTTCCTCTACGTTACCCTTCTTGGCGCGTACTCGCTCCCGCCTAGCCCAGCAGGCCGCTGCGTCCACGATAAATACCTGCAGAAAAAAGAGAAGAGGTTTGTTTAGCTCTCCACTCCACTCCACTCATCATGAGCTGGCAGCGGGCAGCACCCCCACACCGCACCGCACCGCACCGCGCATCACAGCGCCTGCCTCACTTTCACCGAGTTAGCGTGTCACCGCGGGTCACCTGTCCGGCCGGCCCGGCCGCCTCCCGCGCCGCGCGCCGGCGACACCAGCAGAGCGCCGATAACAGACGAAACCGAAAGACAGGACATCTACTGTGCTTCTTCCACTATGCAATAATAATCTCCACGAAAAGAAAGGGAAATTTCGCGGCGCCATTATTGCGAGGTATTTGAACACAAAGCAAACTGTTATAATGTAGTTGAAGTGCACGCGTTGCAGCACTTGAAACACTTGCACCTGCCCACTACACCCGCCCACTACACTGTCCACTAATCACCGTTTTGCCCCGCGCCGCCCCGCCCTTGTTTATCTAGAAAGTTTCATTCTGCTTTACGACTCACGCTGCGGCCGGGGCGGGGCGGGGCGGGGCGGGGCGGCCCCCATTCATTAGCGCATCGTGCGAGGAGCGGAGCGGGTGAGGCAACGAGGGATTAAGTCATAAAGGTGTGATGTACAACGGAAGGAAGCGGCCGCCCCCTGCCTCGCTTTCACAGCATTCTCTTGTCCAGTGGCTCAGTAATAATGATTCGCTAAATCAGGTTGCGGCCAGCTCGAGAGCGGGAGGGAGCATTTCAAATTATAATGATAACACCCGTTATACCCAGGCGGGGAAATGCACAAGCCAAAATTAACAAGATTGAATTATAATTCCAATGTGTGAATAAATAAGACAAAGGTTTTTGTTGGCTGTTTTCCATATTTTTTTCGGGGCGGTGGCGGAGGGCGAATAAGAATAAGGAGGTTTGTTTTACGAAGTATGTGGCAAATTGCTCAAGAAGTCCCCTAGTGTTCCCGGATAAGCGCGGCACGCCGTTACGCACAACGGGGGCCGTTCTCTCTGTCTCTCTGTCTCTCTCTCTCTCTCTCTCTCTCTCTCTCTCTCTCCAGCTCCGCGCCTCCGCTCTGCGCCCCGCGAGCTCTGCTTGTTTTAGGCCCACATCCGGGCGGGGCGGGGCGGGGCGGGGCGGGGCAGACACAGGCCGACCCCGCAACACCACGCGCCGACCACTCGCCCATAACTAGGCACCGCATGCGGCAGAGGGAGAGGGCGGTGCGGCCCTGGAGGACGAGCAGCGCGAATAAACATCTCGGAGAATGCAGCAGCAGGCGCTGTGCTCCGCTGTGCTGCTGAGCGCGCTCGGGGCCTAAGCGGAGTCGTGTGAAGCGGACCGTGGCGTCTCCATTCCACAGGGAGCGAGTGGGGCCGACAGGGAAGTGCCAATGGTCCAGAGCCACCACTCGGGGGCGCCTGGAGGGTAGACGCGCCCGCACGACAGGCGCGCCCGGCGGGGCGGCCCGTAGCGCCGGGCAGGTAGGCCGCCGCGACACAAGGGCGCTGGGCGGGTGGCCTAGCTGCGGACTGGCAGGGGCTGAGGAGGGGGCCGGCAGGCGAGCGGGAACACAATCAGCACCGAGAGGGCAGGGCCTGCAGCACGCAAAATAGAGGGGAAGCTGGTTTAGCAGACACTGGCTACCATGGTACAAGCAAAATAATTTTGCCACCACAGATAACTTTTTTGCCATTCCTGCTAGCTTTTTGCTGCTTTAGCAAAAAGTTGGCTAAAGCAGCAAAAAGTTTGCAGCAATGACAAACAAGTTATGTGGCAGCAAAATTATTACGCTGTTACCATGGTAGCAAACGTGTTCGCTAAACCAGCTTCCCCTCTACTTTGCCTGAGCGGCTGGGCTTGTAAGCGCTCTGGCATTGGAATGAAACGCTGCCCGGCCGGGCCCGGCTGCCGGACTGAAGATACAGAACAGAACAGGTGGGCGTAGTGCGAGGGTATTTAAGCCGGGCTCCATTTTCCCGCGCATATGCCTCTCGAGCCGGCGGCAGGGACACGCCCACAATTAGACTCGGCGGCACCAATAAGCACCCAGCCAGCTTAATGGCGTCATTTGCTCCGTGCCAAGTGCAGGCCGTGCCGTGCCGTGCCGTGCCGTGCCGTGCCGTGCCGGGGGCTGGCCGGGTGACATCCCGGATGCACTTGGCAGCACTTGGTGGCCCCAGACGGCAGAGTTTTCAATCGGGTGGGTCTCGGGACCCGGCCGCCTGGTGAGTGACAGAGCGCGCACTACGCACGGGTAGTGCTGTTCTGTCTCTGTCTAGCAGCCGATGCGTCGCTGTGGTGCGAACTCGGTTCGGCTCGTCCGAACTGAGCCACTACTCCCTACCACCTCCCCCCTCACCTGCCGCTCGGGTACCGGGTCCAGAGAACCGTCCGGGTCTGCAGACCCGAGCGAGACACGACCCACCCGGCCCGCTGAGCTCCGGGTCCGGTCGGGTCGGGTAAAGAGGCGAACCAGCGGCGGGTCTGCCGAAGCCAGCATTACACACCCGATTGAGAACTCTGCCAGACGGCGTAAGTGCGGACGAAAATCAAGCGAAAACAAATATACCAACACTACACTGTTATTCGATTCATGTGATGTCATGTTCTTTTCACTGTAAAAACTCTGTCACATTCGTTTGGATGTAATTGTCACATTCTTTTGAGTGTGACTGCCGAATTTACGGCGCTTTGCCTTGCCGATTCACATTACAACAAATATGACATCATATTATAACGAATGTGACAGCTTTTACATTTAAAAGAATGTGACGTCACATGAATTGAATAACAGCGTATTTAAGAATGCAATACCGATGAATTGATCAGCATGAAACGCGTGGTTCGCTCTATTCGTTCGTTGCGGTTTTAACTTCTCCCGAGAGAGAGGTGGCGTTCGGCTCAGTGCGATCACAACATGTGTTCGGCCCGTAGATGTCCCTCCACATGCACTGCATCGACAACAAATCACTGGGCGCGTAGGCGGATGGGTTAGAGACAGGCGGGGCGGGGGAGGCCGCTCGCGTGCTGCCAATGCACTTGGTTCCCATGCGGGGGCAGAAGCGGGCAGGGCCGGGCGGACCTGCCGTCACGGGGGGAGGATGGGAAGGGCTCGAGGAAACGAAACAGCAGTGACTGAGAGAGAGAGAGAGAGAGAGAGAGAGAGAGAGAGAGAGAGAGAGAGAGAGAGAGAGAGAGAGAGAGAGAGAGAGAGAGAGAGAGAGGGAGAGGGAGAGAGAGAGAGAGAAAGGGAGAGAGAGGAAGGGAGAGGGAGAGGGAGAGGGAGAAGGAGAGAGAGATTTATGGGGCGGGGACGTACTCCTTATTTTAGTTATTGTTTGAGACAAATGGGCTGCTGTTCCTATACAATTCCTTTTCCCTTCACGAGCAGACGCGAACGTATCACGGCCCTCTCTTGACAATATTTTGCAGGGTGCGCGCTGATACGCTGAACACACGGCGATAGCGCGTGAGCGCGACATCCGCTGCACCTCAGTGGCGTGCCGCCCCGCCCCGCCCCGCCCCGCCCCGCCCTACATGCGCCCACAGCGCGGCGCGGGTGTCTAAAGCCCCAAACTAGACGCAAAAAGAAGCCGCGTGTTGCATTTCTGGCGCATGGGGCGTGAGAGCGCGCCACTGCAGTTTTCGCAGAGCCACTTCCCTCCTCAGTGCTCGCTCGGTCCAGAGCTCTGAAGAAGAGAGAGAAATGAGAAGAACGCGCACTTTGGAGGAGATACATAAAACAGGTTGCATCTCCCCCTGGCCTGGCGCCGTTGTCTTACAAGTGCATGCATCTCAGCGGCGCCTGGTCCAGTGCGCGGCGCGGCACGGCGCAGCGGCCGGCCCAGCCCAGCCCAGCCGGGCCCGACTGACTGACTGACTGACGCCTGCTGCTGTTCCCTTATTAACGTGCAGCCATAAACCTCTGGGAGCTAGCGCCGGTAGCGGCGTGCCTCTGTGGCGCACCGCAGCGGGAGACTGAGAGAGAGGGAGAGAGAGAGAGAGGGAGGGAGGAGGGCGGGGCAGCGCCTCCATCCTCTGTGTGCCGTACTAGCGCTACACTCGCCTGTTAAGACCAGACGGACCGACTACTTTAACGGTTAAGAGTCAAGTCTTTTACCGCCACGTCGCCGCGGCGACCTGCGAGGATCGAGGATCGAGCCTGATAAAGTCCCATCGAGCGGAACGTTTTCGAGCGCTGCAGCAATTTAACCTATTACATTTTTGGCCTGATTTATTCCCCGCTCAGCCACGCTAGCAGAGCGTCCTGTGCGGCGTTATCAACACGGCAAACATCCGACGGTGCAGCGAGCTGCGCCCGACTGAGAGAAACGGGGCGATGCGCGGCTGCCGGAGGACAGGTACCTGCCGCCCGCCTGCCGCTGAGCGCGAGTGGCGTAGCGCGGTAAAAGAAGCAAATCAGCTGCAGCCCGTGAACTCTGCTCTTACGTGTTTAACGTAACCCCGCCCCGCCTCGCCCCGCCCCGCTGCAGTCCCTCTCCCAACTCTTAATCGGAGCTGAGCTTTCCCTCATTATACCCTTAACTCAATTAGTGAAAAAAAATCGAATCGGCAACGGTGGGGAAATATGCTAAAATTGCAGAGGCTTATCCGTTGCTATATGAACAATTACAAAGCAATTGCATAAACTACTTTTAAGAATTTTCATTGATGGAGCGATAAAAATGTTAATGTAATAGGAATTATTAAATCATGCAAAAAAAAATACACAAGACGAATATGGAGGGACGAAATCACGTTGTCTATCAAAGACGGAACGAACCAGTTGTGTTGCGCAAAAGCGCCATCTCCTGCTCTGGCCGCCGGCCTCTCCCCGTCTCTCTCGCACACACGCGCGCGCGCCCAGCCCCGCCCGGCCCGTCACTCAGTACAGACGTTTCACTTTTATTTTTGATTCGGAATGATGATGGTGTGGAGAGGCTGCGCTGCATCCGTTTTTAGGCGCGTGTGCGTGCGCGCGCGCGTACGAACCTCTGGGGCCCACCCCGCGCGCGCCAGAGAGAAAGGCCCAGCCCACAGGCAGAGAGGAGAGCCGAGTCAAGTCTAATTGTCACCGCGAGGAGAAGGGCGACAAGGGTTGCAGAGCATCACACTCAACGAAGCTCAACAAGGGCTGTTTGAAACTTCACTTAAATTGTAGCAAAGAAATTAATCTTGTTTCTAAGCACAGTCACGATCAGGTAGTATTTTTTTAAAAGTAGAAAACAGACATAAAACACTACTTGCTGGTTTTATCAATTCCAGAAAAAGAAAGTGCGCTCCGAAGGAAATTTTGTGAGGTGTGGGCCAGTTCCCTTCGGCCGTTGACCCCCGCGGCACCCCGCCCTTAACAGACAGATAATCGTTGTGGAACTTATCCATCACCCCGCCCCGCCCCGCCCCGCTCCGCCGAAATACAATCCTCCGCTCTTTTTCACTCCCCATCGCCTCGCCCCGCTCTCCCCCACAGAGCCCCATGCGATGCCCATACGGGGCACGGGGCGCGGCGCATCCGCTCCCCTTCAGTCTCTATTCCATCTCTCACTCTCTCTCTCTCTCTCTCTCTCTCACACTCACTCACTCTCCCTCTCTCTCTCTTTCACTCTGTGGAATAGAGGTGTTGTTGCCCCGCGACGCGCAAACAAACTCCCCCCCCCCCTTCCCCCCCGCGTCGCGATGCTCAGCTGAGTCCACGTTACACCGCGCCGGCCGGCCTGCGCGGAGTGTTTGCTGGCGACGCCCTCCTCCTCCTCCTCCTCCTCCTCCTCCTCCTCCTCCTCTCCCCGCGCCCACTGTTGGCGCCGAGGGTCTTTACAGCCTTCAGCGCCCTCCAGTCATCACAGCGCAGAAGCTTGTTTCAGGCGTGGCGCGCACACTGCTAAAAATAATAACCCGCGCACTCTCCCCGTGAGAGAGGGCCCATGAATGTCACGTCGTAAATTAGCGACCGAAATAATAAACGCACAGCTCGTCAATATTTACCCGCAGGAGGACGGCGGTTAAGTCACTCGGAATAAGTTCATTTTTAGAGACCGGTAGTACAGAGAAAATGAATTACTGCGAAAAAATATTTACAACTTAGATCGGGTGTTTTTGGTTCGTTTATTTTTCACTTCCTTCGAATGTTAACGCAGTTTATAGTCTTCGTCGGAGCCTGGAGACGTCAGAGGCCCTGGCACCGTTTACGACGTCTGCCGCTTCCGCCGTTTTGCACGAAACGCAATACTACCCCTGTCGTCTGCTCGGGGCACGCCAGGCACCGCGTCGGGGTGGAGGCGGGGCGGGGCGGGGCGGGGCGGGGCGGGGCGGGGCGGGGCGGGGCGGGCGCGGGCCAGGGGCTGGGCTGGGCTGGGCATGGAGGTACCAGGCAAGCAGGCCTCCAGAGCGGGATGACAAATCACCCGGGCAGTACGAGTAGTGCACTTTTACATCGCGCGTAAAAATGGCACCGAACACACACACACACACAGTAACCGCCAGGCTAAATCTGGTGGAAAGGCCCGCCGTGTGCGTGTGTGTGTGCGTGGGTCCAGACTCAGCGGGCGCCTCCGCAGCTGCCCCGCCCCGAGCCCCGCCGGTGATTCCGTTTGACTGCTCCCTCCGCTCCGCACTTGAGACCCCAGCGCAGCCCAGCCTCCTGCGGGTGCGAGGGAGACAGAGGACAGAGGCTCAACGCTCCCGCGCTATTTTTGAACTCGTCTCCTTCGCGGTAGTGTCTCCCTCCGCCGCCCAGCCCCGCCCCGCCCCGCCCGACCCCGGCCCCGCCCCGCCCTCATGTCGGAGCGGAGGGGTCCAACAGCACCCGGCCCCTCTCCTCTCCACGACAAAATGTCCCTCGATCCGTCTTTACGCTCGATGCTCTCCGGTATGCAGACGCTATCCTAGGAGGAATTTGGGTCAAATTCTCTTTTCCCGACGCCCCGTGCCACTGTTTTCGTAAACTCATTCCGCCTGCGATGCACAAAAATTCCTGTGGCGTCTATCGGCCGCCCGGCCCGGCCCGGCCCGGCCCGCGTTGGTGTTGGCTCTCCACCCCGGCCCGGGGCCCGTCAGTTAATTAGCGGCGCTGCCACTCTCAGCCGGGCCGGGCGTCGGGTCGGAAACACACAAGCGCCGGGCTTCCGTCTGATCCAAAGAGACGCGGCCGGGCCGCCGCGCGGGTGGGCCACACGGCTGCCCTCTAAACGTATCATCGCTGGCGCGCGCCACACAGCCAATGACACATTTACAAGCGTAAATGCGTGCAAAGTCAGGTCATTCACACTCCCGTCTCGCGGGAGCAGGGGGGGGGGGACCGCGAACTCTTAAAGCCCACACACGCGACATCTGAACTGATATCTGCAGTGGCGAACACTTGTAACACACTCCAGATATCAGTCTGGAAAACGCAATTAAGATAGAGAGAACTTGAAGAGGATACAATGGCACACATGGGCGGGCGAGCGCGCGGGCGGGCGTGGCGGTTCCCTATATTTAGCGGGGCCCGGCCCGGCCGGTGCAGCTGCAGCGCCAGTCCAAACAAGGCTAAGGCGCATCAGAACCATGTCCGATATCCGTCCAGCCCGGCCCAGCCCGGCCCAGCCCCTCGGCCCTAAACCATCGTGTTTATGTCGGGATCCGTTAGCCACTTCCTGAAAACCACAAAAATCTTTCAAGCTGCGCCCAGGTTAGGTTCCCGGAATTGATTCTTTTAACGTGATACACTCTAATCAAAAGTGTTCAACTGACACACACTTCATAGTGTTGACCACAGTGTTGAAGACTTTAAGATGCTTCGTTAAAAAAGCCTATGTATTTTATATGAGGAAGTAAGTGGTACACTGATATGTTGGCCAGCAGAATGTGTCTAACGAAAGTGTTGAACACATGAAATACATGGTCTTTCAATGGTGTTCAACACTGTGTTCAACACTTTGAAGTGAGCGTCAGTTGAACACTTTTGATTACAGTGTAAACGTGCTTGTCTTCAAAGCAAGCAAGTGTCACAAACTAATAAATAGAATTTAGAAGTGCAAGAAACTCACTCCAGATTTTTTGTTGTTGTTCCCACGACAAACAGAAGTCTTTTAAATTACAACTAGAGGGCAGAGGAATGTGCTGGCCTGGCGGTGGCAGAGGACTGGCCGGGGAGGTGGGTATGGGATGTGTACGCCCAGTGCACATTACGCGACAGGCAGCGGCGCACACAAGCACGCACGCGCGCATGCGCGCATCACCTCTCTCTCTCTCACACGCATAACTGCGCATGCCCAGCACATGCAACTCTGCGCATTTTATTCTGCACAGGGGGTCATGCCGATGAGGTCTTTACGAGGCTGCAAAGGCGATAATCCCCAAAATATACTGGGAGTCTGTCAAAACAAACAACCCTGGACAGCAGGGCAAAAAGACAATGACAGGTAACGGATGGGAGAAAGGAGACTGGTCAGCCCGAAACAAAAACATAATATAATGAGCGCTTATTGAGGGTCCCGATGCAGCCGCCGTCAGTGAGGGCGTGCGCACGCGGAGGACACGGATTATTTGATTCTTCGATACAAATATAAACTTGGGCGTTGAGATGATCGCTTGGTTCAATAACTAGCGTGGGATCTCTCTGCTGGGCTGGGCGGTGTGGATGGGCTGTTGGCCCACACACTGCGGCCGACCTGCATGCGAGAAAAGTTTCCCCTGCGGGTCTATCCACGCCCGGCCCGGCCTATCTATCCCGGACCGGCCCGCTCAATGCAGGCAGATAGAAGGGCAGATAGAAGACGAGCTCCTCGGGCCCTCCGCCGCCCACGGGCGCTTCCAGTGACGAATTTGAGTTCTGACCTACCGAGTCCCCTACAAAACTACACGATATATATCACGGATGCGCAACCCATAGTCATTAGTAGCCTTCTTCATTTTTTTTCTGCACTAATTGTGGAGCATTTCAAATGGGAAGGATAATTTGACATTTGATAGAAAACAGAGTGAAATTTACAGTGAAATTATAGGCGAGCGCAGCGGTGCACTCCGCGCCCACCGGGCTGCCTTCATGACTGAAAGCCATCACAGGTAGGAAGATCGATAGGAAGGTAGGTCAGGGGTGGCGCGGTGCGGAGCGCAATGCAGGGCGGGCGGGGCGTGGCGTTGCGGGGCGTGGCGGGCGCGGCGTGGCGCGGCGTGGCGGGCGTGGCGGGGCGCGGCGGGGCGCGGCGGGGCGCGGCGGGGCGCGGCGGGGCGTGGCGGGGCGCGGCGGGGCGCGGCGGGGCGCGGCGGGGCGCGGCGGGGCGCGGCGGGGCGCGGCGGGGCGCGGCGGGGCGCGGCGGGGCGTGGCGGGGCTGCCTCTGCCGTCACCAGGCGTCGGCACCGTCACTGCTGCGCTGCGTCTCGTTTCTCCGATCAGTTTCACACGAAGGCCCTCTCGCCCGCCACGCTGTCACCTTCTCACTCCCACGCGCAGAGAGAGAGAGAGAGAGAGAGAGAGAGAGAGAGAGAGAGAGAGAGAGAGAGAGAGAGAGAGAGAGAGAGAGAGGAACCTAAATGTTCAGGCCGTGTGCGTGTCGGAGCTAGGGCGCTAGCGGTGTCTTCTGTATCTGCACCGAGTGCCCCACAGTCTACCTGCAGCTAAAGCAATTAGAGAAAGTCTCTTTGCAAACTTTTGGCGAGGCACGCCTGAGACTGGAGTGCACTCCTCGGGTCACAAGCAGCGTTTGAAGGCTTTCTCTCCGGACCTTGAAATTGTTTGGATTATTCCCCCATGAGAGTGATAAGTTGACTTACTCCCAAAATGAGCTGCACTCCCGTTCCCACAGCACGGCCCGGTGCAGGCACTGCAGTAGCAGAGGCATTCGCCGCGACCAGTGAATCATCGCCTCGTTACGAGCAGCCACCACACAGGCACCGCCCGCTGGGAAATCGGACCAGGAATTCGAGCGCCCTGCAGCTTCTATCGCTTCCGTGGTGACGATAAACTATAGAGGGACGTTCTTCTGACTGAATTTATACGCTCTTATATACTGAAAAGATCAATCTTTTAGAATCCTTTCCCAAAACAAAACACCAGGTAACAATCACTTAGTTTCGATGTGCATGACGGCATTGTGCAGAGAGAATTCGGCGCGTCGATCAGTTCATACCATCACGGACTTGACAAGACTAAAGAAACCCTAGGGTGCACACATGCGAGAGAGGCATCACCGACATCTCAACCCACTTTGGATCAGCTGTCATTTCCTCGGAATCAACGCAAACATCTCGGTCACGAGCAGTCACGAGTGCTCCGCCTGCTCCGCGGCGTATGGCTCCGCATGCCCTTGGCGGCGCGGCCGTGGGGGACGCGACGCACCTGCAGAGCCTCTAAGCGTTTTACGATCTAGTGCGCTGGCTCCGCTCTGTGGCCCGGGCCGGGCAGGAGGGCAGGCTAGAGCCCCCGGCCTGCCCCGGCGCAGCGCGGCGCGGAGGACTCGCGGACTAAGTCCTGTTTTCAGTGACCTTATGCTCTGACCGCGCAAGCATAACTCAAACGCGTGAGGCAATATGGCCATATGGCAGCCATCCTCCTTCCACTCATTAGGCTCTAATGGCGAGAGAGAGAGAGAGAGAGAGAGAGAGAGAGAGAGAGAGAGAGAGAGAGAGAGAGAGAGAGAGAGAGAGAGGAGGGTGCCCAGGCACCCAGGCGGGGGAGGCAGCCAGAGAAAGTCAATTACCAGAGTCCGTTCGAAATGTTCAGAGACGACCTGAGCTCCGCAGCAGCGCATGGCACGGCACGCACACAGGTGCCCGCCCGCCCGCCCGCGTGGACCAGAGGCGCCTGTCATGTTCATGACCTGGACAAGAATTTGAGCAGCTCAGCAGGCCAGGCCTCTCGGCTCAAGTGAACCATGTCGGCGAGTTAGCGTGCGGTCAGCGCCTGCACACACACACGCACACAGGGTCCGTGTCCAGCTCATAACACTCGAGGCAGAAGCGAGCCTCCTCGACACTGCGAACTAGCGCGTTGAGAAAATAGCTGAGACCAGCTGTTCGAGTTACTTTTCCTACCCTTGGAGGAGGTTACTGCCTGCAATGCGTACACGCCCGGTACGGCTCCGAGGAGACTTCACACCTCCTTTCCCGACGGCGTCATCGTCCCCTCCACCGAGCTCAGCTCGTCACGACACCATCGCCGTGGTAATGACGCGCCGACGTATCGCGGGGCGGCGGGGCACCGCGACTGCTCCGCCCGCGGCGACCTCCATGATGCAAGTAGTGTGTGGCCAGGCGGAAGCGGCGCACGGCCCGGCCGGCCGGCTAGAGCTAGGGCCTGGCCATATGGGAGGGCGGCCCATCACTGCATATCGAGACGTATGAGCAATACGTGTGGTCCGAGCACAGCACGCCAGCCGGCGCGGCGCGGCGGGGCGGGGCGGGGCTACACCGTGCTGGGAAACCCACAACAGCCACATCATTTTGTCATCCGAATAACTGGCAAAAACTGAAGACGCCAATGTCTGCTCGAGTGCATGAATTGGCCGAAAATTGGCATATACTCCAAACACGCCATGTGAGGACTTGCTTCAGTATTCTCCGGGGCGGGGTAGGCGGGCGCGGGGTTATGAGACACTGGCTGAGCTGCGCAGCTGCGGGTTAGGCCCGGCCGGCCGGCAGGCTCATGCGGGCCGGGCGTGTCTCTCTCTGCGATAGTCTGCCGAGGAAGGACTTCCCTTTTCGGAGCTGCGCGGGGGGTCCGCGCCGCGGGTAATTGGTCCTCAAAATGTCACCAGAGAAAGACCTCCACGGCACGCGTATGTTTGTGTGTGTGTGTGCAGAGGGGCGCGCCTGCGCGCGGGTGTTCAAAGGCCCTGAACACAAACGCCATGGCGCATGCCGTGGCCACGTTGTGGTCACACACACACACGGCAGTGGCTCCAGCGCCACCAGCCTCGCTGGCCGTGTGCGATGCGGGAGGGAAGCGGCGGAGCGCCGTGCCGCCTGTCGGGGAGGACAGGACAGGACGGACGGAGTGACCATCAGGAAAGGAAAGTGACTGCCGCGCGTCACTGACTGTCACTGAGTGACTGTGTCACAACCCTAGACCTGCCCGGCCCGGCCCGCCCGCGAGTCACGAGCTCAGTCAATTCAGTGACCCGCGCCAGGTCACGTGACGAGACGCGGCCGAGGCAATTTGCAGTCCGTCTGTAACCGGTTCCCTAAACGCCTGTCGGGGCGGGGCGGGGCGGGGCCATTGTGCCCCGGCGCCACCTAGCGGCGGGTATGCGAGGCACACGCGTGACAGCGGCACCACAAATAGAACGGCAGCATGGAGCCGCCCCCCGCCCCGCCCTACGCCCCGCCCTGCGCCCTGCACACCCGTCCGTCACCTCCAGCCTGCGCGGCGGGACTAGACGTGCGCCGCCTACACTACACAGCCAGGACTCAAACACCTCACGGTGGAGGCGCGCGCGGCCGCTGGACAAACTCAAGGTCAATTAAAGAAACGCGCGCCGGCCGGGCGGGCGGCGAGGCGCTGGGCAGCAGCCTAACCTAACCTAACCTCACGGTGACACGCACAGAACTAACCTCCAGGAGCAGCGCTGGCGGAGACCTACGACTACAAGCCTGCAGCGGGGCTGGACTTGCGGGGGCGCGAGTCAGCCCAGGGCCTGCGAGCCTGCGAGCCTGCGTACCTGCGGGCTCACGGGCACGTGTCGCGGGGAGGTTAGAGACTGGTTAGCGCGCCGGCCGGCCGGTGACTGGCGCGGGGCGGGGCGGGCGCGGCGGGCCAGCCGGTGAGTCAGGAGCGGCGTGCCTCGCCGCCCCGCCCCGCCCGTCGCCGCTTCCCGTAGCGTCAGGACGATCACCGCCACATTAGCATTTTTAGCCGGCGGCGAGCGCGCGCAGTTCTGTCTCTCTCGCACGCATATAGACATGGGTGTGGCCGGAGCCCCCCACCCCCCCTTTCCCCTCCCCAAAAAAACACCCGTTGCTTGGCGCCAAACTTCCTCCTCAGGTTCAAGTACACTGCGGGCATAACTATCCAAGTTTCTTTGCATGTCCCGCTGACGCATAGGGTCGACGTGCACTGTGAAACCAAGTCGTGTTCAACTGTTCAACACTTTTAAGTGTGCAACTTCCAGTATAACAGGTGCAAGTGCGCACCACGGTATTTGTGCAATTGGAAGAGTCAAACTCGCCAGTCGTACACTTGCAAGTGTTCAACAAGGGAAATGTTGCACGGGCAAGTTGAACACATGCAAGTGCACAAAATGTCGAGTTCAACACTTAAAAGTGTACAACTGGCAAGTTTGACACTTGGAGTTGCACAAATACCGAGTTGTACACTTGGACGTGTAAGACTGGAAGTCGAAGTTGCACACATTCAAGTGTTGAACAGTTTCACTCTTGGTTTAACAGTGTGTCCGTCTGCACAGTGGCGTCTCTTGAACCCAATCAATGACGGCTGCGCTGCTACGCACGGCTGCGGCTGCTGCGCTGAATATTCAGCCCGGGCCCGCACGATGGCTCGGCAGGAGCAGGCGGGCCCCAACGCGGCCGGCGTGTCGCGGCGTGGGCCCGCGAGTGACACGTTATAATCCCAGGCATTTATTTACAGAGCCGCGCGCAGCCGCGCGCAGCGTTGGGACCATTTGTCATGAAAGGCAGAACGGAACGGACCTGCTGGCCGGGCGAGGAATATGGCCGTGCACAAATAGGGGCAGCATGTGGGCCTACCCTATCAGCGCGGACACGTGGACCTGCTGAGAGGAGCGCGGCTGACTCCACTCGAGAACCCTACGCACATTCCCGGTAACGCGAGTAATATTCGAGCACGATGTAGTGCCGGCTAATCTCGTATGCGTCAGTATCGACACACGCGCTGCTAAAGACGCTACTCGCAACTAGTCTCTTACGGAGCCCTGAATCACCTCCGGGCCGGGCCGAGCGCTGCAGGACGAGTGGAGTGAGCAGTAGCCACAACCCATACGCCCCGGGCCCGGGCCCGGGCGGCCGGCCGCGTGTCCAGGGAGCCGGGCCCGCCCCGCGCGGCTGTACCAAGCCGTACATGGCAACAGCAGGCCCCCGCCCCGCCCCGCCCCGCCGGGCCGAGGCGAGCCTGTGACAGGAATGACAAACGCAGTGCCAGCACACAGCTATTAGCCAGAGCAAACGCCTCGCTCGCGCAGGGCTGCAGGCGTGGCGACCGCATGCATGAGCTTCAACAACGGCAAGTGTTCAAAACCCCAAGTGTTTCTACAGGGTGCATTTCACTAAGACACCCGAGGGGGTATGCACTCTTAAAACCCGTGACCCGACTATTACGTCTATTACGCTCTATTACGCCTCAAAAATATTGGGATTTAGCTAAAAACAGTCCAAAAGAACCCAAAAGTAGGTAAATTTCGGAGAATTTCGGCTATTACGCCACTATTACGCATACTATTACGCGTGCTATTACGGACAGAGTGACCCGACTACTACGCGAGTGCATACCCCCTCGAAGACACCCTTCGAACTAATCGTAGTAATTTGACATTTTTTCCCACTCCGCTTATTGCAGTGGACGCTACGATGCGAACTCTTCAGGAATGCTGCGAGCGTAGCGTCCGGGCGGGTGGGTGACCTTGAACGGCGGGCTACCGGCTGCGGATCCTGCCCTGCCCGCCGCCCGGGCACACCGACACCAGCGCGTGGCGCGCACAATGTGCGGGGCGGGTAGGGGGGAGGTGCGTAGGCTGGGTGCTTACTTCCACACGCCGTCCGAACTAATCCGGCCGATATTTGAAAGGCCCACGTAGGTCGTGCCTCACGAGGCCTCGCACCCATTGTGCGCCGCGACGGTGTGGCTGTCTCTCTCCCACTCGCGGGCGGGCCGGGCCGGGCGGCCGGAGGCGGGTCCCAAACATACCTGCAACAGACAGAGCGGGGTGGTCAGTCGCTGCATGACTCAACACAGGCGCCGGGGTTGCCTACATAACAGCCACTGAGCATAGGCAAGTACTACCATGCCCGGAAAGCGTTAGTGCCATTTTCGCCATTTTTGTACACCTCATAATTCAGAAATATTCAGGGAAACTCAGAAATTTTTTGGAAAAAAAATCAGAAAATTACGGAAAAGTTTAAGAAAGTTTAGAACAAAATCACAAAATTCAGGAAAAATTATAGCGAAAGTGTCACAAAAGTTCACCAAAATACAAGAAAATTCACGACATTTGTACACTAAAATTCAGAGTTGTTCCCCCCTGAGGCCTGACCCGGGAGAATGTGTGGGCGGAGGGGGATAAGTAGGATGATATGCGGAGTGCGAGAGACAGATAAGACTCGCCGGCGGCTCCCTGATGTCCGGCGCGCATAGCGCGCTCACAGACCTGGCCTCGCCTCGCTCCTGGCCCTGCTGGCTCTGCAGGTGGCCGCTGGCCGCGCCGCGGTGAAACTCGAGCTATGTCAGCCCAGGCCACACTCCACTCGCCAAATACTCCAACCCGTCCCGTCCCGCCCGTGAGCCACTGCGCTAGCGCACCGTAACTCCCACGAGTGAGATGCGCCGGGCACGGCATGGCGCTCGCACAGAAAGGGAAAAGTACAGGATGCAAGTCCAGTCGGCCTGGGCTGCTTGTGCTGCGCAGGGCCACGCGGCCGCCAGTTCTGTGGAGTACGAAAGAGAGGGGATGACTACAAGTTTACAACATTATCTTCGCGGCAAAATTGTTGCGCCTTGAAAATTGACGGTGAGTCGAGTTGTCATGCCACGCGGAGGAATCGCAAGCTGCAATGCACGCCAGCCAAGCCCCAAGCCCGCGGGCGCAACCAGCCGAAACCATTGATATGAGGCGAGGCGAGGCGGGGCGGGGCGGGGCGGGGCGGGGCGGGGCGGGCGCAGCTCTGCCGGTGATTCACGGCCGGCCCGCTCTATCTTTAGCCATCTGCGCGCCAATGAATGGCCGGCGATGAGATCGGCTGCATGACAGACGGGCGGGGCGGGGCGGGGCGGGGCGGGGCGGGGCGGGGCGGGGCGGGGCGGGGCGGGGCGGGGCGGGGCGGCGCATCTGTCTGCAGCGCCGCGCACGCACACGCCTTGGCCGCCGGCCAGCGTTACAGATTCTATCATTCAAATAAAGCGCGCCAAACAGTTTCAAACTTTCCCGCGCCCGCCACCGCACAGCCGCCGTCAGACAAGTCCGGTGCTAAGTGCTCAACTGTCTGCAGTAAGCACCGGCACAAGGAAAGCGCATGCAGTCAGCAGCGCCGAGCCGGGGCCGGTCCTGACGAGCCGAGCCGAGCCGAGCCGAGCCGAGCCGAGCCGGTCCGGCTGCCAAGCGGGTAACGCGGGCGAGACGGGACGGGACAGGCGGACAGGACAAGCTTCATACAAACACAGGCCTGGCCTGCCCGCCCGGACAAGTCTGCCTGCGCACTGCATGTTTATCATGCACTTATGTACTCGCGTTCTTCGTGTAAAAAATTTCTATATAAAATTATGCAGAAATTTGCACACAATTCTGGTCAACTTGTTTTGTTTTTTTTCTTCATAAATACGTTGCGCACAATTGCGTATACTACGTGTCCATAATTATTTGGAAACACTTTTCTAGACGAGTCCATAGTCCATATTTATTCATGCACCGAGAAGAAGGTATGTAAATATTTAATATCTGCTGTTCCTAGCGCTGCGTGCAGGAAGCTCAGGTATTCCTATCAATAACCAGCCAGTTGGCTCGCGGGAGAGAATTCCCTGGCGGCGTGGCGCGGCGTGGCGCGGCCGTCCTTGGAGGCGACGCCACGCGGGCGCGTGATGCGTCTCCACTTGCGCGCTCACGCCCCGCCCGCACAATAGAGGCGAGCGTGCGTGCGACACGGGCGTGCTGGGCTGCACCGCGGCGCCCCGCCCCGCCCCGCCCCGCCCCGCCCGACACATAACCGCCACGGGATTTACGACGCTCCCGACGGCCTGGACTGGGGAGGGCAGAGCTGCGCCCGCCCCGCCCCGGCCCCGGCCCCGGCCACCCAGACTGACCGACAACAACTGGGTCACGAGTGCCCGGCCCGCCAGGAGGCCCTGATAACACGGGGGCGAACAGACTCACCCAATAGACCACCCTACTCCTACTGTAAACCGAAGGTGCGGCTTACCTGCGGAGGAGGTTTTGGTACGCTTTTAAGCACCGAGAAGTACCAATGTCCCTTCCGATATGACGGCGCGGGGCGAGTGCGTTTCTGTAGAGAAAGCGAGCCTTACTTTATCTGGCCCAGGCCACCGGTGCCCTCCGGAAGCGGAGCCCTAAAGCGCCTCGTAAAGGCTCGGCTGGGGTCAGTGCGGGCGGGCGGGCGCGGATCAACCTCGACTGTCGCTATAAAGACCAGAGCTTTGAAATAAGGCACCTCCATTCCTTGATTTTTGTTTTCCTTTTTTTTTTATTACTTGCTCGACAAAAGTGAGTCAAAATTTGATCCCAAAAAGAGTGATATCGCAGAGCAACTGCCTGGGCCGGCCGGACGATAGACGACCTCTGATTCACCGTAGCTTACAGTGGCATTCACCGTAAGCTACAGTGCTGCAGGGTACGCTGTAGCTCACAGTGAAATTCGCCGCAAGGTTTTAACAGTGCTGCCTCGCCTCAGCCGCCAATGAGAAGAACGGCCTCCTCCTATTTCACGGCCCGCAGCGCAATAGAGCCGGGAGACTTTATCTCGGTCCCATCGGCGGCATATCCATCGTCAGCATTGTAATTGGACCAAATGGCGCCTGATGTACGACTGCGCGCCGCATGCGGCCGCAGCCACGGCCGGATACGGACTACGCCAGAAATGCATTCTGGAAGTAAGGGACTTGTCGTCGCCTTATAGTTTATGGTCGATACTTTTCTTACGTCATTTATTTCACGAGAAACAACGTCAGTCGCAACCATTGCCGCAAAACGGAGTTAATAAAAAAAAACTAACCGTTATGGTTTAAATTTATCCGAGCCATGGACATAGGATCGTACAAGAATTCACGTATATTTTTCTTTGAGACGATAGGAGCTCGTGTTTGCTGCGACGCCCCGAAATGTCACTGACGGTCACTCCACTTCCCCCGTGCATTTAGGTCTCTCGGCCAGCAGGCCAGTCGGCGCGGCGTCAGTCAGGGCGGGACACGTGAGGCTGGACATGAGTCCTGATCACGCGTCCTTCAAACACACCCACACACACACGCGCGCGCGCGTGCACGCTCGCATTCAGCACGTCAACAACAAACGCAAATGCGTTCCCCGGCAGCTCGGCTCGGCCCCTCGTTTCCCTCCGCCTGCTTTAAGCAGCGTCGCCGCCGAAATTCAAAGTCCGGCGGGAAGCAGGGGAGGCCCGGGCCGGGCCGCGCCCTCCAGCTTTCACTCAAGCCGCAGCGAGCCGAGCCCAGCCAGAGGCAAATCAACCCGCTGCGGCAAATAAAACAGTGCATGGCAAAGCGAGGGGAAACAATCTCCCTCCGAGCGTCCCTCCCGTCCAGGTCCAGAGTTTGTATGGAGTGTGTGATTCACTGGCCGCTGGCCGCGCTGCCCCCCCCCCCCTCCTCCTCCAGTGAATGGGACTGGGACGGCCTCGACCATTCATCGTGTCATACGCACAGCGTATTGCCGCTGTTGGCGCTTTCGATATTGAGAGGGCCGTAAATATACCCTAGGCCATGCAGGCGTTTGTCGAGCGGCGCGCCAAACAGCAGGTGCGCTGCGCATGCGCGGAGCATGGCGTTCAACATTCAAACTGGACAGATTCGCCTAAGAGCGTCCAGCTTTTGAATCAAATAAGGCAAGCGGGCGCAAGTGTCAACTGCTTTCTCCAGTTCATTTGTGCCATGAAAGTTTAACCAGTTTGATCCGTTGACTCGAACGCGCCCGGTCCGGGAAATTTGCAATGATCGTAACGTCACCGCGCTGCTGGAAATCAACGTACTATGCGATGCGAAACCGTCCCGATTCTCGAAAGCCTCGTATAAAGCGTGATCATAAATAAAGGCTTTCTGAAAGGTTATTAATAAAAAAAAAAAAAGAATTAGTGTATTTTAATTTGAAATAATCGTTCTCTGTGTAAGGTATGTCCGCCGTCGGCATAGAGCGAGCGGAGCGGAGCGGCGACCGGCCGGCCGGCCGACAACACCTCCGTATTCAATTAACATCTCTGTTCGCCCTCACAAATAAGCTCGTTAGTCGCTGCGGCCCGCGCGGGCCCGCGCCACCCCCGCGGCGGGGAAAGGGGAGACACCGAGGATGAGACAGCGCAAGCTGCAGCCCGCCACGCCCCACCACGCCCCGCCCCGCCCCGCCCCGCCCCGCCACGCCCTGCCCCGCCCAGCGCCACCATCGCGTACTATTGATCGTCGCTCCATCAGGAAAACTGGCACTAACGGCGTTAAACAAATTAAACGCCAGATAGATCACTCGGGCCGTCGTCGCTGAGCACTCGGGCGGGGCGGGGCGGGGCGGGGCGGGGCGGGGCGGGGCGGGGCGGGGCGGCCCACCGCCGCGCTGCGCTCGGCTCGGCTCGGCCCTACAAGGCGCGGGGCACTTGGGCTTGCACAACACAGCCAGCGCTGCGCTATTGGCTTTGCCTTTTCTGCCGCGCTCAAGCTTCCAGTGGAAATGGCGGTCCCGTGTCCCCGTGGGAAGATGGGGAACAGACGTGACGGGGCGGGGCGGGGCGGGGCGGGGGGGGGGGGGACGAAACGGACACCCAAAGTTGAAAAATGTCCCGCCTGGCCGGGTGCAGATAGTTGCGCAGCGCAGCGCAGGGAGTCGGCCGGGGCCGGCTGGTCTATGGTCAGGTCGAAATGAAATAGGCGAAAAGTGGGATCTCGCTGGCGTGGCGTCCTGGCCCCGACAAGGGAACGACAAGCGGGGAGGATTACGGTGCCTATTAGGCAAAGGCCTTTTAACATAAAAAAAAAATAAAACAAAATAAATTATAATATTGGCACTTTAGGGTGTAGCGCGTTGATGCACTGCATACCTCGAAAAGTGGTCGCAATAACACTTTTGGAAAAAGAACGGGAGTGGTCAGTGAAATTTTGCGTCATGGCAAAAGTATGGATAGTGTTTCGTTCTAATCGGGCATCGAAAGCCGAGTATGTTGAGCGGCCCATCACATCACATCACATCGGTGTGGCAACAAGACTGACCTCCACTGCAGCCCCGTCCCGTGCCGTGCCGTGCCGCCCCGCACTGACCTCACCCACTACACAGCTCACGGCGCCAGCACAGGTAACGCACGCCACACAATCGCGCGTATGTCACACACACACACCACACGGGCGGGCGCGCGCGCGCGCACAGTCACACACATTGGCCAGCGCAGCGAGAGGCCACATGTCATCGTCTTTCCCTTTCCAAATCCGTCGCGTAGGTGTTGGCGGCAACATTGTAGCCAAGCAGCTCATTTCCTGGCCGCAGTGTCGCGCTGCGCAGCGCAGCATGCAGATTCCTTATAGCCTATAGGGCGAGCCGAGCCGAGCCGAGCCGAGCCGAGCCGAGCCGAGCCGAGCCGAGCCGAGCCGAGCCGAGCCGAGCCGAGCCGAGCCGAGCAGAGCAGAGTGACCATCGAAACATGAGCCCGACGCGTTACTCGCGCATTAGGGTCAGACCGATACCACCTCACCTCTCCTCTCCTCTCCTCTCTCTCTCTCTCGCCTTCCCACGCGCTCAGTTTTCAGCGCGCGCACCTCTCCGCAGGTCGCATTGCTGCAGTCGTGCGCGCGTTGTCTGTTGAAGTCCCAGTACTGCCCCGGCCCGCCCCGCGCCGCCCCGCCGCGCCGTTCAGCAGTTCCATCGAGCACACACTGAGCTCGCCGCCCCCGTCACATTCAGCCCGCCCCGCCTCTGCAGGCGCGACCAGCGATGGCCCCTGGCCCTGGCCTGGGCCGTTGCCGAATGGCCCACACGCAGTGAAAGGCAAGCGAATGCGTAAAGCCAGCATTTCATACACCCTAAAGAAGCGTGTCGAGTCGAGATTTGAGTAAAACATGCTTGATTTTTCATATTATTTTTTTTACAATTGAGCTCTTTGCGACAGCATTTTTAGTTTTTCTCCGAAACGAGTGCACAAATGAAATAAATCAATTCCTTAAATGAGAAGGTGCATTGACAGGACCACAGGTCGCGACAAAATTGGGATGGAATGCAATTTTTATTGCGCACACTGAACTTTTGCGCCGCAATAGTCCTGAGCCAGCAGGGAGGCTCCCTCCCGCTGACTTGCATACTGCGCCCGCGTGACGAGGGGCGACACGCATGTGACACCCTCCCACCCACACGTGAGGTACAATGAGCGACACGTGGAGCGACACGTGGAGCACACGTGGAGCGACACGTGCCCCCTGCAGAGGGCAATGAGCGACACTGCACTGTGACACCCTCCCACCCACACGTGAGGTACAATGAGCGACACGTGGAGCGACACGTGGAGGGACCCCTGCAGAGGGGCGACACGCATGTGACACCCTCCCACCCACACGTGAGGTACAATGAGCGACACGTGGAGCGACACGTGGAGGGACCCCTGCAGAGGGGCGACACGCATGTGACACCCTCCCACCCACACGTGAGGTACAATGAGCGACACGTGGAGCGACACGTGGAGGGCCCCCCTGCAGAGGGGCGACACGCATGTGACACCCTCCCACCCACACGTGAGGTACAATGAGCGACACGTGGAGCGACACGTGGAGGGCCCCCCTGCAGAGGGCGCGGTGCCTCAGCCAGCGGGCCGCGCCGCGCCGGGACGCACCCTGACCGGAACCTGGAACCTGCCGCGCCCCCCGCCGCCGCCGCGTGAGAGAGAACCCACTCATTAACGCGACGCGGCAAGTTCGGGTTGGGCCTCTTAATATGCGCTTAGGTTGTTCGTCACATACAGTCTGTCTGTCTGTCTGTCTGTCTGTCTGTCTGTCTCCCTCCCTCCCTCTCTCTCCGGGTGTCTGGATGCGGTTGCAGCGATGAATGACTGCGCACGGCCTAAGTATGATGCATTTGCGGGCAACGCGATCAGACCGCATGTGTGTGTGTGTGCGTGTCTCATTGAGGTCACGACCACAGGCTGGCAGCCCAGTCCGGCCCAGCCAGCCCGAGCGCAGCGCGCAGCACTGCCAACGCGCTCACACGCGCACGGCCACCCCAGTCTGTATATATGCACACAAAACCCCGCACTTGTGTGGGGGGGAGGGAGGCATATATGCATGACACTCCCGAGGCTAGTAGAGTTGTGTCCTCTCAGGGTAACGTAGAGAAAGGCAACTAGAGCGACAGAGACGGACGCGGTGGCGGTGGCCGCGCGGGTGCGTTCTAGCCCACCCCTGGCTGGCCGCGCCCATCTCCGCCGCCCCGCCCCGCCCCGCCCCGCCCCGCACGCCGGCCGCGGCCGCCTGCTCCTTCGCGCGTGATTTTACCTTCACTTCCTTTCTTTGCCTTGTAAGAGCTAGGCGTCCCGTCCCGTCCCGTCCCGTCCGCACAAGGGCCGCCCTCACGTAACCGAAGGGCTGGGCCGGCCGCGTAGGGCCCCTGTCGCACCTGCGCCCCTCCCCCCCTCTCTCTCTCATATTACAGTCTCATCTGTGTTAATTCTCTCCCCTCCCCGCTTCTCACAACCTGTTGCGACCTCCCCCCCCCCCCCCCTTCCGCATCACAGCAATGCACTCATCTCGAGGATCGCGCGCCGGCTGCCCCGCTCGCCCGCAAACTGGAGGTGAGCGGGAGGGGAAAAAAATATAATAATAACGATAAAAAGGAAAGGAGACGAGATGTCCGCTGAGCTCTCCTCAGTGTGAAGCTCGGCAGAGTGATTCTCCACGGCGCGTCTGCCGGCCGGCCGGCCGCGTGGCTCAGCAGCGCAGCAGCGGCTCCGCGGGGGAAAACGTTTCCAGGAGGTAAAGGGATATGGCATGTAAAAGGGGCGCGCGAATGCAGACGAGAGGCTCGTTGAGACGTAATCAATCAGAGGAGGGCCGGGCCGGGCGGGGCGGGGCGGGGCGGGGCGGGGCGGGGCGGGCGGTAGGCGTTACGCGCTGTGGGGAGGGAGGGAAGTGCTCGTGCGGGTGAATGGCCTGCTGGCCGGGCCGGGCCGGACGGAACGGAACAGACACATTCAATATCCGAGCCACACCGCCGGGCCGGGCCGGGCCGCGTGGAGCCGCGTCGTGCATGAAAAAGTAAAAGGCCGCACCCACCCAGGCCGCGGGGCAGGGCAGGGCGGGGCGGGGCGGGGTGGTGCGGCGGGGCAGGGCGGGGTGGGGCGGGGCGGGGTGGGGCGGTTGCACCCATGACTTTGGCCCCGCGCAGCGCCGCACCGCGCCCCTCCATTGTTGCTAATTGCGCGGTTCGTCCGCAGTGGCGGCCAGGGGCCAGGGTCCAACAGGACAGGGTCAGCGCCGGCGCTTTCTTCAAACACGAGCTCGCCGCGCCCCGCCCCGCCCCGAACAGCGCAACCAACAGCCAAGTCGTTACAGTGTCCTCTTGGAAACGGAACGCTTGGCGCTGACGCACCGCCACCACCCTGCAGGGTGCACTAGCAGATGGAGTTAGGCAGGGACTCGCTGCAGGCTGCCTGCAGCCCCTGAGTCCCTGCCTAACTCCATCTGCTGGTGCACCCTGCGTGAGTAGCGAGGCCCAACCCACGCAGTACGCAGTGTGGCCAAGCCTCACGCTTTCGCTTTCGGATCAAATATTTAATTTACCCGGCCGGTGTATGTGCGCTCACGCGGCGAGAGCCTCCAGGCGTGCGGGAGACACACGCTCGGGGCGGGGAAGGGCGGGGTGGGGTGGGGTGGGGCCCCCGCGGGGGCGGCGCGCAGCTGAGAGGCTTCAGGCGTTCACCCCGCGGGTCGTGTTGGGGCGTGGCGGGCGGGGCGGGGCGGGGCGGGTACGAGGACGAGGGCGGTCCGCCTGCACTGCAGCCCTACCCTACAGGAGGCAGAGCGCGCCGCGCCGCGCCAGGATCTTGAACTTGGCAGAGCGGGAGGAGGGGAGCTCGAGCCCCGGGCCCAACACACACACACACGCACTCATCAGTGTCCCGTGGTTTACTTTCCAGTTGCATCAGCATGTCACCGCAGCGCGACTCGCCTGGTGAGCAGCGCCTGCACGGGGCCTGCACTCTGCACCACTCACTCACCCTGCAGCCGCGGCCAGGGCTCGGCTCGGCTCGGCTCACCCGGGTGAGGCAACGTCACCAACCTGGAGGCAGACAAGAAGCAGCAGGGCGGTGAGTGTGCTGGGCCGGGCCGGGCTCGTGCATGGGGACAGGGTATGGCGCAGGGGACACAAGAACTGAACCTGCTGAAAACAAAAATGGGTTGAGGTGCATTTGGGGGGGGGGGGGCAGCCCACTGCTCCTGTTGTGGTGGGAATCGAACCAGCGAGTGAGTACGAGCAGACTTGTAATTACCGACCAGACCACGCCCGCGCCGCCCCGCCCCGCCCCGCCCCGCTTCGCCCCGCCACCCCGCCCCGGGCCCCGTCGCGTCGCTACCTACCGCTCCGCCTGCCCCACCTCGCCCCGCACGACCACTCCCCCGATTCATGAGCAGGCGCCCCGCCCCGCCCCGCCCCGCCCCGCCCCGGACAATAAGAGCGCCACAAGTCATTCACAACCTGATGCATGGTCCCGCCCGCGCCGCGCCCAGCCCACGGCCAGCGCGGCAGAGGCTCACACCAGGTGCCGTCCATACCGAGCGCTCCCTTATTCCTTCAACACCTGCAACGGTCCGCACCACCCTGAAAATCTAGTTTATAGGAAATGTGAGATGCTTTTTTTACAGAAAACTAAAACTATTGCTCACTACCACTGCGGCGGTTATTTGCTGGACAATAGGGTGGGCGACCTACACTACACAGGGCAATGGGGTAGAGCTCAACTTCGAGGGAAAACTCTACGGGCGCTAGAGCTTGTAAGCGAAATACCAGGCGCTAATTTTTAAAAAAAACATACTCCTTGAAACAAAAAGCTACCCATACGGTCTTCTCCACGCATCCACCACAAGCCCCACTCGGCCCGCGAGTGGTTTGCAGTGCTTGTGGGCCCCCCCCCCCTCCCATCCACCGCCGAAGTGCAGTGGTGCGGGGTAAATGAGTGTTCCGCGCCGCCATATTTGGACCCGCTCATCCGACCAATTAGAGGCCATTGTCGTGCAGCCGAGACACCCGGCCAGGCCCGGCCCGGCCCGGCTCGATTTGCAGTAAAGTTTAACGCTTGGCGCTGCCAGGCGTGCCTCTCTGCAGCGGGGCGGGGCGAGGTGGGGTGGGCAGGGCAGAGGCGCCGCACCGCACCCGGGCGCCCCGCCCCGCCCCACCCCGCCCCGCCCCACCCACTACCTACGGGCGCACAGCGGACACTGCGACCATTAGGGGCGCGACTATCAAAACCGCGATCGTATTTTTGCAAACTGGGCCACGTCACATGACCGATAGGGATCGCTCGCACGGACAAGCTGCTAGAGCTGCTCCGTATGATGCGTGCGCAGGCCTCGGCCCCGGCCCCGGCCTCGGCCCCGGGCCCGCGGCTGGCTGTCAGCTGCGGGGTCCAATAGGCTCAGGCTGGTTGGCACAGGAGAAAGTGCAAATGAGTTCGGGATTGCGCACTCGGACAGGGACGGGCCTAAGTTAACAGGTCCAAAACCACTCGCACGTCATGGTGTGTGTTTTTATCTTTTCACCCACACTACGTGGGTACAGTAGACACAAGATCCGGTTCAGTGAGCGAGCACAGCCTTATTGTAATACATTTTGACTTAGGCAGATATAAGGCATGTTATTTCTAATAAAAGTCAATTATTATAAAGCAGATCACATTTTACAGATTTTTTGCCATGATGCCAGTGAATACTGTTTTGACTTTTTGAGCCTTCGTAACTCAGCGCGGTATCCTCCTCCGGCCGGTAGGCAAGCCCGGAGCATTTCGAGCGGGCCTGGCCGGGCCCGGCCGTCACGGTTCAACGGACCGCCTATCGAGATATGTCGAACCGAACCGGCGAGATATCGACGCCCTCTGGGCAGAAGCACAGAGCGATGAACCAAAGATCCCAGCTCGGCTGCAGCCGCCAGGACTCTCTGGTGTTTCAGACTGCAGCGCTCAGCACGGCCGGCGCTGGCATACTTGAGAAAGAGTTAAAAATTGCATTAAATCGAAACAATAACATGCCAATTGGGGAGTCAGGAGTGTTTCCAGCATGGCCTAGCTGCGCTGCGACAGCGGACGAGGCCCTTCCGCCGTCCGGCAGGCCGTCCGGAGCAGAGGTCGTACGTCGTGTACTTGATGTGGGCTACTTCGAGACAGTTTTCCACTCACATAAGCGCCCGCAGCGCGCGCGCGCGCCAGGCCCAGGCCCGCCACATAAACTCAAACGCGAGACATTTACAATCTCAACACAATTCCCATCAGCCACCGCCAATGCGTATTTTACTCTTTTCGATTCCCGCAATGTGTAAACACACGCAAAATTGAATCAGGGTACAAGAAGCGTTTCCAACAAAATAATTCTTTACACACAAAACTTGAAACCCTCACATGAGAAGCTTACAAAGTCCGTACGCAGGCACGCGTATGGAAACTGTGTCACACACACGTCGGCTAGAAACTCTTAAACAGGGTAACGTCACGTTAGACGCAGGGGCAGCGCAGTGGGGATTACAGGGCGCGCGGGGCCGGGCCGGACAGACAGGTGGATGAGTTTATCTCGGGGCATCTTCCTCTCCCGGGACAGGCGTGTTCATTTACAAGGTACACTCGCGCACAGGAGTCCCTGCCGGGCCTGCGCGTGCACCACGGCGCACGTGCGCGGACACGTGCGCGGACACCTCTGCGGACACCCCTGCACCTCACAGAGACACCTCGTGCACCACGGCGCACGTGCGCGGACACGTGCGCGGACACCTCTGCGGACACCCCTGCACCTCACAGAGACACCTCGTGCACCACGGCGCACGTGCGCGGACACGTGCGCGGACACCTCTGCGGACACCCCTGCACCTCACAGAGACACCTCGTGCACCGCCGCCACCGAGGCGCCAGCAGCCAAATGACACGGGGCTGTCGTGATCCGCCCCGCCTCCGAAAGCACACGGTACCGATGCATCCACACACACACACAGCTCAGCACCCAGCGCGTCGTCACACGGCGCACCGCACACGGGCGTTTCCTAGTCTTGGCTCGCCTGGCGACAAATCACCTCGTTTCCTAGCACCATCGGGACACTGCTGTTTCCGCCATGAATAACACGCCGTGTGTGTCGCGCCCGGCCCGGCCCGGCCCGGCCCGGCCCGCCCCGCCTTTCCCTTTTCCCACACGCACCGCGTCGACGCGACGTGCAGGACGGCTCTCGTCCATATAGCAAGACATGACATTTTCTTTTTTGTCGCCATGACAAAATATTCGCAAGTGAAGCACATTTGCATTTCAAGGGATGGTCTCTAGAGAAAATGGGTTGTTCGGGGGCTCGTTTCCGAAGACCATGGTCCCGCCGCGACGCGACGCGAAGCAGCGAAGCACTAGGCGGGTATTTATTTTGGGGCGAGTACACGGGACAGCCAGCCGAGAGTAAACCCAGCCAGCGGAGAAAGGCAGGGCGGCAGGACAAGGTCGCGGTCGGGGCGGGGCGGGGTGGTGCGGGGCGCTGCGGGCCAGTGCCGGGCGTCCTCGGGGGACTGGGTCACCAATGCGATGAACACTTATACTGCCGGCCCGGACCCCCCCGGACCCCGGCCCGGTAACACTCGTCCTAGTGTGAGTCATCGTATACTTTATATACGCGGAGGTGCACATGCGAGTCGCCAGCAGCGGAAATTTAGAACTATACAAACACACAACCAGTTTCGCTGGCAGAGAGAGGGGTGGGGGAAAGGGAGAGAGGTGCTAAAGGGCCACCAGGGACAGCTAAGTGTAAATGGATTTCTCATATCGTTCTCAGGCAGTGCTGCGAGGCGGGGCGGGGCGAGGCGGGGCGGGGCGGGGCGGGGCGGGGCGTGGCGTGGCGTGGCGGGCCCGCTGCTCCGGTCCGGTCCGTCCCGCTGTCTAGGTGAGCGCGTACAGACGGTCCAATTACTCGAGGAGATACTGGATGATGCGCGGTGAAGACAAGAGGAAGGCCAGCCGGCCGGCCCCCGGGGAGGGGGGTAAGCTCTGTACCCGCCCCGCCCCCACACCGCGCCCGCCGGTTAGTTTCGGAGGTGAGCCCCGCCCTTTCCTTTTCCCACCCGATCGATACGACGCGTCGCATTTACAATGCACCCTGGAAATGCACATGTTATACTCACATCAATAAGTCCGGTGTTTGACAGCGGTATTCGTTAGTGAAATAAATCTTACCAGGTTTAAGATATGGCTCTTCGGCACTGATAACATGGCTGGATTTGGGGGACATTTTGACGTCCGTATAGCGTCTGTGACAACGCGGGGGGTACATAGGCGGGGAGACTCCAGGCAAACCAATCTCAATTACGTGGTAAGGCGGCTGAGGGGGAGACAGGAGAGGAGCGGGGACTGCTAGACGGAGAGAGGTGGGGGGCGGGCGAGAGGTCGTAAAATTGTTGCACTTTAACGCATCACGTCTAGAGATTTACAGCTCTAGTTTGCAATGGAAGCAAGAAGAAAGAGGGAGGCCCGAAAGGGGGAAGGTATAGAAGTAGAGAAGAGGTTTGGGGGGGGGGGGGCGCTCGTAGGAGAGTGACGTGTAAGGGGAGGGAGGGACCCCGGGAGGACCCGGCGGGCCGGAAAAAGAAATCTGGCAGTGCATTTGCAGGGCGTGCGCAGGGCGTGCGCAGGGCGTGCGCAGTGAGCGCGCAGGACGCGCGTGGCGGCCCGGCCCGGCCGCGGGCGCCCAGGCCGCCCAGGCACTGCGAGGTGCCGTTCCCATCATCAACCAACTTTCGGAAGCTCATTTGCATGCTATTAATTACACAGCAGGATACACCGTAAGAAAAAAAGCAGGAGCACTGCAGTGGTTTACATTATTTAGTTTTGACGTGCTGGCTGCACCACTCCTGCACTGCGCTGAGACACGAAAATTGGGGGGAGGGGGTGGGGGGGGGGTAGTGGAAGGGGAGAGTCAAGCATCGGAACACACAGGGGGTAGAGGGGGCAGGGGCGCCGAGCCGAGCACGCCTTGGGAAGGCTTTTCCTTACGCGTGCAATTTTTTGTAGCTTTCATTGTAATAATAGTCAAGCGGCCCACATGTTTCACGGTCGGTTGGTGCGGCAGGGCGGCCAACTGCACGCACTGCACAGAGTTATACTTTTACCTCCTTTAAGAATAAAAAAAAAATATGAGGAGGAAAATGCATATTCCGTGCCTAATTGAGTCGCTGGATAACGTACGGCGTGAAGGAGGCTGGTCGCGGGGTATGCACAGCACAACGCCGATAATCTGGCACCGCAGTTTGGCATCAATTTAAATACAGCCCACAAATACTACTTGTTTTTAATTGAAAAGAAGTGTAAGAGGACGAGCATGTGCGCTAATGATTACCGCAGGGCTGCTTTCACATTTTATAGCCCGAAGGGGATGAATGAGAATTCATAATAACAACCGAAATAGAAAGTTATGGGATCACAACTGGAGGCCCAGCCAGCCAGCCGGGTACCGACACCGACGCCCGGGTACCTACGGGTACCGACCACCGGGGCGGCAAGGACACCCCGTGCTCCGCCGCGCCGCCGCGCCGCCCAGCTCTCCCACTCGCACGCGGTGGAGTCAATTAGAGACGACACAGGCAGGCCAGACCTGCGGTTCAGTAACAGGTACTCCACTCTCAACTTCAAAAATTAAAGAGGAGAAGAATAGGCTGAGGGCGAGAATGAGTGCCTATATATGACGTGAAAGTGTAAAAATATTTATTACCTGAGAAAAGCAAAAAAAATAAAAATACTACGTCCAAAGACATTTGTGTAGTTTGTAACTTAGTCCAGAATTATCGGAATTTAAAGAAAGTCGAGAACAGAAGCCCGGCTCCGTCCTTTTCTACCGACGTATATTATTATATGCAAAGCTGGTGCGAATGTGCGAGGTCATGGAATGTCATGAGGTGTGGGAGTAGAAAAAGTGTCAAAAGATAACGCGTTAAGAAGCTCCGCATTTCACACGGTTAATAAGCTAGTACGGTCCGGACGGCAGCCAGTGGGGACTGCCTCCTTTCACTCGGGCACGCCTATTACAATAAAACACTTTTAAAGAAGGAGAGACTTAAACGCCTTAACATTACCTACCGGAGGTCAAAAGAGCAAATTAATTAAAACTTCGAAGGAAGAAATAAGGTGTGGCATGAAAGTGAGAAAGACACAGGTACACTGTTCGAACAATCTTTCAAGCCCGTAAGATATAAGCTAAACATCATATTATTTAATAAAAGGCATCTTTTGAACTTCAGGAAGCGGACTGTGTACGGCGAACAAGTGCAATGCAGCATCTCTGCATGGGCTTACAGCCACCAATATAAAACGTGTTTGCGCTCCTGCAGTAGCATGTGTGTAGAGGACTCAGCAGAGTGGTTAACACCTCACTCACAACTTGACACACTTGCAGAATCGCACCCCAAATTACGTCTTGTCCAGGTGGACTAACAAGCCAATTCTGGGCGAAGTGCCCGAAGCACCTTTGCAAACGACCCAAAGGAGCTAGGAATGAGGTTGTTTAAAACTTCCTGCGACACAGATCAACAGGCCCAAAAGGGGCCTTCCGTGCTGCTGGCTGGTATCCGGACATTTCATTGCGTTAATACGATGCTCCTTTGCACACCTTACAAGGTCAGGTTAGCTTCCATTGAGCCGGCCACTCTTGTTCCTGAGGCCAGCCCAAAAGTGCGAGGTACGCTCATTGAGCACAGTGACTCGGGCAAACGCTCAGCGAGAGAGAAGGCAACCCGCTGAAGTAGCATCGAGTTGCGAGAGATAAATACATGTTTGCGAGAATCGAGCTGTAGAGCGTTTTAAATGCATGCTGCGTGTTATATTAGAAAGCCGTGAGTATACTTTTAGGAACTTATCGTTGGTAAGTCGGTTCTAAACGACAGCAGGGAATCGACTCTAGCGCGACATGCGGCTGCCGCTTCCTGGCACTTGCGGGGCGGGGCGGGGCGGGGCGTGAGTCTAGAACGACATCCACGCACGCCAAACATAAATCGCTGCACGTACACAGTGGCGGGGCGGCGGGGCGGGGCGACAAAGCTGCCACATGACGCAAGACCCGAGCGGATCTCAGCCGCTGCCGCAGCAGCCGGGCCATCTCGGCGGCCGTTTTGGTCCGTACAGGAGCGGAGCGCGCTAGCTGCAGCGACAGTGCGTCACACACTTGTAGGCACGTTAGTCACTTCACACATATCTCAGCCAGTAGCATGGCTATACCTTTACAAACGTTCATTCGTTAAGTCACTGAAAACGGGGGAATGATGCATGTTATTACGAGAGGATAACGCGCGGTATCGTGCGGTTTTCGTAAAATATCGTTAAAGCAAACTTCTGAAATTTATTTTTGATGACACCATTGGATTCCTCGTAAAATCAAACGAGCATACATGTCATGGGGTTCCACCAATAATTTACTGGGATATGATTCTTGTAAGTGTCTTTTTTCGGGTTTGAAACCCCATGACATTTATGCTCGTTCGAACGGAAATTTTACAAGGAATTCGATGGTGTCATCGAAAATAACGTTAAGAAGTTTGCTTAAATAATATTTTACAAAAACAGCACGATACCGCGCGTTATCCTCTCGTGATAACATGCATCATTCCCCCGTTTTCAGTGGTGTGGGAATAAATCCCTCACCCACAAGTGAGCGACAAAATGCGCTTCTTTTCAGCAGACTGTTCCTCAAAATTTAAGAACACTGCAAAATTAAGAACATAGTTTTCTGGGTGCAATGTACGCATAAACACATGGGACTCTTCAAGCGGAAGAGTTACTGCAAACAGTCGGAACGTTAAATGAAACCATCATTGGGTGTTGGCCAAACTCCGCCAGAGGCAGGGCAGGGCAGGGCAGGGCAGGGCAGGGCGGTGAAACCCATCATGGCCGTGCCCTGCCCGGCCCGGCGCGGTCCGACCGCCCAGCGGTCAGAGACAAATCGGCCGTCAGCGCCACGCCGCGGCGCGCCCAGCCCAGCCACGCCCAGCGCTCTGCCCACGGACCACGATTTCATGAGATTTGGTGTCTCGCTGTAAGCCGTATCCCGATAGGGCATCAGCAGCAGGGCTATCCCGGCCGGTCGAGCGAGAGGGAAAGGGGGAGGGGCGGGGCGACAGTGATAAAGAGGAAGTGAAAGGGATGAAGCGTGTCGCACCTCATATTGAGGCGCGAAACCGTTTCTCTCTCTCACACTCCCACGCTCGGCTGGGCCTGAGGGTGGCGCCCCCGCTGTGCTTAAGCGCCGGTGCGCTTGGATATGCTAAGCGCGCGGGGCGGGGCGGGGCGGGGCGGGGCGGGGCGGGGCGGGGGGCGGGGCGGGGCGGGCTCGTCAGCCGCTTGAGCCGCTTCTGTTCCAATGCAGCGCTGCACGGCTTCCGCTGCCAGCAGCCGCATATCCATCAAACACAAATCAAACAGCGCTAGTTACAGACCGACCGACCATGCGGCTTCATGAACGAGACGCCTCATGTCCTTGATGACAGAATTGGCTTCTTGCTTTTCTAGACGTACGACCCCGTGCGGCTCGCGAAGAAAATTGAATGGTCTCCTTCATTGGCAGCAGGGCGGGGCGGGGCGGGGCGGGCAGCATCGTGCGAATAGTGTCTTATCCGCCACACGCATCGCCTCGACAGGCCGCCCCGCCCCGCCCCGCCCCGCCCCGCGCCGCCTTTCATCGTGCAGGACCTGGGCCTTTCACTACCTGTGCGAATTTAGACGGAACAATGCAGTCAATTTGGGGCCCTCACGACGCGTCACGTGACGTGAGGTGAGCCGGAGGCGCCCCGCCCCGCCCCGCCCCGCTCCACCGCGCCCCGCCCCACCCCGTCCGGCAGCAGCCCTGCGAGACACGCCCAGGTAAGCGTTTCTTTTACTAAAAGATCGAGACCGTTCGTAGTGACTGAAAAAGTCACCTGTATTTCGCCGCACAATAAAGCAGGATAAAAACCTCGCCCGACACCAGAAACTTCCGAGAAGCTTGCGTTTTTCGGTAGGTAGGTCGTGATTCAGCATGGTTTAGTGTGGAGTGCGCGGTGTGATGCGTTTCAATCCCCGCAGGATCCTCAGCAGCTGACGCGGAAGAATGGAACTAATGTGACAACAAGCATTTCGGCGTGTCTGCTTTCGCTCCCGTGGAGCTGCAGCGCCGGGCGTGGCGGGGCGTGGCGTGGCGTGGCGGGGCGTGGCGTGGCGTGGCGGGGCGTGGCAGGGGCTGTGCGCGAAATTGCTCATTCTTCCTGGGGCGTCCCTTCCCTTCCCCCGGAACAATATCCGATACCTCGATCAACATCTGATGATACATCAGTTACGTGTACTTTCATAGGCCACGTCCCGCCACGCCCCGCCGGCTTCCCTTCGAGATATCGAAAGTGCGACCCCGCTGATCGGCGGATCACGCTTCCGTCGGTATCTCGATGCGTGACGTCACGCGTCACGGCGGCGGAAGTTGCAAAGGAGCTATGATACAATGTACACACGGCAGCTAACGGTGCAGGCAAAGAGGCACAGCGAAAATACATTCAGCTTTGCTTGTAAAGTTCTCTACTTCTGTCGTCGGAAAACGGGGCATAGTACCGAGACGTTATAGGGACATAAACTGTTTCATCTACACAAACGTTAAACATGAAGCAATTTTCTATCTTTGAATTTTTCATTTTTGAATTTTTCTTCTTTGAATTTTCCATGTTTGAATTTTCCTTTCCCCTGATGAGCTGTCCAAAATGCTTACCTCTGAAAACCTTAATAAGAAAAACTCAGTACACTAGCGGTGCCGTTGGCCGAAGCCCCACAAGGGGCACTCACTCACCGCGTCCCCGCGCCCCCGCACCCGCCCGCCCCGCGGCCCCAGGCCGCCGACAGCACCCCGACCTACCCCACCGCCAAACACAGCCGCCCATCCACGCTACTCGTTCCTCCTTATTCCTCACTTCCGGAGGCAAAAACTGGACTAGTTCGCATTTTCGCCACAGGCCACCATAATCCAGCTGCCATCAAAGTGTTTAGCGCCGTGCCTTATAGGAGGAGCAGGCTGGGAACCTGATAGGGGACCCTATAAGGCTAAACGCACAGCCCGCCTAAACGCCCCGGAAGGCGATCCACGCACGCATCGCTGGAATAGCGTCGGGCACTACTAAGCACCGCTTAGTTCCAAAACAAAAATGTTAAAGGAAACATGAGAAACTTTGAACAATTTTGTCTTGAGCTCCGCGATGAATGGAACGGTAATTAAATAAAGTGACGAGCGAAGTACGAAACAATAGTCCCGCTTATCCCTCACGGTTTTTTTTTTACTAATTCACGAGAATTTGCTAATTACACTATGCAGATAACACGTAAGATTGTCAAAGAATGTCTAAAGAAAATTTGTCGGAGCGACAAAATAAAACGAAGGACCAGGGCCTTCCACCACCTGTGCTGATTGGGTTCAGACAATAGATGACGAGAAAAAATAATTGAACACTCGTCCTTCTTCGCCGTCACCGTGACGAAGTTTTATACACCACTTTTGACGGAAGTAAAAGACGTCACGTTACCTTTGTTCGTTGCGGCAGATAATCCACTGAACAGTCATGCTGGTCCTCCGACATAATCCAAGTGGGCAGATGTATCACTGTCTATGGCACTGTCTGCGTCCCTCGCTCTGCAGGGGCCGGGCGCCGCGCCGAGGGTAACGAGAGGGGCAGGCAGGGGGAGTGTGAGGGGGCGCGGGGCCGGGCGGTGTAACGTATCTGGCCTGTCAGCTCTAATGATTTCAGTGTCTGCTCCCGGGTCACACGGGAGGGGTCACACCGAAATGAATATCAATGAGCGGGTGAACCTGTCGTGAGAATGCGGGGGCATGCCCCGCCCCGCCGCACCTCGCCCCGCCCCGCCCCGCCCTGCGCCGGGCCCCGGGGGTCACCCCAGCGCGATAAGAAAACATTAACTGCTCACGGTCACACCAAAACTTTTTACTTAGGCCGGGCGGCCGGCTGCGCGCGCGCGCACACACGCACGCACAGAGGGGCGGAGGCACGCGAGGGGAGCGCCGCCCCGCGCAGACAGCAGGGGATCATCCCCAGGGCGGCGACGACGGTGGGGGAGCCCTCCTAGAATTTCACCCTAAAATGACATATATTGAATGAAAAATGGGAAGGCTGGCTCTAAGCGTGGGGGTGGATGGGTAGGTGTCGACTCGGCTCGGGAGACAAACGGGCAGGGCGCAACGCGCGGCTCAGCCTATCAGGCTATCGCCGCTAATCCGACTAATCCCGGGAGCATCCTCATCCGACACCTATCGGCCGTCCGACACCCAGAAAACAATGTTCTTAATTTTTCAGTGTTTTGCTTGAGAGAAGCGCATTTCGTAATTGAACTAAGTTAAAATTCTTAAAGTAAGAACAGTGTTTTAAAAACTTTATGAGCAATGTTCTTGAATCAAAAACACAAATTTTTGCGTGAAATACGGCAGGGTTTCGCCACCCGCGAGGGCCTCCCCCGCAGCCCCGCGGCCCGGCCCGGCCAGCCCCGCGCAGAGCAAGTAAGTAAGGGAGTGTAGTTAGTGTGGTCCGTCGGTCAGTCGTCGCCGTAAGTCACACAAACGCGCGCGCGCGGCACCGTCACACCACGTCACTGCCACCGTCACACTCGTCGTCACACTCACACATGCACGCGCGCTGTCACGTTCGCGGCCCGTCATGCCGTTGCGGCGGGGCGGGGCGGGCGGCAGCCTCCTCGCGCGAGGACTGCCAGCTGCGGACTGAACTGACGGCCCGGCCCGGCCCGGCGCTGCCCCCGCCCCGCCCCGCCCAGCCCAGCAGAGCCGCCGCGCCGCCGAGCCGAGCCGAGCCGAGCCGGGCCGGGCCGAGCCGAGCCGGGCGTCCCCAGCCGGCGGCGCGCCGCGACGCCCCGCCGTCCCTTCCGCCCTTCCTGCCCGCCCCTCCCCGCCGCGCCCCGCCAGTCTAGAGGCACCGGCATAGACGCGCACTGCAGACACAGACGTCACTCACAGCCGCACCCATAGGCTTACACACAATTTCTATACAAAGTCAGAGAAGTTTTTGCTCTCATGCCCGCTGCCAGAAGACCTAGCGGCGTGAGCGTTGGTGTTCGGTGCGCTCGCCAGGCTGTGCTGCACCGCTGAGCGCTCGAGTGTGGGGGCTGCCTACCCGTAAGGGGCACTCGTCATTGAGGTGCGGTGGACCACTGCAAATCTTCGAATCCAGATTCTCGCCCGAAAAGGGAAACAAAGGACACTTTTCCTTGCTTTTTTAGGGTGAGAATTTTAAACCTCACTCTATTTGAGCGAGATATTTTTTAGCCTCGCTCTATATGAGCAAGGGGGAGAGATCACAAAATTCTTTCTCAAACGGAGTGAGGAAAAAAATTCCTACTCTCCAGAGAGTAATAAAATTACCCTCAAATTCCCGCCTGCATAGGAGCGAGAATCAGCAGGATTCGTTCATTTCCAGTGACAGCACTGCCTATACCGCGCGACTGTCAAGAGCTCCAGATCTCCGGCGCGGTAAAGTCCTGGTATATCATTTCCGATAATTTCCTTTCCAGCACTGGCTCCAGACCAGCAGCAGCTGCATCCACGTGAGCGCAGAGCGGCGCAGAGGCGTTGTTTAGACAGAGGGCGTCGTGTTTGGACCCGCGGGCCCGGCCCGGCCCGGCCTGCAGTCGGTGTGACAAACGGGCCCAACGCGCCGCGCCGCGCTGCACCGCCCGGCCCGCTGCAGACCGATCCCTTTCACTGCACACCGCCACCGCACCGCCCGGCCCGGCCCGGCCCGCCCAGTCCAGTCCGGCACCGCCTGCACCACCGGCCGGCACACCGGCACAGGCACAGGCCCACCCGGCAGAGACTAATGCCACTCCCGAACACACGGCGGGGCGGGGCGGGGCGGCCATAACCTGAGCTGAGAGCGCCTCTGCCCTTCTCTTCCTTCCCTCCGCCCCTCCCTCTCCCTCTCTCCCTCTCTGTCTCTCTCTCACCCTTAAGGGTGGTACCCCACCCTGTACGCACCACACGCCGTGCAACTAACCCCGCCCCCCAACCCCATAGGCTTCGCCTGCTGATGAAAATTTAACGACAGGCAAACAGGCGCAATAACGAGGAGGACGAGAGAGGGTGATTCAATCCCTTTAGAATTCATCGACGACGCCTTGGCGCGCGGGCGGGGCGGGGCGGGGCGGGGCGGCTAAGACTGAGTGAGATAATGGAGTGGTGGCGGGGGTGTACCGGGCGGGGGAGCGAGAGGTGGTGGGGCCCGGGGCGGGGCGGCTAGCGCACGACCTACCGTAACCCCCCCCCCCCCTACCCCCAGTCTGGCCCGCCACGCCCCGCCACGCCCCGCCACGCCCCGCCACGCCCCGCCCCGACTCGCACCGGCGAGCTGCTAGCATTAATCACATCAGCATTTGATGTGATGAAGGAAAGTTAAATGCGCGCGGAGGTAAGTCAGCGCAAGGTGGAAGCGTTCAGCTGCCCCGCCCCGCCCCGCCCCGCCCCGCCCCGCCCCGCCCCGCCCGCCCCGCCCCGCCCCGCCCCGCGAGACGTCTCTGGAACCTGCTCTGCGGTTTCTACAAACAAACTCCCGCCAAAATAAATTTGTAGAGAACATCCCTGACGGCAAATAAATGAGAGGCGTTTGTTCATTTTCATAGACAGACTTCGTTATCATCTGTAATCCTATTCGCTGTGTTGTAGACGGACATGCGCACGCATGCAGACAACTTTCCTCCTCGCGTTTTCCATCCAGTTCCTCACCTTCCTCAGCCTGGTTGTTATACCGCCGTGCCCGGCCGGCTCCGCTTTCCATCCTCAACGCGCGGCGCTGTCCCCTAGTGCAAATCAATGTTCAGCGGAGGGGCGGTGGGGTGGGGCGGGGGGCCGCTGGCTGGCCCAACCCTGCTCTTGTTTTATTGAGTGACCGACTCCTGATTGCACGCAGTGCGGCGCTGCACGCCCCGCCCCGCCCCGCCCCGCCCCGCCCCGCCCCGCGGCACGGGTCATCGCCGCCGCCTCTCCAAATGTTGTGCCGCAGCCCAGTGTGCTGGCTATAGGGTTTCACAGGGGTTGCTGCGTGTGTTCTCACTAACGCTCGCTCGCGCGCGCGCGCGTGTGTGTGTGTGCGAGAGTGTTACAAACATGTAGCGAGAAAAAGTGTCCCTCGTGCGCGCGCTCGGTATTTTTAGAGGTGCCCATGTCTTCTTGTCCCGTGCGCGGCCACCCTTCATCACCTCTGCCCCGCCCCGCCCCGCCCCGCCCCGCGCCGCCCCGCCAGACACGTCCACACATTTAGAAGCCCCCCGTCTTCAAGCAGAAACAATATTTCTCAAAGCGGCGCACAGGGAATAAAAATAGGTGATTGAAGCGGAGGGGGCGGGGACGTAAGGCTGAAAGGGTTGCAAGGGCCGCTGCAGGACTGCAGGACTGCAGGGCGCGCACAGGGAGCCTGCTGGCCCTGCTGGCCCTGCTGGCCCTGCTGGCCCTGCTGGCCCTGCTGGGCGCGTACAGCAGGAGGCCGGGGGCAGGCCGCAGGCAGGCCGGCACGCCCCTGTTACACATCAGCCAGATGCCTATCGCGGGGTTTGTTATGGATAGCGATAGGTAATGAAGAAGAAAGTGAGGATCCAGTGCGATAGGCCCTGCCGCCCTGCCGCGCCCCGCCCTCCCGTGGGCGGGTAGGCTATAGGGATAGGGCACATGGGAGGCATCGGAGAGGGTGGGGCGGGGCGGGGCGGGGCGGGGCGGGGCCCGGGCGTGGCACGGCGCCTAGCAAACAGGCATGACTCACTTCCAGAATACACGTCCGTTAAATCCGCCGATTTTCCATTGAAAATTGATCATTGATTGTTAGTCAGGAAAATCGGCACGATTCAAAATGTAACTTCTATATCTAATTTATTATCAATATAGTATCATCAAAGAATAAGCATGTGACTACCCGCGCACTTGAGGTGTAAACAAACGCACTACGCCTGGCGGACTCGCCTGCCGGCTCACTGGCTCACTGACTGACTGACTGACTGACTGACTGACTGGAGGGAATGCCGTCCTGCCCTGCCCGGGCCTGGCCTGGCCGGGACAGGTGGTGCCGTACTGGTTACGCGTGTGGAAGTGAGGCCGACCGCCGGCATAACAGGAAAAAATAGCAGGAATAAATATATAAGAAAATAGGAAACGAGCGGCGGCGAGTCTGCGAGGATAAGGCGGAAGAGAGCGCGCAGACCCGCCGGGGGGGCTGCATTCTAGTCACTTTACGGTGAGCATCAGAGCCCCGGCAGGGCCCGGCGGGGCCCGGCGGGACCCGCACGCGCTATGCACACAGGCGTTGCGCGACACGGCTGACGCCACGCCACGGCCAGCGCGCGTCCTTCGGGATGTCGTAAACGGATTGACAGGTATGCCAACAGCAGCATATGCCGTTGGACGCCTGTACCCCTGCGCGAGCGGGACGGAATATCTATGTATGCGGGATCTCAACAGCTCGACAGAACGTTTTTGTTTTTTTTTTTAAGATTTTTTTGCAAGAGCAGGTTTGTGAACGTAATATATTTCCTGACTATTTTCCACACGTCAAAACGTGCATTAAGGCCCTACAAGTTTATAGCGTGCGTGGGACTGGGACAGAGAAGCTCGGGATCATTTCGAAGCCCAGGCCAGGCATGCAGCCCAGGTCCGAGCCCTGGCGGTGAGGGACGGCATCAATCGGGCCACTTAAACGCCGACTTCCTCTCTCCCTCTGTCTCTCTCTCTCTCTCTCTCATTCTCCCTCTCTCTCCCTCTCTCCGCTGCCTCCGTGTGGTCCAGCGCACGGGAGCGCGGCCCGGGCGCGGCCCCCCTGGGGTAGGCAGGCAGTTTACCAAAGACTCGGAAGACAGCTACCTGGAGTATTGACGAATGGCCCCAGAGGTCCCCTCCGCTCACCTGCAACAGAAGACGGGTACAAAGCGTTAGAGAGGCGGGGCGGGGCGGGGCGGGGCGGGGCGAGGAGCTAGCTCCACACAACAGGCGTCCCAGTTTCTAACACGCTGCCATTAAACAGTAAGACGCAGTTCAGTTCACCAGATCCAGGAGGCATATACGTTAATGCAGGGAGTCTCGCCCTTTCCCCTTCGGCACTCACACACACACACACACACACACACACACACACACACACACACACACACACAGACGCTCGCGCGCGCGCACGCAGACCATACAGGTGAAGGGCTCCAGGAGGCGGCTGATCACAAGAAAGACAATAGCTTTTCGGAACTGGTCGGGGAGCTGTGGGTGGCTGAGGTGCTCGGGTACCGCCCCGCCCCGCCCCGCCCCGCCCCGGCGCCGCCCCGCCACGCACGCACGGTCCAATTTCACCCGTCAGCCTGGGTAATAACTTTCACTTAAAAATCGGAAATATCAGTCATTTTTTGTCCTTCCGCCCGTAAAAGCTACAAACTAAATGTGTTTCGAATGGCACAATTCAGTCATGACACACTGCAAAACCCGGCGGAACCCTTCTCTTCCACAGATCGCTGCGGAACGCGGACTTTGTGCTTCGATCTACGAAAACGATGGCAGATGCATGATTAGCGGGGAGCAGGCTAGCCTGATGAGACCTCGCCCCGCGCCATAACGTCTCCTGATAACAACATCGCATAGCGGCAGGGTAGGGGATTGAGCCGCGGAGTAGCTGGGTCTACGGTGGCCAATCAGGAAGCGACGCGGAGTACAGAACAGGACGTTTTTTGACATTTCTTTTCATATTTGGATCGTGGTTTGTATTGCATTTCTTGCCGTCGGTGTAGGGGGGAACAAACGGATTGCGCCAGCCGCGGAACAAGATGCCACAGGATGAATCTGACCGCATAACTCGGAGGGGAAACGGCTGCCTAAAATATGGAGGAATGTCATTTTTTGTTCCAAACGTGCTTTCTCGAGGCGTTGCCATTGTTCCGACTGGACTGGTCCACAGGGCCCTATCGGCCATCTCTGCAGCGGCGCGTGGGGGCGAGCAGACAGACTGCACTGGGGCGGGCGGGGCGGGGCGGGGCGGGGCGGGGCGGGGCGGGGCGGGGCGGGGCCGTGCCCCCGGGCCAGCAAGCTGCAGCACTGACCCGCGCATGAGTTTTACAGAGTGCACCCCGACGCGGTGGACGACTCAGCTGCCAAACGGATATGAATTAAAAGACCAGGGCGGTACAAGTATTCAAGTGAAATGTTGAGAGCCAAACGGACCTAAGTGTTCGAGGAGGAGAGCGGTGCGCGAGAGCGTGACGTCACGATGCGGAGGGCCACGAGGGTCACAAGTGCAGCTGAGGGTGTCATTTAACGACATCCCTATAACGTTTCGGCTTAACGGATGCGTGACAGACTTTACATCCCTGCGGCGCGCTAAAGCGGCGAGCGGCGTCGTTACATCTTATATAGTACCTGGGCGGGGCGGGGCGGGGCGGGGCGGGGCGGGGCGGGACCACCTCGTGCGTGGAGCTCTCCTGCTGCAGCAGGACTGACTGCGCCCTGGGCCCTACAGGGCCCTGCTGAGCCCTGCTGAGCCAGCCCGTTATTAGAGTGCATAAAGGCGAAAGTGTCTCCGAGGTCCTGGCCCAGCACGGCACGGCGCTGCATGGCCTGCGGACATCTCGCGCGGCCCGGCCCGGCCCGGCCCAAACGCCAAAGGTCACCCTGGTCCAGGGCGCCAGCAGCGTGTGCTCTGCGGCGCCCCGCCCCGCCCCGCCCCGCCAGCCCGGTACCTTTCGGCAGGACGCATAACTTTACTTTCACTGTCGTGAATAGAAATAATAAACGACGTTTGAAGAGCGCTCCCGCTCTGCTGCCGCCGCGCCGCGCTTTTGTGCAACCGATTTAGCATTTTGGCAGGAGTGCGGGGCGGGGCGGGGCGGGGCGGGGCAGGGCGGGGCGGGGCGAGGCGGGGCGGGGCGGGGGGAGAGCGTGGTGGCGGCTCGAGGAAGCCCTCGCGGCGGGTGGGTGCGTCGATACCGAACGAATGTGAGAGTCACGCGAGTGAACCCCTGAGAGCCGCGGCAGCTCTTTCGTTTTCATTTTTTTATCGCCGAGGGAAAGAAAAAAGAAACACACACACACACACACACACACACGAAATGAATCAATACACGATTGTGTGTTTCACATAGAGCAATAGCAATTGCCCGATACCTGCTGACTCTGTAGCGCCACCCGTCTCTCTGCCGTTTTCTTAGGCTGCATGACGAGGAGTTTGGTTAATTTCAATAACATACAGTATATATATGTTTGATATTTCAAAAAAGCTGTACTCTAGGAGGTCATTGTCAATGCAATAGCCAGGTAAAGCTGACCGTGACGCTGGGCGAGGCGGGGGCGGCTCTGGGCGGCACGGCTGCACGCGGATCGTATTGACGAGACCAACGGGCGGATTATCGGGCGCAAGATCGGCGCGGGTGGGCGTGCCCCGGCCTCAGCCCCGGCCTCAGCCCCGGCCTCAGCCCCGGCCTCAGCCCCGGCCTCAGCCCCGGCCTCAGCCCCGGCCTCAGCCCCGGCCTCAGCCCCGGCCTCAGCCCCGGCCTCAGCCCCGGCCTCAGCCCCGGCCTCAGCCCCGGCCTCAGCCCCGGCCTGAGCCTAGCCGCCGCACGGCACCGGCACGGCCTGCATGAGCGTGGACCGGCACTGCCGCCGTCAAACACACCCCAGAACGCAGGCCCGCGGCCGGCCACGGCCCGGCTCACGAGACGAAATGACACTTGTTGTTCTGCGACAGTACGCGACCCCCACGTGCGCAACACGTGCTGCCGATACGTGCTGCTGATCACACGGCGTGGACCACCCCGCGACCGGAAGCTGCCAGCCACTCTGCCGCCCAACAGGAGAGCTGCTGACACAGCCGCCCAACAGGAGAGCTGCCGGCCACTGCCGCCCAACAGGAGAGCTGCTGACACAGGAGAACCGCGCGCCAGACCAGGGCAGATAGATCACCGACGGCAGCAGGGCGGTTATAGGGCGGGCGCCTAACTCCTCGATAAATCTACTCTCACACACACACACACGCACGCACAGGCCAGCCACACCACGCAGCACGGCCCACAGTGCCCACCGCAGCGACGGTAATAGCGTGGTAATTGTGCCATTTAACGCCGGCGGGTTGGCAGCTCTTGCCTTTCCGCACCGGACGCCCCGAGTATACAGGAGAGAGGGCTCGGCTCGGACTCTAATGGAGGGCGAATAGCGCCCACCCCGCCCCGCCCCGCCCCGCCCCGCCCCGCCCACTGCCTCACCGCCGGCGATATTTTGTTGACAACCTGTTACCCTCCTGCCATGTGTAGGTACCGAGTATGATTTTAAAATGGTACTCCAGGGGACTCACTCGCAGTGTGGCGTGCTCACCGTGAGAGCGTAGGGGGCGGGGCGGGGCGGGGCGGGCGGCGCGATCAATCGAATACCACTATCACACGGCCAGGCCAGCAGCAGTGCAGAGAGCGCAAAGAGAGCCAGTGAGATACTGTAACACTCTCTCCCAAGGTCGCCGCGCGACACCCTTTTGTTCCATTGTGGCCGTGTCGTACATGGTCCAACAAAACGTTCCAGGGCGGGGCGGGGCGCGGCGGGGCGGGGCTGTGGGGCGCTACCAGTTGATATTATTTCCACAATTTCTCCGCGGGGGTCACGCGGCGGGGCCAGGGCGGCGAGCGCCAATCAGAGGGTAATACCAGCCTAATGGCGGGAAAGCGGTCCAAAACACGCGCGCCGCATTTAAGACTGCAGCTTGACGCATTTTAACGACATCAAGAAGTTGTTTGTTGGTGCCACTGTTAGTGTGCATTGAGGAGGACGAGTGATGTGTCACAACCTCACTTTATGAATTGCGCGACCGGGCCGGGGACGGCGTGCTTGTACGGAGACACGAGGCGCGCCCGTTTGACTTTAAGCAGAGTGCGTCTGCATTGTGTGCGCAGACAATGCCGCCCAGGCCCGCAACACTGCACCAAATACCTTGCTGGAGTGAGTGCTCTATGAACAGTTACTATATGATAGCTCAGCAATGATTACCGTAGCGCTGGTCGACTCATAACAGCGTTTGGAAAAGAGTCATACCACCACGCGGACTTACAAACGCACGGTGGTCGGTAAAAATATTAAAAGGATAAGACCAAAAATTCGGGCCGATGTGATATAGTCGGTGCCCCGGCCGGCGGTATGCGATATGGGGAAAGTGAGCGCAAGGTTAATGCAAATGGGGCTGAGCGGCGCTGAGCCCGGCAGGCCCGGCCAGCCCCCGCACGACAGGAATTCGTCGCGGGCTGAACATGAGCCTTATCCAGACGAGTCATCAAACGGGCACTCACGCAGTTTGTTTTGCAAATAAACTCAACAATATTTGAATTATTCGGGATTGCATAACAACGCGACTCTCGCGATCGGGTAGGCATTCACATTACGAAATAATTTCACTTTCAAAATCTGTGACGCCGATGCATGGCGCATGTAGTCGCATCGCCAAGGGAGGGGCATTTCTCAAACAAAGTACAAACAGCATTGCAGATGAACTCTTCAGGCAGGTGGGGAAGGGTCCGGTACCTCTAAGGGAAAGACGTCTACAACCATTCGCAATGTTGATCTCCCTCTAAGAAATTTACCTCTACAAAAATAAAGGTGTTTTTACCTCTATTACAATTACCTCTAAGGTTTTAGAGGTAAAACCATATTAGTGAACAGCGATTTTAAAAATTACCTCTAAAGAGGTGATACCGGGGGTATTAATCGGCCAGAAAATTAATACCCCCCTGTATACCGAGGAAGGTACAAGACCCCTAGGCGATTAATACCGGGGGGGTATTAATCGGCCAGAAAATTAATACCCCCCTGTATACCGAGGGAGGTACAAGACCCCTAGGCGATTAATACCGGGGGAAATTCGTTAATACGAGTAGAGGTAATTTCTTTAGAGGTTCCGGAGTGCACCCGGCAGGTGAGTTTAAAGGTACCATCATCATGGGGGGTGACTATTCCTCCCCTTGAAACAAGGAGGCCAAAGGGGTACCATCAGAGAGAGAGAGAGAGAGAGAGAGAGAGAGAGAGAGAGAGAGAGAGAGAGAGAGAGAGAGAGAGAGAGACCGACAGACATAGAATATCTCACCTCGGGAGAACATAAAGATGTCCTGTCTGTCGCGCCCAGCCCAGACGCGAGTCTCAATGGTCAGTCATGACAAACTCATTACAGCGCCACACGCGACCTCGGCCCGGCCCGGCCCCGAGCCCCGGGGGTAACACCCCCGGCCCGGCGCGGCGCGGGGGAGGATTAAGAGCCCGTTAAGGAGGGGTGTAACGAGCGCTTCATTAGGAATGCAGCACGCCAGGCCCAGACGGACCATACCTTATTTAATTTACTACTTCCGAAATTTACAAAGAGGGGCGTTGTTTATTCGCTGCACTGGTAAAGCTAAAGCGTGGCATAGCGCCTTTCATGAAGCGTACAGTCCGTACGCACTTCTTGAAGCGTACAAGAGCTCATGCGCTCCTTTCCTCCAATCTAAATGCGTGGGGTGAATTTCCTTGTAGCGTCTTCAAGAAGGACGTAAGGTCTTTTGAGCTTGAAAATGGCGTACAACTATATACGCTTTAAATTAACCAGTGTGGCGTACTCTCTTTTGAGCGGGTGAGACAGAAGGTAAGAGAGAGAGAGAGAGAGGGGGGGGGGTATAGAAAATGCCGATGTATTCTCCCCAACCCCACATACGTCCGTCCAGTGGGGTAAATTTTACAGGGTAAACCCAGTAAGAAAAAAATGACCATCACAAAGGAACATGTGACGAATAACGCTGAGCCGTGCGGGTAAAGCACGTCATAGGAGTTTCATAAAACGAGGGAAGCTAAACTACCTCCCTCCTCCTGCTGGCTGTGCTCTGTCTTTAACGACCCTTCCCCCCGCCGCGCCGGGCCGGGCCGGGCCGGGCGGGCCACACCGGGTAGGGGTGCATGGCGCTGGACATCGCGTGCAGCCCATGGGGTGCGCTGCGGCCCGCCCCGCCCCGCCCCGCCCCGCCCCGCCCCGCCTAGTCCCGTCCGGACCTTGACCCACGGCCGTCACGGCCGGCGGCCCGCGTACACTCCCAAAAGTTGTTAAGCTCCCTTTTTATTTCTCACCTTGCCATAACTCTCGACGAGCAGTTTGACAACGGTCACAGTTCGGAGCGACTTCCGAACTGGCTTGTGACCAGTGCTGCATGCCAAGCACCGAAGCAGTAAAGATTTCGAGCGTACAAGAGCTCGGCGGACCAGCAGCTGAGAGTGAGCCGGTCCCACAAAAATAGTGAGAACAGTATGCTGGTTTGATGGAAGGTCGCTGTCTTCGTATAAGTGCGGCAGGCACGTGATGTATCACTGCATCAAAAACCACGGCGGGATGTATGCTAATGGGCTAATGAGCTTAATGGGGGAGGCGCGGCACCGGCAGCTAGACAGCTTTATTACTGGAGGATTTCACTCGCAGGGAAAATATGAGCGCACGCACACAAACAGGAGGGGATTTCACAAAAACGAACAAAAAACAAAAAAATTCAAAGAGCGCGTACTGAGGCCTGGTATGGAGTCCAGCGGCCGGCGCTGCCAGCGTGTCGTGTCCGTGTGGCAATTAGCCGGTCAGATAAGGGCGACACGCTAGGCTAGGCTGGCCGAGGTGTCTGCGGGACGCACGCCCCCCGCCCCGCCCCGCCCCGCCCCGCCCCGCACGTCTACTTGTCACCTGCCCATCTGCGTATACGGTACCGGCAAATACTGTCTTACTGTTACTCGGCCAAACAACCAGCACTTAGAACGAAAAACTCCTGCACTGTGAGAAATATTCGTAAGAGTTACGGGAAAATTTTCCATGAGAAATGTCGTAAAGTTACGATATTAAATTGTAAAATTACAAAATTTTAAGGACACTTGGTATCGACTTGTAATTCGTAAACGAGCACAAATAAGCGTTCGTAAATTTACGATTTCGATTGTAAATTTACAACACCATTTGTAAATCACAAATTACGGAAAAAGTCGTGCACTTACAGACATATTTTTCACAGTGTGAGGACAAATGAGCTGAGCGCACATTTGAACGATTTTTGATGTTTTTAAAGAAGAGAGGCGACGCGCACCTTGCAGTACAAGAAAATGCGCTGTTTGCAACATTAAAGGGTATCGACGTACTGATCAAACTTAATACTCCGAAAACAAAAACTACTACAACCGTGAAACTCAGAAAAGTTCTCGAATCACTTTCAGTTTCGTTGAAGAGCGCATGCAGCGAGTAACTTTTCTTTGCGTGTCCGTGCCTTTCCCTCAGAGTGCATACGGTGTGCAGAGCGTGAGCGTGAGCGACCGGCCGATGGACCGGAACCTAGGCGATATAAGGGCCGGGCAACCTGCCGGGCCGGCCAAGCCAACAGAGCGCATGTCAATTAATAAACCACCGGAGCCTTCAGGAAGCGAGAGAGAGAGAGAGAGAGAGAGAGAGAGAGAGAGAGAGAGAGAGAGAGAGAGAGAGAGAGAGAGAGAGAGAGAGAGAGAGAGTGAGAGAGTGAGAGAGGCATGAGAGAGGGGGAGGGGGAGAAGGGAGGTGGAAGGGCGACAGGATACGATGATGTGAACGTTAGAAACTTTATTTGAATTTCTTTCTCTTTGTACCTCCGGCCTCATTCCACCTCGCGTCGTGAGCTCCTGAAGGATAGGCTGACCCTCAAAACTCTCCTGTTCGGCGGGATTGCCTACCTTAGATCAGTGCCCGCTTCCCGTACCTCTCCACGCGGGCAGTGCCTTTACTTATCCACAGGGAACGTAGATTTTTTTTCCGTTTGAGTTGGGCGTTTTTAGGTCGCAACTTGAACCGCGTACTGTCACGCAAGCCCGCACACACACACACACGCACACACACACCTACCACAACGTCTCCGGTTACTTCGCACTTCCTGAGTGCCGGACAGCTTCAGTTGAAACAAGGAGAGGCTAACAATACCTTTTCTACTTTATCCAAAATTTTCTTTGCTTGGTAAATTTTCTCTTATTTAAATCATTGCGTCATTCGTCAACAAGAAATCTGTGCTTAAAAGAAAAAACTCGTCTCATCGACTCTCCGGTCTCCTACAGCCAGTTTAAAATCGATCTTGCAATAGGCGGCAAAACTTTTTTTCCATGTTCTCCCTATCGATTTTGTACCTGAGGAGTGTCCGTGGCGCGTGGCGGGCACGCGTAGGGCGCGGGGCGGGGGCGAGGCGGGGGCGGGGGCGGGGCGGGGGCGGGGGCGGGGCGGGGGCGGGGCGGCCGGACCGCAGCCGGAGATGCCTGTCTCTTCTCATTGGGAGACTAATTCGATCCGATAACGCGTGCGGAGCCCCACAGCCCCACAGCGAGCGCGGGAGGGAAGACCTCATACCAGCCAACAGGGTCAGCCCAGCCGCAGCGCAGCGCACGGGGTAGGCCGGGCGGGGCGGGGCGGGGCGCGGCGGGGCGGGGCGGGGCGGGGTGGGGCGGGGTGGGGCGGGGGGGGGCGGGGCGGGCGGGGCGGGCTGCAACAGGGGGCCTGCAGCATAGCGCCCACGGAAAAAACTTGGTCCTGGTTTTCAAGCAGCCCCGGAAGCCCCGTGTGTTTTCTCCATAAGAGCTGCTTGGTTTTTCCAAAACTGCTTGGAAACCAAGACGTCGTTTTCCCCGTGCCGACCTCAGGCGAGGAGAAGCACAACAAATAACCGACAACCAACAACGGAACGGTGGAAAAAAAAATCAGCCCAATTCTATGGTGACAACTTTCAGCTTTCAACTGGACGCAATGTCAATCATATCACCGAACCGGAATTGATTGCGACATGCAAACGATTGGTTACCCCTTCAAAAAACAACAAAAGAACATACTGGAGCAGTAAGAATTATGCAGCGACTGCCTTCTTTCTTATCCGACATGCAGGCGGCAGGCGGGCCGCTGCGCAGCGCAGCGCCCTCTGGATGCAATCGGACTTGAAACAGCATGCAAAACACACAACAAAAAGGCGGGCGGGCGGACGGCCCAGGGCGGGGCGGGGCGGGGCAGGGCACGGTGGACCCAGAGGGTCACAATGCATTTCAAATGGCTCCACTTTCTCCCTTTCGAGTACAACTCGATTAGTCGTATGTCCGACTTATCGACGGGCATGAATCGATAATTCCAAAAATTTGCAGCGTCACTTTCGACATGTCCCATGCACGTTTCTTTGGCCCCCGCGCCCCGCCCCGCGCCCCGCACGTCCCCTAGGAGGCTCCGGCCTCCGGCAGCCACTAGCGCCCCGCCACGCCCCGCGCCCCGCCGCGGGGTGGGATGGCACGGCACGGGATGGGTTTATGTCTGTATCGAACCAACACGCTGGTGATGATTGCTATTGAACAGGCACAGCGCACTAGTGCTCACGCGCTCGCAGCCCCCCCAGGCAGCTGATTTCCCGCCGCGGGACACAGCGGGTCCTCACTCTCGTTTGCAGCAGGCCACTCTCCCCGCCCCGCCCCGCCCCAGCGCGACTGACACCTCTTTGTCCCCTGCGCCCCGACGCGACGCGTTGCACGGGGACTTTCATAGGCACTCTCCGCCTTGGCCCCGCCCCGCCCCGCCCCCCCCGCCCCGCCCCGCTCGAATCCAGCACAGTGCCAAGCCTCGGCCTGCAGCACTAAAACAAAGTCAGCTCCGACGAACTTAGGCAGTACCACTGTTAGGGCGCCTAGGGAGGGTATCTTGGATTGAGGGGCTCCCTCCCAACTCCTTGGCCCCGCGCCCCCGCCCCGGGGCAGGACAGGACAGGGCAGGGCGGGGCGGGGTGGGGCCGGCGCCCCGGGCGGGCTGCGCGGGCTGCGCGGGCTGCGCGGCGCGGGAGGCTTTCTCTGTCCTGACGGGCGGGGCGGGGCGGGGCGGGGCGGGGCGGGGCGGGGCGGGGCGCGGCGGGGCGGGGCGGGGCCGCATAATGCAGACGCGATATGCGATGCTATGCGATGATTTGGGGGCGGCGCGGGATCAATGAGTGGACGGCGCGGCGCCAAAACCCAACCCGCCATTCGCTTAATCAGACCGCATTGTCCTCCTCGGCCCCGCCCCGCCCCGCCCCCCCCCCCCCCGCCCGCCCGTCTAGTTAGGCGCGCACAAGAGCCCCGCCCCGCCCCGCCCCGCTCCATACCTTCCCATAAGGCCTTCACAATCACACGCCTGTTGGGCAGCCAAAAATTTCAGGCCTCCGAACCATGCGCGGGCTATGCTACGTAAGCCTGCGGCCCAGCCTAACTGCACGCGGCACGCTGAGCTAGCTAAGGGGCTGCCGGTAAATTACTTGTACCTTTCGCAGGTCAAGTCCCAAGGGATAAGTTTTCGCAACTGGACAAACTAGACAAAATAACTGAGAGATTGGAACGGCTTTTCATCAGGACACGGCGTAATATGAACTTGCGGATTAACGTTATTTGCAAAACAATACAAACGGCAGGCCCCTTCCAACCCCTTCCCGTACGCGTGCGGGTCGGGTCGGGTCGCGTCGGGTCGGGTGGGTGTTTTGCGGTGTTTTGCCTGGCAGACAAGAAAGCTCACACACGCACGCACGCACGCAGCGCTCACAGCACTAAAGTGGCCTTTCAATTTTTCACGCAGAAAGTGGCACGCAGCCTCGTTAATTTTGCCCGCGCGGCCGCGTGCCCCGTGCCCTACCGCACCGCGGGGGCGGGGGCGGGGGCGGGGGCGAGGCCCAGGCCCCCGGCGGACAAGTCTGCAAAGGTTGAGAGTCAATAACAGTCAATTTGTCAAGGGAGAGGGGCCCGGCTGGGCTGGGCTGGGCCGGACTCGCAGGCAGGGCGGGGCGGGGCGGGGAGGAGTGGACAATACGAGAGGACATTACGCTGTAGCGCAGCGCTCACACGCGCTCGTGAATGTAGTGCAGATACAAAGTGTGTGGGGGAGAGCGCGACTGCGGGCCGCTAAGTGAAATGCGGGGGGAGGAGGGAGAGAGGGGAGGGAGGAGGAGAGGGAGAGAGAGAGAGAGAGAGAGAGAGAGAGAGAGAGAGAGAGAGAGAGAGAGAGAGAGAGAGAGAGAGAGAGAGAGAGAGAGAGAGAGAGAGAGAGAGAGAGAGAGAGAGAGAGAGAGAGAGAGAGAGAGAGAGAGGACACATTGTGCGTAAAGCCGAGAGTGATCAGGCCTGGCGGCGGCAGCGGCCTCACAGGCAGGCGCCCCGCCGGGCCGGGCCGGGCCTGGCTCCCCTGGGCCCCCGCTGCCCCCGCTGCCGGTGCCGGTGAGCCTCGCTGGCCACCTCAATGGCCTCCGGGGCGGCGCACGCTCGCGCCCAACGGCACCGACAACACACGCGAGGAAAGTTTGAAGGAGCGGGGTGACAGCAGCTCGCGTCGAAGGGCTTTTGTGGGTATTTATTGCTTTCAAATGGATTGTATCGGGCTCTGATTAAGTTGGCACAAGAAAGGATAATTATTCCTAAAAAGCATTTGTGCCGGGTTGCTCTCCTCTTCGGGAAGGTGTGCTAGGAATACAGTGCGTGTACCCGCGTGATTCGGACATTTGTACGTGCACCCAGAAAAGCGTGTTCTTGATATTAGTACAATGTTCTTGATTTTTCCTGTACTTGATTTAATCAAATGCAATGCGCTTGGTTTGAGAACAAATTTTGGTTATTACAATCCCACGCTCTTAAAACAAGCGCATTGCATTTGATTAAATCAAGTACATGAAAAATCAAGAACACGGTTTTCTGGGTGTGTGTTGCACTGAAGGTTGTCTGGCATTCTATAGGCAATACGTCAAGACAGGAGTTCATGAGCCCCTGTCGCGGTCGCCACGCCCACCCCATCCCCCTGCCCTGGAGGACTGCCTCCGTGGCGCCTCCCGCCTCCCACTGCTTTCTCTGAGGAGCCACCCAAAACTGAGAGCCATAAAATAAGACATTACAGCGATACAGAACAAAAGGGCGGGTCACTTACGCGTTCGGGACGGTCGGCTGAGCCGGCCCGGGCGGGGCGGGGCGGGGCGGTGGGTCCTGCAGGAGGCGCGGGCGCTCGAGGCCGCTCGGCCCCGCCGCCCCACCGCCACGCAGGCCCCGCAGACCCCGCTGCCCCACAGGCCCACAGCGCAGGCCCACAGGCCCCGCAGGCCCCGCAGACCCCGCTGCCCCACAGGCCCCGCAGACCCCGCTGCCCCACAGGCCACAGGCCCCGCAGGCCCGCAGGCCCCGCAGGCCCCGCCGCCCCGCAGGACCGGCCTCCCCCTCATTGCAGATGATGGCGAATTTGATGGCGAGCGACAACAGGACACGGAGCGTGTCGTGTCCTGTGGGCGATCCTTGTCAATGCGCCAGTGTGTGTGTGTGTGCGTACGTGTGTCCATTCACTTTCACCCTGCAGGGCGGACGGGACGCACGGCAAAGGTCCTGGGCGACAAAGCTGCAGCTGTGCAGCTGCGGTGCGCCCCCCCCCCCCCGCGCCCCGCAGCTTCAGAAATCATGTAAAGAACCAACTCAAGGAGTCGGAGGACGAAATTACTCGGAAGGCAAACAGATGTAATCATTAACGCAAATGACAACCTTTCAGAGAGTATGGTGAAAACGCATGAATTTGGATTTCAGTGGCTTCAAATTTGTTCAGCCTAAAAGATGCGTTGTTAGCGCAGTGCTATTGAGGGACGAGTGGTGAAAATTAACGAATAAATATGCTGTTTGTAGTTGGCTGTGTACTTTCCTCAGCAAAATCAAATGTGCAACAAATGAGGAATTCGCACCTCGCGGCGTCCTCTTGCAAGCGAGTAAGAGTTTTGTGTAAACAACGTGGTGAGCCGAGCCCCTGCCGAACTCGGGATAGGCAACCCCGCCACGCACGCGTGTGTCGCGTCTAGATATTGCCTACCTCGCAGCAGGTCTGGGATTTAGGAGTGGCGCGACCAATGGCGGTCCAACACATACGTACACGGTCAAGCAGCCCATGCCCCTCCCGGCGCCAAGGGGCGGCCAACTCATGTATTTCTGTGAACACTTGCCTTGTATTTCTTGTATTTCTAATGTATTTTTTGGTATTTTTCTCGTATGTTTGTTGAGGATTTCTATGTATTTCTGTGTATTGTAGAGTATTTCCTTGTATTTTTAGTGTATTTCTAGAAATACAGTGGTATTTCTGTGTACACGTTTTTTTCGAGTTGGCCACCCCTCGCCCGGCGCAGGCCTGAGAATATCAAGCTGAGAGCGCGAGGCGGGCGGAGCGGAGCAGAGCGGCTCAAACATTGGCGCCAAAACGAGCGGCAGACTGTTGCAGACGGCCGCCGCCTGGGCTGCAGCGCCACGCCACGGGCCCAGGCCCAGCCTCCTGCCCGCCCGGTGCTGCCATCTCGCGCGCGCCGCGCCAACCCGTTACCGCCGCGCCTCGCACCACCACCACGTGCCGGCCGGCGCCTGGCGCGCTCTTTGGGCGGGGACCGGAGGGAGCGGCGCGGCGGGGCGGGGCGGGGCGGCGCAGGGCGGGGCGGGGCGGGGCACAAGCACAAGGGCACCACACTCCACTCGTATCGCCGCGCCGCGCCACCATGAGGAACAAGTGCACGAAGCTCGTTCGGCTCGCTCCCGAGCGCAAGTCACCGGGGCGGGGCGGGGCGGGGCGGGGCGGGGCGGTAGGTGGCTGACGCCCAAGTCGCCTAACGCCCCGAGGACAATGACGACGGCCACACCCCTGGTGCGCCAAGGTCAAGTATGGTGTGCCTCCAACTGGAACGCCTCTTCCATCTCAATCGAATCACAAAGTCCGTACGGCACGGCACATCCTCTCCGTGGCGCAATACTATCACAGCCGGCCGCGCAGGGAGGTAGACGGAGGATGGAGGGCCCCCACCCCACCCCACCCCACCCCGCCCTGCCTCGCCCGCTGCCGCTGCCGAAACACATTGAACGCCTTACGTAAGTCGTCCGGCCCCACCTAATATGGCGAATGAAATAAAAAGGGAATCAAACCTAAACAGAAGCACGGAATGTCGTCTGCGGCCGGCGGGGGAGGGTGTAGCAAGGGGGAGGCGGTGGGGAGAGGCGGGGCGGGGCGGGGCGGGGCGGGGCGGTGAGCGGGTGCACCGCGCCAGCTGCTCCGCTCCCCTGCGAGGCACGTGCAGTGCGTCCCGACCACTCCACTCACTCCGCTCTCCAGCCAATAACCGATGTGATCGGAGAGGGTCGGGACCCTCTCCCTCTGTGCCGGGCCGCGCAGGGCGGGCAGGGCGTGCTGACGGGGGGACGCCATGAAGGCGGCGCGGGGCGGGGCGGGGCGGGGCGGGACCCGTCGGGAAGCACCGCGCCTCAGTGCAATGCACGTCTATAGCGAGCCGGAAATAGGTTCGGATTTTACTTTTCAAGCCATGACATCTCATAAACTGGAGTTCGGAGCATACCGTTCAAAAATAAAACATACAGGAAAATTCCGACCATTACAAAAGAAATAAAACAAAAAACATGCAGGAAAATTTAAAATTATTAGTCAGTAACAGCATTTTTCACGATTGCGTTAAGTTAAAATAAGTCTCACACGCAGCTGTGCTTCATCACTTATCGGACCCCGCGGGATCTCTTGGGCAGAAACTTGCACAAAGTGGCCAGGCAGGCGCACCGTGATGTCACAGCTGGTCAGGCCTCACCCCGCCTCACCCCGCCCCGCCCCGCCCCGCCCCGCCCCGCCCCGGTCCCCAACCACTGACACATCGCCTCGGGACTCGCCCCGGAGCATTCCAGCGCACCCATTCCAGCCCATTCCAGGCCGCTGAGGCTGGGGCCGCTGAGGCCGCTGGAGCAGGAGCACCGGACCGGTCCGGTCCGCGTCCCGCCCAGGCCCGTCCTCGTCCTGGGGCTGCCCGGCCCGGCACCGCACCGCACGGCACAGCCGCAAGTCCGGCCCCGGCCAGCCGAGCAATTTGGCCGCGCTCCCGGCCCCGCCCCGCCCCGCCCCGCCGCGCGCCGCGCGTCCACTTTCGATGGATGCCGTGCGAGGAGGGAGGGAGGCGCGAAGATGATGAAGGACAAACAGCAGCCGATACCTCTGGAGAAGCTCCAGCAGCAGGCTCCAGCAGCCCTGGTCCAGCCCCGCCTGGCCCCGGGGCTCATCAGCTCGTGTTACGTCACGCAGGCAGGGGGCAAGGACCGCGGCCGAGGACCCGCCGCCCCGCCCCGCCCCGCCCCGCCGCACCTGTCCAGAGGGCTCTCCGCTCCGCTCCGTCCTCCGGCTCGGCCTCCAGCCACGCCGGCCCGCGGCCCCCGGATGTGCACCGTTCCAGACCGTCCCTTGAAGGTCGCCGACGGTCCGGCCCTGCGGGCCCTGCCGCGGGCCAACGACCCTCCCTCCCTCCCGCGCAGCGCAGCGCCTTGCCTACTGGAGCGACCAGACCTGGCCCAACGTAATGACTCAGGGGAAGCAAGCCCAGCCCGGCCCAGCCGAGACGAGCGCCTTCAAGGGCCAGCCGCCCCTCTTTTCTCACCAGCACCTCCCTCCTACCAATACCACCGCACTCCTTAAAAAAGAAAGAAAAGGGAAACGAGAAAAAAATATGACGCTCATCCCATCCTGCTCAATGTGGATCGGATTGGTCTCTCGAAATCAACTTAGTTAGTACTCTGTGGAAATAAACGACAGACCATAATAAAAGTCGTGCGTGAACATTTTTTCTCTAGTGTGCTGGGTATCAGAATTAGTACAGGGACTGCTTTAGCTGCTAGCGCCGCGCCGCGCCACACGCACGGTATCGTGGAAAAGTTGAACGGTACTTTGTTACTGAGCTACGTCATGAGAAGCCGACAGGCCAGGCAGCAGTGCCTCTCGATCAGTCGTGACCTGGCCGGCAGCAGGCAGGCGCGCGCACGCGCACACACGCGCGGCATAGAGGGGCACGCGTGGAGAAATTGCATTTACCGGGACAAAATGCACCAATCTTGCAGCGAGAGAAAGGAGCCAGCAATAAGTAGATTCGAAACGCCAGTCGAAACACTCTGAAGCTCGTGTCTCAAGAAAACATGGCGTCGTAGTAATTAGAGAAATTTGGGGGAGTACTTTGCCAAGGGAAATAAGGACATTCCCGAGAGCCAGATTTATAACTCAATAAAAAGGTTGATAAACTGGAAATAGTGGAACAGATTATTTGGAGACCAGCAAATACAGGACAAATTTAGTTGGGTGCTGGAAAACATTTTCGGGACGACGAGCGAGGCCGAGAGAGGGAGATAGTGCAGCGGGGGCGACAGCGGGAGCGAGACGAGACGGCCGTGGTGCGTTTAGGTCCTGGGTGAGGCTCCTCGTCCTCTCCGGGAACATGATGACTGATGCGCTGTGGTCCACCGGGACCCTCCTAGGGGTACGGACCACGACGCACACTGCCAGAAAAACACGATAATGACGTGACGGCAGCATAAAAAGAAAGTTACGGGCCGGCTGCGGTGCGGTGCGGTGCGGTGCGGTCGGCCGGCTGGTCGGCCGGTCTCCTCGCGGTCTGTACTGTTTGCAATGGCGTCAGAGACACACGAGGCACGAGGGGAGGGCCAACTCCACCCGGGCCGACCCCTCCCGGGCCGACCCGGCCGACCCCATCCGGGCCGACCCCGCTCAGGCCGATCAGGCCGCCTTACAGAGCGATCCCAGCGGGCCCCGCTTTGCATTGCAAAACCGGCGGCGCGGCTGCGGCTGTGCTCCGGGCGAGGCGGGGCGGGGCGGGGCGGGGCGGAGCAGGGCCGCCACGGATTGCTCATGTTTTTTTCTGGTACCGCGTGCGCCGGGCACCCTGGGCCGGGCCCCGTGGCCCCCGCGGCCCACACACCTGGCACACCTCAACAAAGGCATCACTGACAGTGTTGATTAAGAACAGCACAACGCAACAACACTGCAGCCGGGGGCGAGCTCACTGTCACGGCTGCCTGTTAATAACCTGGGCCGTGGGGTCCTCGCCCCGCCCCGCCCTGCCCTGCCCCGCCGCGCCCCGCCCCGCCGCGCCGCGCCCCGCCCCGCCGCGCCCGGCACGGCGGTCGCGCGGCTCCGGTGACTTGCGGTCACCAGGTTGTTGGCTGCGCTCCGCACGCACTGAACCGCGGCAGAGAAGGAAAACACAGGGCCGGGTAGGGGGCGGGGCGAAAAATAATAAAACACTACGCAGCTGCGCGATGCGCCTAACGCCGTCGTAACCCGACCCGCGCCGCCCCCGCGGAGGATTACCGTGGGACCCCACGGCACGGAGCGCTCCCAAAATCTAGATGCAAAGCCAGCCATACCTGTGCAGGGCCGTGCGGGGCCGTGCGGGGCCGCAGCCGCACAGGTGTGCTCGCACCTCAGCGCGCGTGCAGCTGCGCTGCCTCCGTTCAGCTGCGAATGTCTCATTGTACCCCCTGCCCGGCCCGGCCCGGCCCGGCCCCCAGGCTCCCATGAGCAGCATGAGCCTGCAGGCCATGGCCGCGGTGCCATGCGCATGCGCTGTGTCGCTCATCATCCCTATGCTGCCTGTGCCTGTGCCAGCGGCTGCGGCGGCGCTTCCCATAAGAGTCTCTGTTCGCACGGCGGGGCGGGGCGGGGCGGGGCGGGGCGGGGCGGGGCGGGGCGGGGCTGCTGAACGCGGCGCGGGCCGCGACCAGCCCAGCCCAACCCGCCCAGCCACTAGATCACAAGCTTATTCTTACTTGTGTCCGGAGGAAAACGCGAAGAAAAGAAGAGGGACGGGGGAATGAGAGCCGGGAGGGGAGGGGTCGGCTGGGGCGGAACGGGGCGGGGCGGGGCGGGACGGGGCGGGGCGGGGCGGGGCGGGGCGGGGCGGGGCGGGGCGGGGCGCGGACGGGGCGGGGCGGGACGGGCCTGCTCACAACGCTCACAACTCACCACTCTTTACGGTGCGACAAGTCCCAGCGCAGTGCGAGTGGAGCTGGTTCTGCGGCGCCAGCGCCAGTCTCAGGCAGCAGGGGGCGGGGCGGGGCGGGGCGGGGCGGGGCGGGCACAACGCAACCGCAGATGTGAGGCTAATCGCCGAGCGCACGATTAGCGACACACACGGTCAGGCGCAGAACGGGTGGGACCTAATTTGTTCACTTTGTGTTTAGGTCAACTATAAGTCCATGGACCCTTACAGAAACGGGGTTCCTTAAGAAATCAAGAAGCACTTGTTGAGGCATTGAAAAACGGCATCAAGACAATTTTAAAAACTTGCACGACGGCGCGAAGCTGCTTTACTGCCTTCTCATTCAACCACAACTGAAAACAGTCCTGAAGTAACTAAACAGCCAAACTTAGGCCAAACCGGAGCGAAAGCCATCACCTTACTCGGGCCGGCCTGCAGGCAGGGCTGGGCAGGGCACAGCCATAACAACAGTGCGCGGCGCGGCGTGGCGCGGCGGGGAGAGACCAGGCCAGGCGAGTGAAAGACAAGCGGTGGTCTTAAAACCCAGATCACAGAAGAGGGACTCGGGCAGGAACGGGTTCCAAGGGCAGCGCCAGTTCCACCACCGCCGACAGCAGGCGCGCGCGTGTGTGTGTGTGTGCTATAGCCGTGACAACGTCCCGCAGATACCACTCCACGTGTACTCATTCGAAAGTGAAACAAACTAAAGCAATAACAATCTAGCGCAATCTCTAGAGCCATAGGCCAGGTCTTCCGCTAAACCACGCTGGTCGCTAGCTGTCTGCTGGCCGGGGCCGGGGCCAGACTATCGGCTCGGGAGGAACAGGACCGCTTCCCGCGGGGCCGTACACAGCGTTTAGTAGCGTCCTATATCTCTCTCGCTCCGTACGGCCGCGGCGCGAGAGTGCGACAAGGACAGAGCAGAGAGACGAAACTGCTGAGCGGGACCGCCCGGCCGGCCAGCAGCGTGTCGTGTCCAGGCCCGGGCGGGGCGGGGCGGGGCGGGGCGGGGCGGGCGCGCGCACACGGCACATACAGAGCGCCGCACGCGAGTTTAGCGCCCGTGAGTCATGCAGCGCCCGCCCCTGTCAATACCCCATCCTCCCCAGGCCCCCACACCGATGTGTGTTGTTGTGGTTGTTGGTGAGCCAAACCAAGGTGTTCCCCTCATTCTTTCAGTTCCCTCAAAAAAAAAAAAAAATGCAATTTAAGGGAGGGACAGTGACCGTAAGGAGCCCGTCAAATCGTAGGGGCGCTGATTTCAAGTCCTCGCGCCTTGACAGAGATTTGGCCGTTTTGTTTCCTGCCGTGCACGCAATAACGTCCTCACCAAGCGTTAACGGAATAGTCAAGGCCCCCCCCCCCCTCCCCAGCCCCATCGAGGAAAAAAAGAGAAATGACTGACGCGACGGGACGCGCGAGACGGGGCGCTGCGAGAGTATCGCCAGAGGCAATATGGGAGAAGAGGTATGGAAAGGTGGGGGGGGGGCTGTTCGAATTAAAATGGCATCTTCACACCGTTCCTGTTCTGCTGGCCCACATAGGACCAGTGCGGCAGCCCCTTCCACTCATCACGTCAGGGCAGAGCCCCCCGCGCCGCGGTCCGCGAGGCCAGAGGGGTCAGAGGCCTTGTCAGAGGTCGGCGGCGCCTCGGCGGGAATATCAATGCGGCTGATCTGTCTCGCTCTGTCCAGCGTGGTCCAGCGCGGGCTGGAGTGAGGCAGGACTGGGCGCGGAACCAGCACGACACCAAACAAAAATACCCTCTTGTGCAGCACATGACGTAACTATTGCGAGAACTATTGTACTGGTTGACTAGGTTGGCAAACCACTTCCATAGCACCTCTCTGATCCTCATTTCGAGCTTCGAGGATTTCTGGAACACTCTCGCGGGCCGAGCGGGCCCGTCCCGTCCCGTCCCATCCCTCCTTTCCCAAAGCAAAACCGAGACAAAAGGCGGCGGGCAGTTTGATGGGACCCCTACAGACGGACGGGCGGGTCGCTGATTCGCGAATCTCGAAGGCGAGGAGATTATCATCACAAACGTCTAACCGGAGGTTTCTCGATCCATCCCAAGTCGAACTTCCTGAAGTTACTCCATGCCCGCCCGCGCTATTGCACTCGCGTGCCACACGCGCACGCCCGCGCACGCCCGCGCACGCCCCGGACGCACCGTACGGCCCCTACCCGACCCGCGCTTCCGCCGCGCCGCGCCGCGTGCGCTTCAGCAGCACGCCCGCCTGCACGCCTCAGCCTCCTCAGCACGCGGATTCAGGGTATCGTTCTCGTCTCCCTGTCTCTCTCGCACCTATGCGGCACGCCCAATGAGTGCGAGAGAGACAGAGCGACGAGAACGATACCCTGAATCCGCCTGCAGGCGGGCCGCGAGGGTCCGGCCCAGACTGCAAGGATGGGCGTACTCTTCCCCGCCCCGCCCCGCCCCGTCCACAAGAGTTCACGGCCGGTTCCCATCGGTCCCCATCCGAAGTGCATTCCAATAATGGCAATCCATTTGCGGGCGGTGCGCGGTGCGTGCGAGCCTCGGGTGGGGGTGGGGGAGGGCGTGGGGGAGGGCGTGGGTGGCCGCGGGGGTGGGACGGGGTGGGGAAGCCCAGCGCCGGCCGGCGGGGAGGGGAGGGGGTCCCTCCAGGGGGAGGTCTGAGACAGGCGGGACGGACTGCGACAGATGGCTCGCGATAGGGAGAGTAAGGAGTGGCAGCTTGTGGAAGCACATTCCATTGTTTCCATTGATTGCTTTCACCTCAACCACATGATTGGGTACAGGTTTTGGTTTGTATTTTCTCGAGCGGTATTTTGCAGCCAGCTTCTTCCCCAGACCAATGAACAAATTTCAGGGGTGACAACAAACGAGCAGGACACATTGTAATGCTGGGATATGAATTAGAGGCTTGGAAGCGGTTGACACCTGCCTTCGGTAGCATAGATCCATTACTCGTCTGTATCGTACATTAGAACACCCATAATTTTTCTAAAATAATACAATTGATACAATGTTTACGACCACTATAAAGTGATTCCAAACTATTATCTCAAGATTTACCTTATCTTAAATATAGATGAAAATTGCCATTGAAAGAAGACTAAAACATTTGGGATTTGTACAATAACTTTGTATTATCATGCGTCTACTCCCAAGATATATGTTCGATCCACTACAAAGTGAGGACGATAAGTTTAACATTGCAACTAGAGGGGTGCACATTCAACTAACAACTTCAACAAATGAAAGTTATCCGAGTAAGTAAGCATGTTTTTCGCAAACACAACTTCAACTTAGTATGACACGGTAAATTCTTCCCCAATGACTGAAGAGGTTGTAAGAAGTAAAGAAATTCAAATTATTCCTCCAGAAAATTTTAGAATTAGTATTCCAAATCAACCAGGGGCTTAAAATAATTATTTTTAAAATTCCACAACAGTCACTAAGCCGACTGCCCTCAACTTTTTAGGTCTCTACGGCGCGGATAGAGTTCTCCAGATGACATCTGCCTCTGGAGAATCATCTCACATTGCCAGGGAGCTAGAAGCTCAGTCGGCTCCGCACCTGTCAAGGTTCTAAAGTATTTCCTCACTGAGAGGAGTGCGAGCGGCGCCCCACCACCAGGCCTGCGGCCAACAGCCAGGAGACTACTTACCTTGAAACCTTGTTACATGACGGTTATCCAGAGGCGAAGGTATTCCAAAAGGGGAGAAGTCCAGCGTACTCGTGCACCAAACACAATCACTTCACAAACTAACGACAATCACCACATAACATCAGAAAAGCTGACATAAAAACAATAAACAAAAACAGTTAAATGCGGCCCGCTGGAGCTCCAGACGGGAGCAGCCACCACCGCGGCGGCTCGGCTCGGCACTGGCAGTCGGGCAGAGAGTCTCCCCTCTGCTCCAGCCGACGAGCCGCGCAGGAGATCGATGCAACCGGAAGAGAGAAAGAGGGGGGCGGGTGATGGGCGCAGTTTCAAACATTAGCTTCTCCTGCGACTAGGCTAATGTAGTTCTATGATAGCAAAGCTACACAAAATTTAGGTAAAGTTTGATGTGACGTATGTCATGGGTTTTCTTTGGGTTACTTGTCGTCAAAAATAAGACAAGCTTACATTCATTCGTTCATTCATTTATTATCTCTTTCTCACATAAAGACCCACAAGGGAAAAATATCACCAGTCCTTCTGAATAAGTTTATCATAACAATGCATCTATAACTTACATGAAAATAAATAATTTGATTGTAGAATAAAGTCTATTTATGTATACTGATATTGTTCCAATAATATGATAAAATTTTGTACGGTGAGTAATACCTTCTCTTCATATAGTAAGTCACATTAATAAAATTTTAAAGATAATTTACAAATAAAGATACAAAAAAGTAAACATTTGTAGAAATAAACACTCTACAAACAAAACAATGTAACTAGCTAGCTAGCTAGCTTAAAATTACAGTTCATTGCTATCACATAGATTAATATCACTAATTGTTGACTACACAATGACTGCACTTGATACATCTGATAAAAGATTCCTTTCACCAATATTGCAAGATCTACACACTTAATACTGAATACACTACCAGGTAGCATTTAGAGAAGTAGAACTGATGGAAGTACGCACATAGGGAAAGAGAGATGTATGTACATTCACAGCACTAAAAATTGTCATTCACTGGTTGTTAGGAACACAAAATTTAAAAAAAAAAAAAAAAAAGTGGGGGGGGGGGGGAGGAATGTGCATCAGATAGTCTAGTGGGAAGACCTATACAGTCTATATCATACTGATCTACTAATAGTTTTTAAAAATTATGTACAAAATGAATTGATATGAAGACCTTTCAGAGCAATCCCACAATACTGAACAAAATGCACCAATTCTCACAGCCTCATCATCAGGCTGTGAAGTTGCTGAAATCAGTCTTGAGCTTGATTGTTGGAGTTTGAGAAGGAAGTGGCTTCACTGACATTCCATCAACCTTCATGCGCTGCTGAGCCTGTTGACTTGTCCTAATAGCAGATTCCAACTTGGTCCTCATCTCCGTAGACTGGGCCATCAATGACTTAAACTCCTAAAAAAAGATAAGATAAATAAATAAATAAATAAAAAATGTGGATTTGAATCTTCACTCAACACCTAACATGTGAAAGTCTCACCTGAGGATATTGCGGCCCAATTTTCATGAGCCACTGCAAAGAACGCTCATGCAGCGTTTGGCACTGCTTACTGGCATCCTTAAGTGCAGGGCCCTCAAGGAGGAAGCTGATCAACACTGGCACTAACAAGGCAAGCATCTCCACTCCTAAAAATATTAAGGGTTGTAATTAATATTTAAAGAACTCTAATAATACTGCTTGTACAGTAAAAAAAACTTTGGACAAAAGGAAATTAAAAATGTGACCATTTAAATAAAATCAAAAGAACTTTTAAGTTTTACTTGCCTTGCATAATACCTCCTTGTAAGCAATAAAAACAGAGACCAAGGAAATATAGATATATAAAGAATTTTAGAATTAGGAAGAACAGACTCAACAAAATACTTACGATTTTTGGTTTCAGTTAAGGAGATGAGGGTGTCGACAATTTGTATACACTCCAGCACTAAGGCTAGTTCCAAATCAGACCTAGGAAATTTACTTTCCTCAGCATATAAAAATTCCATCACACGAGGTGCCAACATGTGAATGTATGGTGTGGAAACATTGCGGTCAGGGTGGGCAAACAAAGACCTCAATGTTTGTAAGCATTTATGGCGAACCTAAAATTTTTAACAAGAGAGCATGAGATAGGTTTCCATTAGCCTCATAAAATTGAGATGAACCAGGCTTAAGTACTAACCACAAAATCTTTGCTCTGCATACAATGTCTGAACTGATTTATGCAAGGATACAGGAGATTTGGTGCACACACAACCTGCACAGGTGCGTGGAGAACAAACACAGCAATAGCAAGTAGCATGGTCACTTCGTCAAGCTTGGCCTCATCTGATCCTAGAAAGACATGAGGAAATGCAATGAGACAAAAATATGGAAGACAAGGGTGCAATTTCATAGAGCGCGCTAAGTTGCGCAAAGTGTTTTTTTTTCTTTTCTTCCCTTTTCTTTTTTAGAATGAGTCTTACCTGTTTTAGCCAGGTCTATGATCTTGGCGAGCGCGCTGGTGAGCAGCTGCTGCCACTCGCGCTCGCAGCGCTCGTCCCGGCACAGCCGACTGGAGCACAACGAGCGCAGCGTGCGCAGGGCGGCGCTCACCGGCGACCCCGCGGCAGACCCGGCGGCAGACCCCGGGACTGGACCGTCCGAGGTGGCGCACTCCCGCATCACGCCGGTGGTGAGATACAGCACGGTGGGCAGGATCGCCACGGCACCTGGGGCAACATGAACATGAGAGTAAGTGTGCCACCGGTGTGCCATCGCGACCGCTCAGGGGCTTGAAAACTCACAAAAATGTCAACATCAAATCAAAGAAAAATTCAAGAAAAATTAAATAAAAGAAAGTTAAAAAAAAAAATAAAAATAAATATTCAGGAAACTTCGCTTTATATGAATACCCCCCTCGGGACGGGGCCGGGGCCCGTTACCTTTAGGCGAGCAGAGGCCGGGCAGGTCCTCCAGGATGCCGAGGGCGGCCGCCACCAGCTGGCCGCACTGCTGGACGTGCTGCGGGGAGTGGTGCGGCCGCGCCAGCGAGACGGGCGACACGATGGGGGTGGGGTTGAGGGCGGGCAGCGCGCGCACCAGCAGGCACAGGCACACCTCCAGGGCGGCGAACACCAGCGAGTGCCCGGGCGGCAGCTCCCCGCTCGCGCCGCCCTCCCCGAGCAGGTCCACCTCCGCCAGCACCTGCGCGCCAGCGCCCTGGTTGGCCGGCGCCATCTCTGAGGAGACAGAAAATGGTTAACAAAGTCAGCTTTGTGCCGCTGACGTCATGGACGGCTGGCATGACGCGAGCTCATCAACATTCCACGACGCGCACCTTTCAGCTTCTTTTTCCTCCTCGAGTCCAGGTCCTCGTGCGCGGCCTTCACCACCAGCTTCAGGATGTCCATGACCACCAGCTGGGCGGGGAAGCTGTCCCTGGTGAGGAGCGACCGGTGAAGCACGTTGCACAGCTCGATGGGGAGGGTCTGGTCCTGCACCAGGATCCCTCTCGCCCAGGGCGCGTCCAGGAGGGAGTGCAGCGCGCGCAGGCAGGTGAGGAGGCTCTCCTGCGGCTGCGAGGACCGCGGGCAGCACAGGGCCTCCATGCAGATGCCTAAAAACAGCAAACACTGCATGTGTAAGCAACTACAGCCCATATTACTGAAGTTAGGTGCCCCGTCAGCGAAAATACAACATGGTAATTCTTGTCCATTGACACCCGAGGCATTCTCACCGAAGAGCAGGTGGAACCTGTCGGAGGGCGAGTCCACGGCGCCCTTGCTGACGCTGGAGTTGTCGACGTGGAGATCCTTCTCCTTGTCGCTGTCCTTGTCCGGCTCGCCGTCCTGGCCGCCGGCGCTGAGCCACAGCGCGGCCGCGCGCAGGATGGGCGCCCAGCACGCCGAGTAGTGCGGGCGCGAGGAGTCGGTGGTGTCCGTGGTGTAGAAGGCGCCGCCGTCGTGCGGCAGCTGGCTCGAGAACTCTGCGGGGCGGAGCGGAGCGGCACGCAAAAAAAAAGTTAGCTATCCAGCTAATCCAATAGCTAGATGGGGGATAACTAATTATTTAGCTATGTTGCTAAAATTTAGCCGTGCAGCAATAATTACTTAGTTCAGCTACTTGTTAAGCTACACAGCTAGAATTTTAGCAACTTAGCTAAATAATTATTTATCCCCTATTTAGCAATTGGATTAGCTGAATAGCTAACTTTTTTTTTGCGTGGGGGCGGGGCAGCGCGCGGAGGGTTAGGGGCCGAGCAGGAGCAGACACGGCACGGCAGTGCGCAACAGACTAGACTAGACTAGACTAGAGACTCACCTGGCGGCAGCGAGAGCAGAGCGTGGTCGCGCAGCGCGGCCAGCCAGTGGCGGGACAGGCTGGGCAGCTCGGGCTGCACCAGCGTCAGGAGGCTCTCCCCCTGCGACTTGAACTCGCCGAAGTCGTCGCCGTCGGCGTCGACGTCCTCGCCGCGGGCGCGCACCCGGCCTCCGGGCTCGTCGCCCACCATCGCCACCACGTACACCTGCGCCCCGAGAGAAAGCACGGCGTCAGCCACCAGTGCCACCCCGCCCCGGGGCTCACGCTCCAGACGGGGCGGCGGGGTGCAGGCCACACAGGCCGGCGGGTCCAGGTCCACTTACCTCGGCCCAGGCCTTGAGGATGGCGAGCCGCTCCAGGGTGGCGAGGCTCTCGTTGTACAGCTTGCCGCTGCTGGAGCCCTTCTGCAGCTTGGTGAGCGAGCTCACCAGCAGCTGGTGTACGCGCCGCAGGTCGTTGAGGTCCCGGGCCACGCCGCTGCCGATCCACGCGCTGCTCACCTGGCAGGCCATGGCCGTCACGTGCGACGGCGTCTCGGGGGAGAAGGCCGGCCGCAGCGCCGCGCCGACCTGGGGCGAGCAGGGAGAGCGCGAGGTGAGCACAGCTCTAGGGGCACAGGGGGAGGCTTCCACAGGGAGCCTGCTCATCACGCACCTGCGCCTGGAACTGCTCCAGCAGCAGGTGGCCGGGGAACTCGGGCTCCGGCACGGCTGCGAACTTGTCGATGACCTCCTGCAGTGTCTTGAGGCCCTCGAGGCGCAGGGGGTCTGAGTCGCTGGTCGCGGCCATGAACGCCATGCGCACGAGGTCCGACAGGTGCAGAACCAGAAAGTCACCTGGAAATACAAGGCGGGCATAATGCATGAACATTCTGGGAGGGGGAGGGGAGCGTGGGCGCGGGAGAGGCACGCCACTCACCGCGAGTCTTGGTGAGCTGCTGCTCCTTGGCGAGCGCCAGGTCGAAGTGCGCGCGCACGGCCTTGTTGGAGTGGCAGGCCGCGATGATCCTGCGCACGCACTCGGCGGCGAACACCCGGGTGGGCCAGCGCGGCTGCAGGGGGCGCGCGCGCTCCTCGGCGGCGTGGAACTCTTCCTGGTCGTCGTCCGCGTCCTCGTCGTCGCCGCCGTCGCCCTCGGCGGCCGACTCCCCTGCCAGCGACACGCCCGCGCCGGGGTCGTCCGGCCCCGTGGAGTCTGTGGAGACGGTGAGCACGTCCTTGCACAGCCCCAGCCACTGGCCCAGGCTGTCGGCGGCGAGCACCTGCAGCATGCTGGTGAGCGTGTCGTGGATGTCCTTGATGAGCGGCGCGTCCGTCTCGGTGTCCAGCATGTAGAACAGCACGCCGGGCAGGCCGGTCTCCGTGATGGTGAGCCCCTCGGCCTCGCCGCCCACGGCCCCGGCGCCGCCCCCGCCACCCCCGGCGCCGCCCCCGGCCCCGCCTCCAGCCGCCCCCTCGCTGGCCAGGCTCATGGCGTGCTCGCACACCTCCCGGGCCTCGCGCTGCGCCAGCTGCCGCAGGCACGAGATGGCCGCCTTCCGCAGCAGCAGGTGGCTGCTTGACAGCGTACGCTGCGGGGAACGGAGTTAAATCAACCCCAGTGTCACAACCCTCCAACATTGAAGCATCACAATCAGCACACATTATTGTATCAAAAAATCGCTTCAAAAGAACATTTTTTTTAAAATCAGCAAATAAAATAAAATACATAAAAAATAAAATAAATACATACACAGAGTGTTGGCACAAGGGAGGACAGGTTGACATGTCGTGGAGCAAAGAGGTGCAACTGCTGCAAGCACCCTGTGGCCTCTGCCTGGACCAGTGGGTCCTGGTGATCCTGCATTATAGCACATGCACACAGGAAAGACGACCTTGCCATGCAGACCGAAGTGGTGTTTCCTGGACAAACAGCAGCATATTCTTCATGTGTTAAAACAGAAAGCTACAACACAGCTTGTTGTTTCAATAAATAGACACTTACCCTGGAGTTCAGGTCCAACTGTGGTTATGAGAGCAGACAACACTTTTCCTATACATTGGTGGACATCAACATGTGACTGGGGAACGTTCAGTAGAAGCTTCAGGGCTAGGGATAATGTTGGCTCTACATAGCCTCTGAACATTGGTCCACCAGAGTCTGCTATCAAGGCTAGAGCATGAAGTGACCACACCTTTCATAAAAAGAGTAAATAACAAATGTTACTAGACTGTTAATATAAGAGGAAAAGTTAAAATGTTACAGATGACGTACTTGGACAACTGGTGAAGTTGAGTCCTGAGCCAGGGCAAGCAGTATGCTCACACTAGTGTTTAAATGCTGACTAGAGCCCATGCCTCCCACGTAGCGATGCAGGCACCCCAAAGCAAGTGAGTGTCCAGTCCGGCTGGCCACATCACGAGCTGACTTGAGGCGATCAAAACTAGTCTGCGCTAGCTCAGCAGTGAAGCGCGGGTCACCCACTACCTGGGCCATTCTCCCAAGCGACTCACCAGCGGCGCATCGCAGAATGGGGTTGCCACTAGTCAGAGAACTCTGGAAAAAAAATTATTTCTATTATCGTAAGGTAACAGTAGGCTTCAAAAAATATATAGAATACAGTTTAATACTACTCACGATAATTAAATTTGTAGCAGCTTTCCGTACATCTTCTTGTCCAAAACTACTCTTTGTCTCTGCCAAACCCCTGAGACCGCTGAGAACTGCTGTGAACACATTCATTTGTACAGCCTCCTGGCGCACAGATTTTGCATGTTTCAGACATTCAGAAAAGTGTTCCAGCATTTGCAGACGGTGTTTGTTGGCAACTCTAGGGAAGATTTGACCAAAGAGTGCAACTGACTGATCAATCACAGCAACTCCCAGCGGAAGAGGACCAGGTACACATTCACCCTGTATTACAAAGATATAATTAATGCTGTTAGGAGGAAAATTTAGCTTACAAATGATACAGGTAAAAATCATTACTTACATTAGGAAGAGGCCGGTAGAGACAGCAAGAATCATGCTCCAATGCCCCAGAACCAGCAGCACTGTTTGGCTGTAACTGTGAAAAGGAAAAACAAAGTCATAAACTGTACACAAATATTACCGAACAGCATGTGCACTCTGTCAGACACATTTCAAGCCTCCAATATTTTGTTGAAAGTACTAATAATAAATATACAAACTGAAAAAAGAATTTTTTTTTTTTAAAACCTAAGCTAATTCTCTAAATTAACGAGACACATTTCAAGCCTCCAATATTTTGTTGAAAGTACTAATAATAAATATACAAACTGAAAAAAGAATTTTTTTTTTAAAACCTAAGCTAATTCTCTAAATTAACGAGAGCCTACAGTCTAACATAAAAGGCAAGCAAAATAAAAAATCCAAGTGAACGTAGTTTGTGTTGGTTTCTGACAATATTTACTAGCATTCTTCATTAATTAGCATAGCAAAAAATTATAAATAAAAAGAAAATATGATTAAACAGCAACTGCAAAGAAAAAGCATTTACACTTTGTGTAAAAATAATTATACTAACACAAAGCCGCACTATAAAATAAATAAGCAGACCAAAATAAACAGGCAATCAAAATGCATGTAAAGTACAAGATACGCCACAAGAATAAGACTTTGTTTTCTGTACTTGGTGCGTGGCTACACTTACATGCTCCCCATCCGCCCTGTGATTTGGCTCCATCTAGAGACAGACATTTGGAAATAAATACCTCAGCCCCTAACAAGACCAAGCACCTCAACCCGGCTGACATGATCCCAAGATGAGTGAAAACAAGGGAAGGCAAGGGAAATCTGAACAGGACAAGAGTCTAACGTGTCAAGAAGATTGCACAGAGCCCCGCGCCGCCCCGCCCCGACAGGCCCTTCAACGCACCTGGTCCTCGATGGTGCGGTGGTCCGTCTCCTGGAGCCAGGTCCCCAGGATCACGGAGTCGTCAGCGTGGCACACCGCGCGCAGGAGAGAAGTGGTGGTGTTGGCGGGGTTCTCGGTGAGAGTGAACTCGGCCACCAGCATTCTCAAAAGGTGCGTGTAAGAACCTAGGGAACAGATGGGATTTTTTGTTTTGTTCGCAGGACGTGCCACTATTTTGATTTTGTGTTCGAATGAATAATAAAAATCGAGATGGTACCTTCGAATGCGGAGGGAGGGAGGAGAGCTAGAGTCTCGTACAGACGCAGCCTGACCATGGCTGACGGGGCCTTGAGGTGCTGTCCATACGTCTTCAGCACGTTCGATATGCTGCGAAAACAACGACCCATGTTCAAAACCACCGCTAGACAATACCAGAGCAAGGAAAAGAAATGACGAGTATCCCGTCGGGCGTACTTGGTGAGCATGGCGAGCGCGGACTCGATGGGGGTGAGCAGGCGGCGCGTGATGTCGTCCGTCACCAGCTCGGGGCAGTTCTGCACGAAGCTGTGCATGGCGGAGAGCGCGCCCGCGCGCCCCTCGAGCGTCACCTGCCACGTGAAGGCGTCGCCGCGCGCCTTCTCCGACTCGAGCTCCTTGTTGGAGCGCGGGAACGAGTTGCGCCAGAGCAGCAGCATGCGCGGCAGCAGCCCGCGCACCACGGGCACGCCCAGGGTCATGATGGCGCCGATGAGCAGCCAGCCCGCCTGCGTGCGGTTGAGCGACAGCCGGCTGTTCTGGCTCGCGCTGCGCAGCAGCTCCTCGGCCGTGTTGAAGATGACCTTGCCCTTGGTGTGCGGCACGCCGAGCGGCGACAGGCGCACGCCGCCCAGCACGGCGGCCAGGGCGGCGCTGTAGCCGCCGATGGCCTCCGGGGAGGTGCGCATCGTCTCGATGCCCTCGACGCAGCGGTCGATGAGCGGCGTGCTCTGGGCGGGCACGGCCACGCAGATGCAGCGCAGCGCCCAGGCGGCCGCGAGGCGCGCGGCCTGGCACGGGTGCACCAGGACGGCCACGGCCGCGTCCACCAGACTGAGGGACTGGTCCGTGAGCAGGATGGAGGCCGTGGTGCCCAGCCCGAGCACGAGCGCGCCCAGCTCCTGCAGCGCGCACACGAGCAGGTGCTGGCCGAACAGCGTCTCCTGGTTGCAGTCCTTGGCGTTCTCCGGGTTGAAGTCGATCGAGTTCATCTGCTTGAGGACGAGCTGCGCGATCTCCTTGGCGGCCGAGGCCTGCGCCTTCTCGCCCAGCATGCGGCCCAGGACCGAGCGCAGGATGAAGCTGATGCACTTGCGCGAGTACACGGCATCCACGTGCGAGGACGCGGCCTTGGGGTTGGCCACCAGGTCCAGCACGTGGCTCAGCAGCGCGCCCAGGTTGCGCTCCAGCCAGGCGCCGCCCAGGATGTGCACGAACACGACGTAGGCGTGCGTCACGCCCACGCGCACCTCGCGGTTCACGCCCGAGCTGCCCTTGATCATCTCGCCGGTGCCCTTGAGGAAGCCGGTGCCGCCGCGGAGGAAGCCCGTCATGAGCACGCCCAGCGCCTCCTCCAGCGAGATGGACTTGACCGCCTTCGAGTTTTGAGCTGAGGGGGAAGAGGGAGAGAGATGCAGGGACGGGGCTCAACTTACAGGTCCACACTTCAGACAACTCCAACGCAAAGTAAACGAAACGTAAGGCCCTGGCGACGGGGACGGCCCGGGACGCACCTGTCTGGTTGCCGCGCTGCGGCTGCTGCGTGGTGGCGACCAGCGCGCCCAGGAGCCGCGCCACGGCGCAGCGCACCTCGTAGTTGGAGCCGTCGAAGGCCCTGAAGCAGAGCGTCGCCAGCCCCTCCAGCTCCGTCAGGTACAGGAAGGGCGCGTGGTTCAGCATCTCCAGCAGGCACTGCGGGGCAGGGCAGGGCAGGGAGAGTCATTTACAGCCGCCGCTCCTTTTCAAAGAATGGCGCCACTAAAGAGTGGTGCTGACGAGGGGGAAACAACTCTGAATTTTGGTGTACAAATGTCGTGAATATTTGTGAATGTTTGTGATTTTTTGTGAATTTTTGTGAATTTATCTTCGAATTTTTTCCTACATTTTTCTGATTTGTTTTTGTGAAATTTTGAATTTATCTGAATTTTTGTGTATTTCTCTGAATTTTTCTGAATTTTTTGAATTTGTCTGAATTACTAGGTGTACAAAAATTTCAGAGTTGTTTCCCCCTCGGCTCGGGTGGTGACGTAGCTACGCTAGCGTACCCTGGCGGCGGCGCAGCGCACGGCCATGACTCTGTCCGTGAGGCAGTGCCGGGCCGCCTTGTAGATCTCCTTGTGCACGTTGGAGATGGCGGTGCCCATGCCGCTGCACACCTTCTCCAGCGTGATCATGATCTCGATGCGCGTCTGCGACTCGGCGTTCCGCAGCGACTTGACGAGGATCTGCACCGTCTCCTCGTACGAGCGGCCCATCATGCGGCCCAGCTTCTCGTACATGTAGCCCACGCAGCAGATGGCCGCGCTGAAAATTAAAGATTGAAAAAAAAAATTTAAAACCAAACAAAAACTCTGAGGACAGGAATCAACGCCAGAAGAGTCCGGGAGGGTTCCCCTCTCGCCTCGCCCAGTGAGCAATACTCACAGCCTGGTGGGCAGGAAGCTTGGAGAGTCATCCTTGTTTCTTAGGATGTCGTTACACTTGTTGACGGTGTCGAAGAGCAGGAAGGTGTCGCCCACACTGAAGAGCGTGGCGAGGCAGCGGCCGATGAGCTTGCGGGTGGGCGGGCCCGGCCCCCCGGGGCACGGCCCGCCCGCGCCCCCGCCCGCGCCCCCGCCGGGGCACTCCTGCACGTGGCGCGTCAGCTGCTCCACCAGCTTCTTCTGGCAGCCCTTGATGTCCGACTGGAGGAGAGGAGAGGAGAGAAGAGTTGTAGTTAGCGCCGCGCCAGGGAGCTAACGGGAGCGCGAGCGCCGAGCCCCTGCAGACCGCGGGGTAGGCCACCCGCCCTGCAGGCGTGCGCCCGGCGCCGGCTGGTGGTCTACCCCGCCGGGGGCCCGCGCCCCGCCCCGCCCCGCCCCTCAGGCAGCCCCGGACACAGGCCCCGCTAGCTGAGGGGCACAGTCCCAACGCCAAAAAAAACAGAAGGCACCGGCGAGTGCAGTTGCAGCGGGAGAGACGCTCGGACTCCGCACTGGATTTCCCTGGCCAGTCATTGACAAGTAGACCCCCCCCCTCCCCCAAGTCCACCTCCGTATCGCGGAACACTTTTCTGATAAAAGATTAAGCAGGCGGGGCCGCGGCACGTCGCCGCGCCACAGGATGGCCTCACCAATGGTGCCCCGCGGGTGCGGACTAAATTATGCAACCGCTTGTCTAAGAAGAGAAACGGAGGCGAATATCAGCTGTGCGGCCGAGAGAGGAGGAGGGGGGGGGGGGTCTTGCACGGAATTACTCGAAAACGCAAGAGAAATGGGAGGAATTCTCGTGCGGCTCAGTCTGCCCCGCCGCTGCGCTGCCGTTACCCACCCCCTACTACCCCTCCGTCCGCAACACACAGGGGGATTCTAGATGGAGGGGGGAAGGTGAGAAGCGAGGGGGGGGGGGGGAATCAGCGGCGAGATGGGCAGGGCGAAAGTGAGGCGTAACGAAAACTCACCTTCTGCGCGGCCACCAGGACCTTGTCGAGGAAGCGCAGCCACTCGAAGACGAACACGGGCCGCTTGGCCTCGGGGACCTGCAGCAGCGCCTCCTCGTTCAGGGTCAGGCTGTGGCTGAGCTCCATCATGGCGGCGGCGGCGGCGTCGGCACTGCAACAGAGCGGAGCGGGTCAGCACCAGCACGGCCAGTACGTCGGGAACACCCGGGCACGGCCACACCGCAGGAAGGAAGGGAAATTTCCAAAGTTCCTACGCGAAGAAGATAAGTTCGAGGAGAAATAAGGCCCCTCTATCGCTCTGTCTAACCCCTGGTACAGAGAACATTAGTCACACTTTCCTGTCCCTTTTTTCTTATTTTCTCTAAAGCGCTGCCCGGAGGAGGGTCGTGGCGGGGCGGGCGTAGCGGCCCTGCCCGGCCCAGCCCTGCCCGGCGCGGCCACGGTCACCAGGGCGCTCCTATGAGCCTCATAGGGGTACGCTGAGTAGCCTCCACCCCTCCCGCCCCCCCTCCTGGGGGAACTCAGGGCCGGGGCGAGGCACGGGCACGGCGTCCAGGACCAACATGTGTCTTGTCAAGCCCACAGAGTTATAGCCCAACCCTCCCTTTTCACGGCCCGAGGTGGGGCTGTCAACAGGGGGGAGGGGGTGTTCGGATACACCGGCGAGGCGCCAGGGCGCCAGGGCGGGGCGGGACGGGACGCCTCGCCGCGCTGCTCTGGCATAAATGAGAGGCCTTGGGCCGCTCCGCTCCGCCCCGCCCCGCCCCGCCGGCTCTGCCCAGCCCATCCTTGGGGCCTGGGCCCGGGGCCCAGAGTATGAGTAGGGCCGATAGCTGGGGCATAAATTAACACGCACAATCCTACGGACCACGTCTCCCGCCCCGCCCCGCCCCGCCCCGCCCCCACTCAGCAGCACCGCGAGGGCCACAACGTCTGCTCCCTCCCTTAGGCGGGGCGGTCCCTAACGATAGGAAGGTCATTGACAAAAGCTCCGTACAAGCAGCGCTCCGCGAAAAACTTTTCTTGGGGTGAGGTGAGTGCGTCGGAGTGGATCGGCGTGGCATGGCGCGGCGCGGCGCACGGCGAGCGCTTCACCGGGCTCGCCCCAGGTATCGGCCGCCGCCCCCCCCGCCCCCGCCCCGCCCCGCCCCGCTGCGGCGTTAAACATTCAGGCCGCATTAAGCGAGGCCGGCGCTGGGAGAACGTGAAGTTCACCAAAGTGGGAGAATCCGGGTGCGCTGCGCAGCGCGGCGCACAGCGGGAGGAACAATATGCTCCGGTAGTGCGGGGGGGGATTAGGGGGAGTAAGGCGACGTTATTACTCCGTACCTCCACCTCGACCTACATACTACACCTCCCAGCAGAACTCCCCCTCTCTTTCAGGGGAGCTTATTTGCCCGCGGAGAAGGTGCATCATAACCTTTCGATAAATGCCGCGCACCAAAGCCGACCTTCTGCGACGCGACGCCCACTACCACCGGGCCGAGCCGAGCCGAGCCGGGGGAGCTTACAGGGGTGGCCGCCGGACCGACCCCGGCGTCCTCCTATTAAACCGAAATGACCGGGACCGGGAAAGAGGTGACCGTTTATGAGACAAACTCTGCATTCAAAATGGGAGAAGAGATTTTTCTTGGGGAAAAAAAAATACGCGATTTTGTGCACCCGAACAGGGAAAAATTGTCTGCAAAAGGGGTTAAAAATTTGTCATATGCGAAAGATGTGCATAGTCCTTTCGTGTTCTGCGCGCAGAGCTGTTTCCGTCCGCGACTCTCTCCTTTTCGGAGTAAAGATGTGTGAGATGGGAGAGCGGAGTAGCAGGGCGAGGGAGGCGCACAGCGCTGAAAACGAAATAACCACACATCTCTACGGAGATGGCGGGGGTGCGGGCCGAGGGAGGGCCCACCAGGAAGATAGCGGGGGCGGCTAGCAGAAGGGGTGGGAAGGGGGGGGGGGGATTTGTTGTCACGGCGGATCCCAGCCAGCTCCCACCCAATACCGGCTGGAAGAGGCCATTCCCGCCCCTCCCCGCGCTTTGACATTTGTCAGCCCTCAGGTGCGCCCCGGCAAAGGGCACTCGGCCGGGGCGCGGCGGGGCGGGGCGGGGCGCGTTAGTGTGTCCTCGACAACGAGGAGTTCACCCGGACCCACCATATGATACTCTTAAGCGCGGAGGTGAAATTGCCGTAACGCCAGCTGTTTTACAAAATGTCGCTCTACTACTGTCATGTTGAGAACTGCAGAAGTGAATCTGAATCGCACCAAGCGCAGATATGTCTCCGTAAGCGCCTAAATCACCCCTGGTTGAAACTAAAGGAAGTCGGTCTCTTCACGCTCAGACCTGTACTGATTTTTTTCTTAGTAAACACCTACGTTTTTACGCAGCAGGATTACTGACTAATTCGTTAGTTATTCCGTACAATTTTGTAAGTTCCTTACTGATAAAAGAAGAAATTGTCAGTAATGTAAAAAGGAATTAGTGCGTACAACTGATGAAAAAAGTTGTCAGTAGCTTAAAAAGGTTTTTACGCAGCAGGAATACTGACAAAGGGGTCCGAAAAATCAGTAACGGGCTGAGAGTGTTGGCATAAATGCCAGAGTGAGCCTTACAGTACATATAACACTTTGGTTTGCCCTGAGGACAGGCGGCCTTTTTCTGCACACGGATGGCGCATTACAGAACACGACCCTTAGCTCCAAGTAACTGGAGTCGTACGGGCCGTACCGTGACGTCACCGCAGCGCGTGAGTCAAAGGGGTGGGGGCCCTGAGTCACTCGTCTGCGGACACCCCGACGGACCCCTCGCGGGAGACCCTGGGGGATGCCAACGCCTAAGGAGCACCACGGGGACACTTGAGGGAAAACAACAGGGACACCCAGAGGGACACCCAGAGGAAAACCACGATCAACACGCCAGGCGGGGAACATCTCGAAGGAAACGTCACCCTCCGCTCCGCTCGGGGCACAGTGCACCTACTCGCGGCCCGGCTGACGGAAGCGCGCCGGGATCCTGGACGGGGACGGCGCGACCGCGGCCGAGGCCTCCACGGCGTTCATGTTGACGTCCACGCTCATGTCCTCGGCGTCAGGCTTGTCGCCGTCCTGGCCATGACATGCCGCGCCGGCGCGACCCTCCCGGCCCGGGCCGAACACCACACTACACTACACTGCACCCCGCGACGTCTACGGCGCGACTGTAGAGGCGGGGCGAGGCGGGGCGGGGCGGGCTGCTCCGCACGGCGGGGTGGGGCAGGGCGGGGCGGAGGAGGGAATGCCGGGAGGGCGGGGGGGTAGGGCTGCTCGCAGTGCTCGCTCGGACCGGGGGCTGAACCCGATGCTCCCCTCCTGACTCGGCCACCTTCTGCGTTGGGTTAGGGGTGGTTGGGAGTGCCTCAGGGAGGGAGGCTGCGTCCCGAGCGAATAGGCCAAGACATCACCTCAGAACCACAAACACGCCGCGTCATCGAGGCGGGGCGTGGCGTGGCGTGGCGTGGCGGGGCGGGTCGCCCAGGTCGGCTCAGCCCGCTCTCAGCCACCTCCGCATGACGGGCGTCATGAGGACGATGATACCGGCGATACCGACCCGACCGCTGTTTGCACGGCGCGGACCGGGCCGACCGGGTGGAGGAGAAAAAGAGAAAAGGCGACTGACGAAAAAAGAAAAGGAAAAGGGCTGTGCTGTGTACGGGGAAGACGGGCTCAGCAGAAGAGGGGTGGCAGGCCAGGCAGGGAGGAGGGTGGGCTTGAGAGGTGACAGCGCCGGGCGAACGGGCTGTTGGTCCAGGTAAGGGTTGGGAGGGGGTGAGGGTGGGGGTGAGGGTGGGGGTAGGGAAGGGGCGAGTTACAGCGGGGCGGGGGCGGGCTCAGGGCTCAGCTCCCTGGAGCCCCCCCCCCCCCTTCCACCGCGCCGGTGAGGGATTGTCCCGCAGCGAGCACATTTCTTGCTTTTCTATAACTCGGCCCAGGACGTCCAAGACCTTCAGGACCTCGGGAATCTGCAGGACCCAGCAAACTAAGGAGGACTAGCAGGGCCACATCGGCCAGGAATCAGTCTATTCTGATGCAGATACATTCCAGATAAAAGCATCCTACTCGTGATATTTTATCCAAAACTGAAATGAGTGAAAACACTCTACACTTTTAGTTTAAAATTTTCCCTGCCACTGAGACCACTGAGGCGTTTATCAGATAACCAATAGAAGTAAATGAGAATAAGTCATGTTTTACAGGAAGCTAGGAGAAAGAATTTCTAACTCATACATAATTAAATCAAATAATCATAGGCCACCGCAGTGTGTCAACACTATAACATGGAGAAGCTCAGCTTAGTTCAGTCCAGCAATTGATTGCACTTGTGTAAAAGAAACCACACACTTGAAATACATAGTGGCAGTAAATTATAAACACACTTAGACTGTTGTACCATGCTTTAGCATTCAAGAGTTCAGGAGGGCTGTCATTTCATATGGTGTATTGCACAGATACAAACAAGTCCATATGGCTCTTGACCCCAAAAAATCAAAACAGTGCCCTGAATGAGGTAAAAAAAATTTCAGGACAATTTAAATAAAAAATAGAGTGATTGTATGCCTCAAACAAAATGACAAGATGATACCCGTAAAAATAGCAAGGGAAAAAATGTTATACAAAGCAACATAACCTCAGTCCGCGAGTTTAGCCACGACTTTAATCGTCCTTTTGCCTGCCGTGGAAGGAAAGCATCAATAGCTAACAAGAAGGGCTGGATTAAAACAGGAAATACACGCAGCTACCCTTAAAAATTTAATAGTTACGCGGGGCCAACGATTTTTCGACTGCAAGGGAGTAGTCTGCTAGCCTGTTTTGACGCCCGATGGCTTTGACGTAAGCACCGCAGAGAAAGTTTCTCCGAGAATGAATAAAACTCACCCGCGCCTAAGTAAATTTCCAACGGCGAATGCGGAAGGATACTGAGATATGATTTTTCTCAAACATCAATTGACATGGACCCTACGACGAAAAAATCAACTTCAATTTACTAAGTGTTGTCTCCATCTAATCACCGCCTTCTGTCAATGCTTTTCGTGGGAAAGCAGTGTCCATATTAGGATTCGCTGGAAGTTGAACAGATTCACGTTCCTGCGCCCTGCTGCTCTACTCTCTGTTTCCGCTCTCGCAAAACCGGCGGTAAATTCGTAGATCCGTGCATCCGTGCCTGGTCCACTCTTAATACAGAAACAAGTTATCGCTAAGAAGAAAAAAAAAGAAGCAGACTATATATTTTATTTTGTAACTTAACAACAAATTTCTGGCATTGGCTTTGCGGTTGCGGGTGACATATCTGGTGATCTGTTGACACAACACTTCATTGTTGAGACTAGACTACCAAGTACCAAGAGTACCTCTACAATAGTTCTGGGATCCCTTTGTGCAGTTGTGCTTAAAGAAAAAAAAAAAACGACAGAAAAAAATTTAAGATGGCAACTGAACTTGATGATGATGTGAGTGTATGGTAAAATAAGAAATGATTGCTTTTCATGTCTTTTCATGCTTTCAATGAGAACCTCTGTAGTATATGTTGAAGGATCTGCTTCAATAATAGTCCCATTGTTTTCACTCAACAGCAACGGTTTTCCAATGATGAAGTCAGCGCTATTGTGAATGAGTGCATTGATAATGCTATAGGGGAACGCTCTTTTTCCAATGAGCTGGCATCAGTTTGGTCTAGTACCATAGCTTCAGCCTGCATTGCAAATCTAAATAAGCTAAACAAGCCCTACAAATATACAAGTTAGTGCCCATACACTTCATGACCACTGTACTTTAATGTAAGAGCATGATTTTTAGCTTACTTTTTTCAGTGACCTGCAGTATTATGCAGAAAAATGGTGCTGGTGTACACTCAGCCAGCTCTTGCTACTGGGATAACACGAACGATGCTGTGTGCTCTGTGCATTGGGAGAATGACACAACTCATTGCATAGTAAATGTGTTTGGCTTTGCCCTTTAAATTATAACTAGAATGGCATTTCAATTTTTTGGCGCCTCAAAGAAAGACAGTTAAGCAGGCTAAATTCAGACCACAAAATTTTGTCCTATTGTATCACTTACTTCCCAATGAACAGGTATTTTACTTGAAATATATCTGGTTTTCAGTTAAAGAAGAAATATGCCAGTGTTAGGTTGTTAAACTTAAGCTATGACATAAATTTTCACAAATGCTTAAGCAACATTTGCTTCTCTATTAAAGATAAAAAGCCAAGTATTAATGGTATTATGATTGATTTTATTTACAAACACCTCATTTCCATTGTAGTTAAACGAATATGATAGCTTCAATCCATTCTACATGATAACTAGCAGCCTCATCACACAATTTTCAATTTAATAATTTGAAAGGGAAAGCAAATAGTTGAAAATTGAAGGGTGCATCAGACAAGAATAAACACATTTTGGCACAGTTGCAATTTGAATTGAATTGAAAGAAATGTATGTAATGAGAGATGCCAAAATAATTTTCATAAGGGCAAGAAACTATAACATAACCCAAATAGCAACAGGCGGCAGCAGAAGCAGCAATAACTAGCACAGGGAAATTGCAATGTCAGGCAGATAGCTTGCATAAGCTTTCTTTCATTACCATAGTTTTCACACACTCCACCAATCTCTCTTTCACTCATACGCACATACTCTCACACATTTGATCACTTGCTCAAACATTCACACACGTTACAAAAAGAACCAAACTATTTTCTGGCCAGTGCAATCACAAAAGTTCATTGTAAGCTAAAAATGCAATCATTGTTTAGGTTTACTGATTGAAGTTTTATTTCCACTTCATGATTGTTACATTATTAAGTAAAATGTATAATGCTGATCGCCCATAACATGATTGAGTAACAAAGGTGTTCAATTTGATGGCAAGTTGAGCCAAGCTAACTTAGCACATAAATCACACTTGGATTTAGAGACATAATCACGCATATGTATGTTTTAAAATAAGGAATGGGCTTTGGAACGTGATTTTAAAAGTTGAGAAAGACAATGTCCAATCACATGAATAGGGCTATTTAATAAATTAAAACGTCTATAAAAGAAACATTTTATTGTAAATAAAATGTAAAAACCGAGAAATAATGGGTGTGTTTTAAAATGATGCTCTTGACAGTTTAGATGGCATAACAGCCTCCTCTCCCTTTCTTCCTCGGAGAATAACAAATGAAACTAGTCTAAGTAAGTAATTAAAGGTTTGTACATCCAAGATGAAAATCTGCACTAAGTGGGCAGTAACAAAAGTGTAAAAAAATAGAAAGGCATAGAAAGGAACATCTAGAAGCCCTTGACTTGCTCTCACACACACATATGGAAATGACAAACACTTGCTGAACACTGCCCATTATTTCTTTAACAATGTTGCCAAAGTAAAGAAAAAATGTAAAATGTTTCCAGACAATCAGCTTGCTTAGTTTGATCCAAAAGCTTTCTGGTCAGTGAAGTACACCCAAAATCCATAAAACAAGCCACTTTTTGGACATCAAAATTCAGTTTGCAATGCATGCTATTCCATAGCCAAAGGTAAAATGAATAAATTAAAAATGAAAAAAAAAAAAAATCAATAAAAAATGCATATTTTTAAATACAAACAAGAGATGATGTACATCCAGCAAAACTACTCCATTTAAAAGAGACAAGTCTAGCTAGAATGAGTACAACATTTCACAAATGAAATGGAGAAACTTACATTCTGAAGACAATTGACATACAAATAACTAGCACACAGTATATATCAGATCCTCCAGGTAGAATTAAGGCTCATGTCCAAGAACTTGTTCCTTCAAAATAGTGGTAAAGCTTAGAAAGGATGCTTCCTCCAATCTTTTCCCAGCTTTAGCATGTTCCTTAAGATACCCTTGAACTACCATAGACACACGAGTAACAAAGATTATTTTTTTTTAAATTCAAGCAATTTGATGCAGGTCAAGAGGAACAATTTCAGGGAAGGACAGCATGTGAACAAACTTATACTTTGCAAAACAGGACAAATTAAAAAAAAGAGACAACACTGAAGAGCTACAATCTTTGATGAATGTTTTATTAATTTTTGTGGTCCGAAACATCAAACTGATTAAAATTCACATACAAGGGCTTACACCTTACAAGTAAAAAATGTACATTCATATGGTAAAGGGACACATTTATGATACTGACTGATTAACATCTGAGGTCTCTGAGGTAATTTTGACTGAGAGAACAGATATTGGCAAACTCTGCAAAGAGAGACTGACCTTTCAGATTTTCTGACTTAACAATTGACCAAGCCAACTGAAAATTAGTGAGAGGAAAAGTACATCCATTTCATGTGTGAAACTGAGAACTAATTCCAAACACCACTACCTACAGTGCTGGATTTATCTGTAGGCCTACCCTCCCTTGCTGCTCAACATGATTTCCAGAGCCAGCAACTATGTTGAAGTGCAGGTCAACATACTAGCTAAACCTGCATGAGAACAGACATCCCCTCAGAGACCAGCAAGTGTAAAGGGAAAGGAGGAGGAGACACTGAGATACAAGACCATAAAAAAGAGCAGATAGGAAACATAGGCCATGGGAGGGAACATTGACTTTGGGGACCTTAGAAGGGAGGTACACGATTTTTGTACAAAGACTGACATTTTCCGGTTTTCTTGATTTTTTTGTGAAACTTAATTATGGAGGGGATTAGGAAGGACAGCTCAGTTGTCGCCACCTTCTTGTGGTTCATCCGCATCTCCTTGTGTGTCGGAAGTCCAGAGTGTAAGGTTGTCCCTCAAAAGCTGCATGATAAGGGTAGAGTCCTTGTATGAGTCCTCGTTGAGTGTGTCCAGCTCTGCAATCGCGTCGTCGAAAGCCTAGAAGGTGCGAGAATGTTATTATCAGTTCAATGCTACAATTTCCAAATTCTTATCAAATAGTAAATATCAATAAAGCACTTAAAATCTAGTTTGAGTTTGAAACAAATCAAAAGACATGGGTTAGTAGACAGAGCAGATCATGGACAAAGGGGCTCAATAAACTTCTACTACTTGGGAGGAGTTCCAGAAAGCGCTTTTCCAGAGGCTGACAAAGTCTTAGAGATTTCATTTCACATATAGTAAAACTTCTAGAACAGCTTCATTTTGAAGATGATAATTCAGCATGCAGGCATTTCACACATTAGTTAAAGTGTTATTAACAAACTTACAACAAACCAGTAATGTTTCTATAATGTGTAAGCTTTAGAGTAAGAAGTTAATATTTCTAAAGGGCACTCTAAGCAAGGTGAGTAATTGCCTAGTTTCTACAATTTATGAACCTACTTTGGCACAAAAACGCAAACTCTGTGTGGAACATTTTCTGTAAGGGCTCCACTGACAATACCTGTTTAGCCAAATGGCAGGCCCGTGCAGGGGAATTGATAATCTCGTAATAGAATACAGAGAAGTTGAGGGCCAGGCCAAGCCTGATAGGGTGAGTAGGCTGCATCTTTGACTTCGCTATGTCAAATGCCTCTTGGTACGCTTTCTGGGAATCGTCCACCACAGCTACAAAAATTGTCTCATGTGAGCACAATATAGTTTAACCAATGAATTTGTCAACTCTTGGCGCCCTGTCCATGACCCAGCACTGCAACCACCACCACCACCACCACCTGTAAAGGAGGCTACAAAATCTTTTCTCAAACAATCCCCTGTAGTTTCCTCTGGGGAGATGTCCAGAAAACATTTTGTTGCCAAGAGAACAAACCAACCTGTTTGGCTAACTGGCACGCTTTATCGGGGGAGTTGAGTATTTCATAGTAGAACACTGAGAAGTTGAGTGCTAGGCCAAGCCTAATTGGGTGGGTAGGTTGCATCTTGGCTTTGCTGATCTCAAACGCATCTTGGTAGGCTTTCTGGGAGTCGTCTACCACAGCTAAAACGCAAACAATTATTAATTTTCAATCTGTTGCAACTAACCGCTAAATCCTGCGAAACTTGAGAAAAGCAATGCTAGAATGTAAAATACAATGATGTGAAGCATGAGCTACAACCACTGGAACATCCCGTGTTTAAATGCACTACCTTGAAAGGTATGTAATTACAATGTAAGCCAGGACAGTGAACAGCTTCACAAGTTTGTAATGCAAATTGTTTTATGTTTGAAACTAAAAAGATTTCCTTGTTTCAAAGTTGACACAATTAATGTTCATAATTTATGAACAATATTTAAAACTAAAACTGCTCAAAGTATGGCAAAAGCACTTATATTGACCCAGTAACAGCCTAGATTTAGTACATCCCACAACATCCAAGTTTGCAAAAAGATGTGTTAAAATGTTATACTCACTGTTTCTGTTTTCACCCTGTGCAACCTCTGCTAGATACCTGTAGTAGTCACCCTTCATCTTGAGGTAGAAAACTTTGCTTTCTGCATTGCTTGCCTTAGGGATCAGGTATTTGTCTAACAGACCCTGCAACAGAATAGAGACAATTTTACAATCCTAGAACATCTAACGGACCAACAGAACATATCGAGTAGATGAAGGGTGGGAGGTTTCTTATGATGCCATGAATATTCTTGTGAATAGTTGTGTATAGCAATGGAGGGAGGCAGTTCTGAAACGGCCCTCAGTCTTGTGGTGGAGCGCCACAACTAATTAACCGAAAGACAGATTTAACACAACAAGAAATGAGTGGGTGTCAATCTCCGTAACCGAAGGCAAAGTAAGGGCATGCGGGCGGGCGGCGTTTGTAAGCAAACCACCTTTCGAAAGGGGGTAGGAGCGGCGGGGGGGGGGAGGGGGGCGTCATACTTTATGGGGGGCGTCGGGGAAGTGCCCAAGGCTCAGAGGGGTGCTGACCCCCGCGGGCCTTTGACTCTGTCGCCGCACCGCACCAGAGCGAGAGAGGGTGAGCGAGAGAGAGTGAGCGAGAGAGAGTGAGCGAGAGAGAGGGTGAGCGAGAGAGAGGGTGAGCGAGAGAGAGTGAGCGAGAGAGAGAGTGAGCGAGAGAGAGAGAGCGAGTGAGGGAGAGCGAGAGCGAGTGAGGGAGAGCGAGTGGGGGAGAGCGAGAGCGAGTGGGGGAGAGCGAGAGCGAGTGAGGGAGAGCGAGAGAGAGAGGAGGAGAGCGAGAGAGAGAGGAGGAGAGCGAGAGAGAGAGGAGGAGAGCGAGAGAGAGAGTGAGGGAGAGCGAGAGAGAGAGAGTGAGGGAGAGCGAGAGAGAGAGAGAGTGAGGGAGAGCGAGAGAGAGAGAGAGGGGGAGAGCGAGAGCGAGCGAGAGAGCGGCCGAGCAGGGCAGGGGGCAACCGGAACCGGGCTGCGCGTTGGAGCTGAGTTAAGGGTGGGGGTGAGGGGGGGGGACGGTGGGGGGGGGGTGGCGGAGCGCGCCAGGGGCGCTGCGCTGCGAGGTACAGTATCGATCAGGCGGGTGGCCTCCACCACCCTAGTCCGCACGCCCCCTCGTCCTCCCGCCCCCCCTCCTTTTCCACAAGCGCTCCGGCAGCGCCAGGGGTTACTGGACTCGGGCCGCCCCCCCCCCCCGCAGCGGCCGCAGGGCACCAGGGTGGAGCTGCCCCCGGGCTGCAAGCCGGAGACCGGAGAGGCACAAGTGATGGACAGAATCGTCAAGGGAAGAAACGCAGCGTGGAAATACGAACGGGTGGATGGGACGACACACGAGGCTCGAAGGGGGCAGACGCAACTACCCCACGTTAGGGCGTTCAAAACTGACTTTTTGAGCACGACTTGGGCATGGTTCCCGATCTTGTATTGGGCCAGAACGCGGCTTGTTTGAAATATAATTTGCCCACATAGCAAACAAGCCGCGTTCGACCCCAATCCGAGATCGACAACCATCCCCAAGTTGTGCTCAAAAAGTCAGTTTCGAACACCCTACCCCTACCCCACGTCCGTCCCCCACGCCACGGGTGTCGTGAGTGACCGACCCGGACCGCAAGGCCACAACACGCCCATAAGTAGGTTAAAACCCCAAGGGCCAAAAATTTCTTTTCAAGAAGCCCCCACCCTTTTCCTTTTACTGTTCAAATCAGGGGGCTGGAGGGGACGTGGGCAGGGCAGCTCGCGGCACGGCGCGGCGCGCCATGCGGGCCTGACGTCACGCACAACACTTGACGCCGCGCCAATGGGGCGGGGCGGGGCGGGGCGGGTCTCTAGCCCCCACGAGGATCGCCCCCACTGGAACCCGTCACCGCTAGCGGAGAGTGTTGTTCCAAAGGCAGAACAGCCCAGCCCAGCCCGAACGAGGAGAGGAGAGGAGGGCTTTGAAGGTGGACAGAAATAGCCGCCGTCGGGTCAGGACGGGACAGGGGAGTGTGGGAGGGGGGGAGGACAGTCCAGCGTAAGCACACCAGCTCGCCTCCGCCCGCCACAGCGAGGAGAGAGGCACGCCGCGGGGCGCGGTGGAGACAACCCTTTGGCCTGCCGCTCAGTCGCACGCAAGGGGGCCCCCAGAGACTCCCACACATACGACGCGCAAACCCTTGCTCGGCACACGGGGGTGCGTGCGCGTGCCGCACAGTCCGGTCCGGCCCGGCCCCGGGCTCAGCACGGGGGTGCGTGCGCGTGCCGCACGGGCCGGTCCGGCCCGGCCCCGGGCTCAGCACGGGGGTGCGTGCGCGTGCCGCACGGGCCGGTCCGGCCCGGCCCCGGGCTCAGCACGGGGGTGCGTGCGCGTGCCGCACGGACCGGTCCGGCCCCGTCCCGGGCTCAGCACGGGGGTGCGTGCGCGTGCCGTACGGTCCGGCCCGGCGTGCCCTGTCGCCAAGCGGACGGGAGCAGCGCGGCGCAGCGGGGCGGGGCGCGAGTGGGGCGTGGCGCGGAGGGGGGGGGGGGGAGCCGGCTCAGGCGGACCGCGCCGTTGCGAGTCGCGGGGCGCTACCTCCGCGCCGTGTCGCGGGGCCGCGGGTTGAGGGGGGGAGGCGCAGGCGAGCCGGGCCGTGGCGAGCTGCTCCTCTTCCGTACTCTACTGCGCCGTGGCGCGGCGGTGAGGTCCACGCCCCGCCCCGCCCCGTCCCGCCGCCAGGAGCAAGCACACCATCACGTGACGGCCCTGCCCGGCCCGGCCCGCTCCAGCACACACGCCGTCCAAGTCCGGCCGCCCGGCCCGGCCCGGCCCGCCCGGCAGCGTGACATGTCCAGAAGTCATATCCAGAGCTGTCGTCAGCAGGGGGCCGACGGGGACCCCGGGCCCGGGCGCGCACGAGAGTGGACTTCGATCGAGCCCAGCGGGCCGCCACATGTGCGCCCGTCACGCCGTCGCGTCGCGGCCTCGGCGGGGCGGGGGGCGCCCCGTCACGTCAGCCGGCACGGAGACAGACGTGACGGTGCAGCCCAACAGCGGCACAAGTGCTCAGCCCGCTCGGCTCGGCTCGGGCGGGCCAGGAAGGTGAAGGGCAGTACAGTACCAGTGCTCATCCTGGCCGGCCTGGTCCGCGGTGTCGCTGCTCCCTAATGAACGAGGGGGAGGGGGGGGGGGGGCAGGCCGAGCCGCTTCAAGCAGCTCGCGTGACGCGGCGTCACCTCGACAGACGGCCCTGCGTCACCGTCACATACACAGCGATACCCAGCATCTACCGCTCAAGCCCCAAAACTAGAGTCGAGTAACGCACGGCCGTCTGCCGCGAGGCTGAGAGGGGTGTGACACGCCCCGCCCCCGCCCCGCCCCATACCGAATCACGTCACCACTTCGCACACGGCTGCCAACGCACAACATGAGAACGCCGCGGCGGGGCGTGGTGGTGGGGTGGGGTGGGGTGGGGCGGGGCGGGATCTCGGGCGCGCCAAACAACCATCACTTCCCCGCCTTCGAGCTTGAGAAGAGGCCGCGCACCGATCGCCCCCCTTGGAGTGCGAGTACTCTCTGTCATAAGCGAGGCCCGTCCGAGTCCTACACCGGGGTGCTCCTCGGCTCCTGCCAGCCAGAGCCAGCCCGCGTGTGTTGCGCAGCGCAGAGCAGAGCGCCTCGGGTGCGACGAGGAAAAAAGATACTGAAACGCTCTTGGGAATCGCTCTCGCGGGTCGGGGTCAAGGGCGCGCATGTGTCAGCGGAGCGCGCGCGAGAGAGAGCGAGGGGACAGAGGGCGGCGCGGGAGAGCGAGCGAGAGCGAGACCGATATCACACTCGCGCCATGTCCCCGGGGCCCCGGCCCGGCCCGGCCTAGCCCGCGGGCCAACCGCGACACCGCCTCGAGGTGCCAAACAAAAACAGATACCCGCCCCGCCTCCACCTCTTTCCTTCCGGTGAGGAGCAGGGACCCCCCCCCCCCCTCCAGCGCCCCGCACCACCCGCACACCGTGACACATCAAACCCCCACCCCACCCCGCCCCCTCCACGCCACGCCCACACGTTACTGGGCCATACAGCATCCCACGCTCGACCGGCCGGCCGGCCGGGCCGCACCCTGGCCTGGCCCGTGTAAAACAGAACTCGGTCAACCTGACGCCGATTTGACGTACACTTGTGGAAAACCTGTAGTGAAGTTATCATCCAAGAGACGACAAATCATAGTGAAGTTTACCGAGTTCAGTTTTAGACAGGGGGGAAAAAAAGGGGGGGGGGCTGACACATGGCAGGAAGTGCAAGGTCGGCCCGCCGTGACGGCCCGGAAAGGAGTCCACCGAAGAGATCTACACATTGATGCACAATCGATTTATAGAGACCTAGCTAGTATCGTCCAGAATTCATGAGCACGATTCAATTCCTCGGCGAGCTTGCACTAACGCCGCCTGCAGAAGCTCCCACAGGGACGGGGTGGGGTCGGGTCGGGTCGGGCCGGTGCAGCGGATGGCGGGGCGGCCCGCGTGGGCGAGTGTCTATGACTTGTTCACCTCCCTCCCCGACAATCCAAGAGAAGCGTCGCGTTAGAGTCTGTGACAAAGCCTGCCTGCGCCAGAGCGGATAGCGCAGCGGCCCCGCCCCGCCCCGCCACCACGCCGACTTGTTGCTTTGCGTGGGGACACTCGCGGGGGCCGGGGGGAGGGGACGGGAGGGGCGGGGCGTTATCAGCAGACGACGTCGACGAATCGGACCAAAGGACATGCGTCGGCCCGGCCCCCGCCACGCCGCGGCGATAATAGTCAGTGAGTATGGCGATCGCACCAGGCGCCCGGGCAAGGCGGGGCGGGGCGGGGTGGGGCGAGGCGGGGTGGGGCGAGGCGGGGTGGGGCGAGGCGGGGCGGGGCGTAGCGCAGCCTGTCCGCTCCGCTTACTCACCTCCCCAGAGAATAGGACACTTCGACAAATACCTGGGCCAGAATTAAGTAAAATAAAAGCCCAAAAACGGAACCAGCAGCAATGACGTAAGCACATCCGCCATTCCTCCGTCCTATGGATTCCGATGTAGGTGCAGAGTGTCCCCCTCCGCACTTCTCAGGCCCGCCATGGACGCAGGCAGCCTTTTCAGAACGCCAGGATGACGAAGGCGCCAGAGGCGCGGGGAGCGAGAGAGGGGGAAAGAGGGGGGGGGGGAGTGGCAGCGAGGAGGTGACGCATTGCCGGTCATTCCCCTCCCCCTCCCTCCCCCCGGCTCCGCGGTGCGCCGGGGCGGGGCGGGGCAGCATGGGGCGTGCGCCGCGACGCCACTTTGCATTCGACTCCCTTATCCGGGCATGCCGCGGAGGGGAGGAGGGGGAAGGGGGGGGGGAGAGAGGGAGGGAAGGGGAGGGGGAGGGCAGAGGCACGTTCGAATGCGCCACGCAACCTGCGCTGCTGCTCGTCGCCGGCCCTGCCCCTGCCCCTGCCCCGCTGCCACGTGGCCCCGCCCCACCCCGGCCCGGGGTGCGCGAGGATTACCATCAACGACACGCACCTCCACCCTCTCGCAACTGAGGGCAAGTTCTATAGACCCCCCAGCCGCAAGAAAATATCACGTAACTTCAAGTGAGTAGTTGCATGCAAATCTGCAAGGAGCTCTCATACAACTAACCTTCCTCGCTCCTCATTCAACTCCAGCACGCCACGCACGTGATGATGACCGACCCCCCCCCCCCCCCCCCCCCCCCCCGGGTCACTACTACTGCCCGCCCGCCCGGCACCGGAAGGAAGGGTCGCGGCCACGGGCCGCCACAAGCGGAGCGGAACCGGAACCAATACGGCTCTTCCTGATTTGGGTCACACTCCCTCCCGGCCCGGCCCACACATCCACACGTAAAACGCAGCTACAACTATTACTCCATTCAGGCATCAGCGAGGTTTGAGGAGAGGAAGGAGGGGGGGTTCAGAGGGGCACGGGAGGCCTCCCCGTTTACTCACCAGGACGTCGTAGCAGATCTCCCGCAGCTCCTTCTCCACCTTCTCTCTGTACTCCTTGGCCATTTGCTGCTTCCTCTCCGAGCCCTCGGTCTTCTGTTCGATGCTGGAGATGACCCTCCAGGACGACCTCCGCGCGCCGACCACGTTCTTGTACGCCACGGACAGCAGGTTGCGCTCCTCGTTGGACAGCTCCACGCCGGTCTCGGTCACGGCCTTCATGGCGGCCGCCATGTCGTCGTAGCGCTCGGCCTGCTCGGCGAGCTTGGCCCGCTGGACCAGCTCTTCCTTGTCCACAGACATGGCTGTGTGTGTGAGGGGGGAGTGTGCGTGAGAGTAAAGACGGAGCGGAGCGGCGCTCAGTCAGACACCAACCGGGAGGGCGTGCCTGTGCCTGCAACAGAGAGGGAGGACAGGGTCATGAGGAAGCGTTCAACCACACCGATACAAACGGGACCGTGGTCACATTGTGGCCACGCCGCACTACACACGTAGACAACACGGTCGCACAGTTGGACTGTCCGGCAATCACAAGTGAGGGAGAGTTTGCCTACCAGCCCCTCGGCTGTCAGGCGATAGGCAAACCCATGGAGCACGCAAGCGTTGCAGTACAGAATCCACCCAGGCAATAGCAGGGTCGTACTGATCAAGGGGGCGTCCACTTCAAAAAAATCCACGTTTCACGAAGGAAATTCACATCCGTCAACTAATCCATCATGGTCACAGGTAATTCAGCGATGTCTATAATTTTATTTCGTTGAGAAAATGCACTCGATATGCTGTCAGTGCTCCCAGAGAGCGCTTCTCTACCGGAGCACGAAGGCCCCGCATGACAAACTACCCATTTCACAACACTCCCTGCCTGCGTCACGTCGCACCGCACCGGGTGCAAAACCGTTTCAGTAGACGCGCAACCGGCAGGCAGGCAGGCCGGGGCCGGCCGGCGAGGCGAGAGGCGAAGGCGCGTCACAGCGCGTAACCCACAGCACCGGCGTTAATTCAAACCCGCCTTCTGCCCCCCGGGGGTGGGGTGAGGTGGGGGCGGGGCGGGGAGGGCCAGGGGGGCGTCCTCACCGGCCGCTGCAGGCTCACGCGGCTCACACGCGGGGCGGGGCGGGGCGGGGCGCCTGCTGCTCCGCGACGCCACGACGTCCTTCCTTCCGAACCTCCACTCAACGCGGCGGCGGCACAGCGACTGGGCGCTCTCTAGAGTGGGGAGGGGCGGGGCGGGGCGGGGGGGGTGGGGCGGGGGTGAGGCCCCTGGCCGGGGGAGGAGAGGGAAGGCAGCGCGAGGTAGGCGGCCGGGGCGGGGCGGGGCGGCGCTGCTGCGGGGAGCAGACGAACCCAATCGATCGCTTTCGCCCGGGCCCTGCGCTCCCCCGTCCCACCCGCAGCTCTGCCCCCTGCGTCCTCGGCGGGGCGGGGCGGGGCAGGGCCGGGGCCGTACTCAGCAACAAGCCGGCGGCCCAGGCCGGGCGGGGCGGGCGGGCGGGGCCGGGTACACCAGCGCAGCGCAGCACGGCGCCGGCCGGCCTGGGCCGCCGTGGTGGTGGTGGTGGTGGTGGTGTGGTGTACCCATTCACCCTCGCGGGGCGGGGCTGGGCCAAGCTCATGCGGGGTAGGGTCGCCGTCACCGTCCAGACACCCCTACCCCGTTTAACCCCACCCGCCCCTGCGTACGGTATTTCACGAGGGGCGCGACACGGACACACTCTACCCCGCCCCGCCCTGCCCCGCCCGCGGAGCGTGGCGAGGGAGAGAGAGGAGGGGGCGGACGGGAGGGGAGGGGGGGGGGCTATTTTCAGACTATCGAGCCTCCACGCCGCTGTAAATATAACGACAGTGGCACTGGCGGGGCGGCTGGCGGCGCTGCCCGCGGGCCTGCCTGGGCGCGACGCGGTGCGGCGCTATGCAGAGACCTGGCCCCAGGCCGGCGCCGGCGAGCCTCCGGACAGTACCAGGCAGGGCCCGGCTGGTCCAGTCTCGTGGCAACACTTAGCTCACACACCGCACCTGACCTGACCTGTTCTCACGAGCACGTCAGGCCAGGCCGGCCATGGCCGCCATGGCACCGCAGCTCGCCTTCACCATGACACCAAGCGTCCTGGACTTTGACCACGGACACGCCGGGGTGGGGCGGGACCCCGTGTATCGAGCGCCCCACCCTCCGTGGGCCCAGGGCGCTGAGCGGAGTGGGGCGGGGCGGGGTTGGATGGGATGGGGTGTTCTTCGGCGGGGCGGGGTGGTGAGCGGAGAAGCGCCCTCCGTAGTACGGCGTAGGGCCACACGGGTGAAACGCGGGGTAGCGCCGGGAGCCGAGCGCACCACCACCAGCCCGCGCACCGGTGCAGGAAGTGGCGACAAATGCCAAGCGGCTGAGTCAGCGGGGCGGGGCGGGGCGGGGCGGGGCGGAGCGGGGCGAGGTGGGGTGGGGTGGGGTGTGGCGGGCCGCACTGCAGCCACTCCCCGGTGCAGTGCGCTGCGCTGCCCCCGGACACGAGCCCAGTCCCCCACGACCGGGGGTGATTCACAGCAGCGGTGCTAACCTCCGGCCCGGCCCGGGGCGAGGCAAGCAGCAGCAGCTCCCCTCCCCTCCCCTCCGCGACAAAAGCGTCATAATGAGCCCGAGATTAAGAGGCGTTGGGAGGGGGCGTGGCGGGGCGTGGCGGGGCGGGGCGAGGGAGCCCGACTTCTGGTTGGCTGGGCGCCCCCGTCGGCCCGGGGCCGGGGATCCCCGCGGGGGTTGCTGCGTGGCATGGCGTGGCGTAGCGGGGGTGGAGGGCGGTAACGCGAGGCTAGCGTGACATGGGAGGCGGGACAAACCACAGCAGCCGCCTGGACACGCTACGCGCCAATCATATGACCCACCCCGGCCCGGCCCCGGCGTCAAGCGCCGAGCGTCGCGTCGCGCCGCATCGCCACGGCCTCGGAGGACGCCCCCGTGATCCCGTGACGGGGCGGGGCTGGACAGCGGCACGGAGCGTTCCGCCCGCCTCGCTCCACCCCGCCCCGCCCCGCCCGAGGGAAAAAGTCACTTAATTAAGCCCGGTTAAGCCGCGGGCAAGCGGATTGCGCGGCGCAGCCCAGCCTCAAGGACGAGCAGGCCAGGCCAGGCCAGGCCGGGCCCAGCAGCGCCCAGAACACTCCGGGACACACTGCAGCCGCCGTCCCCTCCCCTCAGCCTCATCCTCCCCCCTCCCTCTAGCGGGGCCTAATCTTTTCCATGTTCTCCAGCCAGCGCCGCGACAGGACAGGCCACGCCCCGCCACGGTCGATAGGCGCGACATGAAGACGGGAGAAGTAAATGCCTCATCAATCATTAGAGAAGGGTTGGGTGGGGGAAGTAACAGAGGCGAGAGGCCCGCAACATTTCGCTCCCCGGGCCGGGCGCCGCGAACTGGATAAGGGGGGGGGGGGGGGGGGCGTGGCCAAGGACAGCGGCCTAGGGCGCCGCGCCACAGCGGCCCACCCCTTATCACGGCTGTCAATACCTCCGCGAGCCGAGCCGGGCCGGGCCGGGATGGCACAGCAAGCGGAGCCGAGCCGAGGCGGAGGGCGGCGCGGCGCGGCCGGGGTTCAACCCCCGCCAGGACCAGCTGACGTGAGCCGAGGACGAGAACGCGTCCACGAGTTGCACGTCGCGCTCTTCGGCGGCCAACATTCGAAGGCAGCGAAAACTGGGACCGAGTCGAACAAGTTTTCCAAGTGATCCCACCTTTGCCTTGCGCGTGACCTGGGCGTTCACGAGCAAACGGCGCCGAAAGGAAAGAAACGGGGGGGGGGGGGGGGGAGGGGGGGAAGAAACCCTTGAGCTTGCATCCCATCCCGGCCCATCCCCATCCATCCCCCGGTAGCGGAAGGAGTGGCGCCATGCAGGAGCAGGCAGGGGCGGCGGAAGCAGCGCGCCGTCAGCAGTCTTGTGCCAAGCCCCTCCGCCCCGCCCCGCCCCGCCCCGGGGGTTGGAGCGCCCCGCCCCGCCCCGCCCCGCCCACGACATCGATTAACAAAGACGCTGCGGCGCGTCGCGGCGGGGAGCGGCCCGGCCCGGCCCGGCCGTCATCAAGCCGTTATGCATTAGTGTCCATCTCGGCCCAGCTGCGGCCCTTTCACTTGAAACAATCACCCCTCCCCTCCCCCGGGAGGGAGGGAGGGAAGACACTGATTTCTTCATCGTCCAGAGGAGACACCCGCGCCGCGCCGGCCAGTATACTGTAGTACTGCCGACTGGACCGACTGATTCAGAAGATCGTGCCTCCCGTCCTTGTCGCACCTATGGCGGTGTCCTATGTCGGACATGGCAGTACCCTACGAGTGCGACAAGGACAGATGAACGAGAGCGATCTTCTGAGTCAGTCGGCTGGGGCGGGCCATCAGTAATGTCTGACCAGCACGTTGCGCCTAAACCCGATGCATAGAACTCGCCGTGCAAGGTGGTCCGGTCCGCCTGGGCTACAGGAGACTGATCGCACACCGCGTTCAGAGGACCATTTCCATTCGTACCGGGCGTTTCATAAAAGACGCAGGTGCGGGCGGGTTTGCCTACCCAAGGGGCTATGGCGCCTCACGGGGAGATCGGGTAGGCAAACCCGCCCGCACCTGCGTCTTTTATGAAACGCCCGGTGTACACTTGTCTCATCAGAGGTGGAAATGGTAACCCTGCAGGAGTGCGACATTTGTGTTTCCAGTGTAGAGAACCCCTAACGCCCTGCTGCAAGGCTCGACTTGACTCTCGCTGCGGCGCGGCGCCCCACTCGCTCAGCCAGCCCACACGGCGCAGGGCCCGCCCGCCCCGCCCCGCGCTCCTACGTGTCCTCAGCTCCACGACCCACGGCGTTCAGAAGTGTCCTCTCTCTCTCGCTCCGTGAGTGCGACAAGGACAGGGAGACGACGAAACCGCTGTGCGGAATCACCATGCTCGTCGCCGCTGAGACACGCGCCGCCACACCGCAGACCTAAATAAGTGGACGACAACGCAAAACTCGGCCGCAACACACAAACGGGCCGTGCGCGCAAGCGTTTAACAGTCGGCCCGAAAACGACACACAATCTAGAAGGGGGGGGGCGGCGCTATGCCACGCCTAGAGACCGCATCTGTCTCTCTCGCACTTGAACCCCGACACAGCAGCAGTCTCTCTCTCTCTCGGTTCGCTTCCACATTCGGGCAAGCCGCGCCTACGCACGCCAGTTTCACAACTCGCGAGCGAGTGCGTAACGTGAACGTGTGGCAGCGGGGTGGGGCTAAGGGCGGACTACACACACACACACGGCGGCAGGTAGTAAGGGTTTCAGGACGCGCCGCCTCCCCCCTTACTAGCGGGGGGTGGGGTGGGCACAAGGGGGTGCGGTGCGGACAGCCCCCGCCCCGCCCGGCCCCGCCCCGTAGACTTTATTCCCAACTCGCGGCGTGGCGGGCTGAGGCGAGATGCGCGCAAGCTCCTCCATGAGAAACGGGCCGGGCCCGAAAATAGCCGGCAGGCAGGCAGGCAGGCAGGGCGGCGCGCCGCGGGGCCATGGCCATGCCACTCGCCGCCGCGCTCCAGCCCAGGGCCCAAGTGCAGCGCCGAGCCTTATCAGAGAGATAGCCGGCCGGAGCCAGAGAGTCCTGCTCCGGCCTGCCGCGCCCCGCCCCGGGGGGCTGTCGCTAATCACCACCGAGAGTCCTCTCGGTGTTGCGACTACCGACAGAGCGTAAGCCGCTTTGCCTTTGCCCTTGGAGGGGGTTGGCCTGGAGGGAGTTGGCCGGGCGGGGCCGGGCAGGGAGGCGCTTAATGAAGGCCCCGCCGCGCCACGCCACGCCCTGCGCTGTACTGCCGCCCTTGGCACGCCCCGCCCCGCCCCGACGCTCTCCAGGGTGCTGCTGCAGCGCCTGGGTGTGGCGGGGCAGGGTGGGGCGGGGAGGCGCGGGGCGGGGCGCCGCCGACCTTGCGCCCGCCCACCCGCCCGGCGGCAGGCAGAGATGGAAATCAAACAGACACCTGCCACGGAGTTCCGCCTCCGCCGCAGCCACTTCCGCCGTCGGGGGGAAGAGAGGACGTAGGAGGGCGGCAAGGACGAGGTGGCTGGCGGTTGGGAGGGGCGGACGGGGGTGGCGGGCGCTCGCCCCACTCCCCCTTGGAGGAGGCTATGCAAATAAGCCAGATAGCAGCGCCCCTCGCTCCCCTCTGCGCCGGGATGGGACGGGCAGTGCGGTACAACTGCAGTGGCACACGCATGTGCGACATACCCCCCACCACCACCGTCTGCCCTGTCCGGCTCAGAAGGGGGGGGGGGAGGGGGAGAGGGTTAGCCTCACCAGACGAAGAGGGATGCGCGGGGGGGAGGGGAGGCTTCCTCCTCTCCTCAGCGCTGAGCCTCTGTACCGGTCGGCGGGGCCGGCCTGACCCGACCGGACCTAGCCGAGCCCACCGAACAAGAAGGCTCCCGGAATGCGGGCACGCCCCGCCACGCCACGCCCCGCCGCGAGGGGCCCACGCCATCAGACCACGTGCTCATCGTCGCTTTCCACTCCCCACGGGTCGCCGCACCGCGCCGCGCCGCCGGGAGTATCGCCGTCATCCTCTCTCCATCTCTCTCGCCCCGCCTCGCCCCGCCTCGCCCCGCCTCGCCCCGCCCCGCCCCGCCCCGCGCGTCTGTTTGATCAGGTGATGACACGCCTAAAGCGTCGCGTGCGAAAAGGGTCTTCTCGACCGACAAGGGGAAAGAGACACAGTAAAAGAAAAAAAAAATGATCACCGAAAAAACTGTTTCGGGAAAAGGTGTGCATCGTGAAACACCTGCTGAGACACGACGGCCCCGGGGCGGAAACAACAGTAACGGCGAGTATCCGCGTGACGATCAGCACGCGGACGCCCGCGGGACGGGCGGGCGGGCGTGACGTGTGCGTTACTAGCGTTACCTCATTGGACCGGCACCCCATTCAAGAGGCGCCTCGCTCCCCCCCACTCCACTGAGAGTCCCCCCCCCCCCCCCGCACCTGTCATCCCCCCAGCGCCCCTTCAGCAAATCGAGGGAAAACTACTACGCAGTACTCCGGGTCGTCTAGATTCATCAAATTCAACGAGATCCCTCGCCGCAGGCCGGGAGGGGAAGAGGGAGGGAGAGGGGGAGGGGGAGTGTGGGGGTGGGGAGCAGTGCCGAGAATTCACAAGCAGGCGCCGTGCTGGGCCTGTGCCGACACCCCCGCGGGAGGGTTGGGGCTGCGCTAGAAAACGACTTCTTGTGCTTGTCTAGTCACTTTCGGCCGCAGCCCCTAGCGGGGAGGGCAGCCCAACCTCAGCCCCTCGGCTGCCAGCTTCATCAAATTTGTACCACACAAATACACATGGGAGAAAATTTAGCGGTTCTCCCAGGAAAAGTTTGTGGGCCAAACGAAAATAGACCAATATCTTATGGCAACTATAGGAAAAATATTAAGTGACTCTGTGGCATAAAAGTAGAATTTGTCATTAATGGTGGCATATGCCATGCAAATAAATACCCCTTTGGCATTAATGTTTCCTTTCCAGGGAAGTTTATAACCTACTGACAGTTGTGGTGCAGTGTCATTTAAATTTAAGAAAAACATTGCGACCAGGATCAAACATTTAGTAAGTGGAATAAAAATACTTCAGGCTAAACAGCACAGAACACTTGAATTATACAGAACGCTTGGGTTGAATATTATGAAAGGTGTACCACAAATACAGCCTTTCAATCACAACAATTTAACACTAACCATTCGGCATAGTTATATGATTTACAATCAATAACGGGGAAAATAATGAATCTCACTAAATTGCTACTGATACGAGGTCATCAATATTAATACTTGCAGTGCTTTACAATACTGTAACTGGGCAGCAATTACAAAACTGTGCTATTTTCACAGTGGAAATTTCAACCTGTCATTGGGAGACAGGTGGCACCAAAACACTTGTCAACAACGGACGTCAGACTGCGTCACGGACCGCACCGACCCCACGACAAATAATTTCCGTCTGCTTCGAGTGACTGCTGTACAGAGACATCGCCCAGGCGAGCCTGTGCCAACCGACATGAAAAGTTAGGTTAGGAGGCTCCCACCGCGGGGCTCGGTCGGGGCGGAGCGGAGCGGTCAGGCCCTGCAGCCACGGCACACGCCCATGAACCACCTCGACCGCGGGCGCAAGCCCAGGTGCGGGCCGCGGGCCGGGCCGGTGAGCGCCGCCAGCGGCCGCCCCCCGCGCCCCGGCCGCGCCAGGCCCTGCCTGCACGTCCCCGACGACGCCCCTGGGACATTGATCGCCTCGCCTGGCCCGGCCCGGCGCGGCGCGGCTCAGCGATGTCGGCCCCGAGCCGGGCCTGCACGGCGCGGCGCGGCCCTGCCCCGCATGTACCCGCCCGACACCCCCGCGGAACACCGACATGATCGAGTTCCTGCAGCCCAGCCCTGGCGCCGGGGCGGCCTGCGACAGGGCCCCGGGTTAGCCGATAAGGACACTCCTACGAGCAGTGCGTCATCGTCCCTCGCTCTGCCCTGCCCTGCCCCTCCTGCCCGCGGCGGGGCGCTCCGCCTTTGCGGCTGCTGCCCGCGGCCACACCGCTCGCAACACCCAAAGTTTACCGCAAAACACGGACACTTGCGTGCATTCGCACACCGGGTACTCACTCTATTCAAGTTTATCCGTTCTGGGACAGTTCCTAGGGCACTTGCACACCGGACTGGACACACAATTACACTTTTTTACAGGCCACCAGTCAGAGATCCCTCGGCTCGGCTCGGAAGAGGGGCTCTAATGGCGGATGCCAGAAGACTCCGGAGTCAAAGTCGAAGCGTGTCCAACAGACCTCGGTCGTCGTTTCCGAGATGGATATCTTACAACAAGAAACAAAATAAAATATTAAAATAAAATTTTTGAAACTATTGTTTCGGATTTTAACTATTGTTAAAGTACATATAAAAAAATATTCAGACGCTTGTCTGACGGACACACAAGGGTTTCCGAAAAAACATAACACGACTCAGAGGCAAATAAAAATTCCACTTTTTACATTATTTTCGACTGAAAATCGTGACTCGATTGGTGGAAATTAAATTGATTCATACCTCATACTAATTGAAAACCTGTAAGTCGTTTTATTCTGCAGTATTCTTAAAATTAATAGTTAGAATTATGGCAACAAGATTCGGACTGGCCACCACTTGAGCTGCACATTTAACTATCGATTCCACCGCTAGTTATTTAAGCCACTTAAACAGACGTATATGATGGCATTCTTTTCAGTTTATTCTGACAGTTATTTATTCTGACGTGACATTGTCCCGTAAATATTTAGCAAATTTGATGACTGTTTCCAACTGTGTTGGTATTTCAGATCTTCGTTCAAGTAGCAGACGACGCTTGAACTGATGCAGACAACGTGAAACCAAAATAAGAACTTATTCTGTTGATTTTGTGTGAAACTTACGATGTCCGTTCCTCAAACTTTTAGAACCTCATTCCATAATAAATTTGCAAGTAATATATTACAATGGTTCCCTGGACACATGGGCAAAGGTATTATATTTGTTTCCGTTACATAAAACTATCAAAGGTTATAGATACTTTTTAAGTTTCTAATATGAACCCTCCCTTGTTTTGTCACAGGGATGAAGCAAATGCAACAGCAACTCAAGAATGTTGATTGTATTGTCGAAGTTCATGACGCTCGCGTATCCTCTCAGCAAATATAAAAACACTGTGTATACTTTGTTCAACTATTTCCTTACATTTCAAGCGCTTTTCCTTAATATTTCTGCAGATACCCATATCTGGAAGAAATGAGCTCTTTAGGAGTACTTTATTAGGAGTACGTCCCCACCTTCTAGTACTAAATAAATGTGACTTAATCGAAAAGGAAATGCAGCCTGTGATTTTAAAGGCTTTGAGGGAGAACAGCGTGGCCACAGATGTATTGTTTACCGACTGTCGGACGGCACAAGGGCATGGTGTTATGGATGTTGGTATTTTACACAATAGCAACATGAAAGATATTTTATTCTAAGTCACCTAGTACTCTAATCTATCAAAGCCAGCAACAAATTCTATGAAACGTAAAATGGAACCCTGACACAGCGCATGTCAACATTTTGTTTTCCTCTCTCTCCTTAGATTGTTCCAACTATTATAAACAAAGTGCAAGATGTTTACCGGTACAACAGAGAAAATGAGAAATCTTACAATTTTCTTGTAATTGGAGTACCAAATGTGGGCAAATCTTCTTTAATTAATGTACTCAGAAACCATCACACAAAGAGGAGTAAGTTCAAGATTTGAAGAACATTTACAGTTAGGAATTTCACTTTGTTACGTCATACTCTTTACAGGAAAAGCAACTCGAGTTGGAGCTGTAGCTGGCATTACAAGGTCGGTTTTAACTAAAATTCAGGTCTGCTATAATCCACCCATGTACCTCCTAGACACTCCAGGAATTTTAGAGCCTCAAGTTAAAAACATTGAATCAGGTTTCCGTCTTGCCTTATGTGGTGAGTAATTTTAATTTCGTCATTAACTTTTAATTTATTTTAAAATATTTTTGATGTTATTCTTAATTTTAGCAAGTATGCAGGACCATCTAGTGGGTTTCATAAATATAGCAGACTACCTTCTGTACTGGCTTAATAAAAATGGCCATTTTAGGTAAATAATTTGTGCCCTTGTTATGTATTTACTGTCACAGACACATTGTCACTTTTCTCAACTTTTCAGCTATGTTGAACAACTTGGCCTTCCAGGACCTTTTGATGAGATTGTAGAGTTGTTAACCGTATACGCCCTTAAACAGAATTTATTTATTAAGTACAAGGATCTTGACAAAGGTAAATTTAGATTGAAATATTTTATATTTGCTACAATATCATTTCATTCATATTTACTTACTGTTTTATTTATCAAGGAGGTAAAATCACTGAAAGACCAAATATTGAAGCTGCTGCACACAATATGATAAAGATGTTTCGTCGTGGACAGCTGGGCCGTTTTATACTAGACTCAGACATTCTCTTGTCCTCTCAAAAATGTGTGCTGTGATTATATTGTATTTGTAATAGTTCCTTATGATGAATGAAATTTATTACTGTGCCATTAAAAATTATTTTGAGCACAGTTTTGTTCCTGTTACCCAACTACAGTGGACAGCATTAGTTACATCTGGAAGGAGGGTAAAAGATGTCTGAAAAATCAGTGGTCTGTTCTATCCGGTTAACAGTCAGACATAAAAATAAAATGTGACAAAAATTGTATTTCATTTTTTTTTTTTCCCAGAAAAAAATATTGGTCCATATATTTAAAATTACATCCCAAACAGGAAAGAGATTATGATGCAAACCTCCCCAATACCAAAGATTATCACAGTACTTGACTACTTCTCATTCACCTCTTAAAATTACTTTGGCTTTGTGTAGTTAATATTCTTTTGTCAAACTCATGAAAACGTCCAATAAAATAAAACCTTGGTGGGGCATCAACCAAGCGGTTGAGGCTGGACCCGCGGCCCACCACCACGGTCATGGGCTCGAGCCAGTCCTCAACATCCTCCTTGCACAGCGGGTTCGACGAGTCGTCGGTGATTTCCAGCGCGTCCATCGCTTCCAGGGCCAGCTCCACTGAGCACGGCCGGCTTGGCGGCGAGCAGTTCAGACACATGCACGCAGCCCGGGCCTTTTCAAACTGAGGCCTGTTCTTCCTGGGGAAGGTGGAGAGGGAGACCGGCGAGGGGTCCTTGGCCGACACCTTGTTTGAGGCCTTGGCCGGGGTGGTGGTGGTGGTGGTGGTGTTACCAGTGCCAGCTGCACCTGGGTCCTTGGCCTGTGCAGCAGTTCTGGCAGCAGCTAGAGCTGGCTTCTTGGATGTGCCCCTGGCTGTACTTTCGGCTGGGGCTGCTGAAGCAGCCTTGTCCCTGGTAATAGCCTAAATTAAGAAAACCATTAGTTTGTGATGGCTTCCAAAGCAATATGGATAGATAGTACATAGCAGGCAGCAGAAGGAAAGATTGTAGAGAATAGCAGCAGAAAAGTGCAGATGCTTAGGCTTGCTTTCAGAGGCCTGTTTCAAAGAATACTTACTACTCCACAGATATCTGGTATTTTCTTTACTGCTGTGGTAGGAACAGCATTGTCTTCTTCGCTCCAATCTCTAAATTTTGCAAATTGAGGTTTTCCAATCCGTCTTCCTAGTGCACTTCCCGGTACTAAAATTGCTATCTCAGTTATGACCAGAAGTTTACTGAAAGAAATGCATCGAGTCCATATATTGTATCAAATGAACGTATTTGAAAAGAATCACATTTGTAAAGGTATAAGAACTTACTAATTCCGTTCAAATGGTGCGCAAAACTTGGTTACGATATAGTCCTTGATACGAACCACAGTGTTCTCAGTTAGTTTTCCTTCACTAACCATGCGACTTAAACGTAATGAGAGATAACAGAACATATCAGAATCTATACCATCAGACAGTATTAGAAAGTACTGTTCAACCGCACATATTTTAAATGGCTTGGTGCCCTGAAAATATCACAAGACATACAGTATGTGAAAGCAAAAAATTCACACCAAAGAAATACCTTCAGTCCTAAAATAAGTTTACCAAAATTTGTAGGACGAATGGAGTTTTGGGAAGCCCTCCATTAACTATAGTCTAAATTCATAAAAAGACAATAACAGAAATATTACCATAAAAAATGCAAACAAATATAAAATAAATATAGTAACCTGATGTTTGAGAAAACCTCAAATATGCTTGATGCTGTTATCTACCTCTACTATCCCTTCAGAGAGTTGCATCATGGTATCTGTGGGAAAACTTCACCAAGCGAAAAAGTGGCCGGTGGCACGCGAGACGACGTGCTGATTCCTCTGATGCTGGACACTGGGCACGGTGGTGGCCGCCAGCTGCAGTGAGCACTTCTGACTGAGCCCTACCGGGTGGGTTGGGGCTGGCGTGGCGATTGGTGACCTTCAGAGGAAAGGCCTCCCCACCGCAGCCGCAGGGTTGCCAGACTCCCAGTCGAACCCTTAATCCGAGGAGCTACCCAGGGCGTGGCCAGGTCAGGTAGCTCGAGTGCATCTCCTCGCTTTCCCCTTCCACGGTCCACGATCCTCGCCCTCGCCTCCACCATCTAGACCTCATGGCGACCTACTTGGCCACAAACACCACCACCACCACCAGGAGGGTCAGTAGGGTGGAAGCGATGGTGGCTGACAGTCAAGCCGGTTCGGCCCTTCCCCGCGGCCCCGCAGGACACTCATGGGCGCGACCCAGTCCTGGACGGGTAGTGAGAGCACCAGGCCGCCGCGCAGCAGCTGGTCGAACGCCCGCGCCGCCTCCGCGACGTAGGGCTGGAAGAACTCCGTGCAGCCCTGGCACTGGCACCTGCATAATTTTTTGTTCCTGCTACACTCGGATTCCTTGGAAAATGGGATGCTCTGAGGGGAAAAAAAACAAAAAACAGGCAAGGTTCAAGGTTGTAGTTAGAGGCATCTCTGTCACCACTCTATGGGTCTGTAATAACATTTGTGTACCACTCAGATGCCTCATTGGCCTTTACACAATTGTCGTTGGCCCATAAACTACACATAATTGACAGTTAGCCACTCACCGCATCCTCCGCAGAGACAGTGTCTGGCAATGCCTCAGGTGCCAAAGGTTCAGGCATTCCAATTACTTTTCCAACATTACTTCCTGGTACCAAAACTTTAATATCCAATATGAATAGAACAACTCTGAAAATTTTACAGAACATTTAACTCTACCCTATCTTACATGTAGAAGAAAAGTTTTTAAATGAACATCAAGAAATTTGTGTAATAGCTTTTCTGTTACCTGGTTACACCAACTGCATCTTTCACTGGCCTGTTGATATAGTCCTTGATGCAGATGACAGAGAACAGATTAAACTGTCCATCAGGGAGCATCAGCATTGGAAGCAAATTACCAGCAAGAATAACATAGCAGGCGTAGATATTACGACTGTCGGATAGAGTGATACCATGATTTTGGTCTCGCTCGAAGTACTTATAATCCTTGGAATTAGAATGTTCAATTTACATTCAGGAATACGATAAATAACAGAAATGAATTTACCAATAAAAAAGACTTACGCAAACCTGCATAATTGGGGAATCCACTCTGTTGCCCTTCATCATAGCCTAGCATATGTATAACACAAAAAAAAAAGTAATACAGTAGTAATAATAATAAAATGGCAGAAAGCACCAGATTGGCCATACTATGAGAGGAATGAGAGTGAAGACTTAGCAACATGCACATCCCTCTTTTCCAGAGGTAAGGCGTTAAAGAAAAGTAGTAAGTACTCACACTCAACGATCCTTTAGACAGCTGTGGTAAATTGGTTTTGGGGGCTTCTTCACTCTTTGTTATAAGCTGGGGCTCTCCAATACGTTTATCTTCAGGAAAACCACGTGCCAAAATTTCAATATCAGTGATGACAAACATCTTACTGCAAGAAGTAAATGCTTGCAATTAGTTAACAATGCAACAGTGCAGTGTATGCAAATAAGAAAAGAGAGGCACTAACAACGTTCCAGGACGCCCAGGAAAATTGGTTGGAGAGTAGTCCCTGATACATATAACAGTGTTGAATGTCAAATCTCCTTTACGCATCAGGAGACTCAATTCTGGTGAGAGGAGACACAAAGTTCCACAGTGTACTCCATCGGAAAGAGTGAGAGTGTATACCAGACCGACAGCTCGGTAGCGCTAAAAAGATAACAGTATGTATGACACATAACTGCAAAAAATATAATAGCTAGAGAAACACAAAGAATTACAACAAAAGCTTACCACAATTTGTAAAACGAAAGGAGGTACAACGTGGCCTCCATTGACAATTGTCTAGAAATAAAAGAATCATTGAAAACCAGAACATATTTAATCAATGAGGATGAGACCAAACAAAAGTATGAACTAATTAATGCAGATATTAACCTTCACCACTCCCTCTGACAGTTTCATGACGGTCGTAGATAGGATCGTAGAAGTCAATGATACAATATTCGAGCACCGGCTCTTTGACAGTCTAGACGTCCTCACTTTTTTTTCCAGTTCAAATCTTATCAAACGTGGCGTGTAAACTTGGGCAATTCTCTTGCTGAAAGGGTAGACTGTGAGCAGATATGACACTGACACTTGCTGCTGACACTGACACTTTCAAATGTACCTGCTGACGACTAGAGAATGGTAGCACGACTGTACATACGTGAGATGAAAAATTGCGTTCGAGTACGCAATGAGCGAAGCGCGATAGTTCAAACCACAAAAGTGCGCGGGAAATACTGAGATGGCAAAATATTCTTCGAAGGGAAGAATTGTAACTAAGAGGGAACGTTCACTGAACCTACATAATTATTATTACAATCCTTCCCTTAAAGGCACATTTGGCCATCTCGGTAATTTCTCCCGCGCATAATGACTACCTTCGCTCATTGCGCACTCAGATTGTTTGGTGCTAAAGAGAAGACAATCCCTGTTATTTAAGGTTGGTGGACTGGTCACTTTGAAATTATATCACTGTTGTTGTATTAAATGGTTGTAGAATGAACAAGAAACGTATGTATGGAGTATTTTATTTACAAGTCAATTTACAAAGGATTACATTTCTTCAAGATTTTTGTCATCTACAGTACTAAATACAAGCACAACATTCATTCAAATACCAGTTCACACTTTCACATGATGAATCATCTTTTCAGAACTCTGTTTATAAAAAAATTAAAAAGTTGTTGTAGCACAACATGCCTAGTGTCAAAACATGACTGTCTAAAAGAAAAAAAGCACAGTTTTTTTTTAGAATATACAATACTGATTGTATTTTTTGTGACATTTAATTTATATAAGTCATCAATTTCTGTCATACAGTATGGCATGGGTCAGAGCTCTTAAGAATGAAGAGAAAGGTTGAGCTATAACCATTTTGAAACAGAGATCTACATAAACATCAATTCAAAGAAAAATCCACAGACCTCTGAAATATATTTAAACTTAAAATAAAATTAATTCATTCTGAGAGGTATTGTCTTGTCTCCACAGATCTAGTATGGCTGAATAAATAACAATGATGGCCTCTTCCTTTTTATGTTTGCTCAGAGGGTGACTTTAAGCCTCTGAACGTTTCTTTATTTTTATTATTTACATGTCACACAATTCTGAAATTATGTGTTAATGCTGCTGAGCATCTTTCAATATTGCCTCCATCATTGGCTCCAGCATATGCTGACTCAGCTACTCTACCCTCCCCAAAAATAATATACATATCGCTTCATTAATGAGACACAGTCCCAGGTAACAAATCACTGCATAAATAGGATTTATTAATTAGTCTTAAACTCGTCATAAACTTAAGCAGCAACAGCAACACAAAGTTGTTCAAGCTATACATAACAAATCAGGGTAACTCTCAGTACAAGGCCCCACCCCACCCCTCCTCCCCATAGACAAAGAGAGAATAAAAGGAAAGTAGACTTGCACTCTTCATTGTGCAAAGCTTCCATAAATGTTTTCACTGAATGGTAACTTCAATGCATTTGTCTTGGCATTTACTTGTGCTTAGAGCCTCAAATTGTTGAGAAATTCAATTAGAAAATGGCAGTCTTGAGTCTTGTTCCTCTGAATGATTTTTTTTCTCAACCATTTCAGTTTTCTTTAAAAAGTCTGACATTTCTTTCTAGATTTGAATGTTTCAAAAGAGAAAATAAAACATAAATAAATAAGGATTATCTATAAAACACTATCGCCAATGAGATTTGCCATTAACATTTAAAAAAAAAAAAAGACATCCATCGATTTCTTAAGTGCACAGAAAGGTCAAAGAGTTGCATCCTGGAAACCTTTCTATTCCTCTTACTTTTGGCATCTTAGAAGTTTTGTGTGAGCAGCCCAGCCCCGCCCAGCTCAGCCCAGCCCTAGCCCCACTGCGCCGCCAGCGAGTACAGCGACCGGAGCAGCTCGACGGCGCGGCTGTCGGACGAGGCGAGCGCCAGCTCCTCGGAGCTCGACTGCTTCCGGCCGCTGTACTGCGGGAGCACCGTGGAGAACACGGGGTCCGTGATGAAGGCCTCGTAGGTGGTGGCCGCCGTGCTCAACGTGGTGGCCGGCCTCCTCGTCGTGCTGGTGGTGGTGGTTGTGGTTGTGGTGGTGGTGGTAGAGCTAGCGACCGCAGGCCTGTCCCGCGGCCGGGAGGGTGCGGGCTGCTCGCCCTGACTGCTGCTGCTGCTGCTACTGCTACTGCTGCTGCTCAACTTGACCGCCTTGGACCTGCTTGATGCCGTCCTCCCCACGAGTCTCGAGTGCTTCCTCTTGGTGGACGCGAGGGTGGACGAACTGGTGGCCTCTGGAATGCTGGCGGCGGTGCTGGCCGCGGGGGAGGCCGCGGGGGTGGCCGCGGGGGTGGGGCTCGCCGGGGAGCGCGCCTGGCTCGTGTTGAGCAGCGCCTCGAGCAGCTGGTCCCGCACCTCCTGGGCGCTGCCGCCCGCCTGCTCGTTGATGTTATTGTTGACGAGCAGCAGGACGAGCCGCCGTATTGTCATGTTGGTCTCGGCCTCCTTGAGCATGCTCATGAACATATCGGCCATGCTGGCGTTGAGGTGGCCGAACATGGCCTCGGCCGCCTGCACCATGGTCGTGTTCATGGGCATGCCCTCGAGCTTGCTCCTGCCGCTGCTGGCGGTGGACGTGCTCACGCTGGACGTGACGGACATGGTGACGGAGCCGGGCCTGGCTGCGCTGCTGTTGCTGGCTGCTGCTGCTGCCGGCGCGGGCACGGCGGTGGGGTCGGCGGGGAGCACCCACGTGCTGCTCTGAGCGTCCTCCGGGGGCGCCGTGGGCGGCAGGATGCTGCTGCTGGGCGGGGTGTGCTGCCGCGGGTGGTACGTGGTGATGGTGGACGGCGTCGTGGACGTCGTGGTGGTCGTGGTGGTCGTGGTCGTGGAGGAGGCCTGCGCGGGGGTGGAGCGCACCGCGTGCACCGTCGACGCTGACGTGGTCAGCTCATAGTTGATGGACAAGGGGTTGAGCGGCTTGTGGGCGTTGAGCGTGTCCTCCGAGGGCAGCCGCTTGGGCAGCTGGAGCTGCTGCTGCTGCTGCTGCGGCTTGCTCAGGTCGAAGGCGGTGGCCTTGCCGGAGCGCAGGTTGACGCGGTAGCGCGTGCGGGACGTGTCCAGGGAGTGCTCCAGCAGGCGAGCAGGCGAGGCGGACGTGGGCTTGGCCAGCAGCTTGGACTGCGCCACCGTGACGGGCACGGTGGACCCCGTGGGCGCTTTGGTGGACAGCGCTTTGGGCGTCAGCGTCTCGGGCGTCGTCAGATACTTGGCGCCGCGGAAGCGCACCTCTTGCGTCGTTGGCACGGGCGTCGTGGTCGGCCTCGGCGTGGTTGTGGTTGGGGGCGGCGTGGTTGTGGTTGGAGGGGGCGTGGGCCTCGGCGTGGTCGTGGTGGACGGCGGCACGGTGGGGGGAAGGCTGGCCCTGACGGGCACGGTGGAGGACGCGGCGGGCGTGTGGGTGGGCGTCACGAATATGGGACCGGTGTACTTGGGCTTCTTGGTCGAGCCGGCGCTCGCTGCGCCCGTGGGCTGCTGCGTCGCCCTGGCCGCTGGCACCGTCGCCTTGGAGGCGGCTGGCACCGGGGTCGTGGTCGGGCGGGCGGAGCTCTGCTTGGGCAGCGACTTGGACACGGGTTTGGGCGTGGCCTTGTGGGTTGTCTTGGTGGTGCTCGGCGTGGTGGTCCGGGCCGAGCCCGCAGGCTTGGGGCTGGCCTTAGGGGCGCTCTTGGCCGCGGGTTTGGGGCTGGGCTTGGCTGCGGGCTTGGCGGCGGGCTTGGGTGTGGTCTTGGGCACGGCCGGGACGGGGGCGGGAGCGGGCTTGGCGGTGGACGGCGCGTAGGAGTTGTCCCTCGCCACATAGGCCTGGCTTCCGGCCGCCACGAGCACGGGGTCCACGGCGTCCACGGCGTTGTTGCCGGCGGCCGAGGGTGCTGATGGCGCGGAGGGCGCCGTGAGGGACGCGGACCGCAGGGTGTTGTTGTACTCGGAGTGCAGCAGGACGGCGAGCTGGTTCAGGTCCTCCGGCACGAACGACCCGAGCGCGTTGTCGATCTTCTCCAGGTTCTCCTTGGCTATCTCGGGCTGCTTTCCCGTCAACGGCCCGGTTGGGCCAGCGGTCGTCGCCTCCGTCAGGGGCGCCGTCGTCGTCACGTCGGCCAGCGTCGTGGCGGGCGTCGTGATGCTGGCCGTGGTGACGTCCGCGCCGTACGGGCTGTAGCGCGAGTTGTTCTGGAAGCCGCCGTACCTGGGCAGGCCGCCGTCCTGCACGCCGCCCGCCGTGGGGAAGTAGTCGTCCCCGGCCAGCGCTGACGGCCCGGGCCCGGACGGTCCGGAGGGCGGCCCGGTCCAGCTCTCGTTGAGCGCGCTCAGGATGGCGATGAGGCTGTTGACGTCGGCCGCTATGGAAGTGTAGTTGGACGAATCGGGCGGCACGGTGGGCGGCGCCGCCTTGAGCGTCGAGTAGTAGCGGCTCTGCGAGTCCAGCAGCGACTCGAGGCGCTGCAGCGGCGCCTCCAGGTCGATGGCGGGGAAGTCCGCCGCCAGGGGCTGCGCCGGCGCGGGCGCGGCCGTGGTGCTGGGCGCGAGCGTAGTGGGCGGCGCCTCGTTGGCGGTGGTCGTGGCGAAGATGATGGGCAGGTAGGGCGCCGGGCCGGCGGGCGTGGCGCCGCCCTTGTTCACGTCAGAGTACTCGAGCACCTCGTCGCTCTCCTTGGTCACGGACGACTCCTCCGCCAGCGTCGTGGCGCTCGCGCCCGTCGCGCTCGCCGGCGAGGGCGAGGAGGCGGCGCCGGCGGTGGCGGTGGCGGTGGCCGAGGACGTGGAGGCCTCCGTCGTCACCGTCGTCGTGTCTGCGTCGTCGGGGCTGACCGTCGTGGACGAGGGCGGCGGCTCAGTGGGCCGCACCTCAGCGAGCACCTTGCGGAAGGTCTCCGGGTCCTCGAGGTAGGCGGAGAGCGCGCGGGTGAACACCTGCGCCAGCTCGCGCAGGTCCGCGTTGTCCGCGATGCTGGGCAGCCCCTTCTCGCGCGCCGCCTGGATGCTGTTGGACAGCTCGGCGGCGTGCAGCTCCAGAGGCGGCTGCTCGGCGCGCTCGGGCTCGACGATGCCACGGCTCTGCTCGCCGCGTAGGTCGTTGCTGGGGTTGAGATTGACGGCGGCCTTGGTGTCGAGCAGCAGGTCGTAGGGAGTAGTGGGCGGCTCGTAGGCGGCCGTCGTCGTCGTCGTGGGCGCCTCCGTCTCGAACAGCGACGAGTACGAGTCCTTGGTGAGCTGCGTGAGCGAGGCGGGCAGCTGGTCGCCGTCCTGGCCGGTGGCCGTGAAGTCCGTGAAGTTGGCGCCGCTGGCGTGAGGCAGGAGGAGAACGTCCGAGATGGAGATGGACTCCTTAAGCGGCGCCTCCTCAGCTGTGAGGGTGGCCGTCGGCGCGGTGGTGGGCGGCTCCGTCGCCACCGTCGTCTCGACCTCGTCGTCGGGCGCGGCGAAGTAAAGCGCGAGCGACTGGAGCGCCCCTGGGCCGGAGGCCACAGACGTGGCGTTCCTGGCCGCGGCGGCCGCCGGGTCGTCGCTCTCGGGCAGCGGCGCGGACAGCTCCAGCGTGCGGAGCGACGCGTGCTGCAGGGTGACGCCGGGCGCGCTGGTCGTGCCGGCCTCCTCGGTGACGGCCGTGGCCGTGGTGGCCGCGACGGCCTCCGTGGTGGCCGGCTCGGGGGAGGCCTGTGCCGTGGTGCTGGACGCGGGGGCGGGCCGCACGCCCGGCTTGGGGATGATCCTGGCCAGGGTGATGTACCGCGTGGTGGGCGGCTCGCGGGGCGTCTCCCTGGTAGGCTGCTGCTGCTGCAGGGGCGTCGACGGCGCGGCGGGCGTCGTGCCGGATACGGAGCGCGTCCGCTGCAGCTCCACGTACTTGGTGGAGTAGGTGGGCGTGGGCGAGGCCGCATCCCCCGGGGTGGCCGTTCTGGACCGCAGAGAGTTCTGGTATTTACGGTAGAAGGGAGTGGGCTCGGTGGCGCCGGGTGCGGTCGTGGTGGACGCCCCCGCCCCCGCCGCGTCCGAGCGCTGCCGCTTGATCTCGGCGTACGTCTTGCTGTTGGCCTGCAGGCGGTAGATGTTGGCCGGGGTGGTGCTGGCGTGGAAGTGGCTGGGTGCCTCCGACACGACGCGCGACTCGAAGCTCGGCGACTCGACGTACTGCGTATGCGTCTCCAGGGGCCGGTTGAGGCCGAAGCTGAAGCGACTGGAGCCGCGGCCGGGGCCGGTCGCGAAGGACGCCGTCTCGGCCGGCTGCTGGCGCTCCAGCGGCTCCTGCGGGGACTCGTCCTGCGGCCGGCGCTGCTGGGGCTGCTGCTGGTGGTTATGCTGGGGCTGCTGGTGGTTATGCTGGGGCTGCTGGTGGTTATGCTGGGGCTGCTGGTGGTTATGCTGGGGCTGCTGGTGGTTATGCTGGGGCTGCTGATAGTTGTGCTGGGGCTGCTGGTGCTTCTTGAGCGGCTGCAGCTGCGGCGTGGACGTCACCTTGAGGTAAGGGTTGACGCCGGGCGGGTAGTTGAGCTCCTCCTCCTTGTTCCTGTACGTGGTCCTCGGCCCGTTGGACTCGGCCGTGGCGAACGTCTCCCTCGCGTGCGCGCCGCCGCCACCAAGCTCGTCCTGCTCCTGCTGCTGGTTCTTGTTGAAGCGGAACTGGCCCTGCACGCCGCGGCCGCGAGGCACGGGCGACGACGCGTAGGCCGGGCTGCTGGTGGACACGGTGGACGAGAAGCTCCCCGGGCCCGGCGTGCTGGCCGCACGGTTCCGGCTCCCAAAGTCAGACCCGGGCGCCGTGGCCCGCCCCGGCCCGGTCACGAACGACTGCACGTTGCTTCCGTACCGGTTTTGCTGCTGTTGCTGCTGCTGCTGCTGTTGCTTTTGCAGGAAGTTGCGGTTGCCGTTGAACGTGAAGCCGTCGCCTCCCGGCGCCGTCTGGCCGTGGAAGGTGCGGGAGCTGCGCTCGTCGCCCGGGGACGCCGACGTCGCCGTTGAGTGGACTTTGTTGCCGCTGCCGTTGTTCCCGTTGAACGAGTCGTAGAAGCTGCCGCTGGCGCTGGTGGAGAGGAAGCCCCCGCTCCCGCTGCCGCCCCCGCTGCCGCCCCCGCTGCCGCCCCCGCTGCCACCCCCGCTGCCGCCCCCGCCGGACGGCGGCGGCCTGGAGCTGAAGCTGGTGGCCTGCGTGGGCGGCGCGCGCCGCTCCGTGCTGCCGATCACCCTGGTGTAGGCCGAGTCCGTCCGCGGCGTGGACGGCGCCAGGCTGGCGGCGCGCTGGCGCACGGCCTCCTGGTCCGAGGCCAGCTGCTCGGCGCTCGACTCGTACAGGCCCTCCGACTCGGCGCAGTCCACCTTGAACCACCAGTCGCAGATGAGGTGCGACTGGCGGAAGACGGTGCCGTTGGGGCACAGGAACGAGATCTTGCGGCCGCCGTCGCAGATGTGGAACACCTGGGGAACAGACGAGACGGGCGGTTAGAGCGGCACGGCACACCGGCCGCGCCGCCGGGCACGTAGGCAACCCAGCCGGCGGGAGAGGCTGTTGGGCAGCGGGGCTCCCGGGAGCCGGACGGGAAGGAAGAGGAAAGGGAGGGAAAGAGAAAGAGAGGCGCCGAGCGGAAGCAGAGGGAGGCGAAAAAGGTGAGGGAAACGTGTCATCGGCGGGGCGGGCCCGCCAGCGCGGCCGCTCCCTGGCCGCCGGCTCTGTCCGCGGAAGTCACGTGGTCCACCCCGCCGAGGGGCCCGGCCCGGCCCGGCCCGGCTGCCCCGCGAGGTCCCACCGCGCCGCGGCGGCAGCTCGGTCACGACGGCCTGTATCGCACATCTCCTGCTTCCTCTCACTTTAGATATTTGGCCAATAATATGATAATTCACGAGGGGAGCTCGGCCCGGCTGCGTGACGTCACGGCGCGGCCGTCGTGTCAGCCCCCCGCCCCGGGGCGGGAGGGACAGGGGTCGTGAGAAGCGATGAGCTACTCGAGGCGGGACGGGGCGGGGCGGGGCGGGGCGGGGCGGGGCAGCGCAGCGGCCAGGCTCTGTCATCGTAAGGCGGGAACAAGCCGGATGTGCACGTGCGCAGGACGCCGCCCGCGACACTGTGTGTGTGTGTGTGTGTATTCATTCGCTCGGGGGAAGGGAAGCCATCGGCGACTTGTAATCAGCTAAAGGGTTACATACGCCAGCGGCGGGCTGGCGGGAGTGATGCAATACTATATATTATTCACGTTACAGACCCCCCTCCCCCTCCCCTAATCCCACGGTCATTTTCTTGTACTTTGTGGGTGCGCTAATGTCACGGGATGTCTCTCCGCGAGGAAACCCTGGACAAAAAAAAAAGACATACTCGGGCCAACTCATCGCACGTTGCATTTTGAACAGTCTAAGGCCGCCGGCTCCGCCGCGACGCGACGCGACGCTTGCCATTCATAGCTGTTCGCGGCAAATCGGTTCCCGAAACGGTCTCCTCCGAGCGGCGCGGGGCGGGGTGGGGCGGGGCGGGGCGGGGCGGGGCGGGGCGGGGCGGGGCGGGGCGGCTCGGCAGGTCCAACCAGGGACTTCCCTCTCTCGCTCCCCGGCCCGGCCCGGCCCGGCCCGTGCGGCTCCCGCTGCTTCATCACTTTCATCAGATGCCCTTTTATTCCGTTCGTTTCCCTTTTTCTGGTCAGAAGCAGTGCGCCGCGGTGCGCGGTGCGGCCCGGCCCGGCCCGTGCTGCTGTCCTGGCACCGGGGGCCGCGCGGGCCGGCGCGGGCCGACAGCGTAAGGGGAATCTACGTCAATTGGGATCGAGTCTCGTCATTTCCATCTTTTCTCTCACATCGGCTCCGCCCAATAACCGCACTTTGCGCTAGCAGTACGAGTTCCACCACGTTGCGGTCGTATCGCTGCTGTGCCATAACGGTAGACGGGAGGACGGAAGGAGAGAGAGAGAGAGAGAGAGAGAGAGAGAGAGAGAGAGAGAGAGAGAGAGAGAGAGAGAGAGAGAGACGGGGATGTTGGGGTTCTCTGACGCGGGGGACAGCGGGGCGGAGCGGGGCGGGGCGGGGCGGTATTTGTAACACACGGGTCTCCGAGTCACGACCGTCGCAGCGGCGGGAAACAAATAAGGATCTCCCATGTTGCTGCGGGACGATAAGATGTATGGCTACGTCCTCCGCGGCGGGCCGGGGCGGGGCGCTTCTCTTTCTCCGCCATTTCTCCTGCATTATTCACGAGTCCAAACCGCCGGGCTGGCGTGGCGTCTGCCGCCGTCCTGCTGCACACCGCGCGGGGGGGGGGGGGGGGGGAGCCGGGCCGGCCAGCAGCCCGCGGCAAGGGGGAGTTTGTTGGCCAATTTCCTGGCAAAGGATGCGGAATGGATGAATGGTGCGGCGGGATGGGGCGGGGCGGGGCGGGGCGGGGCGGGGCGGGGCGGGGCGGGGCGGGGCGCTGACCGTCCCCGCCAGGAATGTAACTGAGCATCGCATTGAGCAATGAACATTAGTTTACTTTCTGCTCCCCCGGGCTGCGCTCCGCCGCCCAGCCGACACGCGGGCCCCTTCAGGTATACCGCTCAGGTGCCGGCGGGTTCGCCTCGTTCGCCTCCTGGTCGACGCAGGCTCTCCAGAGCGCCTCGTAGGTAGGCAACACCCTGCATGTGTGACGTGCGGGGTGGCCTACCTCGAGTCTCGCAGGCGTTCAGCTCCCGTACCGGGTGTGTCAGAGATTACGTCACAGTCTGCGGGTTTGCCTACCCGTGCGGCCACGAGGCGTCGCGCGCGGAGCGGAGGGTCGCCGATGACGCGGAGGGCGGCGTGCGTGTGCGTGTGCGCGGGGCCGCCCCACCGCCCCGCTCCGCTCCGCCCCGCCCCGCCCCGCCCTGTACGATAGATCCAGTTACGTGTGTCGACGGGACGGCGAAAGTTGTCGATGGTCGTGCATTTGTTCCCTCCCTCTGCTGAGTAAAATGTATCGCCCGTCCGGAGCAGAGAGCAGCGGGAGGGCAGGGGAGGGGAGGGGAGGAGGGACAGTCTGATCGAGACGAGAACCGCAAGCCATCATCCACCGGTGGGAAAAAAACACAAATCTCGTTCTCAATTTTTCCCTCTCTCTCGTTTCCTCTTTGGCGGGGCGGGCGTGGATGCCCCGGGGCCTGGGCCGGCCTGGCCCTGCCCGGCCCCACCGACGTCCGCGCGAGTGAAGCCCGCTGGTCCTGGCGCACGAGGAGGAGGCCTGCGGCAGGTCAGGGCGCCCCGCCCCGCCCCGCCCCGCCCCGCCCCGCCCCGCCCCACGGGCACCCAGCCAGGCACAGGCCACTAGGCTCGCTCTAGGTTCACTGTTTAATTGTTTGGGATCCCCTTTTGCTGGATGATGGCCGCTCTGGGAGTTGAAAAAGTCGAGAACGCTCTTTACCTTTTTTCCACAGCGCGCTCTCGCTGAGTCCTGCCCCCCCCCCCCCTCTCTCTCTCTCTCTCTCTCTCTCTCTCTCTCTCTCTCTCTCTCTCTCTCTCCCGCTCCCTGCCCGCCCTGAACTGAACACAATGCAAGCACCAAATGCTTCGTGCACTCTAAATTCCGATGAATCTTAAAGTGCGTGGCCGCCCGCCGCCCCGTCGCCTCCCTTTCACTTTCGTGTCTTTTTTTCGTCCGGCGGTACTTTGTTGTGACGGCGGCGGGCCAGGGCGGCCAGGCACTTTAACCCCTTTCCTCTGACCTTAGTACAGTGACGTGTGGTTGCGGACGGGTGGAGAGGGGCGGGGCGGGGCGGGGCGGGGCGGGCCTGCTGGCGCCTGGAATGAGCCGCCATGCCAGTGGAAAAAAGGAAGGTATTTTCGAAACGGCACAAGCGGACTGAATGTGTTTCCGGGCGCGGTATAAGCTGCTTAAATGTGCGCCGTTTAACTCCCGACACAGATACCGCGCTGTGTTACATGAAAGCAAGTCTGGTTTATTTTTTAGGAGTGTCCTCATCTTTTAGAAAGGCATAAGGGTCTATTCACACTGTGCAGTCATTTCACCGGGGGCCCACTCGCGGCCGCCTCGAAGACGACCCGACTTACAAAGTAAAAACAGTGGAGAAGGGGCCAGGCAGGCTCCGGGCGGCCGGCAGCGCGTTGCACGGTGCTGGCCGATAAAGGCAGACATAAATTAGTCGAACGCAGCGGGGCGGGGGCCGCACGGCGCCGCCGGGAGACTCACACCGGAGCCCAGCCCGCCCTGCTCAGGTGTGAGCCTCCCTGACCTGGGCCAGGCGGCGCCGGGCCGGGCCGGGGCGATACCCACCTCACTGCGAGTCCAGCTATCGGGCCAAACATACGTATTTGCGGAGCCGAACCAACCGCTGCGCCCGACTAATTTTTGTCACCATGTGTAAACCGCCTTTACGGTTAACGCAGAGCCTCGCATTCTCCCTACAGCGCGGGGCGGGGCGGGGCGGGGGGGGCGGGGCGGGGCGGGACGGGGCGAGGCGGGCGCAGTCTCCGGACGATCCCCTCCCCGCCCTGGACAAGCTCCTCTCGCCTATCCTCTCCCTGTCCGGCCGAGCTCGCCGGCCCATGCCGGACTCTCCCGGCTTCTTTTCTCTATTGGTTTATATTTCGCCCGCCACTTTCAGGCACGTCCCGCCCCGCCCCGCCCCGCCCCGCCGCCCCTCAGCAGTCACGCCGGCCCGGCCGGCTCGAGTTAATTACTGTCGCTGCGCGGCGTGGCGTGGCGCGGCGCGGCGTGGCGCGTTTTTGACGGATGGTCCTCGGCTCTGCTCGGTCAGCGCCACGACGCCTGCGCCCCCCCCTCCTCCTTCACAGGCGCCCCGGCGCCCCCCCCCCCCTCCCCCTCCCAGCCGGGCGGAGAGGGAGGCCGCACCTGAGCAGCGCAGCCGCAGCGGCCCAGCCCGCGAGGCGCCTCTCACAAATTTGCACACGTTTTTTTCTTCGACAAAAAATAAGAACAAAAAAATTATTAACATTTTTTTCCGTATATGTTGCCTCTCAACTTACAGCAACACCCGATGTGACCAGGGGCGCACGGCTGAGCCAGAGCCCGGCTGAGCCCGGCTGAGCCCGGCTGAGCCGCGCGGCGCTGAGCGCTCAGCACATGTGTCCGTCACTTCCGCCTGCAGGCAGGCTAGGCGCGCGGTGCTCAAGTTTTACAGCGGCTGCTGGCCGGGGAGTTTATCAGGGGAGTCACGACTATTATCGACCGTTGACACGAGGGGCAGGAGGGAAAGCCAAACCGCTGAAATCATCGCCGATTGCCGTACAAGGGCTTAGTTGGGCAGTGCCAGTGTGCCACGGCGCGCGGCAGGGTGTAGGCTGGGCCTCCTCCCGGGCGGCTTCCCTATGGACGTAGCGAGCGAGGTGTGTGTTTATGGACGAGATTCTGGTGGGAAGGGGGGGGGGGGAGGCGAATGGAAGGGGAAAACAGTGTTTACAAATTGGAATGCAACTATCAGGCTATGATTCCCTTTTTCCCAACATCCTTCACCAAAGCCTAAAAAAACATTTCCCGATTTTTAAAAACTCTTTTGAATTAATTTAGAGTTAAGCGCTGAAGGCGAGCCCAGCCCCGCGGTCGGCGTGCACTCACCTGGCAGTCCGTCTCCAGGTCCGCGTAGTAGCCGGCGCCCTTCACCTTGCGGCAGCTGAAGTTGGTCTGCGGGATGGCGGGCAGCACCGGGAAGTCGACGCCGGGTCGTCCCATCACGCCTGCCAACACGGCCACCGAAAAAGAAAGAAAATGGTGCGGACAAGCCGCCAGGTTAGTCAAGCGTTCTGTCTGGCGAACACATTATGAAAATGTCGGAAAATGCTGTTTGTGCAAAGTGTTGGAGCGAAAATACGAGATAAGCAGTATGTACAATATCGCACGTCACATATCTTATACAAAATTGCTTTTGCAAATAAAATCCCTGAATTCATTGTATGTGCCGCAGATGCTCGTGAATAATCATACTTTTTGTATAGAAGCCTGGAACATTTTTACGAACCAACATTCCCATTACGTTAATTCAATTTAAGAAAAAAAACAAAAAAAAAAACATTAACATAGTTTTAAAATCGACACATTTTATAAAAATTATAAGTGCTTACATTCTGAACACAACTTTCTAGGAAATAACACTCGCGATGACAAGAACGTAAGCTTTATTGCATTCAAAATGGATGGTAAAAGTTATTTCTTCTGAGTAATTACGACGTGTTTAACAGCTCCCTATTGACTGCGCGTGCGGGGGGCCCGGCCGCCCGCCCTGGTGGCGCTGCCAGCGCTGCTGCCGAAGCTCACGCGGTGACACCGCCGGAAGTGTGCGATGCGCGCTCTTCCGGCCCACCTCACCTCACCTCCACCGCACCTCACTCTCATTCTCTACGGCGAAAAATATTCACACGAAAGAAAAAGAAGAGAAACGATAGAGTGCGACAACAATGCGCTTGGTGTGGGCCGGGGGGCCGGGCTGCCGCCGGGCTGCGGTGTGGTGGCGAGACTGCTCGCGTAACAGGCAGAGTGGCCAGCCGGGCCAGCCGGGCCAGCGCAGCGGTGGCGCTTGCTACAGCACAGGAGCTTCGATTGTTCTGCATATCACACTCACACACCCCGGGGCCGGGCCGGGCCGGACCGGGCCGGTTATGCACGTCCAGCACCGCCACATCCCCTAGACCCTGGCCTGACCTGACCTGACGGGACCTCGATACGCCAGGTCACAGCCCGCAAGTGTGGACATTTCCCTAAGGAAGCGACCAATTAATATTTTAAAGCTGCAGTTTTGTAAAGAAACTACCTACGACGAAACGCAAAGAAATTTTCGCGTATGGCAAGGTAAACTTTTCTACCAAGGCGAAAAATTTTACATGGAAAATTTGGGAAAAATGCAAAGCCCTTTCGCCCTGGATCAGTGGCTGCGTTACATTTTCCTACTAATAATGTGGCAAGCTTGTCGAGTAGTTTTTGCCAGCCAACATCACTGAGGGGTGGAGCCAACGAGTCAGCATGAGTGACTTGATGGATCGACGGAAAACGATGACAAATGGTCCTATACGGCCCCCGCCCCGCCTCATCCGGCCTTCAGACTTATCAGCGGACCCGCACGGCTGCAAGGTAGTGGTCCCGGACCTCAATCAACGGCTAGTGCAGGAAAAAAAACAAGCGGTGCGAAAGGAGACCAAACTATTTAAAACGGCTTAGCACACTGCACTGAATAAAATTTCTCTTTTAATAACTGAACCAAAAGTAGGACCTTGATTTCTAGCACGAAACTCAAGTTTCGTTACTCGGTAAAAACAATGATTGATTTTTTGATGAAAAGGGGAAAACTTTGAGGAACTCTGATAATTTGAGGGAACCTCCTCGGATGTCGAGGATGTCTCCTCAACTTGAGGGATAATTCCCGACCCGCATCTTTTAAGGACATTTCCTCAAACTCTGAGGACGTTCCCTTAAATTATGAAAGTTCCTCAAAGTTTTCCCTTTTTCCTCAAAAAATCAGACATTGTTTAAACCGTGCAGACGAAATAAAACTGTCTCTCCCCAAAAGGCAGAGAGCTGAGGGAAGCCCCATCCCCAAGCGGCCCTGGCATTTCATGTGGTCGATAGCCGTTGTCAGCGCACGGCCTTGTCTGCACAGCGTATGGAGCCGCGAGTGGAGAGCCTGGCGGAGCCTGCTGTCTAGGCCGGTGAAGAACAGTCCAACAGTCGAACAGGGCGAGCGATCGATCGATGATCGCGGGTCAATTGGGACGAATAAGCGGCGTTGTGCCGGGGCGGGGCGGGGCGCTCCCGGGGTTCCAAACAGCAGTCGTGGTACTTACAGTCATGCAGTCGTTGCCTGCTGGTATACTTAGCCTGTGTCGTCACGAGAGTTTGAGGCGAGATGATCGCCGCGCAGCGCGCCCCGCCAGTCATCCTCTCTAACAAGAGAGCTCTAGCGAGTCCGTCCCGTCGCGTCCGTATCGTCCGTAACCGACCGACTTGAAATCACTAAGCGAGCGTTACAGGGAAAAAGAACGAAAACTGGTGGATGGGGACTAAGTTATAGTTACACTGTGAAACCAAGTGTTCAACTGTCCAACACTTGTAAGTCTGCAACTTCCAGTATAACAGGTGCAAGAGCGCAACTCGGCATTTGTGCAATTGGAAGTGCCAAACTCGCCAGTCGTACATTTGTAAGTGTTTAACTCGACAGTTGTACACTTGCAAGTATTTAACGATGAAAATTGCCCACGGGGCAGTTGAACACATGCAAGTGCACAAATGTCGAGTTAAACAACAATGACACTTGTTGTCAATGACACTTGGAATTGCACAAATACCGAGTTGTACACTTGGACGTGTAAGACTGGAACTTGCACACATTCAAGTGTTGAACAGTTGCACACTTGGTTTAACTGTGTATTGGCTTAGTTAGGGGACATGAGGATTATGCAATCACTGGATGTGAATTTACATTGATGTTTGGTGCGTGCTCACGCCGTATTACTTTAGAGCTAAAAGCGACCGCGAATGTATCTATAACACAAAGTTGGCGAATGTCAATAGGTTACACAGAAATTCTGCCACTACGGTTAAAATCAGAGTATCGTTGTCGCCCGAAAACCACTGTCGTTAGCTTTGGTCAGTCAATTAGTTGCTGACAGATGATGAAAAAAATCTGCAAAGTTACCATTTCAAGACGCCGGTTTCCCATTTCTACAGTCTACAACATTACGTTATGCCAGTGAGATTACCCCCCAAAATCAAATTTAACTAATGTGAGGAAAATTTTCAGGGCTCTACAGGTAAATATCAACAGAAGGAAAAATTTATAGCACGCTGCAAACAAACAAAAATATTTATGGTTTACTGTGGCAATTTAAAACAAATGAATCTCTGTGAGAAAAATATTTACAGAAAAAAGAACAGAACTGGGGTACAAGTCTCGGGTCGGGTCGGGTCGGGTCACCGCGCCGCGCCCGACTGTGTTCCGCTTGTAGGCAGCGTCGTGTTCCTACACGCGTCACGTGACGAAACGAAACGCGTCGCATCGATCTGGCCATTTCCGCGCTTTTCCCGCCGGGCCGCGCCACCTCCTTGCAGCAACACGCGGCGCGGCGGGCCCGGCCCCCACCGACTGCGTCCGCAGCTGCAGCCCCGTGCGCCGCGCCAGGCAGCCGCGGCCGCCGCTCGCCTTTCGGACGCCGCCGCTCGCTTTGTTTTGGCGGCTGCTCAGGCGGGCGTGACGTCTCGGATGTATCCGAAATAACGCGAGCAGCCGGTAATGTCGTTGCGAATGCAGCCGAGGAATCGCAAGGAAGGGAAGGAAGGAAGCGAGCGAGCGAGCTGCTCGAGCGGGCGGGGCGGGGCGGGGCGGGGCGGGGCGGGGCGGGGAGCGCGCACACGAAAGGTCAGCGCAGCGCGGAGGATCGCCTCACTTGATTTTCAATTACGTTGGTGTGGAGAGGTGTTGTGTTGTTTCGAGCGCGCCGGCGCGGCGGGCCGAGGGAGAGGGGGGGGGGAGGGAGGAGGGGGGGGGGGGGTCAAGTTACTCACAGACAAATACCACGTCCCGACACTTTTCCAACACCTTCTGCATCGGATAGGTAGGGGGTGAATGTTTCGGTTTAGGTTGGATTTACAGTAAGCACCTGCAGTTAAAATTATAAAACATTTCCGGGAGATATAGTATAATACGGCGTCATTGAAAACTACAGAGCAATTCCCAAAAAACGTAGGGGGAAAATATGGAAAGAAGATTGAAAATAAATCCTGGGAAGCCTTCTATCTGAAACCCTCCTGGAAAACTCTCGCTCTCCCGCGGTCAGTTAGCACGTCTGCCTCCGGCCGGCCGGCGCGGCGGCCGTCCTGTCCAGCAGCAGGTTGCCCTGGGACGCCGGCCTGGCCCGGCCCATAGTGCCGCCCAGCCCGGCTCCCTCCGGCCCTCCGGCCCTCTGGCCCTCCGCGCCCAGCAGAGCGGCGCAAGGCCAAGGGCGGCAACCCTATCCGCTCTGTTTGTGGGACGCAGCGCAAACATAACACGGGGCATTAGAAGGGGACTTTTACAATTTGCCATTCATTTTCTAACCGACACTACTTTGAGAATCGACTTTTAAAGACGTGTTCGAAGAGGGGTCAGCACTCCTTCCCTTAAAAAACTCTCAAAAACAGAACAAAAATTAAGGGGGGAAAAAACCGCCGACGTTGATGTCCGCTGTTATAGCTGAAGCTACTCACCCTGGTACTCCTTGTACTCCACGTCCGCAGCGGCGTCGTCATCGTCGTCCGAGGCCAGCCTCTTGACGAGCGCCGAGCTGGCGGCGCCGGCGCTGTCCGAGGCCCTGGTGGTGGAGCTGGTGCTGCTGCTGTCCGCCACGTACGAGTACTGCACGCTGCCCGTCGGCTCCGACTCGACGCGGTAGGCGGCAGCGTTCATGCGCGCCGCCACCAGCGGCAGCGACGTGGACGTCCACTGCGAGAGAGAGAGAGCGCGGGGCGAGAGGTGAGCGGGTGGCAGCGTACCAGCAAACACACCGAACTGTGTCGCTCCCTTCCAGGTGACTACATTCATCTCCCTAGTAGGTGTGAGACAGCACTAATGAAAGCTTACGGTGATTTTCACGGTGAGCCACAGTGAACCCTGCAGCACTGTAGCTTACAGTGAATTTTCACCGTAAGCTACGGTGAATGTCACTGTGAGCTACGGTGAATCAGGGCGCATCGCCGCAGCTTACAGTAACATTCACCGTAGCTTACGGTGAAAATTCACTGTAAGCTACAGTGCGGCAGGGTTCACCGTAGCTTACAGTGAAAATCACCGTAAGCTTTTTAGAGTGAGTGAACCTGCAAGCGTGAGCGACATTCGTGCACCAGGATGTCCAGAGTACATTTGACACGACACTGAAGGGTAATGCACGCTATGACGTTGTGGTCAATGTGTCCCCCCCCCCCCACCCCCACTTCCCCCCGGGCCCGGCCCAGGGTGGCCCATACGGTATTTGGCCGGGGATGAGGCAACGCAGTGCCGAAATACACTGCAATACACTGCATGCTAATTACCCACCGGCCGGCAATTGTTCTACGGGGAGGAGGCGCCAGGAGGCGTGGCGCGGCGCGGCGGCCGCAGGGAGCAGCAGGGCCGGGGGGGGGGGGGGGGAGGTCGCGGACCGGAGGCAAGGAGGGAGGGAGGCATCCACCCGACAGCGTTTTAATTACACCCAGGAAAACCGTCAATTTAGTGAATCTGCAGAAAAAAAGGTATAGCATTTCCGAGATCAGTTGAATCGGTGGATTGAGATTTAAGAATAGTTTACCTCTGGAAATTGACCCGAGGGTCATCCTGTGTGTTTTACGTTCTGGGTTGATGGCCGTGAGCGAACTAACGTCAGGGTGACAAAGTGCAATTGTAGTTATTGCTCGCTCTCTGCCAGGCCGGCGCGGACCAGGACCAGCCCGGCCCGGCCCAGACGGGACGATTGTTTAGAGGCAAGGCCGGGTGGGTCGGGTCGGGCCAGGACGAGAGGAGGAGAGGAGATGTGAATGCAACGAGGCTTGCAGGACTGTCGTTCAGTTCCGGAGGGCGCCCTGATGAAACAGGGGAGGGAGAGGGGAGGGAGAGGGAGAGGAGAGAGGGAGAGAGAGGAGAGGAGAGAGAGGAGAGGAGACAGAGAGGGTGAGAGAGGGAGCGAGAGGGAGACAGAGATGGTGAGAGAGAGAGAGAGGGAGGGAGAGAGAGAGAGAGGGAGAGAGAGGGAGAGAGAGGGAGAGGGAGAAGAGAGAGGGAGAGAGGGAGGGAGAGGGAGGGAGAGAGAGGAGAGAGAGAGGAAGAGAGAGGAGAGGAGGGAGAGGGAGGGAGAGGGATGGGAGAGGGAGGGAGAGAGGAGAGAGAGAGAGAGAGAGAGAGAGAGAGAGAGAGAGAGAGAGAGAGAGAGAGAGAGAGAGAGAGAGAGAGGGAGAGAGAGAGAGAGTTGGGGACGATGGGGAAGCTGAGTTATAATTTGACCTCCCGATGCTTATCTGTAACATTTTTCAAAACCCATTTAAGATGACATTTCGTAAAGTGGCTCTAATTTTTGTCACAGGGTATAAAATTTTCCTACGAATCACAACATAATCCTTCAACCAGTGTACGCCCACCTAGAGAGTGCGGTGCTCCTCGGTCAGGTCTGACCGGCGTGTGCACCGAGCGCTCCTCGCGGGTCCCGTCCCGTCCCGTCCCGCGCATCGAGTCGAGGCGCACGATGTGATGTGTCTGCTGTCCAGCGCCTCGCCTCTCCCGCCTCCCCTGACATTCGCTCGCGCTGCCCTGCCGAGGCTGCCGACCTTCGCCCCGCACTCTGACCATCTTTATCTTGTTTGCGAAAGAGTCGCACATGCACATCTAGAGCCGAGCACAATCATTCGCTATTCATCGTCTCATTCAGACGCGCTTGGCCTCATCACAAAACTGAAAAAAAACAAACGTGCAGTCCACTCTATGGAGGTTTGCTAATATGACTGCTATTCCAAAGAAAAAGGAAAACCACACTGTAAATTGAGGAGTCAGCATTCTCGCTCCCAGAGGAGCGAGTTTTTGACCCAAATTTTAATGCTCTCCCAGGAGCAAGATTGTTTTATCTCGCTTAATTAGAGCATGTATTCTATTCTTTTCGCAATTTTATCGCTCTATTGGAGAAAGATTACAGTTTGAGCGACTTCAGATGACTCAGATTGAGTGAGCTAAAGAAACATCGCTCTGTAGGAGCATCTCAAATCCATGTCGCCCTTTTTGAGCATTATTAAAATATGTCGCTTGTTTTGAGTCAGAATTCATTCTCCTCAATTTACAGCGCACTCTCGGTTTTACTGCATAATTACAAAACTTTACCAGTAAAAATTTAACCTGGTCCACGCGTAGGGGAGGGGGGGGGGGGGGTTCCTGAGGATAGTGTTAATAACAAGGAAAATTCGTGAACCCAGCGCAACTCACACGTTCGTACCTCGTGTGGCGGCATTCCCTGCGCGAGTGTGTTGGTTCCCAGCCCGCCCGCCAGCGCCTTGCACAAGTGCATCGGAACACTCGCTCACTGCCTGCCAGAGTTATTGGCGCCCAGAGCGTGGGGTGCACAGGCCGTGGGGCGCGGGGCGCAGGGCGCGGGGCATGAGCCCCGGGGTCACGGCGAGTCGCGGCGCCCCCGTCGTGAGCAGGGCGAGAGGAGGCATGGCGAGTCATGCCGGCCCGACCGGGGAGGAAGACGTCACTGCCGCACCGCTGCGCTCCCGCGACCCCGCTGCAGTTTATTGGCGCTAACGATTCTGTTGAGAGCCCTATTCGCGCGCTCTGTTACGAGAAATGTCTTGTAGAGTGGTGCCGGGCCGGGCCGGGGGGAGTCTGTAATGCCCCGCTGAGAAATTGCACAGCCTAGTTACTTTGCAGTATAGTGAAACTCATTTGTTCCTGTAGTACCAGCAGTAAATTTGTGGTCTATAAGACTATGAAAATTTAATTTATATCTTGTTACGGGATATGGTTTAATAGTAAATTTTATATTTTGGTTTCTAAGCAAACTTGCTGGGAATGGATTGTCTTTCAAAGACTGACATTTTTGAGGAAAAAAGTAGCCAAGAAAGTAGCCATCGGGCTGGTGTAAGGGGTCGCCAACTCCCCTTAGCCGTGTACGAGGTAGTCTACGTATATTACCAGTAATATAGGTAATATTGTGTAATATAAAATAATATAAAGAATTATATATAGTAATACAGTATAGAGGCGAAATTGTGGTAATATGCAAGTATTATATGGTAATATACAGGTAATAAATATATAGGTAATATGATTCTCACCCTGGGCGACTCCGTGCTCGATGTCCCACCCCCAGGCCGGGGGAGTATCGCCAGCAGGCCTGCAAACAACAACAAACAATCATCATTCATCCTCGTGTTTGAAATATTTCTCAAATTCGACGAAACGTTATGAGCAGGACAAGCACATTTTAGAAAGACAAAGTGTGCTTGCGGGATCGGCGCACCGCCGGCCCGGCCGCGCCGCTCACAAAAGGAGTCAGAACGCAAGCAAAAGGTCGCCAGCCCAGCCCCGCCCCGTGCGACTAGACTAGAAGTGTCGGGACATAGATTCCGATGGCTTACGGCTCGATTTGCGACCAAACAGCCCACACCGCCTTCCTGGCTGGACTCGGCCATCAAGCCGTCTTTTTTACGGTCGTCCCTATAACATTGTTCGAGACACCCGACGCGGCACGAGGGGCGCCCCTAAGAGCCCGTAGGCCACGCAGCCTGGTCCAGGAAGGCGCCGCCGAGGCGCCGCTCACAGTGCAGCAGCCTCATCGCAAGCTTTTATGGCCGCCGGGCCGGGCCGGGATACCATCGCCTACCTATTTTTTGTCTTTTTCTCTCTTTTCTCCCTCGGCGCGGGCAGGGCGGGTATCTTAATGACTCGCAGCGTCGCGTATGGACACGAGGGCGGCCGCCGGTGTCAGGATGACGAGGGGGAGACTTAAACAACTTCTTCAGCACCCCGGGCGGCCGGGTCGGGCTGGGTAGGGCGCGTGGTGAAGTCACCAAAACGGACTATAAATACCCCCAACAAAATTGGCCACAAGCAGCTGACTTTCTCTATATTTCTCGACCACGCACCACACACACTCACGAACAAAAAATGGAGACAGCGACATAAGCTATAAGAGTTTTTTAAGCCCCAATTTCACGTACTGTACTCTGCGGTCAAACTTGTTTCTAATACCCTCCCTCCCCGGGCTGCTACTGCTAGGCGGCTCGGTGTGACCCCACCGGGCCGGGCCGGGCCGGGCGGCGCTACGCACCCAGCAGCTGCCGCTGAATTCTGCCCGACTGTGAAAGTGGCTTTGCGGTGGTCATCAGCTGTGCGGCCCGTGCCCCCGCGGCCCGGCCCGCCCCGGCCTGCGCTTCAGCTCACCGTTACGTCAGGGGGGAAGGGGGGGGGGCAGCAGCGGCGATTGTGTGTGCGGCAGCCCTGCACCCGCGTCCAGCCTGCTCACCTCACCTGCTCTACATACGTCTCCATGTCCGTTTGGATCCGAAGCCCAACCCGACCTGGACGGTCTCACCGGCCGGAACACTCAACAGGTGTGCGGACCAATGTAAGTGTTCAGGAGTGTACTCGGCACGAGCAGGGCGGTCGCGCACACCAGGGTGACCCGAGGGGTGACCGCTGCGTGACGTAACGTAACGCACCAACCCCTGGCGCTGGCCCCACATGTAACGCTTCCAACCCCATCGACCTGCACCCCGCCGCGCACCCCGCCGCGCACCCCGCCGCGCACCCCGCCGCGCACCCCGCCGCGCACCCCGCCGCGCACCCCGCCGCGCGACCGAGATGTGTCGCGTGGGGCGGAAGTGGACTGGGAGGGAAAAAAAAGCACGAAAAGTTGTGAGGAAAGCCCTCCGCCCCTTCAGCCAAACGTGAGAAAAGCCAAGATGGCGCCGGCATTGTTTTAGGCGAGCGCGCACGCCGCACAGAGAGGGTCTCGTCCGTAATGAGAGCGACAGCCGAGAGAGAGGGAGGGATGGAGGGAGGGAGGGATGTAGGGAGGGAGGGAGAGGGCGAGAGAGAGAGAGAGAGAGAGAGAGAGAGAGAGAGAGAGAGAGAGAGAGAGAGAGAGAGAGAGAGAGGCGGCGGTGTGGGCGGGCTGGGAAAGGCAGCTGGACTTTGCTGTCTGGGAGATTTCTTGCCTTCGGTGGCCAGGTCGGGTGGGGTCGGGGCGGGGCGGCAGCCTAGGCCAAAGCTTTCACAGTGCGCGGCGCGGCGCAGGGTGCGAGTCTCAATGAGGCTGATCTGTTTGCATCGGCGGCGGACACACGTGTGAGTCAGAGCCCAAAAAGAAAAAGAGGGCAAGAATACACGTGTGCTGTATGGCGGGCGCGCTCAGTACACCGCTCTGTGGTACAGCCTGGTCGCGGGGTTGGGGATCAAATGGTCCCTCGCGCCTTCCCCCCCACCCCCCGCCACCTGCAGCGACATACTGACACCCACACGGGAACACGCGGCGTGGCGTGGCGTGGCGTGGCGCGGCGGGGCGGGGTGGGGCGCGGCGGGGGCTCTGCGTGCCTCTAGCTCATGGGAACACCAAGTCTGCTCCAATAACACAGAGAACTGCAGGCGAGCCGGCAGGGCGGCGTGCCGGCCGCGCGCCACGGAAATATATTATTATTAGCTAGGGAGCTGCGCGCGTGGTGGGGCGTGGCGGGGCGGGGCGGGGCGGGGTGGGCGGGCGCGTGGGCGGGGGAACGCCGGCGGCGCCAGGCGAGCCGCAGATGAGAAGTAAACCGGGATTAAGTCTCTACCCTGCGGGTCCTAGGGCAACACCTGCAACTCACTCTATCGGCACGGCGTCGTGTGAAGTGCTGCCTGCCTGCCTGCCTGCCTGCCTGCCTGCCTGCCTGCCTGCCTGCCTGCCTGCCTGCCTGCCTACCTACTAGGCAACACCGGCGCGGCGCCGCGCCACCTTCCATACCGCGGCCAACTCAAAGGCGTTTCTCCTCTTGTTGGTTTATCTTCCACGGGCCGACTCGCTAGGCTGAGGCCGGGCTGACGACATTCGCGCCAAACGCACAAACGGGCGGAGGGCTGGAGATGGCGCGGCGCGCATAGGGGGGTCACACACTGAAACTAGACCGCGACATCGCGGTCGGAGCGCCAGGTTCACAATCACAGGCCTTGAAAATTACGCGCGCACAAGCTAGCTATCGCGTATTAGCATGCTTGTTTGGCCCGTCCGCACGCAATCACCCCCCCCCCCCCCCCCTGTTCCACCGAAAGCGCGCGGGGCGCTGCGGTCGCCACACAATCTGTAGGCGCACATCTCGCCGCCCCGCCGTATCGCCCGGCGCGGCCCGCCGAGTCGCGAAAGGGTTGAGCGTCGCGGCCGGGCCGGGCCGGGCGGGGCGGCAGTGTTTCCTAGAAGCGGCCCAGGGCCGGCGGGGCGGGGCGGGGCGGGGCGGGGCGGGGCGCCACCGCCGAGATGATTCAAATGACTCGCCCTGAACTCTCCTTATCGCGGGCTGCACCTAATTCCCTCAGCAAAAGACATTGCTTTTACGATGTGGATTCCAATCCGCGCGCTGCTCGAGCGGCTCGTAAAGGAGGAGGGGCGGGGCGGGGCGGGGCGGGGCAGAGCAGTGGCGGCAGCTCTCGCAGGACTTTCTCTCAAATAATAATGAAACACTTTACATCAAGATCGATAGCGGCCTGGGCCGGGAGAGGCAGTGCGGAGGAGCCGGTGAGGCGCCGGGGTGCAGGCCGGCCGGCCGGCCGCCACACTAGCGAGGTGCGATGCGCTGGCAGCACCGCGGCTGCCTACCTGCAGGGCGCGCTCCTTGCGCCCAAAAGACCCGGCCACACGATTACACACCCAGAAAAATGATTTCTTGTTTCAAGTACATTTTGAACTAAAAGTGACACAAGATTAATTTGTTCTTGACGCAAGTTGATATTACCTTTCGATTGAGGAAAATAGTCTTGTGTCAAGAACAAAATTAATCTTGTGTCACTTTTAGTACAAAGTGTACTTGAAACAAGAAATCATTTTTCTGGGTGCAGCACTCCTGTAATCCTGTGTATACATTAGCCTGTAATCCATGTGTAAGCCCACTGTACGTAATCCCTATAATCAAAGTACGACACAAAATATTTATAAAATATAATACAATTCAACGATTTAAGCACCTAAAATCAGATGTGTAATCCATGTTATCTTGTAATCCTGTGTACGTCCGTTCACAGAGTGGTGGCCCCCTCGCACTCTGTACAGTACTGCACTATGCATAGCAAATAAGTGCTCTGCACAGCGCACAGCCCGTGAGGTGTACGACAGAACGACATTATTTACAGCTCGCCGCTATTAAATAACCCTTATGTTTCCGGTAACATAAACCGGTGTATTTGACTGTAAGCCTTGCGGGCAGAGGGCACTGCACTGGGGTGGGCCGGCTGAGAGGTAGGCCGCCCGCTGCGCTGCGCCTGCGCGATCTGTTTCATGACCTGCTCCGGAGCGGACCAGCGGACGCGCCGCTCCCCGACGACTGTTATTGGGCAATAAGGCACTGATGCATTGTCCGGCCGCTGGTCCGCCCTCGTCGCTCTCGGGCCGGGCCAAGACAGTGGCCCTCCATCAGCATGGTATCGGCCCATTGTCTGCTGTGCGTGTGTGTGTGTGTGTGTGTGTTGCGTGCAGGGGCCGGGCCGGGTGGAGATTGCCGGCCTGCCCCCGGCGTTTAGGTCTCCGCACATCAATAAGGCGCCATGCAAGGCGCTGGATATATAACCAACGCTTCCCATTACCATCTCAATTCATTTCAGAGTAAGACGCGTCCTGACCTGACGCAATGCCGTACTATTTCAGTTTCAATTTTTTAAAATCAACTCGAGCAGGTGTTTCAGCTCCCGCTGATTTTTTTCATTTGCAATTTTTACAGAAAGTGGTGTGAGCCTTTACTTAAATAATGAACAATGCGATTTGAATAATATTCAGGTCGTGCATGTCCGTCTGACACGTCATAATAAAACATGACGCAGAGGGTGGTCCTTCCCCCAACCTCACGCCCCATACCACATTGGCACGAGCCCACAAGTCCCTCAAAATAGGTGAAAAATATGTGAGAATAGCAGAAACCAATCCTGACGCCCGGCGCGGCGCACACTGCACAACAATGGTCTTGAATAACAACACAGGAAACAAGGCGAGACGTGTGAGCGTACCTTTTATACATGCAGTCAAAAGCGTTTCAGAAAAAACATTGCGAAAACTTGAAAGTGCGGAGAGGAACAGGACCAACTGCCGCTCCGCCATTCCCCTTGCCGTTCCTGATCGAGGGGCGACCGACTCGCCTAGGCCGTGTTAACAAATGCAGAATTTTTACTACGATTATGATGTGATCAGCGTTCTAAACCTCAGCTTCAACATTGGATACGTATAAGAAAGTGGAATAGGAATTATGTAATTACACACTTTTCACTTACTTGAAAATGTAAATGATTGCATCACTGCTTAGACCTTGACATACATTATATAAGGGGTGTCGCAGCAGATTATAATGTAAAGAGCTGGTTCTGAAGGGAGACAGTGGCGAGATGGATCCCTATTCCAACATTTCGCAGTCAGCTGATTGCTTTAGCTCGGGTCGAGCGGCGGGCGCTAGAGGGCCTGCACCCCCTCCCCCCCCCCTCCCCCATCTGCAGAGAGGGGCTCTGATCGCCTGGCCCGAGCCGTGATAACCAGAGCAATCCTCAGTTGGCCATGACATTTTTAGCGTTGGCTTTGGCGGGCCGAGGACTTCACGCCCAGTGAGTCCTTTTTGCGGCGTTGACGATCCGCCATCGCCCATATTGCGTTCGCACCGTCGCTTTAGGCTCTCAGACACCGCCCCCCCCCCCCGCCCCCTCCTGCCTCTTGCCCTTCTCTTTCTCCATCCTTTCCCACATTCTTGCCCTCCCTAGCCCAGCTCCTCTCCCGATCTCGATCCGGAACAACACATCCTTTCGTGCTGCGTCGCTCTGCTTGTATCGGGTCACGTGATCATAGGTGTTTGGCAAGCGCGGCTGAAGTCCCAACAGCGCTGCGGCCGCGAGGCACCGAGGAAACAGCCCGACCGGGCGCCTGGCCTGGCGCTTGTGTCGTCCTCCTCGGTGCACCTTCGTTTGTTTCGCATCAAATACAAGAAAGGGACTGTCAGGACCGCGTGCGAACCTCCACCACCTGCAGATCAAAACTAGGTGCACTTGTTTCTGGAATCCTACAACATGTTTAACTAACATCAACATTTTCGGGAAAAGCTTTAACCTCTCAATCATTCTGGTTATGTCATCGCAAATCATTGTTAATCGCTCCCAGTAATGCACACCCTGTAACACCGCCGCCTTCAATGCCAACAAAGGCAAACTGTTTCCGAGGACATGACGCACGGTCGGCTCGCTGTTTCCGCAGCGGACGATGCACCGCGCACCGCCCTCTGCTTTCCTGGCGGTTAAACTTTTACGACGCCCTGATATTTGTTTCTGAAAACGGCTATCTCTTCTGATACGGCCAAACAGACGCGAGCTCCCCGGGCAGGGCCGGGCAGGGCCGGGCAGGGCGATTGCAGTGTTCAGTTTTTATGTAACGCTGCCGGCACAAATCATTGGCCTCGCTCATCGCCCCGGGGCGACCCTAGCCCCGCCGCTATTCGCAGAAACGGAACAGCAGAGCTGGTGGGCGTAAGGGCAGGCCAGGCCGTGCGGGCGGGGCGGGGCGGGGCGGTGTGCTGCGCAGACTCGTAAAAATATCGGAGCTGACGGGCGCGCAAGGAGGAAGCGGACCGCGGCGCGCGCGCGCGCACACACACGCTGCGATCCGCACGTGCAATGGTCACTGTACACTCAAAACTCACACCGAGGAAAGTGTGTGACCTGTGGTGGACTAAGATTTCCCGTATAGGAAAGTGACTCATTCCTTTGATATTAGCACGTAACGTTTAAAGGGAAAGTATAGATCGCTTCTATAATCGCCTTGGCATTTTTTTCTGGTGGTAGTAGTTTTGTTTCTGCGAGACTACTTGACATGACCGTACGGCCCGGGCAGGGCGGGGCGGGCAGGCCTCGCGTACGGTAATGCCTTGCACGACTTGTAGGCAGCGGGCCGCGGGGTGTCGCGCGCGCTGCTAGATGATCCGAGAAAGTGAGGCTGCCATGCGCCATGTGCGCGGCGGGGCGGGGCGGGGCGGGGCGGGGCGGGGCGGGGCGGGGCGGGGCGGGGCGGGGCGGGGCGCGGCGGGGCCCGCACGCTCGCGCTGTCACATGCAATCAAAACACCCAGCTCTTAAACGGACGCTGCTCCCAGTGGTGGCGATGTCCGTTTTCGGCAGAGATCATGCGCCTTTCTCATCTCATGGTGCTCGACGCGTGGCTGCGGAACAAACCCCTGGGCTGCGCGCGCGCCTGCGGTCTGTAGCGCGCCCGCCTACCAGCCAGTTTCATGCTTCAAATTATGGTTTTCTCAAGTAGAAACAATTTTAGGGGAGCGGAAGTACAGGGCATCCCTTCGAAAAGGCGAAACTGTGAAACTAGCTGTGCAAGAGCTCAAGAAAAATTCTTTAAACTGTGCTTACAGGATGTTACAGAAAAGGTTGTTTCGACAAGTTTTTGCGAATACGAGGTGTAGGTCGGTGCCACGCCACGTGCTGTGGGGTGCGAGGCAGGCGCTTCGGTACGGTGGGTGGAAGGGAAGAGGAGGAGAGATGTGCGACAGAGATAGACATGGAAATACCTCACGCCGGTCCGTATCGTCTCCAGCTCCAGGCCGGTACCATTTTCTCCAGCCGGTTATTGAATGGTCGCTGCATGGAGAAACGCTGCTTGAGCTTATCTACTGAGATGTGTGGCTGGAAACACCTCCGGACCTCCGGGCACCTGTGCGCACCGAGCGAAACGCGCAAACGAGGAAATAAAAAGAATCCATTCAGAGTAAAAAGAAAAGTGAGACATATGCCTACATGCATGTAAAGTCAGGTAATGAGAAGAGTGGGCAGATGCGTGGCAAGATTTCTTAGGCAAAGAAAAAGACGCAAAGTCCTAGATATTTGCCACTAGTGTTTCAACGCCGATATGTTGCTAACAGTACCGCTTACCCCCTCCTGAGCAGCGATTAGCCCGCCGCTCCGGCCCGGCACCACCGCAGGCAGGCTCACGGCGAAACCGCAAGGGAGAGAGAAAAGTTCGACAGCGCTAGTGTCATCGGCAGCGCTCGCCCGGCCCGGCCCCGCACAACGATATGTTGCGAAACACAAAACGCCAAATTACAGGTGTTTGTTGCGCTGGCTCATCCACACTCTCGAGAGTCGTGCTGCCGACAACACTCTCCTTGTCCCCCGCACGCGCGGCGCGCTTTGTTTCGTGGCTCCGACAAAACGGCAGAAACAAATCCACAAATTCCTTCCGACCGCCCCCTCTGTGAAAGTGATAGAGCTGCCCATAGCAGCAGGGCGGAGTGTAATGAAACAGACCCCCCCCCCCCCTCTCCCGGCCTAGCCGTGCTCCACGGGGCCCGGCCTGGCCTGCCGCGCCGCCCGCGATTGTAATCTGCCTTGATAATTATCATCGGATGCCACAGCAGGATCGACCCCGTGGGAATTTAGCCAAGGGGAAGTCGCAGCGGCCGACTCCTGCTCTCCCCTGTCCTGTCGTCGGCCCGGTGCTCCTCCCCGAAAAAAGGCCAGGAAAGTTCAGGGACAGACCTGGGGACCTGCGAGACCTGCGAGTGACACAGGTTTAGGGTGACGCTCGGTTTTTTAACAAATTGAAGAACATCGTAATCCGCTGCCGAAAGTATACCGAACGTTACGTCTCTCTCCACGTCGGTGATCTGAGTTGGCTCCCAGGCGGGGGCCTGCTAACCCCTCCTCCGTGACCTCTCACGCCCGGGTTGCGTGGTGTGATTGTGGCTGTGTGGGTGTGAGTGTGTGTGTCAGAGGGTGCAAGTGTCACGGGACACCGGACACCTCAACGCGAATGCAACGCAGAGTAGCGCTGTCTTCCAGAGGTGCCGTTGGTGCCGTCCACCAAAATGTTGCAATCGGCAATTTTCGAGTTTACAGTGAGCCTTTAAGAATGCGCCAATCACACCGTCTCCACAGTAATAGGTTGACTACATATAGTTATAGAAAATTTCTCTAGACGTGTCAATTTTCATTGTTTAATTTAGACAGATTTAGGAAATCTTAACATAATGCCTGTCATGCTCTGAAACACATGAAAAATGTCAAATTTTCTACTCTTTCACAGCTGTGCGTGGTGTGAGTAACGAGAGACATGCACAACGAGAGGAGGAAGTACTCAGGACCCGTGTCAGGCGTGTCGAGAGGAACATCATCCCAGCCTCACGCCAAGCCGTGAGCGCATCAATATCGCACAATTGCGAATAAAAATCTTCCCTGTCATTTATTTCAAACGAGGCTCCATAACAGCATGTCAAGTTCACGTCTGCTTATTATCCACACCTTTACTTGAGGTACGCGAAATTTTAAATAGAAAAACTGCATCAGTATATCTTATAAACTGTAAAAACCTTGAGAAGAAATTGTGTTCGTAAGCGTTCGTAAGCTGCAAAGCATTCGGCTGCTTCGTCTTATGAAACATTTTCTTCGTAGTGTACAAACAAATTTCTTCGTAAGGCAGGGCCTGCGAAGAAAATGATTTGTATTACGAAGCATTGCGAAGCAGCCAAATGCTTTGCAACGTTATGAAGAATTTACTTCGTAAGGAGTTTGCAGTGTACTACATGCTGGTCTTCTCGTAAAAAAAAAGTCTGCAGAATGAATCCCGCGAAACGTGTACGCACGTAGACATATATACTACAGCAGCAGCTCCCTGGTACCAACATGAGTTGAAATAATTTCAGATAATTTCCTCAAGCGCATGTGCGTTACTGAATGTCTGTTTTCTCCCGCCCCGCCCCGCGCCGCCCCGCCCCGCCCCGCGCGGCCCCAGGCTGGGCGTCCTGACCCGCACACATCACACCGGCCGGCCGGACCGACCTTTTCCTCCGCGCTGTGCTGCTGTCTGTGCGGCGCGCGGCGCGGCGGGGATGCAACGCCCCGATAGTAATGAATGAGCGCGGGTCATCGATCAGGTCACGTGACTCTTCCTACACTGCCAAACGGAAGTGCAGCAAGATAAAAAACAACAAGCTACGCTCAACATCAAACAGAGATTACATTAGTCGAATTTTTTTGGCCTAGGTTTCAATATAGTTGAGAGTGTCAAAGAATAATTTAGACATCGAAATAACCTAATTTTCGGGTGTTATTATTTATGTCTAAGGCGTTCAAAATCTTTTGTACAATTTAGCGGAACTAAGAGGAAATAGAATGGTAAGAAGTACAGATCGGCGCCTTGTGAAATCCTAATTCGCAATATCCCTTATTACGCCACTATCCAAGCCTACGCCAAGCTGACGAGTGTGAGAAAGACACGACGGGCGACGGGATGACTTTGTCCGTCAATCGGCAGCGATGACTATGCTGGACCGTGTCATACCAACAAATCTCGATCAACAACACCCACGCCGCAGCCCACACTCTCTCTATGACTTTATAGAAGCATCTATAGAGACCTGGGAACGGCTCCCTCGTGAAAAACTAGGTACAGCTTTCTTTCTGTGCTGCAAGGAAACAACTTTTTTAAACTAAAGGCAAGAAAAATTCTACACCCTCTTTAGCCTCGATTATTGCTGTATGGCCCATTGACCCATGTTCTGACTGTGAGCACGATTAAACCTCGAAAATACAGTGTGTGTGCAGTTGTGCAACTCGCGAATGTGTGCAATTTGTTGCCGAAAGGTGCGCGCCACGCCACGGACGCTTCTTGGGTTACCTCCAGAACAGAGAGGTGTTGTCCGATTGTGGTTACGGTAGTCGGAGGGGACCTTTGGGCATGCGGTCACGTGTAGGCTCCCTGCCCAGGCCGTGCCCAGGGCGTGCCCAGGGCGTACCCAGGCCTGGGTCAAGCGCCCCACCCGTCCCAATAGAAAGAGTAAGGGCTGTGCGAGTCGTACACTGCAGCGCGAACAGCTTACTGAGCCAAAGTCGAGGAAAACAGAGCAAAGGGTGTCAACAAGTCAAGCGAATATCGTCGCGGATTTTCGAAAGAAGGTGGGCGGGGGTGACTTACCGCCTGCCAGCAGGAGAACGACGGAGCCCCTCATTGTGTCATCCAGTCTGCTGCCGCAGCTGCAACAGAAATACATCGCTGTTATTGCAAGCCCTTAATACCTCCTCGCAAAAAGCTGCAACAAAACACACACACACACACACACTTGTTACATCCCTCATCAGCGCAGGTTTACTACTGCGAGCAACGAGAAAAGTAGAGCACGTGGATCCGCGGACCGCATTCTTCCATTTTGTTCTCAGAGTGCGTCGTCTAGTTAAACGCACTCGTCCAACAGTTAACGGCGGCTTGCATGCTTTATGGGGGCTTCGCTAATAGAGTAGGTACTACTGCTCGACACTTGTGTGGGTGAAATGTCAGCCACCGAGCGGCAAAATTTGCACGTTGTTCTTTCGGTTCGTACTGCTTCCATTGCATTCCAGACGCGCAACGTACAATATGATTCTCTCATACCCTCTACACCCAGAAAAGTGTTTCCTTGAAAAAACATTAGGAAAGTTTTTCATAATTTCAAAGAAATGCCATCGTTTTAACGTCAATATTCCCTTAACTTTAAGAATTTCCTTTAAAATAAGGAAAACTTTTCTTAAAAATAAGAAAAACATTTCGTTATGTCCATTTTAGGCAAATTTCCTTGACTTAAAGAAAAAAACCGAAACGTAAGGAAATTTTTCATAGTTTTAAGGAAACGATTTTCTGGGTGTACCTTAAACAAAGTATTGACGTAAACGCCAGCCAGCCCGAGGGACAGCTCCTCAGGTACAGAAAAGCTGCTCCACACGAGTCCTCCCCTCTCCTCTCCCCCCGCGCACGGGACGCTCAATCGTGCTTGCCGAGTGTGTCTGTGTGTCAATAGCGGAGACATGACTGACCTATCTCAACACTCTGTGGAGTGAGTGTTCCCAGAAGCTCACTCAGACCCGGCAGACACGCCGCGGATACATCTAAAAAAAATCGTTCCCGGGGGCAAAAAATTTAATTTAAGATGGATTGGATAGGGATGAGTTGAGTTCCTTTGCATTAGTATTATACGAGGAAATATTAGTACTACACGGATAATTTAGATCATCGCCTAACATTGCTATGAAAATTTTAATAGGTTAAAGTTAGGTTGAACCGAGTTTAATGAAAAAAAACAAAACATATTGATGACATATTGTAACTTCAAAACTGTCTAGAGAAGATGTCGGCTGTTTCAACCTCCGCCTCGATGTTAGTTGTATTAATTAAAATGAAATCTTTCTCAATATCGAGACCAAGTGCATACAGGTGTATGAAAAATTGTACTTTATTTTTCGGCAGCCCGTCGCGCTGATTGTTCATTGCGGACTGAGGCAGTAACAACCCCAGCTTTGTAGATTACCGCAGCGCGTTTGTCGCGCCATTTCTTTTGGAGCAACATACAGCGTGTCGTCAGCATGCACAGCGACGTGACCGGCACACGTCAGCAGGCGGAGCCACTTCTAATGACTGCGCCTGCCTGCCTGACGGGCCCGGCCCCGCGCGGCCCCGCCGCTGCTGTACAACGTGCCATATGCCACCGCCTGCTAAACACGGCCGGCCCGGCGGGGTCAGGGGTCAGGGAGGAGGGGGCGCCGCGACACAGGAAGTGCAGCACGCTTTACCCTAACAACAGCAGCGTGTCACTGCAAAGGCGCCACAATTATAAATCTTCCCTCCCTCTCTCTCCTCGCTTTTCTTTCGCTCAAACAGAAGAAGTGCGGAACTGTTCGCCGCAGCTTCGCGCGTGCAGTTCCGGCGGATGTCGCCGTCTTGCGATCGCACAAAATTGACTGCACACTGAGTGCGTGAGCTGATACCAGAGTCCCATTGCACGGGTGTCAGTAGAAAGGACTTTGCAACGGGCGACGGATCGTCAACAATAAAATAAGAAAATGTGTAATTTTGATGTAATGTGACCAGTAATCTGTGCAATTTTAATGCAATATTTGAGGTGAAACGCCAGCCTGCGTACCAAGGAATATCGTAGTTGACGACTACTTTACGGGACTTCCCCTAGTGCCGTTTTTGAAAATAATTTTTGGTGGTATTGCGGAAGCGTCCCGTTGGCCCCCTGTGCCCCCAACAGTGCTGCGCGGGGCGGGGCCCAAGGACTGCCACGTAATCCCCAGTAATGCGGGCCCAGCGGCCCAGCGGCGCAGCCTGTTATTAGATCAGCTGAGGATCCGCTCTTTAAGTCCGATTAGCTTCCGACCCGACTCCCAACGCCCGGCCCGGCCCGGCCAGACTCCGACCCGAACAGCGAGCGCCGCCCCGCCCCGCCCCGCCCCGCCCCAGCCCGGCCGGCCGGCACAACGGGACACGCTGTGGATTATTAAATCACACCACTCGGTGAGGCGCGGCACTGGCGGCCACTGGCGGGCACCGCTGCGGCGCGGCGCGGTCCCTTAACGTCCTGGGGGTAATTTATGAACGCACTCGCTCGCGCCTACCATCCGTCACCCCAGGTCCCTCCAGACGCAAAGCGCCGCGCCGCACGCCGGAAGAGCTGCCCTCTGCTGACGACACGAGCTCAAGCGCTGTCTGTGGCCGCCGCCTGTCGCTCCAGACATTTCGTATATTGTTTCCTGAGAGAGAGGTCGCGAGGAAGCTCTGCGACTGGATGCCTTCTAATTCACAATGTCTAGGCGTCCAACCGCTGTTAAGATAAGATAAATACCGGACCATTCCGAGCCAGATTTCCTGTCCCCCAAAAAATAACCAATAGAAAAATATATAAAGGCATGAGTAAGATGAAGTAGCTGTTGGAAACACAAAAATAATATCAATAACTACCGCCGTAATCAATGAAGTATCACATCCCAAGGACTTTACTTCCAACCCCTTTAAGTCGAGAAAGCAGTTTTTCAAGCGCTTTAGAAGGCTACACATCCCCGACTTCATTGCACAAGCGGACAGCTGCCATTGCGAGACGGGATTGCATAGATATTCGGAGAAAGTGTACCGCGATAAGCGACTCTGCGTCTGCAGCGGCGCGCGCCTCGCGCATCTTATCTGGTGAGCGCATTCCGAGTGATTTAGAGCTGGAGTCAGCCCGGCCCGGCCCGGCCCGGCCCGGCCCCAGTCCGTCCCCGTGCTGCTGATGGCTTTGGTTACGTCCCGCCGGGGCTGCGTGCGCCGCTGGCGCCGCCTGCTCATGACTCGCCCTCTCGGACGCGGCCCTCCCCGCCCCGCCCCGCCCCGCCCCGCCCCACCCGGGCCTCCGCGTGCGGCTCATCCGCCACCCCGAGCCTGAGGGACGTGCTGCACACGCGAGTCAGGCAGTCGCGGACTCTTTGAGTGCCTGCCTGTACACTCAAGTAATGTTCCGTTTTGCACACTGAGCGCGGTATGTGGTCTGTGGTCAAACTGCTGTGTTTGATCTTCAATTTGATCCTTGGCGCAGCAGGGAGGAGAGAGAAGTTGCCACGTGAGCCACAAGTACATGCTATTTCTGGTAGTCACCCTCCCCCCAGCAATGTACCTCTGTGTTACACCTCGCTGCGGTCTCGGCGCCACAACAAGGCCCGCCCCTCCCCGCCCCGCCCCGCCCCGCCCCGCCCGCCGCATTGCGGTGCGGTAATTTCAGTTTCCGATCCCCATTTGTCGCCTCCATCCACACGGAGGCGCAGTCGGGCTGCCGCGTAATCCGCAGGAGCACCCGCCTCCGCAATAGCAATGGCAATTATTTTTTTCTGTCATCTTCGGCAATACATTTTACCCAATATGTTTACGTAATAAAACCACAACCACATAAAGAGTTTCCGAAACTTTGTCTAAATTCATACATGGAATCGTGCGCAAAAAATTAACCGTGATATTGATATTTTTTCCTTAAAAATGTGCGAGTATAGCAAATTTACAGCAATTCAAGCCATTATGTACTAATCCAATTAAACTCATTCTACTCTAAGTAAGTTTGTAGCGTTCAAAAAAATATATTAACTAAAATTTAGTTCTCATTTAGACTAATTCAAGACATTTCGATTCCGGCCACAAGTTAATCCAACCAAATATTAAAAAAAAAAAAATTAACAATTTAAATTGAAAACATTTGAGCACTACAATTTATTTCCCACAATCATTTACGTTTACTCAAAGGTAGTGGAAGAGCACAGCGCGTTCTGTACGGGGCTGGCGCGGGCTGGCGCCTCTCCGCTCGCTGTGTAGGGCTGGTACCCTTTTACACGTGTGCGTCGCGCGGGATATTCAAATGAGCTCGCTCCCCCCTCCCCCATATGGGTGTTGACGGGGGGCGCCCCGGGCCCGGCGGCATTCCCACGGCTCGTGGCGCGGCGGGGCGGGGCGGGGCGTGGTGGGGAGGGGCGCTGAGCGGAGCGGAAGGTTCCTGCTCGCCCTTCCGACCCTCAGGCTGTCAGGGGGAGGGGGCCCTTAGGGAGCGGGGGCGTTGCGTGACCACTACAAGCTGAGAAAGAGAGAGAGGGAGAGAGGGGAGAGGGAGGGAAAGGGGGAGAGCGAGAGAGAGAGCGAGAGAGCGAGAGCGAGAGCGAGAGAGAGAGAGAGAGAGAGAGAGAGAGAGAGAGAGAGAGAGAGATTAGAACTGCCACGGACAAGGGCCGCTACACCGCGCGGGTCAGGGCGCTGCAGGACCCTCTCCTCTCCCGCTCCGAGGCGTAAATCACGACAGATTTACACCACGAGCCGGGCCGAGCCGCCCCGCCGCATTGACCCAATCACGTGCCACTCACAGTATGAGGCACGATAAGGACTGTTCTATTCACGTCTGGTCAACGCGGTCGCTTCTGATCTGACAGCATCTGCCGCGTTGTAGCTTTTGCAACAGTCTTCTTTTACCTCCTTTTATTCGGTTCTATATAGTACTGGACTCGGTACTGGATATTTACGAATACGAGACGTTTTCCGGATGCATTAAGTTTGTTTGGCTTATTTTTCACTTGTTTCAAGTCGTGACCGGGCGCACGCCAGGAGCGGGCTGCGGGTGGTCGCGGCGGGCGCGGGGCGGGGTCGCCTTGGCCCGCCCCGGCCCGGGTTGCAGCAGAGGTCCTTTGCGTGCGCAGGACCGACAGCCACGTGTCTGCCCACCCGCAGCCCGCTCAACATCCATCACAAATCTGCGAATGAGCCCTCCGGGCGGCGGCTTGCGTCAGGACTAAGTTAAAGATTTAAATACATGCCGAAGTATATGCACCGCAAACATTGAAAACAGTTTGATTACCGGTACTTTAATCCACAGATACTTGGTGGTGTTCCAACAATTTTCCCAACTTACCTCCTGGGACCGCGTGGAATTGTCTCGTACCCGGCGCGGGCACCTGCAAGCGTAAAAAAAGCACACGTTAGGGTTCACCCAAGAAAAAATAATTTAGTGGTAATCGAGCGGAAATCAGATTCGCACTCAGCACTCACAGAGACGTTGATATTAGATTTGACAAGAGAAAAGTGCGCCGGCGCACTAGAGCCTCACCACACTGCCCACAGCATTATCATCGGCAACACTCCAAAAGATATCTCACAAAAGACCGACATTTTTCCAGCCCCTTTATATTTCGTGGCCCCGGAGGTCACCCGGCCTGCGAGCCCAGCTGGACCATGGCGCCTCCAGGCGCCTCCAGGCCGCAGCCACTGGAGGATGAAGGCTGCCTGTCCCGCTCACACACAATTTGACACAATCCTGGTGGGCGGCGTGTGAAAACAGCGAGAATGAGCTAGCGTGTCATATGAGTGCCTGTGCGTGCTCATTAAGTACCGTTTTAAAAATACAAAAAATGGAAATTTCATTTTTTAAAGCCTGGTCCGGCGCGCCGTGGTGAGCGATGTATTGCGCACCACGGCCGAGTGTTATTCGGCCGCCACAGTCTGAACCTTCGCCAAATGGTGAAGGGAAGTGGTATACGAGTGCTGTCAACTCCGCTCCACACTCTGCGCTCCTTTCTCTCTCTCTCTCTCTCTCTCTCTCTCTCTCTCTCTCTCTCCTTTGCTAGCTCGCCGCTGCGCGTCATCTGTTTGAAGGAGCATTGTTCAGCGGCACTGCAGCCGTTTCGTAAATCCTCGTTGATGCTATCTGTTGCTTTTTCTCAGGGCTGCCGGACGGACGGTGGACTTCCCTTCCCCTCCTCTCTCTCTCTCTCCCACTTCTCTCCGTGTCTCTCTCTCCCTTTCGCCCGAAACATCGTAAAGATGGCCACATTCACCACGGTTTGCAATAATTTAATAGTCATTAGAACGGGTTAGACTAATTTATGGCGCGGCAATAATTTATCTAAATCTACTCCCTCCACTGATTAATAGTCAATCCCAGATTATTAAAACTGTGCTACAATGCATTGCGATGCAGCGGGCTCTACTCGCACCCCGCTGCTGGGACGGCACCGAGGCTCAGGCGGCGGCACAGGAGCCGTCAGTCATCTGCGAATAATTGGGTCGTGGTATTGGCAGCGCGGAGCATCCCTTTGTGTTGTCTTCCCACATGTCGATATATACAGTATCGTTTCCACGAAGCGCGCCTCTCCGCGATCATGTAATTGGTCCGCAACAATGGCCGGCTACAAAACGCTTGTACCTGCCTGCTTCGCGGCTGCCAAGCGCGCCAAGCGCTCTGACCAGGTGAGTACAAAATCCACGACAAGAATTCCGCTCTTGATATCGAGCGCCATTTGTGTTTAAATAACGTTTGACTGCGATGATCCGACAAATACCCAACAGCCTCTGCATTTATAGTTGTTTTCAAAGATGTTCGGCGGCGTATAACTGTCATTTTCATGCCTTGACTCATAGTACGTATGCCGCAGTGACACTTCAAAATGAGTAAATTTCACAAATTTGGAACCAATATTACGCCTTTGCTTTGGGTGACACAGTAAAACGGGCCGGCTCGCACAGCTCCTCAGCAAACAGCGCGCTAAATGAGTTTGAAGCGCCCGCCCAGCCCAGCCCAGCGTCCTTCCTAGCCGTGAGGCAACAAGGCATCATCGCGTCCGTGACGTCACTGGGGCTGCTCGTGGGACAGACCAGGCACAAAGGAGCGGCGTGGCGTGGGGCCGCCCCGCCCCCATCCCTCACACGGACCACCCCGCCCCGCCCCGCCCCGCCCCTGCGGAAGTCCGTCCGGGACCGGGGCCGGGCATTAGCGGTGCCGAATAGGCAATGGACTGTCCTACACCAGTCAGGCGTACATGACCGCCTTTTTCACTTTTTCCGTACATCCCAAGTCTTGTAGCCTAGTTGCCCGGCAAAAGGCACGGGAAAAAAAAATCGAAAAAAAAAAACCGCACACAACGCATGTAAAATTTCAAATCTTAACCAACATTGGATGGATGAAGATATTAGCATAGAGCTCTATCGATTCCCAAATCGCCGCTCTCTCCCTCCTGCGTGCCTGACCCGTATGCTTGTCGTGCCCAGGCCGTGCCCTTTTGGACTCCACAAATAAACTGACGCGCGGGCAGCTGGGGCGGCGGGGGCCACACGCGAGCGGGGGGCGCGGGGCCGGACCGGTTAGGGCGAGAGGGGGGGGGGGGGGGGGTACTTTCTTCCACGGTCACTACGGGGCTCCCGCGGGGCGCGCTCTGTCGCTCGCACGGGCTCCACGGCGCAGCGAGGCACTGCGAGGAAGCGGTGTGGTGTGGCGCGGCGCCTCCCCCCTCCCCAGCCGGTACACGCTCCGTTACAGACCAGCTGATTTAAGTTTTGATCACTGCAGTCCAGGTCACAATACTGAGGCAGGGTTCACACAAAACGGAGCGTGCTTTGGTCTGTTGCGCTACGGCACCTGCTCCACCCCCAGCTCTGCTGAGCGCGAGTCGTTCAGAGCCTCGCGTGCAGCGTACAGGGGAAAAAAGGCAGGGATAAAATATTATTTTCGCATCGCGTTACCGTGGCGTTGGGAGAAAATAAATACTATACAAATATGTAACAGCCTGACTACAAAAAAAAGTATTGAAATAATCTGTCAGTACGAATTGTCAATACCAATATTCTTCAATTCCTGATCCCATATCGTGCTCCTCTCTTCGACCTACATAGAAATTCGCGCCATTCAAACCTGACGTCATAATTATTTTAATCACCATTACGAGACTTACAAGTCTCCGACTACCAGAGCGAGGTTCCCACGCTGACCCCCAGGGAGGGAGAGAGGGAGAGAGAGGGAGAGAGAGGGACAGAGAGAGAGAGAGAGGGAGCTGTCTTCCTCGCTTACTCCCCTCGCGTTACCCGCGCGCATATACGCATTCTCATTCCTCCCTTGTCTCTCCCTCCCCCCCGCCGCAGTGGGACTCACGCCTCTGTTTTTCCCTTGCACCCTCCCTCGCTCTCTCACACGCTGCGCGCATGCTCTCTCTCGTAATCGTCTTTCATAATATAATATTTTAAGTGTTTTCTCAGTCTTTTTTTTTCCTCCCTGCTGCGTGCGGCTCCACACGCGACCTTGGCACACAGGGCACGCGGCGGGGCACTACCGCGTGCGCACGCGTGCGCGCGGGTCATTAGCGTATAGCACGTCCTGCTCAGCCGCGAGGGCGCGCGGGGCGGGGGAGCCTACAGGAGTCCGACTATAGGCTGGCTGAGACCCGCGGGCCCGATAAGGGGGCTCTGTCGAAGCATTCTTCGATTTGGAAATTACACGTAAGTAATTTCCCTGGATTCGGGTACAAGATGCTGAGCGCGCGTTCAGCTGTCGAGAGAACACGGTCAGGAAACCCTGCAGAATGTTATCCTGGCGGACGTGTTGTCGTGTCACTGTGCGTTCAGGTCTCCGCCAGTGTCCAGGTGCTAGGCTTTCTGCTCCAGAGCGAGAATGACTCGTGACGGTGAATAATCGCGTTGCGGGTCGAGGGAAGGGAGGCCGAAACCGCCGTGACCCACAGGAGGTCGGTCAGCGAGCGAAGAACATTTGATCCAATTATAAAAACGCCCCAACGAACGGCTTAAATCCTTTCTGGTATAAGTTTTTGATCCTATCTCTAACGAAGGGAAACGGAAGAATGCGAAAAAGAAAAGCGCATAGAAAAGAGATCGAGTGTCGCCGTTACTCCAGGCAGTCAGTCGCAGAAGCGCGGCGACGCGGTGACACCGAGGGTGACACGCTGACACTCGTGTCAGCAGCTGACCAGCTGACACTGACGGACACCGCCGCCTCATCTCTCGCCTGCTTTACACCCTGATAAGGTGTTTCCGTTCGGTCATGCCGGAAGTCGCCCCGCGGTCAGTTCCTCGGTTCTTCCGGTCTCGTGGTGCGGTACCCGTCTCGGCTCTCAAGCCCGTGAACATCGGAGAATCGCGGGGCAAGGCGTCCGACTCGACTAGACCAGACAAGTCCCGCCACCCCCGCCCCGCCCCGCCCCACCGCGCCGTGCCGGGCAGGGCGAGCCGAGCGGCGGTCTTACAGCGAGATAGACTGGATTAGCGCGGCTACCGTTTGAATAGAGACCAATAAGGGGCTCATTTAATACTTTCTTCTCAAAGTCACCATTCTTACGTGTTGCGCTCTTTAAAAAAAATCTGACAGCACGGTATGATCTAATTATTCATACAGTACGAATTTCTTTTTAACAATTCGTTTTGCAAAAAGGACACAGAGCAGAATCCTTTTAAATTATCGAAGTCCTATCTATATTATTTTATGACTCTGGGGCCTGGGGTCTGGGTTGGGGGAAAGACAGGCGTATTTACCGCAGAGCGAATATAGCGAAGGCACGAAAACGCCCGTACTCATACACACGCGCACACATACACGTATCTGCTCACTTTTTGAGAATCCCGAAGCACGGCCCTGTGCATTTCCATATAATAAGGTGCTGGGACCGGCTGTGTCCGTCCTTGTTACGTGGAAAGGACACCCTCCTCTGTCATTTGCGTACCTACCGGGCAAAAATGATGGATAGCGATAGGGAGAAAGTGCATACAGCAGTTTAGGATGAGTAAGAGAGGAAGGAGGGAGAAGTGGAAGGGGAGGGGGGGCAGAGAGACTGACAAAGAGGGAGAGTCATTGTTCAATTGTCAATTCAAAGCTTTTTTAAAACTATGGTAGCAGTTTTTAGCGTTTTCTTATACAAGGTAAATATGTTCGTCTTCTTCAGTCTGTTCTCATTTCACATATTGGTATACATACTTACATTAACACTGACCTATGATTAATCCCTGGCAGTTTTTGAAATGTAGGCTTTCCCTCTGGCCGCTACACTCTACGATGTTTAGTCAACAAACAGATTTTAAAGCATATTACCGAGAACTTGAAAAAAAAAATATTGTTTCCGAACGAAAGCGTCCGTTTCACTTTGCAAAAGAGTTTTGCAGAGAATTTTACTTATCCATAAAGTTTTAGGGTGCAAAAATAATTGTCAATTCTTCACCTCATGACAGTCGCGGGATGAACACAGTCGTTAGTAATCATCCAGGCTGAGAGCGTGACCACTGGCAGGTCCTGCACGACCCTGACCACGCCCCATACCGTATGACAACAGTGATAATGGAATTGTCGGCCGGGTGTCGCGTCAAGGCTGGCATCATCGGCTGACAGAGCCATCACGGACCGCGCGGACCGCGCCTGGCCCCGGGCCGCATGCTGTGCTGTTGCGCCATGTCCGAGACACTGAGGGGCTGGATTTGCTAACGTGCCTGTTTCCTGTCCCGCAGGCAGCCTGGACCGTATGGGTGTGAGTGCCCAGGCAGGACTGACCCTCACGTACGTGTGCAGCAAACATCAAAGACATTTTTTTTATCCATGTCTTGAGGCTACGTAGATGCACAAGATCACTGCACCGGCTTTGAATTAAACTTAAAACGTCAGAAAAAATTAAACAAAACAGCACTGCGAGCAATCTCTTTGGAAAATAATAATTTGCCTTTCAAACCCACAAATAGAAACGCCATTTTTTTTTTACTAAGCGCAGCTACTCTCCTTACTGAAAAAGTCTGTTAAAACTTTAGCATATTATTTCAGTTCACATACATCTCGCTTGTTAGGTTTAAGCGAGGCGAAAGAAAACTCTTCAACAGTTGAAGAGAGCGAACCTAAAGAGCAAGGCTTCACTAAAACGCCTGTAAACGCTTTGCAGGGACTGCTGCCGTGGGCTTCTCCAGAGCCTATTAGGGAGGTAATGACGCGGCTGACACGAGCCGACCGTCAGCAAAGGGACCGCAGGTGCCCCTAGCACATGTCAGACGGCCGAGTTTTGGCTGGAATAGATGTTTAGTTTTCGTGCTACATGATTACTCAGCAGTCATTCTAAAATGGAGGCAATGCAATTTCTTAATATGTCAGAAAGTTGTCAAATACACAGAATTAATAAAAGCGTTAAATCTAAACGGAATACTATACAGCAAATTGTGTTCTTCATGCTCACTGCAATTAATTTACGATTTGCGTAGTAACTAAGAATATTGTTCAAAAAAACTATCGGAATAAGGAACAGAAAATTTTAATAGAAACGTCCTAAAATAAATATCCAACCCTGAAATCATCTTTTGTTTCAACAGTGATCATTCCGCGTTAATGCCTACTCAATCCGCTCGTCCGACGCTTAACAGCACATTGAGCGCGCAAAATGAACGGTCTCCACGCTGCCAAATAGCACTTACCGGTCCGCTCGGTAGGATCCAAAACAAGAGTAAAGTGTTCTCCTCAGTCAGCACTAAAACACACGAGCACTCACTCACTCTCTCACAGACAACACACACACTTGCACTCGAGCGCGCGGATGCTCGGTCCACGCCGGGTACGTCGGTTAATCCAGGGGGCCTAAAGTCTGCCGGGGCGCCTGCTCCTCCGGCGCGGTGCGCTGCACTACTGATGCACGGCTCTGCCGGCGCCCCGCGGCCCGCGGCGTGCTGCCCCCACCCCCTCCAGCGCACAGCGGCGCACAGCGGCGCCTCGCATCCCTACCATCGCCCGGCCGGCCTCTCGTCCCCCGATCATTTCACCTCACTTTCCTTAAACGCTAGGGAATTAAAATCAAATGGCTGTTGTCGATTGCATCAAAAATATCGGAAAAAATATCTGTGACTGTAAACAAGAAACGCCTCAATATTTGATGCCAATGTCGAGTTGGCAAGTACACATCGTGAATTAAATTTTTGGAATATACTTTTGCTTATGCAGAACATTATATGCGTCCTTGTTTGCGAAAAAAGATAAATATCGATGCAAGAACCGCTGGCATATATGATTTAATCTACAAATAGTACAATTTGCGCCAAATAAGACAAGGACCAGCCTTCGAAGAACGAGATAGATGAAATTCCTGATTACGTTTAATGGTGCATGACAACAAGTCGAATAGGACAGGGAAGCGCGGTACATCGGTACATGCTACACCGTACTCGCCCGTCCCCCTCCATTTCCACTCCGTGCCTTCTCTCTCCCTCTTCCCCCCTCTCCTCTGTCTTTCTCTGAGATTGCTGCTCGGCGATACGTCGCATAAATCAGCTGATGAGCTTTCATTTGACGTAACGCCATTAGGTGCGTCCCTATATGCAGGGCGGCACCGCCCAGCCGACTTGCAGACGTATTGACCCGTGCGTTACGTTACGCAAGCTCGTCACCTACCTCCCGCGCCGCAGATCCTTCAACATCCAATATTTTCTGCAACGTGTTGAAGAAGCTGCGTTCTTAGCCGGACTCTTACACTTGCTTGAAAAATTGAGGCACCCTTTTAGGGCGTAAGTCGGCGTTATCATCCCGCAATCACACACGGACTCCTTCCTGATCACACTCTGGGGATCTGAGAGGTCGTAATTCTGAAGACGGCAAGAAGTCATAACAATAATGTGCAAGTGTTGCGTGCACTGCGGACAGAGGGGGGACAAGAGAGGAAGAAGATGGACCGATAAAAGAATAGTGAAAGCACAATAGTAGTCTCAAAACTTAAACCAGCAGAGGATTTCTTTCACTGAGCACACAGTTCACATATCTTTGAATATGTCTTCTGAACGGTTCTAGTGTTCGAAACACAATAATATTAAAATAAAATTTTAATAAATGTAAAATATCAGAGGAAATAATGTCACCCTGAGAAGAAATGGGCGACATCACGGAGCAAATTATAATCCGTCCCAGATTCAGCGCTTGTATGATATGGCGCGAGGTCACCAATCACATTATGTCTGCAATGTGATTAAGGCCCCGTGCAATACGGACTCCCCACACCGACGGGTCGGGTCGGGACCGTTCGTATTGCCGAAAGATGGCGACATTTTATTCAGAGCAGCAGTCTCACGCAAATTATTACAACGGACCGTCACTGGCCGATCGGGCACACCGCGCCGGCATCGAGCCAGCGGGGCAGCGCCACTAGCAGGCGAAAACAACAAAGGATAGACTGGAATGAATAATCATTACTGTTCGTGTATGCATGTGGAGGCGTCTCTAGCAAGACCTATAACACCTATAATTTTTTTTTTAAATCTATATTTTTACTGTGTATTCGTCACGCCAATTGCGCCTGACAGCGTGCTCGGTGCAGGGAAGCCCGGATGCCAGTTGCCACCCTTGACGTAAGGAAGCGGTGAGACTCATACAAAGGACAATGAGGGAATCAGAAACGGACTACTGCCATTTCTTAATTTAATTAGTAATAATTTACAAAACAAAAAGCCTACTCTTAGCATATTAAAAGGGCGTGAGGTCTTGTACGCTTGAAAAAGGCGTACGACTACGCTTCAGTTTTACGAGTGTATTTGCTTGTAAGTTTGTTATGTGTATCATGTTATTTCTTTAGTCGTCATCCTCGCTGGAACGAGACAATCGGGTCGCTCTGGACCTTGGCCCTGGCGCCCTCCGCCTCGCCTGGCGGATGTGCAAAGGACGTACAGCGAGACCTTCCTGAGTAGGACATTAAGCTCAGCGGGAAAGTTACACAAGGCTGCTTTTTCTTATTATGGAGCTCGCACTGTCCAATATATACTTATTCATCCTGCACATATTCTAGATCGCATGCTTTTGGTCTCATAGCAGGAGTAGTATCTGAATAGAAGCGCGTCGTGAGGCCAAACTGTTTGACGGCAGCACGCTGCGCTGTATCGCGGGTAGAGCCAATACTTGCGCAAACGGTTCGTACAATGAGCAGCGACAACTGTAACGCTCTGAAAACTGTTGAAAGTTGAGCAGAATGTCAACACGTCGACTGATGGTAGGCCTGCCTGGCTGCAATCGCTCGGCGCCTAGGCGCGATGCACAAGCACCGCAGAAAAAGGCGTGACTTGAAGAGACTTCTAGATAAAAGTGAAGACGGGGAGTGCAATTATGTAAATTTACAAAATAGCCATCTAGATCGGGTTAAATCGCTCGTTTACAAAAACAAAGTAGAACTTTTCTAGACAAGACTAACACTTACTTTTTATAATAAGTGAAACGGAAAGTATGAGTAAACTTTGCCTGGCTACTTCAGGTAAAAGTAACACTGTTCTCAAAACAATTATGAGATTTTTGCGCATTTGGTGAATTACGTTTACTGCCATTTAGAAGGAAGAAAGAGACGCAATCCTCATGAAAGGAAGTTCTACTCTGTTTCGTTCAAGACCCGAAGGCCATTGTGCCAACATTAGCAACAGGGTCAACGGGACGAAAAAAAGGTCAAATCTGTTTCCATCACGCTCATGCTGCAGCTTCCTGGGTACAGAGGGCACCGCGCTGCTGCAGCGCGCATGTTAGCGATGCAAGCGCGGCGAAGTGCCTAGCCCAGTCCGCGAGAGAGCGATGGGGCAGAGAGAGAGAGAGAGAGACCGAGACAGGCGGTCAAGACAAAACCCAGATGACGGACAACGGCCTTGTGCAATGACTGCAGCGAGCCGTCTGCGCCTAATGCGACACAGTGGTGCAGTGGTCCATCTCCAGGTCCGCGTGTGCGCGCTGGGGGGGAGGGGGGGGGGCACGAGATGGGTTAAGGGGCGCCCCTCCCGAGTCTAGAGGGAAGAAATAACCTCGCAAGCATAGGACAAATGGGAAATAAAGATTTTGTCTCGAGACAACACATCTCGCGGAAAACTAATTTAACTTGGCAGATATTAAGAAAAGCCGCATGTCGCTTTAATGTATTACGGAAACATATGGATTGTTTCTATTTAACAGTTCATGGGGAGACATGTATCAGATTAAAAACCAACCACGCCGGAGTGTGGCAGAAGCAAAGCGACGACTTGACGAACATTAACCCGAAAAAATGGGTCATGACGGCCAAGCTCAGGCGGGAGCAGCAGCGTGTCATCCTTTGAGGTTCATCAATGTCGAAACTCATGACAATGGCCTCCTCTGCCTGCAATCAGCGCAAGTATAGAGTACTGACCACGTGACCAGATCATGGCCATTTCAGGTGAGGCGCATGGACGGGGCTCGTGGACCCAATGTCACAATGTCTAGACTTTGATTCAGTCTGTGCCTTTGAGCGCGGGGCGGCCGGCCGGCCGGCCGGGCCCCTAACCACCACCCTCATGTATACGTATGGCCATCATTAGCGTTGGCACATCACATTAACATTTTCATGAAAAGTTTGGTGACAAAAATAAAGCGAGTTGTGGGCTCTTTCAGAGGAAGAATTTGATCAGCCAGTTCTTTCAGTTTGTTCTGAAAGTTCCCCGTCCGGTCAGTCGGCGCCGTGGTTCGAAACAGGACCCACTGCGCGCGCGCGCGCCGCCCTCCCCCTCCTCCCGCCTAACCCGAGCCAAGTTCATTACCTTGCAGGGCGGGCTGTGCAAGCAGTATTGCAGTAATTGCAGAGGAGACGGCTTTTTTGCCGCTGTTTTACCAAACTAATGCCACAGATTACGCGCTACAGGTGATGACAATCCGACAGCGACGCGTTGCACCCGCACGTGGCACGCATACTGAAAGAGAGAGGAGTGGGGGAGCAGGCTGCTTAAACTGTGCGGGAGATGTTCTTATTCAAGCTTTCATTATCGCGTGGATGAAGTCACTCCAGAGTAATAGCAACACTTACGGCGAGTCTTTATCAAGTGTTCAGATAAGTGTTCAGTAAAGCGTACGCTAGCTCCCGCTGGAAATCCAAATGTACGAATGTCGCTCACTTGTAGACGAGCGAATAAAATCACTCACTTGTAGGTGAGCAAATGACTATTCACTCACCTACAAGTGAGTGAATTTATTCGCTCATCTACAAGTGAGCGACATTCGTACACTTGGATTTCCAGTGCTGTCACGGTTGAAAAAGAAGTGTAACACACATGGAATTAAGCATACAGCGAATGAAAGCTTCCAATATGCTGCGTGTGGTCGGCGCCGCGGTGCTCGGCTGGAGGCGTGCGCACGAGCGCCGGGTACTGTGTAGCAGGGCCGCATTGCCCGCGTCGCGACGAAGATCCCGCAAACGGCGGGGCGGGACGGGGCGGGACGGGGCGGGGCGGCAGCTCCTGCCACTGCCCCACATCGCCCCGCCCCGCCCCGCCCCGCCGCGCCGGCGTTAGGCGTGAAAGTGCCGGCGTCACGTCGCGCACGGGGAGGAGCCGGGCGCGCGGGGGACTCTCACCGGCAGCAGCCTGTGATGCACCCCGACATCACACGAAACGTCATAAAAGCCGATGCCGATTTGTTCCGGAGACTCCCACCACCAAAGTGTGGCGTGGCGTGGCGTGGCGTGGCGGTGGCGGCGCGGCGTTGCGTGGGCCCCCGTGGCTCGCGCCGCGTCCCGTGGCGGGGCGGGGCGGGGCGGGGCGGGGCGGGAAATACGGTCCCCGCCCTCCCTCGCGTATGTTACATTGGGTGTATTTCGGCTTCCTCTTTTATCACCCCGATTATCAAAACAGAATAACATTTTTACGGAACAACAAGGAACGAATTGAGAACGACACATGAAACATATCGACAGCCCTGTGAGCAATTGATTCAGTTTTGGATCTGACTGTCCGGTCCGGTATACAGTTCTGTAGTTGTTGGCAGGAAAAAATCAGAGCGTATATTGCACCTCAGCCTTTAAAAATAAATTAACTGTCCATGCTCAATGCTCATGCTACCAATGCTACCATGATAAAAGAGACGTGGTACAGCTATAAGGCACAAACTTACATAAACCTACTGAGTTTGTTTGGGTGCAGAAAATTTACACTTCCCATTAATATGGCAAATCATTGTCACGAATTTGTGGTGAGCCTTTGCAGATCTGTCGAGCGCCGTTATTTTTGTCAGACGTTATATGATGTGGCCAGGTAAATCACAGGGTGCCACCTCTGTTGCTTTCTCTGCGCTTCGATTATGCCGACGGCTGCTGTAACGTTTGGTGGGGCGGGCGGCGGGCTCTAGGCGGGCGCGTCTCTAGGGATCAGCGCGGGCGGAAGGCGTTTATAGAAGCTTCTCGAATGAATTCATGGGTGGTGGGTGTGAGTTCACCTAGTTTTCTTTTTAAAGGTTAAGTATGAGTTGGATATGCGCTAACTGTGCGTTTTACAAGACGAAATTCTGTCCAATTGACCTTCGCACTAAACCGATATAACCATCGTTTTGAATAAAGACAACAGCAGACATAACAGTCGTGGATACTCGTACATTTACCTATAAGGAAAGGGGAAGGTGCCTGTTTAAGTTTGGTTGAAGGATATACCAACTGCACATCTAAATTATTGTCGGTTTTGAGCAAAGATCACAGTCTCATTTGCATTTCTAGGAGAAGGCGAGATGGAGGAGGGAATGAAGGAGAAGAAAAATAAAGGCTGCCGGTCTGGTCGCGTGGTGGCCCCGGCCCGCCCCCAAGTTCACAGGCCCGGCCGGCCGGCCGGCCCGCACGATACTCCACGCCACGTCGAGACTTTTTTGAGTATTGTTCTCCTATGTGGTTGCCGCAATGCTGGTGTGAATGTGCCTGCCTTGGACACGATCAAGGGGAGAAGAAGGACCTCGGCCAGTGCGTTATGCCGCACAAGAGTTAGGTTACGAGAAACATCTGTCAAAACTGCGTATATTCTAAGTATATTCGGTAAAATGTTAAAAAAAAAAAAAAATCAACGTAAAAATTTGTTTGTTTGCCGGAGAGAAATAAGAAATACAGCCTTCGTCGAAAAGTAACGCAGAAGTCAGAGAGAGGAGCAGACCAAAAATAATTCCCACTCTCACCCGAATGTAGCATCTCTGGGACGATCGCCCGCCCTCACAGCTGGTCCGCAAGTGCATACGTCGTCATGCAGACCCCCCCCCCCCCCTGCTCCCTGTATGAAAATATGTTAATGCGGCTCGCAGGCGAAAGCGAAGGTGACCGCGGCGGTATGACCCTCTGGCCCGGCTGGCCGGCCGGCCGGCACGCGGGGCCCCCGCCCCGCCCCGCCCCGCCCCACCGCGCCCGCCGCGCAACGAAACTGAAGCCCCATGGGGGGCGGGACACATGCAAGGCGCCAGATAAATCGCCAACAGCAGCAGCCTGCTGGCCGCTAGACAGACAGACAGACAGACAGAGCTAGGCAGACGAACAACATACGCGCACACAGCATTGCTGCTACAAATAATACTGGTCTCGCTCTAGTACATCGAATTTGTCCGTTTCTCCGTTGCGGCGTCACTTTCAGTTTAACGAGACGACCAAACAGTTCAGACGGTCTGTGATGATGTATTGTAATTTCTTCTACGCTCCCATAATTCACCTCGCGAGTCGAAAAGACTTCAATTGGTGACCGATACGTCAGATCAGCCGTCTGCTTTGTCTGAACTGTGGGCGTGCCCGGCGAGCCCGCTCTACAGGGACGCGCCCGGCCCGTCCGTCTCCTCGCGGGATACGGGACGGGGGTGGGAGTAGCCCTACCGAGTCTTTATGGCACTGGAGAAAACGTTCATCGACTCAACAACGCTGCAGTTAATCGCGCTACTATGCGTAGAAAATCACCAACCCTTGTTAGGTTTACTTCACGAGATATTTGAACTTTAAGCGTAACTCTGGGAGACGCGGTGGGCGTGCGCTGCGCACTTGCTCGCTGCACACTCTCAGACCGTTATTGACAATTTGTTAGTGTGTTATTAACTTATATGTACTAGTATAATATGCACTAATTTGTCAACACATACACACAATTTATCCTTATTAACATTTTTAGAAAAGGTCTTAGTTATGAAATAAAAACTTCATACATATGCAGAAAATAATAGTCCATAGTTATACTAGTACATATAAGTCAATAAGGAACTTTTTATAGACAAAAATGTCTATAACTGAGAGTGCAAGTTTCCCGGCATGTCGCAGAGGACCCGGCCGGGCCGGGCGCGGCGGCAGCAGAAGCAGCCTGCTTGATTAACGATGGAAAGCCGGGCGGGGCGGGGCGGGGCGGGGCGGGGCGGGGCGCGTATGGCGCCGAGCAATCAGGACCACCGCACAGGCCGGGCCGGGCCGGGCCACCCCTGCAGGGTTTCACCGAAATATTTCTAACGACATTGCGGTCGTCACTCGCCCGCCGGCTGGCCAGGCGGATATCAGTTTGACTTTCCATCTCTGCCCGGGAGCGACTCGGCCCGGCCGGCAGCATAATTACTCTGCTCCTCATCAGAGCCGGGCAGAGATACCATCGGGCGGGGCGGGGCGGGGCGGGCCAGGCCGGGGCGGCGGGACGGATGTTCCGTGTCGCACCGCATCGCCGTCCCTAACCTAGTTTCAGTAATAATATCATATTGATTGCGGTGATTGATCGGTCGTGCCCGCCAAAGGTTTATCAGCCCCCTCCAAATAATCTAGCAGGGGATTTGGTCTTTATTGCGTGCCTTTCTTTTCCGTCTTGTGCATGCGCCAACGACGTGCAGCATGAGACATTCGCTGCCAGGAGAAAGAGGGGGGCGTTTTCCAAATTTACCGAAGTGTTGCCTTTTTTTGCTGATTTTGTTTTTCTTTTTTCAGAATACCGTGCGGCAATACAGAAGACGAACCGGCTTCAGCATCTTGGTTCTTCAATGTTGTTTAGACGGATTTCGTACGACAGCTCCACGGGGAAAACGACGTCATGGTTTCCAAGCAGTTTCGGAAAAACCAAGCAGCTCTTATGGAGAAAATACACGGGGTTTCCGGGGCTGCTTGAAAACCAGGACGAAGTTTTCTCCGTGTCCAGGCGACGTCCGGGGCGAGTACGAGGAGCCCACGCCCCTGGTGCACAGCGCCCAGTGCACCGGCGGGACCAGCGGGGTGATCAAGGAAATGAGACGAGGAAATCTCGTACGGCAGGCAGGCAGGCAGGCAGGCAGAGCGCACAGCGAACCATGTCGACAGCGCCCTTTGACTGATCGCCGTGGGAGGCCCGGCCCGGCCCGGCCCGGCCCAGCCGTTCATAACAGAGGAGACACGCACGCGCTATGACAGCGCCATTAAAATTACACGCCGGGATGTCTACTCATTTCACAATATTTTGGGGGTCGCAATAAGACTTGGTTTAGAAACGCGGTGCCATTTCTGAACGAGCACACGTCACACGCGTTTTCAGTGCATTCTATAAGAAAGAAAATTAATCTCGCAGACTTATCGCTGACGACGACACGATTGCAATCATACTTTGCTCATTTTTATGCGACTTGTCTTGGACTGCCTGACCGCCCACACACCACCTGTCGTAGGACAACATATTGACCGATAAAGAAAGCGCAAGAGAATGAAAGTCGTGAAATAATGCGACCTGACGACTTCCTCGAGCTCTCCGCGATACACACACTCACTCAGTTCCTCTCCTTCCTCTCGGCATTTCTCTCTCTCTCTCTCTCTCTCTCTCTCTCTCTCTCTCTCTCTCTCTCTCTCTCTCTCTCACACACACAAACACACACACACACAGCGCTGTTCGTCTCTATCCGTCGAATATCTACATCCTGGAGCCCCGTATGCATATCCCTCGGCTCATTCAGAGTCGCACAGATGGACTTGCTTCCCGTTCCATTATTGCTATTCTCTTTCGCCGAGGTGCAGTGCGGGCGCGCGCCGCTCCAACCCACGGTCAAAAATATCTTCTGAAATTTACAACATTTTCATCGTAAATTTACTGCCTACTTGTGCTACGCTATCAATTTGATAAAGTAACCTCACGACATTTCTCGTGAAAAAATTTCAAAGCCTCACTACATGCGTGCAGTAACGTTGCCTAGTTGACAAGCGGATTTAGGCGCCAGGCGTGTTAGAACTATTTTAACTCAGGCTGCTTTTAGCGTGACAGGCTCGCGTAACGGTACGAAGCGCGTCACTTGTGACATGCTCAACGTCAAGTACGTACTCTAGGGTGTCCGCGGCCGCGGACAAACGGAGCGGCACCGCGACAAACATTTTAGTGGTGAGAGGTAAGAGCGCGCGAAAGTGACTTAAAACTTTAATCGCGACCTGGGTATGGTTCCCGACGTCGCACGGACCTGTCTGCGCGGGTGCTGGTTGGAAAGTACCCAGACTAAACTTTCATTGAAACCGCGTTCTGGCCAGCCAAATTATATTTTTGACGAGGGGGCCACCACTCTGTTGAGTGACGTACACAGGATTACAAGATTACATGGATTACACATGATAACATACCTGTTTCTAGGCAATAAATCGTAAAATTTTACTATATTTTAAATATTTAGTGTACTTTGACGAGGGATTGTGGGATTACACGTGGATTACAGGCTAAAGTGTACACAGGATTACAGGAGTGGTGGCCCCCTCGATTTTTGAACACCTTCCTCCTCATCCTCCGACACTCCCACTCGCGGGGAGCGCGCGGCGAGGCGCGGCGCGGGGGTGGGCCCGCTGCCCTGCTCCCCGCTGCCCTGATCCCCGCCGCCCTGATCCCCGCTGCCCTGCTCCCCCTTCACGACCTCTCACTCGTAACTCGATTAGTCATCGCCCATTGACGAGCGGCTCTATGGCTATAGAGACTGTGGGCCCTGCTGTGCTGTGTGCGACTAACCCCGCCTGCGGCCCCGCCCCGCCCCGCCCCGCCCCGCCCCGCCCGCGAGGTTAATGGCAGCCGCTGGCGCTGCCCTGCCTTCCTCCTGGCTGATCGGTCACTGGGTGACGCCGCGGCATCCGTCTGCATTAAGCCGTCTGATGGACTCGTCCGCCCGCCCCCCGCCCCGCCCCGCCCCGCCCCGCCCCGCCCCGCCCTCACTGTCTCCCGATAACTTCCGCGGGACCACACATACGTGTGACTGCGCGCGGCGGGGCGCTGGCTGGGCTGATCCCCGGCGATACCGGCTCGTGGCCGCAGGTGAGTGACTGCAGCAGCCTGACTCTCAATACAACACACTCCCATGACCAAGAATTCTAGAAAATCGTCCAAATAGAGCAACGTAACTGAGCGTATCTTTCTTTAGCTCGAACCAACGATCGCTGTTTTTCTTATTCTTTTAAATACTGAAGCTGTGAACCTGTGCAGCCGCCGGCCGGGCAGCGCTGGAGGGAGGAGCTCTGCAGGAATGCAGCCGCATTCTGCAGGGGGCAGGATAGAGCAACGGCGCACAATACGCGGCCGAGGCCAGATATGAAAGGTTAATGAAAAAAAGAAGTAAAAACAAATCTACTACATTGTTTCCCGTAACGAAGTACGAGTCCTGACGAAGACTCTGCCGCCCGCGGCGCTATCGACATCAGGCATCGCCATGCAGTGCCGGTGGATAGGAAAGCAATGCGCGGCTGGTCAGCCTTCCTCACTGCCCGCCCCGCCCCGCCCCGCCCCGCCCCGCCCCGCCCCGCCACGCCCGCAGCCGACCTTTGGGGCGCGGCAGGCCGGCCGGCAGATGCATGTGCACATGACGCTATTGTCACGAGCAGCCTAAACGCTAAACCCTTCGTATATTAATTGTCACCTACCCGGGCGGGACAGACGGCTGCTCTCCGTCTGTACGACGAGTTTTTGACGGGTTTACTTTTTGTAGTCTTCCGCCCAATAAAAAAAAGGTGCACTGATCATTGTGCTGCACTGTGATAAATATATCTTCGAAAATTTACAACATATTTTGTTATCACGATTTGCAAAATATGTTGTAAATTTGCGACCGCCCATTCTTGCTCGTCAATAATTTCTAAGTCGATACAAAGTACTTGTAATTTTACAATTTCAAGTTGTAATTTTACAACATTTATCATAGAAAATTTTCCTGTAACCTTTTTAACTATTTTTCACAGTGTGGCTGCTTTGTAATTGCAAACCATTTGCGAACGATTTTCGTTGTATATTGCGAACGAACCTATCCTTCGCGATTGCGAACACATTTCTTTGTAAGCTTACGCAGCCTTCGTAATGCGAACAAATTGTTCGCAAGGATTTTATCAGGTGTGCAACATTTGTGAACTTATTGCGTTTCAGATGATGGCAGACTGCACAACCTGTGACAGTGCTGGGCCCTGGCGGCGGCTGCTGCTGCTGCTGAGCCCCGCCCGCCCCGCCCCGCCCCGCCCCGCCCCGTGCCATTAGCCTGCGCGGCCGCCATTGTCTCAGGCCGGACACACACATGCACCGGCCGGGCGGCCGCGGTGCGAAGGACTTGATATGGGAGCCGCGCGCCCGCCGCACGTCATAATGCGCCTGCGAGACTGCGAGGACCCGCCCCGCCACGGAAAGGAAAATGTCCAGGAGTGACGGTCTTTGTGCGAGGCGAGGCGAGGGGAGGGGTCAGGCACAACGCGGCGCCTGCTAAACCACACGCAGCGCAAAGTATTTTTACGTCAAGTATTCGAAACTGTATCGTGATACAATGTGGCGGAACGATTAGAGTTGAGAACGAGCAGTGCAAGTACGCCAAAATTCCCAGCAAAGCATTTGCACAAACAGCATAATTTCTGTAATCCTGGTTCGGACCCGTCTCGTCTCAGTCTCTGTCCCTCTCATTTCGCTCGTCGCGGCGCGCAGAGCCGCGCCTTGATGGCAGAGGGGGGCTTTTTACTACCATTTCATATTCAACCCAAATCGTGCACGATCCGTAATTGACTCTCTGTTGGCAATGCTGAGCGCGGCGCGGCGCGACGCGGTGCGGTGCAGCGTGGCGTGGCGGGGCGTGGCGTGGCGTGGCGGGGCGTGGCGGGGCGTGGCGGGGCGTGGCGGGTGAGACGTGGCGCGTTGTGAGAGGTGTCATCTACGAGTCCATCACTCCATAGAATTCTCCAGCTCGCTCAGTCTGCCGCCGCCTGCCACCTCGCACTTTCATGCCGAAGGGTCGTTTAGGGCGATAAAGTATAATTAGAGCGTATATTACCTCATTGACATTTGCAACAGCGTGGCAGTACGTCGGCCTGCAGGCCCATCCTTTTGTTTACATCTGATCCTATAAGGACGCTGTGTTACACATGCCGCGCCCATGCACACCTTGAGGAAGGCAACAGCCACCCTACAGGGAACCCGTTCTGCAGCCACCCCTCAATGCAAGACGAAAATATTGCTCCAGAAATGACATGATTAATTTTTGTACCTTTTGTCTACCCTTTCTAAATAGTTACTTTTTTATGTGCACGTCTCGTGAAGACATTTCAATCGTCTTCGTACAGCTGGTAAGCACACTCATCGCGTTCCGCATATCGCTTCCCAAAAATATAATTATAATCCTTCAAACTTCTAAAGCTAACGACACAAATTACGCTCAAACGACGTCTGGTTTTGTCAATCAGTTTCTTGATTTTTAAAAATTGCAGGGATGCCGAAATATGTCCTCAAACATACAGTGTAGCAAAACAGAAATTGATATTTCCCAGCACGCTTTACGTCAACTCGGAAGCTCACGACCCAACCGGATGGCGGAGCATGGAGCGGGGTGGGGCGGGGTGGGGCGGGGCGGGGTGGTTGGGTCGGGGCGGGGCGCGGTGGGGCGGGGGGCAGCAGCCAGACTCCCAATAATAAACTCCTAATCTGAGAGAAGAAAGTGACAGTGAGCGGCGCGTGTCACGCGCCTTGCGCAACAAATGCACAAGTGCGCCCATCAGTCTGTCTGCCGGGTAGGCAGGCCTGTTACGCACGAAGGCAATGCGGGCCTGCCGGGGCTGCCTACCAGTGAGGCGACGAGTCAGCCTGTTTGGTAGGCAGTCCCGCGGCGCACCAACGCAATGCGGGCCTGCCTATCAGCAAGGCGGTCAGCCCGCCTGGTGGGTAGGCAGGCCCGTTACGCACGAAGGCAATGCGGGTCTGCCTATCAGCAAGGCGTCCAGCCTACACACTAAACCTTTGTGCCTTCATTGTGCATGGTTATGCAGCATTGCGTGCATCCATAGATATGCACATAGCTCCACATATTTATGCACGGAATTGTGCAGGCATGTGCACAAATGTAAACAAAATAAAATAAACATAGGTTTGCATAAAATTTGCGCATAACTACGGTTGCACGTAGTCCTGCAGCCTAGCCTGCAGCCCTTATGGACAACCAAATGCATATGGGTTTACTGTGTAGGCAGGCAAGCCCAAAGCCCGGCAAACCCGACATGAGCCCCGCCCGAACCTGAGCCCGGGACGCGTAGGTCCACACCTAGGCTAGGTGCAAGCTTGACATCAGTCCGAACCTGGGAAGAGACCTCGGTTCCCCAACCTCTTGGAATCATATTTGGCCCAGGTCGCCTCTGAAGCCTTCCGGGCTCAGGTTCGGGCGGGGCTCATGTCGGTTTTGCCCAAAGCCCCTGCGTAAATTTAGCCTTTCTCTACGTTACAATATAATGATAAATATCGTTTTTCGAAAAAAAATCACGTTTTTGTCATTTTTCATTCATTTTTCTGAGTTTTCGGTACAAACAATACAAGGAATACTTATGCAATTGAATTGGTACCATAAAAACCAACATATTTATGATTATTGTGAACTATTTTTTTAACGTGGTATGCACAGTGAATGTATACAATCGTAACTGTTGAGATTTTAGAGCGCACTTAGGATAACCTTCTTAAAATGGAAAAAAATTGAGCCAAATTAAAAATATTATCAACACAAATGTTTTTTTCCCTGATCAAAGTCTATCATTCGCAATTTTTCCATTCTTTACCGGGTTTGTTCATCGGAAACTTTGAAAGTTAACGGCGGAATATTTATATCACTGGCGAAGTAACAATAACAGGTGAAAGACTAAGACAGTGGCTTTGCACACGGTGGTCATTCGTAAGCCATAGAATGGGCGCCTGCGACGGAAAGCTGTGTGTTCTAAATGGGTATACTTTCTCTGCAATCACCTCTAAATTTTGCTAGGCTAATACCATAAATAATTTTGGAACAGAGGCATGAACCCTACCTGCTTTACACGCTTTATTTTTCGACCGAGCGCTATCAATTAAGGACTACTCCCCGCCTCTGTGGTGTCGTGGGCGTGGGGTATAGCTAGTGTTTCCCGGCGGGACTCAAGTCGGCCTCCAGTCCCGCCCTGCAGAGCGCAGCTCAGACCTGCAGGAGGTGCAGGCTGTCGCCCCGACGCTCGGCAGCCTGCGGCAGAGGCAACCCATTCAGCACCGGCGTACGGCTGGCTGCCTGCTCGTCAGTCTGGCAGTGCTGCCGGGTGGGTTGCCGCGGTGCCGGGCGGAGCCCCGAGCCCCGGGCCCCAGGCTCGAAACATCTCAATTTGTTTCGTATTGTATCATGTAGTTTTAAAAATACATCAACAATCATTTCCTTTCATTACCTCTCTTCCACACTCTTGCGGTCTTAAGGTAAGCTGAAGCATGGAAATAATTTTTCACTTTCAAGAAATACTTTGATCGATTATCTATATTTTTCTCACTGTGCCTATTTAATACGAGGGGGAATTCACATCGGAAAAACTTGTACAGACTACTCGGTATTACACGGTATTACACCTGTATTACTCACAAGATTTAATCACTTTAGAGCATATTCTCGTGTTTTTCGGTATTACATTACGTGTATTACGGCGTAATACATGGATCAGGTGTACAGTGTATTACGGAAGTGAATTCCCCCTCGATTTAATATTATTCATAGAAAACTAGACTAACGCCTGTGGCGGGCGGCCGGTAGACACACGCCTCTCGCACTTAACTAGTAACTTCATTTTTTGTTTTATACAGTATACAGGGCTGCTCATGCTCTGTAACCCCGGCCTTTGTGTGAGTAGGCAACTCATTCTACTTCAGCTGAGCGAGGGCAAGAGTCGAGAGGGGGAGGGGAGGAGGGGAGGAGGGGAGAAAACAGGGTACAGCACACGAGTTGACCGTGCGCATAACTCCCACGAGTTGGCTGGTCCCTTTGCCCCTGGTGCAGTTTTGGACCGTACGGAGTGGCTACCCCGCCCCGGCACGCGACCTGACCCCATGCTTCCGGATGGCTTTCTTTGTGGTGTGCGAGGTGTGGGCAGGGCAGGTGCTGAGCGCTGAGCACCGAGGGCTGCTCAGCACTGCGCTTGTTAGAGCACCGCAGCGACACGACTGCTGGTCGTGCTGCCAAATGGCGGTGTGGCTGTCGGCTGGCTGAGGGTGTAACTGCCTCCCTCTAAACAGGACCACAATTATTGCGCCTTCCTCTCTTCCTTCCTCGCCCAGTTCTTTCCGGTTCTTTCGATGATATCTCGTGAAAAAAATGTTAATTTTATCGTGATTTTTTATTTAAATATGTAGAAACATTAAGGGCCGAAGGCTCAATGTTGGGACTGTAGAAAAAAACTAAAAGTTTAAATTGTCTTTCGACTTTTTCGTGGCGTATATGTTCAGGCTTGCGCCTTCACGGCAGACTTATATACCCCCAGACGCGTAGTCCACCCTCTGGTCACAGTGTCTAAATCCTGCCTTTCGATGTCGGCTTTGCATCTTTGACATGGTTTCGATAACGTTTCCACGGGTTCCTTCTTTCTCAGGCAGGCTCTCCCAGCCTCAGCGCCGCGCCCTCCCCTCCCTGCTCCCTATATAAAGCCGCGCTCTCTCACCGCGCGCCTCCCACTGTCCCTCCGTCCTCCGCTGGAGCCGCACGTCCAGGGGAGACCAGCCCTCCTCCCAGCGCAACCATGGTAGGGAGTGTGTGTGTGTATGTGCGCGCGCGTGTGCGTGTGCGTGTGTGTGTGTGTGTGCGAGCGCGTGCTTCTACATGCGTGCGCACTCGTGTTGAATACGCCTACCTATATGATCGTCAATATCATTAGTGCTGTTACCTTCCGTTAAAGAATCTTTTCAAAACTGCTGCCTGTGGTCATATCAAACAAAAACTGATACATCCCCACGTTGGTTTTGTGATTCCTCACTTTTTGTGATGTAAAACGTGATCAGGTCTGATGTAATAAGTTCCAGGATAAGCCATGATGCAAATAGTGTGCCGATAAACATCGATAGGTAAATACGTCTCGCCTTGCTGTGCTGCCTTAATTATTCCGTACGCCATCGAGATATCGAAGTGTGCATCGAACGAAACTTCTCTGATCCCAAAGAGCGATGTTTTCCCACATTCGGCGTATAAACCAGGGCTCAAGTTCATATTAAATGCTAAAGGTATAGGACGATTATTAAGTGTCAGGAACCTTCGAAAGTTCACAAATTGCATCCGCAGATATAGAACTTACTTTCAAAAAATATTTTTCGTCGCGTTTATGGAGAACTTTGCCCAATGAGTGACTCGGGGTCCACCATTTTAACTACACTTGTCAAAAATGAAAACGCTAGGATTTATTGCCGGGCACCAGAGGGCCGTTACAAAAAAAAATCCCCTGCTCTGTGCTACCAACGCTCCGCTCCCCAGGGGTGTTATTTCCCCCCTGTAACGTTACGCCGATGATAAATCAACAGCGTTACCGTCGGGGAGCGACAAGGGGCGCAGCGCAGGGGGCGGGGCGGGGGCACAATGGAGGACCCAGAAACGTTACGACTACAAGGCATGCGGACACACAGTTCCGTCCTCGATCTCACACGCACACGACAGAGCGCGCGCGCACACACACACCGGGTCGCGTCGTGCACGGCCCCCCGCCCCGCCCCGCCCCGCCCCGCCCCCGACAAACAAGCCGGATCGTCCCGTCGTGCGCGTCTCAAATGCAGGTCAGAATCGTTTAGGGGGCGCTGCGCTGTGCTGTGCAGCGCCGCGGTGCTTCCTCCGGGCCGGCCGGGACGGACACCGGCCCGGGCTGAGCGCGGCGGCAGGGCCAGGCAGGGCCCCGCTCCCTCCGCGTGCCCCGCGTTGCGCAGCGGCCCCGCCCCGCCCCGCCCCGCCGCAGGTCGTTAGGGATCGACGGCGGAATGCTCCCCTTTTGCTGCATATACGACGGGAAAACTGCAGCCGTCATGATTACGCCGCCTATGAATGAAACAATGTGAAATTGCCTGCCTGCCGACGCGGTGCCGGTTAAGTAATACCGAGGGATGGAACGATACGGTATGGTCATTTTCATTTGGCGGGTCGCCCGATTTGTTGTGGGCTTATATGACAGCGAGGAGCCACTGTGAGAAATATGTTCGTACATGCACAATATATTTTGTAATTTATCATTTACAAAGTGTGCAGTACGCGTCTTCAACCTCCCAGACAAGTTTTCACTGTGAGAATGAAAACGGCAAGCTCGAGTATGACGATGCTGTCACCGCGGCCCGCGTGCCACGCGAAGGGCCACCCGACTCTCTCCCCGTGGTCTCAAGTGAATCGCCTGGAAGATGACCAATACCTCCAACACTCGAATCTGATTTGCCAAGCCATTAACACTGTGAAAAATACTTGTAAGGGTTACAGGAAATTTTTTCATGGGAAATGCTGTGAAAGTACGACATTAAATTGTAAAATTCCAAAACTATAATGACACTTGCTATCGACTAGACATTCTTACTCAACGAGTACAAATAGGCCTTCGTAAAGTTACGATATCGATCGCAAAATTACAAAATTAGTTGTAAATCACAAATTACGAGAAATGTTGAAAATTTACGAAGATATTTTTTACAGTGTAATGCTCACCTACCACTGCGGACTAGTTCTAGTTACTTATTCTTTCTCCCCCCCCCCTCTCCCTATCCCTCTCTCCCTCTCTCTCTCTCTCTCTCTCCCGGGTGTCTCTCTCTGTTCTTTCGCCCGACCTGCCCCTTGCCCCGGGTGTCAGTCATGCGCATTGTAGTGCACTCCAGTCTCGACTCGATCAGCTTGGCCGTGTCTCTGTCGCACTTGCGGCTTGCGCCCTGCCCGGCTGGCCTGCACTCGCGCAGCGCAGGTGGGAGGGGCCGGGCCGGGCCGGCCCGAGAGGTGAGCAGTGCATCGCGATGCACTCGCGCTGATCTACACTGCGCGCAACATGAGCTACAAACCCGACCATCTTCACGGTAACTCTGTTTCCTGGGATTCCCAGGAAATCTTGGTAATTTTCCAGGACTTATATCCTGGAAATTCCCATAAGAATTAAAGCTCGAACTTTTTATTCTCCGAGAGTCACTTTCTTTAGTAAGAGATGTGCGAAGAACAATATTAATACATTTAAAAAATTCACATTATCGCATTATCTCGACTGTAGTGTGCCCTCGATTTGTTTTAAATTTGGCTTCCTACCCTGTCAATGTCAGGTCAGACATTCCACAAAACATTTTCCCCATTTCCAAAATTTTGAGTGGGACGGATAAGGATGTATTCGCTACTATAAATGACTAATCTCGTCATAACGCGGCGCTATCTGCTCTGGGGCTGGCGCCTTCCTTCTTCCGCTCGCGCCCTGCTCTCTGTGAAAACTATTTGCCTCTCAGCTACCGACTGGGAAAAGGTGTAGGAGTGACGTGGCTCCACACGGCGCGGGGCGGGGCAAGGCGGGGCGGGGCGGCGCGGGGCCGGAGCCCGCCAGCTGTTTCTCACCCTGGAGCCGCGCCGCACTGGGCTCCTCCCACATTACACGTCCACGCGAACATGAGCTGCTCTGGAGCAGAGTGGCGGACCATCACACACTCACACACACACACATGCGCACTCATCAGGAAGCAGCATACTGCTGCGGCCAACAAAATTACCCCCAACGTGATGGAGTAATACCCCATGCAGCGTGAGGACAGATAAACCAGACAACAGCCCTGGGCCTGGGCAAGGTGTGTGAGTGTGAGAGAAAGGCGCGAGGGGGCAAAGAGTTACTGTCGCTCGGTTAAGTTTTCACGTAAGAGAGCTGTTTTCAGAGGCGCCGTGTTATTTATTCAAATAGAAACTGATTTTCGATGAGCATGAAATTTTATGAAGCAGAACACAGGTTATGTGACATTAATTCAGAAAGGGATTAGAAGGGTATAAGTTTAAATTGATTGCATGCGGTAAAATTAAACAACCCCCCCCCCCCCCAAAAAAAAATCTGTTGATATTGATCAAATTTATCGTGTACTTAAATCCAGGACGACCGAAATCGACAAAACCTTGTGTTGTTTTTTTTTCTGCAGAAAATCCTTTTTTTATAAAAGTAACATACTTTGAAAGTCAAGTTGCTCTGTTGTGGAAGAAGTGTAAAGACACACAGCGTCCACGACTGCGACTCCTGGCCGCACTGAAGGGCACAGGAGGATTGCATATGTGAGAGAAAATCCACGAAAATATCAGCCAGCAGGTCTGTGGCGGACTGTGCGCACGGCGCCCGGGGCTGCAGTGCGTCTGCGCTGTGAGCTCTCTGTTCTTGCATACACGTGGTGTCATTACGAATGTCACGGACTGGATGGAGAGGGGGGGGGAGCAATGCGCTCCGGGGTGAAGTGCTCAGTTGAAATCGACGCACCGCACCGCGCCGCACGCCACGCGCTCACTAGTAATGTTGGGTGTTTTTGGACGCGGGCCTGGCTGAGGAGGCACCCATGAGCGGGGGGCTTTACGCGCCCCGAGGTGACGAAACTGATGCGGTGTTTCATCATCACCCTCAATCGTCCACACGATGTAATGGAGATGAGCTTTTTGGGGCATTATAACACAAATAGCCATGACAGCTCCGCGCACTGAGGAGGGAAGGTGCCTAATTTAACCAACATCAATTTGTTGATGGAAAAGTTCATTCGATTCGGTATAGTGTTGACGTGTTTATAACGTATGGGATGTGAACCCAAAGCTATAGGCCACGGCACTTGTTTCTGACTTGACGTTTACATATCTGCTGTTTTCTGCCCGCGCCCGCAGCAGGGCCCTGCACTGTTATTGTATTGTAATTTGTCTCGCCTGGCCGCCGCCTGGCCGCCGCCTGGCCGCCGCCTGGCCGCCGCCTGGCCGCCGCCTGGCCGCCGCCTGGCCGCCGCCTGGCCACCGCCCCCTCACGTCCACAGGCCCGAGGCGCCTTCCAAAAAGTCCGCATGTTCTGCAGGGTCACGTGGCCGACCACCAGGTCAGGAGGGGGGGGGGGGTGTAACTCAAGGAATACATACTACACGAAAATTCGCCAAAAATAGATAGAAATGCTTACTCAAAAATTTAAGAAAAAATGCACAAAAATGAAGATATGCAATCTAAGTGTACACAGCAATACACGTCTCCCATTCCCACTGCACTGTTAAAAAAAAATGTCGTAAATTTACGACATATTCGTAGTTAAGTTTGTTAGCGACACATGTCGTAATTTTACGAACATGTTGTAATTTTACGATGTTCATAGAATGTCATGAAACATATTTTGCACTTGGAAAAAGTACGTGTTCACAAACAACACAACGATGAGGTTGTATTGAAACGACATGTGTTGTTAACAAACTTAACTACGATTCTGTTGTAGCGTTACAACATGTTGGTAAGAACTTGTTCCTTAATGGACCGATACGGTTGAAATAGAAAGTGATAGAGCGTCTTTGCTCAGTTGGACAAATGCAACAAATGCTTTTGTAAACCAACAACACGGTCGTCACGGGTAGTGTCGTAAACTGACAACTATTTTTAACAGTGTGGACAGAATCGACAAGAGTTCTGCTCTGAAAAAAAAAAAATGTACTAGTCTTGATCGTTTTGATGTTGCTTTAAAGGCCGCAAGAGACGTCGCATGTGTGCGTCCTGCATCTGACATTGACCGACATGTAGGAGGAAGCGCGGCGCGTCCGTACGGGTGAGCGCATTGTGCGTCCGCCCCCCCGCCCCGGCCCGGCCCGGTCAGGCCCGCGAGCGTCTGGGGAAGGACGACGCGCCGGGGCGTCGGGACGCCGGGGTACGGCCTTTAACATCCTTACGGACAGCTCGGCTCAGGAAGAGGGGACGGGGCGCCCTCGCGCCTCGGGCCGATATTTCTCATGAAACGGCGGCGGATCGAGCAGGAAGTGCGGCTCAGCCCAGCTCAGCCCGGGGCGGGGGTGAGGTTTAGCTCATGTCATACTGAGACGGGAGAGAACAAAAAGAAACGGGAGGGGTCCATGCGACATCTACTGGGGAGGGGAGGGGAGATAGTATTTTGATGTGTTGTGGCGCTGCCGCACTTTCTAGCGGAGAGCAGGGCGGCGGAGCAGAGCGCAGGGCGCTGAGGTGGCGCGGTGGCCTTCGCCACGATGGCACGGCGAGAGAGAGAGAGAGAGAGAGAGAGAGAGAGAGAGAGAGAGAGAGAGAGAGAGAGAGAGAGAGAGAGAGAGGCGCGATGCAAACGTGTGGCATTATTTTAAAGATTTCGCCACCCAACACGCGCGATGCACTCGGAGGAAAAGTTGCGCGGGGCGCGGCGCGGCGCGGCCCAGATTATAGACATGACGGAGGCGATGAAGTGGCTCGTGCTGCTGCCGCGCGGCCAGGCCGGCCAGTCACAGGCGCCGGCCGGCCGGCAGACTAGACGCGACGCGCTCACACATATTTGAAAAAAAACTCCAAGGTCCTATAGTTTGTATAAACTGCTGGATGTGGAACATATCAGCCGCTGCACAGATAACCGATGGGCGACCAGCGGCGACTAGCCTCTACTGGAGCAGCCGCGCGCGCGCGAGTCTTCTCTGGAGGGGTCACGTGGGGTCGGGCCAGGGCGGGTCGGGTACCGAACGCACAATGAAAACGTGAAACCGCGGAAGAAAAAACGACTTGGGCTGTACCTGACCTGTGTGTGTGTGTGTGTGTCGAGCCATCTGGCAGCGTTCTCGCCCCGCCCCGCCCCGCCCCGGCCGCAGTGAAAGCAGAGGAAGGTCAGGGTGCTGATCGGGGCAGCCATTAATCTGCTGCTCAAAACTAAACGAGTGTCACCCGAGGACCCAGACGCATCCCAGTGAAAGGGTCCGGCCCGGCGTGGGACGCACCGGGCGGGGGAGGGGAGGGGATGGGGAGTCTGTTCTTACTAGCGTTTCGCAGGCGTTACCTCACTGACCTCCGGCGTACGGCTCGGCTCGGCTCGGCTCGGCCTCCTCTCGCTGCCACAGTTTCATTCATCGGGGACACATAAGGAATGAGCCACAGCCCGCCTGGGAAGTCTTACTGGCTTTTATTTTTTATATTTTATTTTCATTGGCGGCTTCGTCGCCGCTATGTATTACCGTTTATAATTTGACCATCTGTCACAAGTTTAGAGGCATCTTTCGTGCATCCGAAACTCTTTTCGAATGTGGTAAAAGTTCGTCATTGACTAACTGTCGCACTCAACGTCGGCGCCGAGTTAATGTCCCCAGGCCCTCTCGGTCCATACGCACGCTTCAGTTTACTCTCGACTTTCAGCTTGGCCTCGTGTTGGGAAACTTCTTCCCTGCGCGTCCAGCGCCCGGCCCGGCCCGAGCATCGTGGCTGTCTCTGAGAGCGCCGCGCAGAGCAGCGCTCCGCCCGAGACGAGAATGAGCTCGGATCTGCAGAGCGACCCGGCCCTGCCCTGCCCGGCCGGCGGGACCAGCCCAGCGGCTCAGCGCAGCCGGCGCCAGTTTTACGATCCTCGCAGCGAATTTTTCGCACGTTCTTACCCAGATTCTATCTGTCCGACCTGCTTCCGCGCGGGGGAGGCCTGGCGGGGCGGGGGAAGTTCGTTTGTTGCTAGCATTGCGCCGCGCCCAGCAGCCTGGAGCCTAGCCTCGGCCGGGGCGGGGCAGGGCGGGGCGGGGCGGGGCGGGGTGGGCGGGTTGCATGAATATGATGGGCAGAGATAGCGCGTTTGAGCGGAATGCTGCTTCCCAAACCGCAATAATGAGACCTAGCCGCACCGCGCCGCCCGGTCACGACACTCGGGCGCAACAGCTCGGATATGCAGCGGGGCGGGGCGGTGTGGGGCGGGGTGGGGCGGGATGGGGCGGGGTGGGGCGGGCCCGGGCGGGTGAAGTACGAGAGAGCATCGCGAAAACGTAAAGTCAATAGCCGAGGGCGCGAGTCTGAGTTTGGGGATATCGAGTGAACAGTCTCTCTCACACAACGAAATGCGGCCATGTGGACCTTGAAAATACTCCTCGAAGGCCCTTTCACTGGCAGTGCATCACATGAAGCTACGCGGCTAATAAAAGAGCCAAATAGCGCGCTTAAGGTCCCACTGAGGAATACTGATGAAGCTATTCGAAATGAAGAAGGCCCCCCCCCCCCCCCCCCCTCTTGAGCGCACGCTGATACATTGTCGCCGTAAAGCCTTTTGACCTCGCGCCTCCGGGGTTCAAAGAGACCTAAAGCGTTACACTTTATGTCGGCGGTTAGCCTCACGGTGACCCTCAGGCATGCGACTGACCTTGCGCTCGCTCCCCTCACGCACCCCAGGGCTCATCTCAGTCCTAGTATTTCAGTGACTGTAATAGTGTAATGTGGATAATATCATGAGCCAAGTTATCGTGCGGTACACAAATATATTTACTCACTGCACATGACGAGGATTTTAAAAAAATCATACTTTTTTCCTACAGAAAAGGTAATAATTGGCAATTTTCCGTAGGTTTTGCTAGGCGCTGTGATCGCCTCCGACGACTCTATGTAAACTATTCTATTTTGCTATCATCTCGTTAGCTATCTCTCTCTCACTCTGGGCTGCCCTCAGTGACCTTTGGCGGGGGAGACACAAGTGAGTCTCACGCCAATAACTGATCTGATTGGGCCGCCGCGGCCAGCTGGTCCTGACCCTTGACTCATGGCTCCAGGGGTGCCAGCGGCCCGCCCCGCCCCGCCCCGCCCCGCAGAGCAGATAAGCGGTGAAGGTCAGCAAAAGGTAGCGGCCGGGCCGGGCCGGGCCGGGCCGGGCCTGGCGGCGCAGAGGAAAAATTATTATAGCAGAGCAAGTCATAATCGATGGCAAAAACAAACAGACAAGTCGCCTCGTGTTTCACGACGATGGCCACATTTCGCAATACAACATTTGCATTAGGGATGCACTTTTAATTCAATACTAAGAATCATAAGCTTCAACTCTTGTAGGAAAATGTTCGTAAATATTAGTTCGTGACTCATAGAGACGTATAAGCGACACAAGCGTTTCTGCCCGCAGGAGTTGTCGTGGGCCGGCAGCGTCGTGCTGTGGTGCCTGCTCGCAGCCTCCGCAGCCTCCGCCGCCAGCGCCGCCAGTGACCACGTGAGTACACCACGTGTACAGCCCTCCTGCTGGACCGCACCGCCACCCCGATAATCTCATTCGGGGTGTTGAGCGGTGGTCCGGGTGCACTGCTGCGATATGCCACATTATAAGGTTCAATATACGACTTTTTCTCGCCACTTTCATCGTACACCTATAAGTAACTCTAGTAAATCACCCCCCTCGCCCAGCCCTCAATAAGACCAGGTACAGGACCCCGAGGAAAGTCATGGCGTCAGCGCACGCCCGGCCGGGGCCTGGCCGGGGCCATTCCATTCAGCGCGCGGTATCATCGGGGAGGCTTTCCCCGCCCTGCTGCCCCGCCTCCATCGTGCAGGCCAGTTTGTGAATGACATGCCCTGCCGCAGGACCAGCAGGCGCAGCAGGCGCAGCAGGCGGCGCGGCCCCAGCGCGACCTGCAGCAGCAGCAGCAGCAGCAGGGCGGCCCCAGCCCCGCCCCGGACCCGCAGCACAATGCGCACGCCGCCGCCTCCTTCCCGTCCGTGTCCAGCTTCAACGACCAGCTGCTGCCCGGCGGCGGCGGCGCGGGCCCAGGTGAGTCAGCCGGATGGGTTGCCTACGCTCACGGCGCGCGGCCGGCCGGGCCGGACTGCCGTGGCCGTGGCGGTGGTGGCGGCCAGTGCCTCCCCGGCCCGCCCCGCCCCCCGAAGATCACATCAGCTGATTGTGCGATGTACAGGGTGGCCCATTTATCCCGGCGTAGGTGTAAGTAGGCAACTCATTCTACTTAAGCTGAGCGAGGGCGAGAGGTGAGGTGGGGATCTGGAGGGGTCGCTCCCCTACTTACCTTTTGAGCTCGCTCAGCTGAAGTAGAATGAGTTGCCTACTTACACCTACGCAGGGGTAAATGGGCCACCCTGTATAACCTGCGAGGTTGCGAGGCGGCAGGGAGGTCGAGGACCCCTGGTATAAGCGCGTAGGAGGGTCATGGCCTTAAACAGATAGCTGGTTGCCCCTATAGGTGTCGCGGACAACACCTCTCCCCTCCCCGCGAGGCCGGGCTCCGCCGCAGGCTCCGCCGCCCTGACCAGCCCCAGCCCCCCCACGCACGCGCCGGCGCTGGCGGGCTTCTCGGGGGCGCCCATTGTGGTGGCCAACCTGTGGACCGCCCCTCCGGGGGCAACGGAGGCACCCGTCACCACTGGCAGCAGCGGTCAGCACGGCCAGCAGACTGCGGTCAGCGCCAACGACTTCCACCAGGGCGCGGCGCAGGCAGTCAGCAGCCAGCAGAACGCGTTCAGTCCATCGAGCTCACAGCAGGGTGCGTTCAGTACTTCTGGCGCTCAGCAGAGTGTGTTTACCCCATCGAGCTATCAGCAAGGTGCGTTCAGTACCTCTGGCGCTCAACAGAGTGCTTTTACTCCATCGAGCTATCAGCAAGGTGCATTCAGTACCTCTGGCGCTCAACAGAGTGCTTTTACTCCATCGAGCTATCAGCAAGGTGCATTCAGTACATCTGGCGCTCAGCAGAGTGCGTTCAGTACTACCGGCGCCCAGCAGGGGGCGTTCAGTACATTCAGCGCCCAGCAGGGGGCGTTCGCCGATGCCAGCGTTCAACAGGATTCATTCACGGCGACGCCCCACGCAGCCCCGCAGGGCAGGTTCGGCGTGACACCCAGTAGCGCTGCCCACTCTGTCAGTCCGATAGCCGACACCCCCGCCCAGTTCGGTTCGCCCTCCTCTGAATTCGCCCAGCAGAACGCCCAGCAGAACGCCCAGCAGAACGCCCAGCAGAACGCCCAGGAGGTCGCTCAGCAGGTCGCTCAGCTCGGCGTTCAGCAGGCCGCTCAGCAGAACGCCCAGCAGAACGCCCAGCAGGCCGCTCAGCAGGTCGCTCAGCTCGGCGTTCAGCAGGCCGCTCAGCAGGCCGCTCAGCAGACCGCTCAGCAGGGCGTTCAGCAGGGCGTTCAGCAGACCGCTCAGCAGGGCGTTCAGCAGGGTAGATACAACCCGGCCCCGGCCCTGAGCGAGTACGAGCAGCAGGCTGGTTTCGGCTTTGGGCCCGCGGCGCCAGTGATCCCGGACGCGCTGGCGGCCTTCCAGCCCACGGGGCTCCTCACGGCGTCCACCCCCGCGCCGTTCGCCGCCGGCGCCCCCCGCCAGCAAAACGCGTTCTCGCCGCAGCCCTCCGTGAGCCCCACTGTGGGCCACACGGCGGGCCACACGGCCACGGGGGCGTACTGGTTCTCGCCGCCCTCCGGCGTGGGTGACTACAACGTGGCCTTCCACTTCGACGGGTCGTCCAACGACCTGCCGGGGGCGGGGAGCCAGGGCGCTGCCCACGACCGGCGGCAGCAGAACAAGATCCCCAGGACCAGCTTCTCCTGCAGGGGGAGGAAGCAGGGGTACTACGCGGACCTGGAGACCGGCTGCCAGGTGAGCGACGCAGTCTGCCTCTGTCTCTGGCGTGCAGTTACTCCTGGCGTCGTTACAGGTCAGTGAGTGCGACTGGACTGTTCCAGGTGTTCCACATCTGTCAGCACGCGGGGCTCAAGAGCTCCTTCATGTGCCCCGAGGGCTCCGTGTTCAACCAGCAGCTGCTCGTCTGCGACTGGTGGTTCGACACGGTGTGCGAGGCGGCCCCCGAGGACGCCAGCCCCGCAGCCACGCCCCCGCCCCCGCCCACCACGACCACCTCCACCTCAACAACCACGCCGCCGCCGAGGCGCGAGGACGGCAGCGACGACCTTGCCCGCGGCGCGAGCGCCTACCAACGCTTCCCTGGGGGCATCATCGGCGACCTCGGCCTGTTCGTGCCGCCCCAGGACATCAACCTCGGCCTGTCGTCCACCGTGGCGCCCGCCGAGGCCAGCCCGCTGCGCATCCCCGTGCAGGTGCCCAGCAGCAGTGAGGGAGAGCACGCCCCGGCCCCGGCCCCGGCCTCGGCCCCGGCCTCGGCCCGCGATCTCAACGACCTGCTGCAGGCCACGTCCCCTGCCACCGCCAACGTGTCGGCGGCGGCCTCGGCAAGCTGGGCGCCTGTCACGCCGCCCTCGCAGCACCAGTACTACCAGGCGGGGCTGACCATCGCGCCCCCGCACCAGCACCAGTACTACCAGGAGGCCCAGACCCTCGCGCCCCCGCAGCAGCAGCAGCACCTCCACGGGGACGCGCACCCCGAGGTCTTCCAGGAGGCCGCGAGCAGCTACCAGCAGTTGCAGCAGCAACAGCAGTACCAGCCCGCGACCAGCCCGCCCCCGCCCAGCCCCCCGCAGCCCAGCTCCGTGCAGCCCGGCGCTGCCGCGGGCGCCGCCGCCGCCGCCTCCACCGAGGCCCCGCTGGTGCCGGGCGGCGCGCTCGAGCTGGACCTGCTGCCGCCCTTCCTGGACCCGCCCGGCGACAACAGCCTGGCCGCCGCGCCCCTGGGCTACGCCGTCACCCCGGGGTACTCGTCCATCTCCACGAACCGGCCGCTGCTGCAGGCCTCGGAGAACGCCCTCGCGGACTACAAGGCGCCCGGCATCCTGCTGGCGCACGTCGAGGCCGCCAAAGAGACGTACGACACGACGGTGAGGTCGCTCAACGCCACGACCACGACCACCACGACCACCACCACGACCACCACCACCGGCGACCCCACGCCGTCGACACCTACCTCCAGCAGCACCGCCGCCACCACCACAGAGGTCCAGATCAACCTCACCAGGTACAGCGGCAGGCAGATCCCATTCGGGGTGCGGATCCGCAACCTGAAGAGAAGGCAGAGAGGGCATTGAGTTATTTGTGGCCGGAATGTTTTTACAAAAACACTTTTTACACCTCTTTCAAAATGAGAATTTGCTAAAAAGCAGAATGTCAGAGAATATGTAATTCCTTTTGCGCTCCCAGCCATTGTTATGAAATGCAGAAACGAGTGGTGTTGCGAACGGAGCCTCGTCATTTAAGTATATGTGCCAATGTGAATAGTTTTAATTTAAGCTGTATTGCACTTGTTAGCATTCAGACAGATTTGCTTTTGTTGCAGGGTCTGCACTTATGTGGACCGTAGAATTCGGCGTGACTATGTATATAATTATTTTTTTAAACTTATTGTTGAAGCCGACGTTGGCGATTATGAAACGTAATTGCATGAATAAAGAAAATTCTGTGATCTTATATGGGATACTTATTTCAATTCTCGATAAGGCCACGTCCCACCACCCCGCACCTTCTTTTCCCTTTTCTTTCCATAACATCTACCAATTGAATGGCGTGTCTGAACAAGTTATTCGTTCATTGCCGCGTGCGTAAAAGTTATTACCGCATTTACAATCGTGCACGTTACTCTTTTAACTATAGAGGAGAGATCCACAAGTAGTCCCTGAGAGAAGTGTGTGCAACACCACGACACTTAAATTTCGCCACCCTTTACCTACAATCTTTTCATATTATCTTTTGGGCGCTTTAGATGATTTAGATAACCTACTTTTTAAGGCAGGCAGGCATATGAATTAATGATTTTCCTTATGTTGAGGGTTGTCCTCTGTAAAATCGAATCTCGCTGAGAGAACCCGAGTCAAGAGGGGGAAAAACCAGCCGTCTGTGCCCGCCCCCCCTTACCCCTCAAAACGATAGTCCCTTTTTCTGCAGTACCTATGTACTAGGAGTACGTGCGGCAGGCACGTAGTTGCTGAGCGAAGTCAGTGTTAAAACAAAAGGACGGTTTCAACCCTTCCGCCGTGTAGATAGGCAACCTACATGATGCCCGTCAGCATGAAGTAATTGAGGATTCCCGGGGGGGGGGGTGAAGGAGGAGAAGGGCAGGAGAGGTGGTGGAGGGACAACAGGCCAACAATTACCGTTCGTGCTCAACCGAGAGAAGGGAGCATTCCCTCTCAGATATCCTGCAGTAGAAAGTCCCGGACACCCAATGTGATTGGCACCAGAGGTGCAGGTCGCCGTGGCCTCCAAAGTGTGGTTGTCCTGTGCGGTGACCTCGTGCCCCTCCTGTGCCCGACGGGGGGAGGGCGCCATAGACGCGGGACGGTGACACCCTTCCCGAATCCAGAACGATATTATGAGTGTGACGCCGTTGTGGCAGGGGCATGCTGAGCATCCCCTCTGAGCTGTCCCCAGGTCGAAAGTCTCGTACACCCTATGGGGTTGACGCCAGAGGCGCAGTGGCCTCCAAACTGTGGTTATCCTGCGCGGGGACCTAGAGCACACTTCCAGAATCTCCCTCCCCCCCCCCCCCCTCGCACCTCCCCTCCACTTTTCGCCTCCCCACCCGGAGGTAAGATAAGTGCCAATAAGTATCATTTACATGATAAGTATAAGAATGCAACTGCATGATATGCTGCCGCCCCCTCCCCCTTCCTATCCTTCTGAAACAAGTTTGTCTTCACACCAACTTACAAGTATCAATGGTAAGCCAAGCATTTGGTCACTCATTTAAAAAGACATAGTAAGGAATGTTGTTACAGAGGCCACTAACTTTAAATGCAATTAAGATATTCACAATGACTCACGACCTTTAAATGATGAGGCGAATCTATTTTGAAATGATTTATAGCTATTTGAAATAGAATTGAAACACTCCAAAACCTCTGTACCATTTTAATGATTATATGGTTTTGTTTTGATAATATTTCAGTGTTTTAGAAACACTGATTTAGTGTAAACACTCTCAGCATAATTGTTATATTACAAGTACCGTTTCTCACCTAATTCCAATCTACAGTATCGCCCCTTGTGTTTGTGGGAGTCAAATTTCTTTAAACTAATCATTTTTTAGAAACAAATTTACTCCGTATCATTTCTTTTAGAGAGCAGCTTTCCTCTCATTCAAATTCATAGCCAAAACAGATCAAGCAGTATGTTTGGTCTAACACATACGATAACTTGATCAGAAATCGTATGACTGGGAAGAACAGCAAAGGTTCGGAACAAAATCCTTCTACATTTATCTGAATAATACCCATACTATTTACTTTTTCTAGTTGGGTTTAAAGGTTATTAGATTTTAATACTTTCACCACACTTTGATGCGTCTTCATTAGTAGAATGAGACTCCAAATGTTTCTATTAAATATTTATAAATTAATTACCTTTTTTTATAACAAATGTCTCTTATCTTATGTCCAAAAGGAGCACAGTTCTACTACAGCATCAATACCGTATTGGGGAAACCGTTTGGCTGGTAATTTGTGGCGGCTCAATAAGAAATCACAACACTTGGGTACCGAGAAAAGGTTACAAACAAAATTTAAGCAAATATAAGGAAATAATATCACAGTTAGTAACTCTCACTTGTCAGATCAAGGTGTTATGTGATTTTAATACTCAGACCAAAGTCTGCTGTCTCCCAGACAGAACTGTGTGTACTCTTATGTAAACAACATTGTTTATCTTGTTAGGTTATGTCACTCACCCAAATAATAAGTTCGGAAGTAAGTTGAAGCGATCCTGGCTGTCATTTCAGCAATCCGTGACGTTCATTTCACAAATCCGGTACAATCAGAGGTATTTTTGATAAGAACTTGAGGCACTTACTCTCCCCACCCAACCCCTCAGACGTGAACACACGACAAATCACTCGTACACACACTTCTACAAAATGACGACACTTGAAACTTCGTGAGACGACTACCACCACTCTAAAAACTATTTGAGACAGCATATTTCGTCGAACTGGTCCGGCCCATCCAACAGACGCGAGTCCAGGGCTTCAATGACACCGCCCATCCTCCCAGCCGGAAACACTCTGCATATGCAGGCGGCTCGGGCCGGCCCGGCCTGGACGTTCACCTTTCCTCAAACCTTCCCTGACGGAAGCCCCGGTCCCCGCGAAAAGCGGACAATTGTCACGTCTGCAGCGAAAACCCCGTGAAGCATTGTGCAAGGTCGCGCGTGCCCGCCGCGCCCGGGACGGCAGGCTGCCGAACTCAGGACCTATCGCCTCCAAGCAAAGGCCTGCAGCGTGGCCGGCCAGCCAAGGCTTTATTTACGTAAAACTCCGCCCGATGTAAATACAAATTTGAAAACGGTAAGATGGGTGAGTGCGGCATTGCAACGTCAGTTGGCCCGCCCCGCCCCGCCCCGCCCCGCCCCGGTCTTTGTCTGCATGTCCACCTGTCTGAGCGGCCGCGACCGGCACGACCACGGCGGCGCGGCGCACGACGGCCGGCTAGACGAGGCCTATGACCCAGCGCAGCGCATCTATTGGCACCCGCTCCTAGCCGGCTCTAGCAGCGGCTTTAGAACCAACGGCCTTGAGCTTGAGTGGGGGGCAGGGGCACTGCAGCCGAGTGCGTTACAGTGCATGCGGGGGAGAGAGTGAGGCACACAGAGAGAGATAGGCCGCGGGATCAAGCGACAGAGGGAAAGACAGATATGTTTACCGTAAGAGGGATAAGCGCCGCGCCCATGACAGAACTTGCCGTTTCTTTTTAAGCGTGTAGCACTGCGGGTGCGGAATAGTGCAAGGCAGGTATGTCTGGGCTGGGCAGGGGCAGGGACAGGGCAGGCGACGCTGCGCGTCCAGTTCCCCAAAAGTGGATCACATCACTAGGCAGGTATCGGCAACAACGGTCCACAGAGTGAATCCATCATAGGATTATGCAAGAGCGGCAGAGAGTGGAGGAGCCCTCCCCCGTGCTGCGACCAGGTCCTGCACCCCCTGCGCCCGAGACGCTGGTCCAGCTCAAGCCGCAGGGCGTCCTGCCCCGGCTGGAGGCGCGGCTGGAGGCCCGGCCTTCCTGCAGCACGCCCTGCGGACGCTTGCGCTCAGCCACCGCCACTGCGTCAGAGCGCCTGGGAGGTAGGCAGCCCATCGGGCAGGAGGCGCAGCGCAAGGCTGCCAAATGGTCTGCCTACCACGCAGGAGTGACGGCTTAACGGGCTAACCGCGACAGCACAAAACAAAAGGTGGTGGTGGTGGGGGGGGGAGGGGGAGGGGTAATAGTAGAACTCCAGCTCAAAACCGCCAAAAATTTTGGTCGAAGTCACCGATTTTTTTTTTCACCTCAGTGTTTGATCAGGGTCATTAGTAGAGGCCCCATGCCAAATTTGAGGCCTGTAGCTCAAACGGTTTAGAAGTTGGCCTCAGACTTCCAATTTTAGATAAAAAAAATTTTGGCGGTTTTGAGCTGGAGTTCTACAATAAGAGTGTATGAAGATATTTGGCGACAGTTAACAGGGATAAGTGCGAAGGGAACATAGAAGCTGAGCAACATGAGTTTTGAAACTCCTCCTCCTATCGTCTCACATTTCCTGACTATAAAGTGTGTCTTCTATACTATGTTAGTTTGATGGGTATATTTTATCAAGATGGATCTAGTCTCACAACAAAAACAAAAGGGATGAGTATCTTTTTGCCACTAATTCCTCTTCGAAACAATACTGAGCCCACCATGGTGTTTTATTAAAAGAATTCAACTTAAAATGACATTAAACACATAGAGTGTAGTGTGACTTTTATATGGGCATTGTTCCATGTTAATTCATAGGGGATAAAAACTCCTCGCACAGAACAGAAATTAAATTTGAAACAAATTGGTTTCGATGTCACCAAATTTAACTCCTTTCAAGACAATAACGAACTCTCACAAAGTTTCTAAGAATGCGAAAATAAAAATTGTTGGTCATTTTCATGATTATATAAATGTTTGCACATTTTGTTTATTTTATAAATTGAACCACATTCCTAACAAGTCTTGAAATAATAGTTGATGTTAAACCTATCCAAATTTAGCATTTTTCAGATTAAACTCCTCTTTTTATTCAAACGGTATCTTACTTTCATTCAAGTAAGGACCCACAATGGGATTAGATGATCAAGAATAACACAACGTAAAGTAAAGGTTCTGAACAATCTAATTATGTTAGTTTCAGGTCAAGAGGTTATGTGATTTTATTAGACTGTGCATTCTTTGCTGTCCCCTCTGCCGTAACATAAATGTTCCGTAGACAAAATCATTTAAGTTGTTAGGTTAGGTCACTCACCAAAACAGCACTTTGTCCAGAAAGTAGAGGCGACGTTTAAATAATCCATGACGTTCCTTGCACATCACACACACAATGATATAGGGCGAAGACACGCCATTTCTTCTTTCCAAAACTTTACAAACTAACATTGGTAAAGAGCCTGAGAATCGGTATCACGCACGTACCGGGTGTTTCTTTGAATGCGTAACAGTGTTGCGGGTTTGCCTACCCCATTCGCCCGTAAGGCGCCATGGCCCCTGCAGCGCTGGAGAGTATGCAATCCCGCAACACTGTTACGCATTCAAAGAAACACCCGGTACGTCAACTCATGTAACCGACCGACACTACTGGGTACACCGCCCTGCAGGGTGGGGGGAGGGGTCGTTCAAAAACTACGTCAGGGCCTGCTCACTTCGGGTATCGGGGGTGTCCCTTTTTCTCTATCTCTGTCCCTCTTTTCCCCTAAGAAGGCCGGTGGGGGGAAAGAGACAGAGAGCACACCCTCGATCTCGAAGTGAGCAGGCCCTGAATAACGTGCCCTGAAGGGCAGCGAAGCAAACCTTATGGGCCCTCACTAGCAGGGCGCGGGGCCGCGCCCTGGACCTGGCGCACGCCACGCTCGTCCTGCGCGCCGTGGGCCGCTTCCACGGCGCCTCCCCCGCGCTGCGCCGCGCCAACCCCGCCGCCTTCCAGCGCCTGCGCTCTGGGCCCGGGACGGCCGAGCTCATCTTCTTCCCCGAGGCCGAGGCCGTGTCCGGCGCCAGCCTGGAGCCTGGGCGCCACCGCGGCCCTCGCCGTGCTCAGCCTCGAGCGCTCGGGCCGGGCCGCCCCGACCTCGGCCGGCGCCTCGGCGCGCGCGCCGCCGACTCGGGCGTCTTCCGGGAGATGTGCGACGCCGTCCTGGCCCCGCCCCCGCCCCGCCGGAGGACGACGGCGACGTGCCCGCCGTGTTCACGCACAGCGACTGCTGGGCCAACAACCCGCTCTTCAGCTACGACGAGGTAAGCTCCGGTGCAGGGCCTGCCTGCCTGCCTGGTGCTCTTGTTGGCGAGACTCATGACCCTCCTGTTGGGCCTGCTGCAGGACGGCCGCCGGCCCTGCGAGGCGAGGCCCATCGACCTGGCCGGCTTACGGTGCTCGTCGCCGGCGATCGGCCTGCTGCACCTGCTGTGCACGAGCGTGGCCCGCGAGGCGCGCGCGCGGCACCGCGCCCAGCTGCTGGACGCGTACCTGGTCGCCGTGCGCGGGCACGAGCACGAGCACGAGCACCAGCACCAGCACCAGCACCAGCACCAGCACCAGCACCAGCACCAGCACCAGCACCAGCAGAAAAGAGCGGACTTCTTGGTTCAGATCAACCGAACCCGGTAGGGAGGATGTTGATAAAAATATTGAAGGCTGCAATACATTTTTCTATTTATTATGGCACCTTTTCCATCTATTATTTTTTAATCGAAGGAATTACCTGCAACAATAGTGCCATTTATATGCGATCTATAATGGAACACACTTCGATGTACATTTCTGACAAGTTCACAGAAAAAGAAAAGGCGAGATCCTTTGTTCCGATCTCTACGGAGAGCAATGTTCTCGCATTCATCACCGCAACGGCATTAAATGCTGTAATGTAACACAAGCCGATCGCATCACTTGAGGCGCCTTTGCCCTTCGCCTTTCACGCCCTGCCTGCGAGGGTTATCGCGGCGACAGGAGTGCGACTCATAACTCACATTTTCGCAAAGTTTGGTGCTGTTATACCATGCCCGCCCGAATCGCGAATATATTTTATAGATTGGTTACACATACTTTACGCCGTAACGAACAGTTTTGGTAAACGTAGAAAACGTACAGACCTGCCACATTTTCAGCTTGCACGGGCCGACATTTAGCCGGAGGAGAATGCCGCGGTGGCACGAGCGCCTCGTCCTGCTGGGGCCGGGCCGGGCCGGGCCGGGCCAGGGCGGTCTCCAGAGTGTTGGAATATTCGCTGCTTCGCCTGGAAGTCGGCAGCAGCAGGCGAGGCGCAGCATAGGCGCAGCTGAGCCTGGCCCGGAGGCCCGGAGGCCCGGAGGCCCGGAGGCGGCGGCGGAGAGGAACATCAACGCGCAGGGATCTCGAAAAACTGATCGTAATTGTAATCTTAATTAGCGGTGCGGCGCGGTGCGGCGCTGCTCGGCTCGCGGTGCAGTGCAGTGCTCCTGACCCTGATGGCGGGGCGGCCGGTGGGAAGGTGACACCCGGGCCCGGCCCGTCCCGGCAGAGCGCTCCGCTCCGCTCCGGGGGCAGATGCGGCGCCGCGATAAAGGTTAAGGCCCGTTTAGCGAGGAATGAATCGGCGGCCGAAGCCGAAACTCTCACCTTGACCGCGCGGGAGCGGGACGCACCGGACACGACAGCCCCCGGGGGCGCCGCCCGGGCCGGGCTGAGGGTGTCATATCACGTGACGCAACGCCAGGGCGGCAGTCAGCAGCACTGTTTGACCGCGCGGTCATTGTGCCGCAGGCCCGGAGAAGAGTAACGTTTGACACTCGCATTATACGCGCTCACACACACACACGCGCGCGCGCGCGCTCAGAGCCGGGTCCTGTGCATTGGCACATGCGCGTGCGACAACAACAATTACTGTAAACCACACGGAAAACGAACATCGATAGTTTGAAGCGAGCTCTCCTCGCGCTAGATGGCCGCGCCGACCCACCCCACCCCACCCCACCCCGCCCGCCCCTCCCCTCCCCGCCGACAAAAAACAATCCGCAATACACGCAATATACACTACTTCGGGGTGCGGCGTGGCCGGCCCACCGGCACACAAAAGCCTCCTCGCAATTATTGAGGCATTGACACCCTTCTCTCTTCTCTTCTCTCTTCTCCTCTAGTAAGTATGGCCCACTGGCAAATAACAGGTCCAGCGCGTGCGCGCCAAGGTCCGGCAGGGCCAGGCAGGCCGGGCAGCGGCCAGGCTCTGCAGCCGGCCCGCGCGAGTGACCCCAACCTCAAAGGTCCAGCCCACCCGCCATGGCCACCGGCGAAACACTACAGATGAGTTGCCTTATTTTGATAATTACACGTATTGGATATTGGAAATACTTCTGTTGGTCTGCTGGACGGGCCGGGCGCTTTAGGAGGTGGTAACAAGCAGGCGGCCTGGTTGGCGGCGACGAGCAGGGACCACGTGTGCTGAGATTTCCATATTATTTCACAGTTTTGCGCATGGCGCGGCGCGGCGCGGCGCGGCCGGCGGTCCCTGTCACCCATTATTGAGCCTTGCGGGTGACACAACGTGTGGAGGGGCACCCATTTATCCACGGCTCATCCGGCCGATTACGCTCCACACGTTCACTATATCGTTGCGTCACCACCTGGGATAATCAGCGTCTCAAATCTGCAAACTGAGACAAAACGAGACCGAAGCTTGTTGCGGGGACCTCCTCTCGCGAAGAGCGCTAAGCGAGCATGCACTCTTCTCGGAAGTCGCGAGAGAAAAAAAGACCGCTGAGGAGGCCCGGCCGGTGCCTATCGGCCTTGGTCCTCTGTCAAAAATCAAAACAGGCCCTTTTTCAATGTCTCCTTTAACAGGATGAGGCTGACGACACCGCAGTGGCCATTGAAATGAAATCATTTAGACTAATCATCTGCGGGCCACCGCGTCCCGTCCAACAGTTGACATTCGAGGCTGATGGGGCCGCTGCGCCACGCCACGCCACGCCGCGAGTTTGAAGATGGACGCGCCAAGGCTCACCTCGGGGTATGCGGCTGGGGACGGCAGGAGCCGTAGCGTCACGCTCTCGTAACAGAAGTGAACTTCAAGTAAATAGTCCAACTGCAACCGAGCCAAGCAGCGAGATCCGCAATCACCACTGAAGTACAGAAAATTGAACAACTGACGTCATTTTAGTAATAATTTGTATCGTAGAAGTTTTTCAAAAACTCTCGCCATACCCTTTTGAATTCAAACAACTTATTGCTTTTCTTTGACTCCTGAAATATTTCTTACTGCAACTCCCTCTGTTTATCTCTCCCTCACAAACGCACACACGCACACACGCATCTCAAATGTCGCATGAGCTCATTCACTAAACCGCGCGCCACTTTACATGCAATCACTGCGCTTCATAATGCTGCTGCTTTCATTCGTCCGCACAATTAACCCTTTAGCGGTGGCGCAAAGGTGGCGGCGGGGCGGGGCGGGGCGCGGCGGGGTGGGGCGGGGCGGGGCGGGGCGGCCGAGCCCGGCGCCCTTTGTGTGAGCAAACACACGCGGACCGGACCGGGCCGGACCGGGCTACCCTGCTGGCACAAGCGCAGGAGACACTCGTTACTTCAGGCTCTTGTGTAACAAAACGCAATGTTCGTCTTTTAGAAGAGGAGTCGAGTTTACCACCTCCAGCGCGGGGAGTTTTCATCCCTTATGATTAAACACGGGAGCGTGACCATAAAGTGGCCATGCCGCAGTCAATGTGTTAATAAACCAGGTTGGTGTCCTGCTGAAGACCCTAGACTAGGCTCATGCGCGGGAGGACAACCCTTAAAAAGGATGAAAAGAGTCTGACCGTGAAGGATGCGCCGTGCGTGCAGCTGTCAGGAGCCAGGTGGGGGCGGGGGGGACACGGGCAGATGCGCAGGTGCGTGTGGCCGCCAGGGCCGGGAAAAGCAGGCAGTATTTTGGACGCGTCTACAACCACCACCACTGTGGTTTATACTACCGTGTTTCATCTACGACATCATTAGCGGTGACATCGGCAGAAGCAACCACAGTGAAAAAAATGACAGTCGTGGACAAAAAAAAATACATAGTCGTGGACAAGAAAGTACACAGTCGTGGACAAAAATAAAAAATACATAGTCGTGGGCAAGAGAGTACATAGTCGTGGACCAAAAAAAATACATTTGCGGGGGAAATGCGGGGCCCGGGAAGTACAGTGTCAACATTCTCATGACTCATAGGGGAGCAGCTCCATCAGGGGAACGCCGTGGACACAGCGCGCCAGGTGGCACTGCGCGGAGCCTCCGTGTCGTCCTGCGTCAGTGTCAGCGACCCCGCTGCACGAACCTAGCCTGCCACCCGGGCCGGGCCGGGCCGGGCCGGGCCACGTCTAGTGCTCAGAGTGCACTTCTCGCCGCTGCGATCGCCGGAAGTCGTGGACCCGCCCCGCCCCGCCGCGCCCCGCCCCGCCCCGCCCCGCCCCGCCGCGCCCCGCCCCGCCCCGCGTGACACACTCATGTGAGTGCGATGATGTCCCCGGGAGCGCGTCACGACCACGTGGACCAGCGCCGCCCTATCACCGTCACGACGCGGGCCGGGCCAGGAGGCGTCGCGGCGCCTGAGGTGACGTGCGAGTCGAGTCGAGGCGTCGCGACGCGAACAGGTCCCGGGGCCCGGCCCGGCCCGCTGACCGATAAGGGAAGGGCGCAGCGCAGCGCAGCGGCGATACTGATGCACCTGAGCCTGAGTGAATGGGCTGGGCTGGGCGATACCCCACGCCACGCGCGCGCCCTGAGCAGAGCAGGCTCTCGAGCTGCAAAGCACGTGGCGGGGCGGGGCGGGGCGGGGCGAGGCCTGAGATTAAACTGTCGTTACCGGTGCTCCTGAGGCGGGGAGGAGGGGGGAGGTGCTCAGTGACCTCTGGCCCCCAGGGTGGCCCCGGGCAAATGGCCGACAGGAAATCATTCCAAAGGCGCCTTCGTGTTAATGCGTGACGGTTAAGACTTACTTTAACTTTTGTTCCTTTTATTTTTTAAGGTTGCAGAAAACAAAAGGACATTACTAAAAGAGTGGTTGAAAACTGGAAGGTAAGGATTCCGGCAAAATGTCGAGTTTTCCACTCTTTACAATTGCACTAATTGTAGTGTTCAACTGTTTCTCCGTATGTTGATGCGGGTGGGAACAACGCTGGCCGGCCGGGGGGGCGGCGCGCGCCGCCCAGCCCTGACAGGACAGGGCAGGTCGTCCTGACCGGAACTGAACTGCGGCGCGCGCGCGTCCCGTCCCGTCCCGTCTCCCCGGGGTAAAGCGCCCGCCAGCGCCAGGCCAGGCCAGGCCAGGCCTTTCATCCGATCCATCTGTCATTGAGTTTGAGGTCAAGACGATGCGGACGTGCTTCACACGGGACTTATCACAAAACTGTGCGGCGCAAGGACTTGCCGGCCGGCCGCCGGCCAGGCATCCAGCGGGAGAGCAGAATGGTATACAGTGTGTGAGGCCGGGGCAGCCGGGGCAGCTGGGCCAGCCGGGTGTCGGTGACTGACAGGACCACCACGGTCAAGGGACCCTACACTAGACGCGTGCCAGGACGCAGGATCAGAGCTGGAAAGTTGTGCAAAAAAATACGACCTAGCCGAGCGCTGTGTTATCTTATGTAGGTGTTAATACAGACAGACTGACTCATAAACAGAGGTAAAAAACATAAACGGACTCACAAGAAAAACACAATGCTTTTGAGTTTTCCTTTAAAAAAAATATAAAAGAGGGGTATAAAAATTTAAATAAAATTAAGGCACAGCAAAAATGGTGATTTTTTTTTAACTGCGAGGTTTTAGGGCGGTAAATTAATAATTGCACTCGATCAGCTGGGCGCTACCTTGTAATGAGCCATCACATCACACGCGCCAGATCGATGCCTTGTCAAGGCGTCTTGTTGACTGACAGGCTGTATTGAGCCGTGGGAGTGGCGGGCGGGCGGGGGCCCCGGGGGGGGGGGGGGGGGCAGCTCTGCTCAGCTCGGCGGTAGGCGCGTAGGCGATCGCGGCGCCTTGGACAGATGATCAGCCTGTGATTACCGCCGCGCCAGCACCTTACTTCCGGAAAATAAGAAAGGGCGATCGGCACTCCCGAGATAAAAAGCAGACCCTGACAAAGGAAATATTTCGAAATATTTTGATTTCATTGTATTTGATTTTGTGTTTGTTTAGGAAACTCTCTTTAGGAAAGAGAGTTGCCCTCTTAATGACCAAAAACACCGTGCACACAGATGCTCTCCTTTGGACAAATTTGATGGCAAAAGAATTTGCTCAAAGATTTGAATGACTTTTTGCAAAGTTATTAGTTTTAGTTAAATTTTATAATAACATGAAAACGTCCAATTCAATTTAGAGACAAATTGCATTGCAAATGACGAAGGAGAGAAACTAGAGAACATTTTAAAATCTGTATGAAAAAATGAGTTTTGAGGACACTGAACATTCATTTTCCATAAGAATGATACTTTCAGCTGAGATTGTACGACGAATTTTCATTGCAAAAACAAAAGAAAAACCAGTTTAAAAAAAAACTATGCTAAGAACCCTTTTGGAATTATGAAAGGAGGCTGAAACGGTTACAAACTAATAGACTTTTGTGGCTTTCCCGCGAAGTCTGTCGCGGGTCAAAACGCGGTCCCGTTATTTAAATTACCCGAGTCACTCGACACACTGACTCCGCTCGGCGGGGCGGGGCGGGGCAGGGCCTTGAACCTGAGTTCAGGTCCACCGCCGCGCCACGCCGCGCCGTACCGCGCCGCTCCAAGTTATGCCCGGCGATGTCCGCGCGCGTAATCGCAGACGGACGAAAGGGAAAGGATGGCATTGTGAACGGAACACACGTGGCCAGTACTCTGCCTACATGAATCATGAATAATGTTGCGAAAACAAAAATACAAAAAAAGAGTTGCTCGCAGTAACACGTGGGCCGATTTCATAAAATAAATGAAACACTAGACTGTCTGAATTGCGCGGAAAGAATTGCCTTTCAATGTCACTATTGAGTGCCAGCCGAAAAGAGGCCTCTGTACGCTGAGAGAGAGAGAGAGAGAGAGAGAGAGAGAGAGAGAGAGAGAGAGAGAGCGAGAAAGACTACTCATCAACAATTTGTCGCATCGGGTTGCACACGCGAGCACAGGGCCGCTACGTGCGGGACGGAGCGGTTTCGTCATTTTTTTCTGTGGTCTTCCCTCTCTGTCGCTCACGGCGCTGTGGCGCGGTTCTATGAAAGCGAGAGATATGAAGCGCGAGCGGGAGGCGGTGCGTACAGCTGCCCATGAGAGCGAGAGAAGCGGTGGTCCCTGGCTCGGTTCTCCATATCGAGAGCGAGAGAGACAAAGCGATGCACCGCCGTGCACCGTGCACCGCGCACCGTGCACCGGGTGCGCCGCCGTGTCAAGGCGGCACCTTTTAATGCCCTCTAATCACCCACCAATAACACGTGCGGCGCGGCGGGGCGGGGCGGGGCGGGGCGGGGCGGGGCGCAGTGCATTGTCTCTACATTCTCGGGAGCTAGCCCGTGGACTGTCGCCCTCCCCTCGTCAGCCGTGGATGATGACTGGTACTACATGAATACCCGGTGTTGCTCATTAGACGTGTGCTTGGTCCGCCATGTGTGGCTGTGCACGGCTACCCTTCACTGGTTTGTATCGCTTTTAATTATTCACAATACATCTATGCCCTCAGATTCGACGCGGGAGCGTGACCATATCCTGGTCACGTGGCACTCAATGTGTTGAGCAGATAGGACGTATTTATTTGACTTTGATATACAGATGCACTTGGCGTTGATACAGATCACTTCCTTAACTGCTCCTGCGTTTTCCCTCTTGCAGCCCTGATGTTATTTTGCTCCGCCCCGCGAGTGTGTGCTAAAAGTTTTAATTTCTGCGCGAAAACAGGGGTTTTGTATGACGCCGCGGCGTGCTATATGAGACACACAACACCTCGCCAGCCTCTTTCTAGCGCCATTATAATATTCTCACGCCCGGCTGCGGGCTGCGTCCGAAGCGAGAGGGAGAGAAAATAATGAAGAAAAAAACACTGGTGTGCTCGTCTCACTGCAGCCCACTGCCCTACCCCGGGCGGACGCAGCCCGGCCCGCCCCGCCCCGCCCCGCCCCACCCGGCGAGCCGCCTGATCCTGACCTTTACATCACCTGCAAAACGCTCGTCCCGTCCCGTCCCGCCCCGTCCAGGCGCTTGAGCTGGACACGACACGGTATGAGAAATGTTGCGGTCGTATTGTATCCCTAGGACCGCGGGGCGGGGCGGGGCGGGGCGGGCGCAGATGCACCCGGCCCGGAGTGCAAGTGCAGCAGCGCTGGGCGAGGCACTGGGCGCCAGGCACTCATGCCCGGCCTCAACACCCTCCACGTTTACCGAGGGGGCAACCACTCGAGAAATCCTGTGTACAAACCTGCGGAAATCCCGATGAAATCCTCAGAAATCTCGATGAAATCTTCGGAAATCTCGATGAAATCCTTGGAAATCTAACTGAGAAATCTCATGAAATCTCATTGAAATCTTGTGAAATCTCATGAAATCTCAGAGAAATCTCTCGAAATCTGAGAGAAATCTTATGAAATCGGTAGAAATCCCGTGTACACTAGGATGGGGAGTGGATGCCCCCTCGACGTTTACTTATCCAACGCGACGCGCTTTAATTTTTGTAATACTAATCTGTTAAATCTTTTGTTGAGTAAGGAAGTTATTATGTGTGAGATGGAAAAGTGGCACTTGGTGAGGTCACGCCACTAAGAGCCGGGGGGCACAGGTCGTGCCGGGTCGGTCCGGGCCGGGCCGGGCCGCGGGCCGTCAGCGAGGGACGACCTTGCAAAACGGATCCATTTAAATTCAATTACACGCGGGTGCGACGCGACGTTCAGCTGCAATCTGACCTTCTGTATTCAGCGTAAAAAGCAGCTCCCAGATGAACCAGCACAGGGCGGGGCGGGGCGGGGGCACAGCAGTCGCAGCCGCTGCTGGCGGCGGAGTAGGCAATATAACCACAACCACCCCCAGGGAGAGAGAGCTCCACATCACCTCGGGGGGCTGAGACTGAGCCGCATCTCAGACCGGCCTGCTGGCTGACAAAATGTGGGATTTATTCCCCACACCACCGGTCAGTCAGTTTGTGCTCTAATTACCGAAAACTTTGACTCACTCCGTGACACCGCCCCCTGCAATTCGCAAGCGCAAGGCGCAAGGCGGAGATGCGCGGCGGCCTTGCGACCCGACGTACCCATCCGTCGGGTCACCCCCTCCCCCTCCATCTCCCTCCCCCTGACCTTCCAGAGGACGCATCAACGTCCAGCGCACAACCGCCGCTGCAAGAGGGTGGGGAGGGGAGTACAGGTGGACCTGAGGCACGGCACGGCCGGTCATTGTGTTCTCACTTCTCACCCACTTTCCCGATCGTTCGCAACTAACTCGCGCACGAGTGCCCACTGGCGCTAGTGATAAACTCCACAGAACGGAATGTGTTCGGTTTCTTGTTGATAATACATTCAGGGGAAAAACGAGTGCCATCATTTTACTGTTTAGAACCTGTGTCTAGCGCCTGATTGGTAGGCAAACTCTTATACGCAGTGCATGTGTGTACTGCGGGGTGGCCTACCTCGAGTCTCGCAGGCGCCGAGCCCCCGGGGCTTCGTAGACCGGGCGGTCGGTTTTTCTCGCTCGTTTGTAATGAAAATGTGATTTCTAGGCGTGTTTTATAAGACGTAAAGCCGAGCGTAAAGCGCGCTGGAGACTGAGATACCCGCGGGACAGTGGGCGCTGCTCGCAACGATAACCTGCGGTCGTGGGCGGCCAGAGCGGTGTGCGTGTGCGTGCGTGCGCGCGCGTGTGTGTGTGTGTGTGCGGGGAGGAGAAAGGAGTGGGGAGAAGTGAGGGAGTGACGGGGCGGGGCGGGACTGCAAATTGCAGGGCTCGAGCGTGAGCTGTTAAGCCGGTAGCCTGCTAAGTCACCTATTCACTTACAAATATAACAGCTC